>QLOH01000268.1:672491-1344983 GCA_026901365.1 Sesbania bispinosa
AGATGAAGGTTCTTCTTGAGATGGAGTGTGTTTTCGAGATGTACTTCTGTGTTCTTGGTAAGAACTGCGAAGTGGGGATCTGTCGCGAGATGGCCTTCTGGAACTCGACCTTTCAGGACGAGGTGACATGGTGCGAGATCTACTCCGTTCGTGATGGTTAGATTCATGCCGCCTTTCTTCTCTTCTATCATCGGTTCTCCGGCTGTGGGAGCCATCGCGTCTTGACTGAAAGTCAGCATCTTTCTTGAATCTACTAAGTTTCCCGCGCTGGATGAGTTCTTCGATAGAGCCCTTCAGGTTGAGGCACTGATCTGTATCATGGCCATGTGATTTGTGAAACCTGCAGTACTTTGTCTTGTCTGTATTTGGTCCCGCCTTCTGAGGTCGCGGTCTCCTCATCCCAGCTTCATACATCTCGACATGAAGGATTTCGTTCATAATTTTTCCCCGAGGCTGGTTCAGTGGAGCGTACGAAGTGTATCGTCCAAGAGGTTCTTTATCACCTTTATTTTCTTTATTTTTGTTTTTCTGCCCTTGCTCTTTCTGCGTCTGATTAGAAGAGAGTGTGCCTTTTAACTTCAAAGCCATCTCCTCATCCTCTAAACTAATGTATCCTTCTGCCCGACTTAAGAATTCCTCCATATTGCTTGGCTTCTTTTTGGATAAGTCGATCCAAAAAGGTGAGTGTGGAATGAGTCCATCCTTCGCTAGCATGAGTTGCACTCTGGGTTGAAGTCCTTGAACTAACAAAGCTTCCTTTGTAAATTTGCTGATATAATCTCGCAAAGACTCCGACGGTCCTTGGCGAATTTGTTTCGATGATGCCTCCGTCTTTGGCTGGACCTTGCTCGTTGTAAAACTGGTGATAAATTTGGTCCGCAAATCGGCCCAAGTATTGATGGATCTCGGCGGGAGAGCCTGGAACCATCTTAGAGCAGTCTTCTTCAATGACAAAGGGAACACTCTGCACATGATCGGACCCGATGCACTTCTGACCGACATAGCCAACTCATAGACATCCAAATGCTCCAAAGGATCGCCGGTCCCATCATATAACTCCGGGACATGCACCTTTTCAAATCTCTTGTCAATTGGAAAGAGCATAATCCGCTCCGAAAAAGGGAGGACAACTTGTATAACTTCATCATCAGCCAAGTGCCTGGATTCATGGTTCTTAGGGATGGTTCTCTATGGAGGAGGAGAATTGGAGTGCACAGATTGAACTGATACTCTCGGAGAGCGTTGAGTCGACACAGGAGATGGAACTCTTTCTTGTCGAGAAGCATGTTCAACCCTGAGTGAGGGCTGACGTTGTTGAGTCGCTCTTTATTTTTCTGCCACTAGGTCATTTGTTATGCGGTGGTGTGCGTTCTCCATGTTACGATTATTTTCCAACTGATCTAGGCGGTGAGCATACTGCTCCAACATTTCTTCTTGTCGACGAATGAATTCCCATAGTTCTCCACGGGATGGCTGGTTTGGTGGTGGAGATGATGTTTTTTGAGTTGCTTGAGGTGGTGGTGGAATGTTCCTCGCTCGGGAGGTGCCAGCACGAGGAATTGGTACTCCGGCCAGAGATGAAATCATTCCGGCTACAGATGAGGTCATGGCAGGGACGGTGGTTGAGGTGACGTGAGGAACGGTTCCTTCACCAGCGGCTTGAGACTGTCCACTCCTTGTAGTAACCATTGTTCGGAGATTGAAATAAGAGGTAAGATCAAGAGACCGAAAAACTTGATGAAATTGAGAACTAAAAAGATTCCCACAGACGACGCCAATGAACTTTCCAAAAAGCTCCGATCAGTGAATCTCCTTCACTGCTTGCAACGATCTCCGGATCTTTAGGTTGAAGACGATGGCGCAGGGGGTACCTGCAAGGGACTCCAATGCTTAAGTCATTAATGGTTCTGATTAGAGTATAACGTATAGAGTCAAAAGTGTGTACCTGGAAAGGATGCAAAACCATGTATTTATAGAAGAATTTGGGCGGGAAAGTCAGTTACAGATGTAACTGCATCCGTAAATTACGGGTCCACGCGCTATAAGATAATTGATCACACGCGCCAGGATGGAACTCGGAAACGAGGTTGTTTCTGATGCAAGCTTCGGAGTCATTGAAATTGGTGAGTAATGTCATTCTGTCGTGATACCTCGGGATATTATCTCGGTGCATCATCTCGAAATACTACTCGGAGACATTATATCTCAAAAATTAGATTCTTTTTGATCATTGTTCAAGTATGGCGAATGTCAAAGTACCATGTCGGCGTTATCGTCGTCAGGTCAAGTTGCACTGGAGTATGATTTTACTCCAGAACATATAATATGCTCATTACCTCCCCCCGCCCGAAAGAATTATACTAATACTCAATTGTTAAGGTAGGTATTGTCGCAAAATTAGTTAGGTCGATTTCTTCAAAAAAAAAAAAAATGTATTATACTCCCTGCAGAAGATTTTCTAATCCCACCTTAATTTGCGTATGACAACCGCAGCCATTAGTTGACTATCATATATATTCTTCATCACAGAACACATCTATCATCATGTACCCGTTATTGATTGTCACTTTGAACAAATCAATGTTTAAATGCAACTTGTTTATATATATATAGATAGATAGTCTTTAAAAAAAGAAAATTTTACTCGAAAAATCAATAATATAAGTGATCATTGCAATCAATTGACATAAAAATGGATGACGAAATCAAACACCCCTAAGCTACAATATTACTTGTACAATATATTAAATTAATCCGGGACTCAGTTTATATATAAAAAAGATGTATTTTTTCTGCTTAAATTTCAAGAAGTGACTCACTCAATATACATAATCTTGGCCTGCGAACATTCTGAGTGTCAATTCTTAATGGCCGGCAACTAACAACCTATATAGTATACATAGGCATAAAGTAGGGAACATTTTAGGAATATATTATATAATAATAATGAGAATAAATAATATCCATCAAGCTCGATCTAATCGCGTATCTTTTGGGGCGGCGGAGAGGGAGTTCGGGATTTCTTGGACGACATCCTCTTTCGGCTGTCTTCAATGGTTCAGTTACACTTTTGCACCAGAATGTAACTCCAATAATATATACATATTTTAATGCAAGTAATAGATTCCACAACTGCTGTTATTAATTAAATAGAAGATTAAATAGAAGACAATGTTGGAAGGTAAGAACTTTCATGCTACATAGCCTCTTAAGAAATCTTCTTGTTTTTAACAATTAATTACTCAAAAGGGAAATTGTTCTGGACCGTTATACCATGGTCAGATTCATGAACCAACATACAACGGGTCGACATCGTCTGGGATCATTGGGTCATTCTGGATGGACATGCATAATATCCATGATCAATGGAGATAGTTTATTCTTTTGATATTCCTCACACACTTCAACTGTAACCGACATACTTATGTCGGCATAACGCATTACGAATATATAGCGTATTGCGGCGCGTGTATTCAATCTCAAATGAGCGCGTGTCGTCGTGAAATCAGGAATCCATTACAACCGTTAACGGACTTTCCCGCCAAAATTACACTATATATGTATCACGGTGATGCACCTCTCAGGTATGTTTTCACTCATACATATTGTTACTCTGCTGGAATCCTTTCTGACTTATCGAAGTCTCTACAGGTGCACCACCACCAGTCGCTTGCTGCCGCCGCTGCTCCGCCGTAGGATCACCGTCTACAACCAATCTTGAAGATACAGAACGATCATTGGTGCCATCTGTGGGAACAAGAAAATACTTCAAAGCTCTAGTTCTTCGATCTTTCCGTTCTTTTCATTGATTCTTAGATTCTTCGTCACAACTGAAAATGGTTGGAACAAGGAGCAGCTCTGCCACCGCTGGAAATGATGCAATTCCGTTCTTTTCATTGTTTTTGCTACTGTTGGAATTCCTCCGCCGCGTCCTACCGTCACTCGGTCTCGCCCTCCTCCACCTCCACCTCCTCAAGGGAGCCATGGATCTCCTGCGAGTCCACCTGATCAACCTTCTCGTGGAGAACATCTAGAATTTATCTGTCGTTAGGGAGACATACTGGAGCAATATGCGCGGCATCTTGAGAAGCTCGAGACGGAGCGACAATTCGAACGCACGCACCGTCACATTGTTCATGAAGAGGGAGGTTCAGAGTGTCGTCCCTCACCACAACGTGTAGCCGGAGCCTCACTGCTGCCAGAGCACCCACCGTCACCACAACATGACCATCGCCCGCCTTCAAGGCCAACACGCCAACATTCTTCTCAACCATCGGCACAGTCAGTGCATTCAAACTCCCGCCCTCGCAACCGGACTGCTCCCACATTGGATGAGTTCGGTCACATCCCTGATAATGAAGTAATTCAAGTGGTTTTTCCATTTTCGGAACGTATTATGTTATTTCCGGTTGATAAACGTTTTGAGAAGGTTCCCGTTCTCGAGTTGTATGACGGAATGTGAGATCCTCTTGAGCACCTGGACATTTATGAATCTGCAATGTCCATCCGGAACGCCTCAGGACCAATCATGTGCAGAGTATTTCCACTGTCCTTAAAGAAAACTGCCCTTAGGTGGTTCTAGACACTCCCGCCGAGGTCAATTAACACTTGGGCCGACTTAAAGGCCAAATTCATTACCAATTTCACTACCAGTAAAGTCCAGCCAAAAACTGAGGCGTCACTGAAGCAAATTCGACAAGGCCCCTCGGAATCACTCCGGGATTACATTAGTCGTTTCACCAGAGAAGCATTACTTGTTCAAGGATTGCAACCCGGGGAGCAGCTGATACTGGCCAAGGATGGCCTAATCCCACACTCTCCGTTTTGGATTGAGCTATCCAAAAGAAAGCCATCTAACATGAAGGAATTTCTGAGTAGGGCCGAGGAGTATATTAGCCTCAAGGATGAAGAGCTTGCCCTCAAGGTGAAGGATGCCAACCCCAGCAAGGTCTCTAAGACCCAAGGCCAAAAGAACGACAAGGGCGGCCGACATGAAAATAAAGGAGACAAGGAAATCTTGGGACGATACAATTCCTATACCCCGTTGAATACACCCCGGGGTATAATTCTGAATGAAATTTTGAATGTCGAGATGTATGAGGCCGGAATGAGGAGACCAAGACCTCAGAAGCCAGGACCTACGACGGACAAGTCCAAAGATTGCAGGTTCTATAAATCCCAAGGGCATGACACTGACCAATGCCTAAACTTGAAGGATGCAATTGAAGAGCTAATCCGGCGTGGCAAGCTGGATAGATTTAAAAAGGACGACGGAGGAACATCCCGATGCCCAGAGGCAGATAGCCGAAAGAACGATTACCGGCGTGATGACCGCTGACGTGATTCTAGTTGACGTGAGCGAAGCAGGTCAAGGACGAAATCACCTCGGAGAGAAAGATCAAGCTAAAAAAGACCAACTGTGGATCACACTCCACCCTCCACCTCCAAGAGAGATCGTCGCGAGCAACCTTCTTCATCTCGGCAAAGGTCCCCAGCTAGGAAAGAGCGTCCGCCAGAGCACCCAGTCATTTATGTCATTGCCGAGGGAGGTGAAAGTGGGAATGCGAAGAAAAGGCACCTCAAGGAAGTCCTCTCGGCATCATCTTCGTTGCGCCCGGAGCATGGCTTCCAAAGACGGAAGCTTCCTCCCCTCAGCTTCTCTGAGGATGACTACGGCCCTGTGATCCCGGGCCATGACGACCCCTTGCTTATCACAGCATTTATGGCCATGACGATCCCTTGCTTATCACAGCTGACATGCCAGGCTTAGACCCCGACGTAATCTGCCATCGTTTATCAATTGACCATAGAGTCAAACCTGTGGAGCTGAAGTGCCGGAAGATGTCGGCAGACAGAGCGGAGGCCGCCCAACAGCAAGTCTCCGAGCTAGTTGATGCCAGATTTATTAGAGAAGTGAAATACACCACATGGCTGTCAAATGTAGTCTTAGTAAAAATTCCAAATGGCAAATAGTGAATGTGTGTAGATTATACAAATCTGAATAAAGCGTGCCCCAAAGATTCTTATCCCTTTCCTAATATCGACCGTTTGGTCGATCAATCCTCCGGTTTTCACCTTTTATATTTTATGGACGTCTACTCTGGCTACAATCAAATACCGATGTACCCCCTGGATCAAGAAAAAAAACCGCCTTTATGACGGAAGGAGCAAACTATTGCTATCAGATGATGTCGTTTGGGCTGAAGAACGTCGGAGCAACATACCAGAGGATAATGAACAAAGTATTCCGAGATCAAATCGGAAAGATTATCGAGGTGTACGTCGATGATATGACCGCGAAGAGCGTAACAGACGTAGACCACATCCAGGACCTTGGGGCCATTTTCGATCAGCTTAGACGATATAACATACGCCTCAACCTAAAGAAGTGTACTTTCGGTGTTCAAGCTGGAAAATTCCTCGACTTCATGCTTACAGAATGGGGTGTGGAGGCCAACCTGATAAATGCCGAGCTGTTTTGGAAATGAAGAGCCCCACCTCGGTCAAGTATGTTTAGCAATTAACAGGAAGGCTTGCCGCCCTCACCAGATTCATAGCAAGATCAACAGCTTGGGCACTCCCCTTTTACCGCCTGCTGAAGAAGGGGAAAGCATTTGCATGGGACCAAGAATATGAGGAAGCCTTTCAGCAGATCAAATGCATCTTGGCGTCCCCTCCTGTCCTAGCATGGCCGTTAGACGGAGAAACCTTATTTATGTACTTTTCAGTGGCTGATGAAGCCATTGCTGCAGTGTTAATACGAAAAGTTGATGGCGTTCAACTCCCAGTGTTTTTCGTTAGCAAGGCGTTATAAGGCCCGGAACTCAGGTATCCTAAAGTCAAAAAAATTGCATTATCCTTGGTCACAACGGCTCGCCGTCTTGGACATTACTTTCAGGCTCATCAAATTATCGTAAGAACTAATCAGCCCATCCGGCAACTACTACACCGACCTGACCTTACCGGAAGGATGGTCTCATGGGCCATAGAGCTCTCGGAATTTGGGATAACTTACAAACCACGACAAGAGATCAAAGCACAGGCCGTCTCTGACTTTATCATGGAACTTATGCTAGTACCCGGGATTATCGATGGATGGTGGGAGGTCCATGTAGACGGGTCTTCGAATCCGAAAGGAAGTGGTGCCAGGATATTATTAGAGAGTCCCCAAGGGGTTGTTCTCAAACATTCTTTGAGTTTTTCGTTTCCGACATCCAACAATCAAGTTGAATACGAAGCCATGATTGTCGGGTTACGAATGGCGTCTGAGGTCGGGGCATCTCGAGTAAGAATCAACAGCGACTCCTAGCTCATCGTATCCCAGTTTAAAGGTGACTATCAGGCCAGGGACACTTTGTTGTTAAAATACCTTCATAAGGTAAAAGATTTATGTGAGAGATTCTCGGAAGTCGAAGTTAATCACATTCCGAGGGAGAAAAATGCCAGGGCAGACGTCCTGTCCAAGCTTGCAAGCACGAGGTCTTCCGGGAATAACAGATCCGTGATTCAGGAGGTAATTCCTTTCCCTACTATTATTATGTCCCTCGAAACCGATGAGTGTTGGTACACAGGGATTCAGAGATACCTTGAAGACGGATCGCTCCCTCAAGACCCCGAGCACGCATGTCGGATTTTGAGAAAAGTTGCTTGATATTGTTCAATTCAAGGAACTCTGTATAGAAGAGGGTTATCATAACCGATGTTGAAGTGTATCTCGGGAGAGTCACTCGATTACGTGATGGCGGAAGTCCACGAAGGCGTTTGTGGCCAGCACCTCGGAGGACGATCCTTAGCTCGGAAAATTCTCAGGCCGGATATTATTGGCCTACAATGAAGGTTGATTGTGCTAGTTATGTCAAGAAATGTTTATCCTGTAAAAAACATGTCGATATTCATCGGGCTCCCGCAGAAGAACTATGGTCTATCATGGCTCCTTGGCCTTTTTCATGGTCGAGGGTCGACATTCTCGACCCATTTCCTGTGGCCCCCGGGAAATTGAAGTATCTTGTTGTGGCAGTAGATTATTTCACCAAATGGATTGAAGCGTGACCTTTAGCCAAAATCACGACAAAGAACCTAGCCAAATTCATCCACCGCCTCGTCATATGTCGGTTTGGGATTCCTCATACAATTGTGACAGACAACGGAACTCAATTTATAGACAAAGGGTTCCGCGAACTGATGCAGGTCGAGCACATCCGCCACAGATTCTCGTCAGTAAAACATCCTCAAACTAACGGCCAAGCAGAAGCAGCCAACACAATTATGCTTAAAGGCCTGACGAAGCGTCTGGACACGGCCAAGGGTTTATGGGCGGAACAACATCCGAATGTCCTGTGGGCCTATCATACGACCCCACATTCCACCACGGGAGAAACCCCTTTCCGCCTCGCTTACGGGGTTGACGCTGTCATCCCGGTCGAAGTTAGGGAACAAAGCCTTAGATTATAAGTGTTTGATCCCAAACTTAATGATGGAAGGATGCGAGAAGAACTTGATTTGATTGAAGAAATCCGAGAAAAAGCTTCTATACGGGAAGCCGCTAAAAAACAACAGTAGGCCCAACGACATAACAAGAGGGTGATTCCGCGATCGTTTGAAGTCGGAGACCTTGTGCTTAGACGCGCTGACGTTGGAAATAAGAATGCATCTCAGGGGAAGCTTGCAGAAAACTAGGAAGGCCCCTATAGGATATCAGTCAAAATCGGAACATAAGCGTACTCCTTTGAAACACTACCCCGAGAGCCCATTCCCCGGACATGGAACGCGGATAAGCTCCGCAGGTATTACTGTTAGTCTTAAATGTGTAAAGCTTGTTAGCATCATTATGAGCGTTTTGGTTGTCACATTCACGAGAAATTTAATGAAGAAGCATTTTCGAGATAAGTTTCCCCTATTTATGTGCTATTTGTTTACACCATCTCGGGCGCAGTCTCTTGAGTTTTTCGGGCATAGTCCCTCGACCATCTCGGCTTAGTCCCTCGAGCATGTCAGGCACAGTCCCTTAAGTTTTTCGGGCATAGTCCCTCGACCATCTCGGGCTTAGTCCCTCGAGCATCTCGGGCGCAGTACCTTGAGATTTTCGGGCATAGTCCCTCGACCATCTCGGGCTTAGTCCCTCGAGCATCTCGGGCGCAGTCCCATGAGTTTTTCGGGCATAGTCCCTTGAGCATCTCGGGCGCAGTCCCTTGAGTTTTTCGGGCATAGTCCCTCGACCATCTCGAGCTTAGTCCCTCGAGCATCTCGGGCACAGTCCCTTGAGTTTTTCAGGCATAGTCCCTCGACTATCTTGGATTCTATCCCTAAACTACTTCGAATCTACAATATTAAAAATATATAAAGCCTCGGCAAGGAATAACACACAATGGTTGCATAAAATAAAAATATCTGTTCGGGGTAATGCCACGGAAACATCGAAATATGAGTTGGAAAATAAGTCGGAAATAAAAAGGGAAGCAAGAAAAGGATTACAACTTTAACCGGCATCCCGACCCTTCACTCATTTCCACCCGGAGGCGGAACAGCTTCATTGCTCACACCAGCTTATGTTGCCTCATTCTTTTCGTCCGCCGCGCCTTCAGGGTTGAGCTCTTTTTCCTCCTCTTCATCTTTATCGTCATGTAAGTCAGGAGTAGAAGGTACCTCATCCCCGTGTTCGCATTCTACATTATCAGTAGGATCGTAGCGGAACCACTTCCCGTTCTCAACCATGCAAAGTGCTGACATGCCCCGTGTGTTCAATTACACCCCAGGGTTCAGATACCTCATCTACTTGATAACAGCATAAAAGTACACTGCGGAAGCATCAATCCACAATTTCTCTGCACTTTCCTTTTCAACCCTTTCTTCCTCAATTTCCAACTCCAACTCCTTCACCCTCTTTTGCAGGGTGCTCACTTCAATTTTAGCAAGCTTGGCCGCCTCAATAGCCACCTTGGCTTGCTCAGTTGCTGCCTTGGAGTTATCCTTGGCTTTCTTCTTCTCGAGGGAGAGGGTCTCAACCTGCTTGGTGAGGTCGGAAACACACTGACCCAGTTCATCCTTCTCCTTGGTCAGCAGCTTCACATCTGCCAGGGCTTTCTGCATAAAAAGCTCGTCAGACTCCTGTTTCTCTATCACATTCTCTAGCTTCTTCTTCATGGGGGGAAGGCCACCAGGTCTCTGGTAGCCCCAACAAAGTACTGGGCCATCATGGCAAATTTCATTCCCCAATATGATGCAGCGTTTAGGAGTTCCGTCATCTTCTCAGCCGATTTGTCTTTAAATAAGGCTTGACCTTGCACGACCAAGTGATGACGGACTTCCTCCACGGTCATGTCAGAAGCTGGAAGACCGACATCCTTAAACTCGGGCTTTTTGCCCTTGTCATGTTTGGGAGGAAGCATTGACGAGGAGCCTTTGGATATGACTTGATCAGGTTGCTTAGCTGGAGCCTGAGTAGCTGGGACTTCCTGAGCCGATGTAGGTGTAACCCTTTGACGTTTGGGCCTGAGCTTCTCTGTGATTTGCGCCTTCTGCTAGGAGCTATCCCGGATGTCCTTCTTCCTTGCCGCAACAACATTTTTCTTGGACAACTTCTCCGCCAGCTTAGCTTATTGCTTCGACGCCATATTCACTGCAAAAGAAAAATAAAAGGGGGAAAATAATAGTTGTTAGCTCGGATATCAACATGTAGTAAAATATAAAGATAATTCGACATTACCTAAAGATGCACGGGTAATGTTGCCGCCTTTGGATATCACAGATTGACAATCCAGCGTCCCAAATTCTTTGACAAAGGCTTGAATGACATCAATTATTTCCTGCTCGGCCTTTGACAGTTCATCGTAATCCACCGTGTAGTCCTTTGAGGATCTCGAGAAGTGGTTTTGATTCCAATACGGATGAATAATTCCCCTGCCATCCTTTCCGAGGACATTATCCCGGCCTTCTCCATATGGCCTCACAAAGACAAATTTGTCTTTGAAATTCTTGTATGATTCTTGGAAGATCTCGAAGATCTTCCCCCCAGCACTTGCACGCAGTGCAAGCCAGGAAAACCTATCATTCCCGTCTTTAATGACCAGAGGCCGGAAGAAATGGAAGAACACATCTGCATGCAGCTCTACTTCCAAACCATGACATAACAATATAGCATAATGAAGCTCCTCATGAAAGCCCAACCATTTGGATGAAGTTGGGATGGGGCGACTTCCAGGTGTTGGAAAACCTCTAATTCAAACCAGGAGAAGGGGAGCCAAAATCCAAGATTGTCGAACACAGTCTTATACATGGGGATAAACATCTCTTCTCGGAGATCCCCTTGGGAGCAAATTCTTTCATCTTCACCGGGAGACAGTAACTCTCATTCCTCTTTCTTGCCCGGTTGCACCCATTCCACATGACGAAATCCTAGTTCCAGAGCTGCCTCAGAACTATACATGCTCGACGTCCCGAGGGCCTCGGTGTCAACCCAAGTCATAAATGCCAACCCCAGTGGAACAGGGTAGTTTGTGGTCGGGGAGGTGTGGATTTTCCGCTTTCCCATCTCGGACTTGCCCAAAAGTCCATAGGACAAGTTAATACTTGAAGATGATGGGTCTACATAAGGATGCTCTCAGACCACCCCGGCAAACTTCGCGGACACAACCTCGGGAAAGCTCCACTTGTGGAGAATGCGAGCAGTTTCCAATACTGCCTCGCGTTGTGCATTCCCAGTAGCACTTACCCTAGAGAAGCGTCAGCGTCTTAAAAAGAGGTCAGGGATACTTGGATCCTCATCTTCCTCTGTTACAATGAAACAGTTTCGTCTATTTTCAGCAGCCAAAGCTTTGGCCTTTTCCCTCATGATCATGGTCCCCAGAAAAAACCCAAAATGTATAAGAATAGATGAAATTAAGGTAGAACAGTACCTCTAAGGAGTCTTGTAGAAAGTTCTTTGAATTCTTCAAAGAAATCCACAACACCAAAGTTCATATGACAGTAAGAACACCAAAGGAGCTGACACACGAACAGGAACTGGAAGACAATGTGATGATAACAACAAAAATGGAGAAAGAAGGTCACCGCACCAGTTGAAAGGAAAAGTTCGAAGAAGAAGAAGAGAAAAATTCTCTGAAAAGATGAAAGAAGTGGAGCGGAAAAAGTGAAACCGCTCTCAAGTGGCACTTTATAAATATTTGAAATGGACGGTCGAGATCGCACCAAAAGATAAGGCCCATGGGCCCAAAATGACATGATGCTGACACGTGTCATTAACAGTTGTCAATCAATAGTCGCATCAGTTATGTTTGGATATGAAGCGTCGCTACCCCGGAAACAGTCTCGAACGACGTCGGACAATCTTACATCACGGACCTTAACAAAGAATTTGGATCTCGAACTGATTAAATATGTAAAGTCGGATACTTTATTATAAACTACCCAACTTGGGGGGCAACTATTCTGGACCGTTATACCACGACCAAGATTCATGAACCAACATATGTGACACCCTTCTACCCCAATAATAATATCATCAAATTGAATTATAGAGAAAATTAAAGTCAACGCCGAGGAAAAAAGGTTCACAAATCCTCTTTAAATAAATACTTAATTCAAATCCAATGTTATTTCCATGAAAGAGTAAAATCAATGTTTTCAAAAGCTAAATTATCAACAGAATAAAAACATAACTTGGTCATGTAAGACCCTTAAAAATAATATTTCAAAATCTCTACATATTAAATAAAAGGAATAAAGCTCCTAGACACTAATCCCCGATGTCACACATATCAGAGCGAGACCCTGTCCCTTCAAAACTCAGCACTTTGAGTGCCCTCTTCATCACCCTAGAAAAACCACATAAGAGTATGGTGAGGAATGGAATACAAACATATACATGCAATACAGAAGGCTACCCTCATTCCCACCCATCACCATACATATCATCATTTAATTCACATACTATTCATTTCACATATCGGGTTCATACACATATAATTTCACACTTTCATAATGTAAATTCACACTTCTCAAACAATCATCATTACCAATGATGGCCCTACCGTTAACACCACACAGTAGGTTGCACCCCCTCGATGGGGCCATGCAAAGACATCCGCCCCAGGTTGCACCCCCTCTATGGGCCCATGCAAAGATATTCGTCCCCTGGGTTGCACCCCCTCTATGGGCCCGTGCAGCGATGGTTCCCCCATCATGTTCTCATTTCACACACCAGGTTCATACAAATAGAGGTTCACACATTCACACAATCTCAATTAAGGCATATGCTCACACCATGCACATGTACAACATCTATCCTAAGAGTCATGATTTGGAACTCCGCACAATGGGCGCACCTCATCAATCCCCTTAGTTGTTACCAATGATGGCCCTACCGTTAATACCATACAGTAGGTTGCACCCCCTCGATGGGCCTGTGCAAAGACACCCGACCCTAGGTTGCACCCCCTCGATGGGCCCGAGCATCGAATGTCCCCCATCATGGTCACCACCCTTTCTAGGGCATGCATCTCTTATATCACACCTCACATGCTCATGCTCATTGACATCACCTCATACATTCACACCTCATATACTCATAATCAATGCATCAATCATCATTTATACATTTCGCATACAACATCATCTACTCAATTCATTCCACATCACATCATGGATAAAATACACATAGAACATCAATATAGGATAATCACACCACAACACTTCATGCCATAGTTAATACACTCTACATATCCAATTTAATCTTATCAATCCCACAAAACAATTCATATATTAGATAAACATCCATCATATAAGTCAAGGATCACCACAATACATCAAAACAACACTCACATATCAAGTTTGGACCTGGTAATCGATTACCAGAAGCAAATACCCCATTTTCGAGCCTGGTAATCGATTACAGGGTGTCTGTAATCGATTACCAGAGGACTGGTAAACTGGTAATCGATAACAACATGCCTGTAATCGATTACCAGAGGCTCAGCTTCATGTTTTCTGCCCAAAAACACCTGGTAATCGATTACAGACTAGTGTAATCGATTACCAGCATCCCGAGAACGACTGCATATGCGTTTTTACCCCTTTTAACCCTCTTCTTCAATCCCTACTCAAATCTTTAAGTCCCTCACTTGTTTAGACTCATTTTTACCGATTAAAATAAATGAATTCCTCAATTATATCAACAGATTACTGTAAACTTAGCATTTAATCGTTCAATTATGAATTCTCACCCCTAAATATTATTTTGACCCCTTTTCAATAGTCTCGCTCACAACCCTCAAATTCACCAAGATATATACCATTATGCATCACAAAGAACAATATCACACAGAAAACATATAAATCATCCTTCAATTTCAAAGATTAGAGATCTTAGAGGGACTTATGGTTGCCCTCACTACCCAAGAACTCCAGTACACACATACAGTCGCACCCCTTTCCCCCCGTACCTTAGGAATGACGATCAACGGCGAACGACAGAACTCCCTTGATGATCTACTCTGCAGCACCTTCTCTTTGTGGAGTCGCTTCTCTCTTCCCTAAGGTTTCGTTATCTGACGTTTGAAGAAAGGATAGGGTGAAATAGATAACCCTTCCCTTATTTAAATATCTACTTGGGCTGGGTCTACTCCAACCCACCCATCCCCCCTTTTTAATTAATTAATAATATTCATAATAAAAGATAATAATGCTATTATTTCTTCCTTTTATTTTATTTTATTTTATTTATTCTAAAAATTTTAGGATGTTACAACATACAACGTCGACCGACATCGTCCGGGATCATTGCGTCATTTTGGACGGACATGCATAATATCCATGATCAACGGAGAAAGTTTATTCTTTTGATATTCCTCACACACTTCAACTGTAACCGACATACTTATGCCGGCATAACGCATCACAGATATACAACGTATAGCGGCACATGTATTCAATCTCGGATGAGCGTGTGTCGCCGTGAAATCAGGAATCCGTTACAACCGTTAACGGACTTTCCCTCCAAAATTACACTACATATGTATCACGGTGGTGCATCTCTCAGGTACGTTTTCACTCATACATATTGTTACTCTGTTGGAATCCTTTCTGACTTAAGCATCGGAGTCTCTGCAGGTGCACCACCACCAGTCGCTTGCTGCCGCCGCCGCTCCGCCATAGGATCACCGTCTACAACCAATCTTGAAGATACGGAACGATAAAAAATACTAAGCATTAATTAAAAAAATTTAAAAAAAATGTATGTTTTACACTCTAAACATTAAATGAGGTATAAAGATAGAGAGAAAAGAGATATAAGAAAAGAAAAAAGAAAAGAGAGATAAAAAAATGAGAGATATAATAAGTGATATAATGTAAAATGAATATAGAGATGACAAGAAAAATGAGATAGAGAGGGTTGTAAAAAGAAAATGAGTGTATGAAAATCAGAATTCATATAAATAGTAAATTTTTTTAGTAATTAAAGGTATCTGAGCAGTGGCAAGAAATAGGAACTTTAGAGAGGGTGAGATATCACCAACGAGTGCGATTTTATTATTGGATCTGAATGAATATTGAATACAGAAAACTAGTGTATATATACACTATATTGGAAGAGAAGATATGAGATTGTAACTACCACAACAGAATAAACAGAGAAACTGAATTAACAGAAAAATTAACTTAACTGTTAACTAACTACTAACTAATCTGTTAACCTTTACATCCCCCTCAAACTCAAGGGGCGGAGAAGTTGGACCTTGAGTTTGAATTTGCAAGTGTTAAATGATGTTTGAGGTAATGTGTTGGTTAAAACATTAGTTGTTTGTTCAGTTGAAGGTGTGTGATGAATTAGAAGAGAGCCTTGCTGAACTTTGTCCCTGACAAAATAGAGATCTAACTCAAAGTTCTTGGTGGAGGGGGTGAAGTATTTGATTTGATGATATCATTACAGCACTGAGATTATCCCAATAAATGAGAGGTTGAGAGGGAAGAGGAAAGAGAAGTTCAGTAAGCAAGGACTGGAGCCAAGAGAGTTCAACAATAACAGCTGCAATGCTCCTATATTATGCTTTTGTGGTAGATTTGGAAATAACATGTTACTTCTTTGAAGACCAAGAGACAATATTAAAGCCATAGAATACACAATAGCCAATAGTGGATTTTCTATCATTTGGGTCAGCACCTTAATCAGAGTCACAAAAGACTGTAAAAGTAAGAGACTTAGAATTGGATAAAGTTAATCCAAGAGTTAAGGAACCATTGAGATACCTAAGAATTCGTTTAACATCCTTTCAGTGAGAATTCTGAGGATTATGCATGAATTGAGCAAGCTTGTTGACAACAAAGGAAATTTCAGGCCGAGTCATGGTGACATACTGAAGACCACCTACATACTGTAGAAGTGTGGATCTGTTAGAGGATCATCAGTAGTAGAACTGAATTTGAGACCTTGGCTCATTGGGGTGTTCATGGGTTTTGCTCTAAGCATATTAGCCTTTTGTAAAAGACCAGTGATATATTTTGTTTGAGAGAGATGAAGTTGTCCACGGGTTGAGGTATCAACTTGAATGCTTAAGAAATAATGAAGATTACCAAGACCTTTGATAGGAAAAATGTTGTTCAAATGAGAAATTAAATCTGTGATGGTAGTGGTTGAATCTCCTGTGATAATATATTATATCATCCACATAAACTAGCATGATAATGACATGACCGGAAAATCTTTTAATGAAAAGAGAGCAATATGATTTTGTTGAGCAGAAGCCAAGAGAGAAGAGTTCGATGGAGTTTAGAGAACCATGAACGAGGAGCCTGTTTGAGTCCATAAAGGGACTTGTTGAGCTTACAAACAAGATTGTTATTACCTTGACTGAAACTTGGAGATTGTATTGTGTAGACTTCTTCAGCTAGATCATCATTTAAGAAGGCATTATTAATGTCAATTTGTCTTATTGCCCATCCATGTGAGAGAGCTAATGTACGAACTAATATGATAGTTTCAGGCTTGAAAACTAGACTGAAAGTTAAAAAAAATAAAAACCCTCTTGTTGGTGAAATCCTTTGGCAACAAGTGTAGCTTTGTGTTTGTTAAGAGAGCCATCTGCATTCCTTTATATCTTGCAGACCCATTTGCAACCAATATGAAGTCTATTTGGTGGTAGAGGAACCAAAGTCCAAGTTTTACTGTTAAGAAAAGCTTCATACTCAGCTTGCATAGCTGAAAACCAATGAGGTGAGGCCAATGCTGCTGTAACAGATTTGGGTTTTGTGTTTATGTGAGAGGTGGTAGCAAGAAAATCTGCTTTGGTTTATGAATCTCGACCTTGCTTCTGGTGGTCATAAGATGATGATTTAGTGGTAGCAATGTCTCTTGAGTAGAAATTGGAGGAGAAGAATCTTGTTGTAGTGTAGGAGAGTCATTTTGAACAATAGTAGGTGTCTCCAATGGAATAGAAGTAGTAGAACATGTGGAAGTAGATGTGAAACTGATATCAATAACCGGAATTGATGGATGAATTATTGGAAGGCTTTCTGAAGTAGATATAGGTATGGGACAATTGTTCAAAAAGTTATCATTACATTGAAAGGGAAAGATTGACTCATCAAATTGAACATGTCTAGAGATATAAAATTTTCTAGTTGAAGAAAGACATGGATAGCCTTTATAGTTTAAGCTATACCCCAAGAATGCACACTGCTCAGATCTAAAATCAAATTTATGTTTGTTGTATATGGTCTAAGAAGTAGGTAACAGGCACAATAAAAAATTTTAAGTTCTTTGTAAGAAGGAGTTTTCTGAAAAAGAACCTTAAGAGGAGTAGAATGAGCAAGAGTGGGTGTTGGTAACCTGTTGATGAGAAATACAACTACCTGAAAAGCATAACCCCAATATTTTAAAGGCATCTTTGCATTTGCAAGTAAAGTCAAACTAGTTTCGGTGATGTGTCTATGCTTTCTTTCTGCAGAACCATTCTGTTCGTGTGTATAGGGACAACTAAATCTGTGAGTTATACCATGAGAAGTTAGAAAATCAGAGAATGCAACATATTCTTACAATCATCAGACTGAAAAGATTTTATTTTCAAATCAAGTTGATTCTCATTCGTCCCTTTGAATTAAATGAAAATTTATAGTGCTTCAAACTTTCTTTTAAGAAGGTATATCCAAGTAAATTTAGAATAGGCATCAATAAAGTGAATGAAATATCTGCTACCATTTGAGAAGGGAATTTGTGCAGGTCCCCATATATCCGAGTATATAAGTTACAATGGTTGAGTATATGTAGTAAGAGAATCGGGGAAAGGAAGCTTACGAGCTCTCCCCATGTAGTAGGTTTCACATACTAAAGGTAGTCTTCGTGTTGGGAAGTAAACATTGCATTTCTTTAATATCTAAGAAACGGTTGATGATGAAGCATGACCAAGTCCGGCATGCCAAGTGAGAAAAGTAGAATCATTTGCACCATCATTATAATAAAACCTGGGTCTTTTCTTATTTCTCAAAGACTTTGAACCAACACAAGTGTAAGATGAATTACAAACAAAATGAGAATTGTTAGAACTAAAAATGGAACTCATGGCATTGGCATTATCAAAAGCATATAAGCCACTCTTAGTCTACCCTTGTAGAAGAACTTCCTTGGTTTCCTGAGATTTAACATAGCATTTGTCAGGATGAAATTCGAAATAGACTTTGTTGTCTCTTGCAAACTGAGATACACTTAGTATGTTCTTTGAAATCCTAGGGACATGAAGTAAATTATGCAGAAATAATGGCTTGGCATTTGAGGTTAGAAAGAAAGACTTACCAATATATTGAATATTTGTTGCTGCTCCATTAGCCATCCTGAGTCTATTGTCACTAATGCAGGGAGATGTTGTCATTAAGTTTCTGGAATCTGGTGTAACGTGATGGGTTGCACCATAATATGGGTACCAAGAGGGGTATAGACAATTTCAGGTACAACTATCATTGCTGTGTTGATGGAATGTTAGACTCTTGGCAAGCGTATCAATAATCAATTGTAGTATAATGATTTTGAAGCAAGAGTGTCGATCCCACGAGGAACGGATTCAATTAAAATTCAAAGTTTTACTCACTAAGTATATATACAGAAGAAATAAATTGATTCATTGTGATTTTTGGTGACAACTATGACTAAGTTTGCATAAAAAGTAATTAAAGGCAAGATGAAAGTTAAGAGAAAGTTCAAGTGGAGAGACTGGGATTGAAGTTCATCTATCTCACTCGTCTGTATTCTGGATGAATATAGATACATAGCATTCGAAACTAACAATATTGATGTAACATAGAAAAATCATTTATACCAATCCCTCGGATATAAAATTCATAAGATTAATCCCCTAAATATTGATTCCTCATATATTCAACAGATTATCCAGCATTACGTTCAAGTGTTATAAGCAATCGATATATTGAAATCTATTCATAGGATTACAACACATCGAGTATTTTCGTTTAGATCGGATTTTCAGAAATACTTTCCAGTTAAATCTAAAAATCGAAATCGAGAATCTATTGATCAGATAGAATCAAGCATAAAGAACAGAACGAAAATACCAATATTGAATAGAAATGAGATTACTATATATAAATATCACCAGAATACATTCGAGTTCGAAATGACTACATTCAATCCCAAGAGGAAGTTTAGCTACTCATGGTAGCCATTACACTCGCAAGATTTGGAAAAGAAATGAAGAAATCCGCTTCCGCAGCCTTTCATTCTTCCCGTCCGCTTCGGAGAGTTTCTAAAAGTGGAAAGTTTCAATTCTGAATGACGAACTCCTTCTCTGACTCTGTTCTTCAATTCAATTAATGAAATTCCGCTCAGGCTTAGCTTGAGCGAGAGGATACTTCACTTTGAAGAAATGTATTCTCGCTCAGGCTCAGCTTGGGTGTAGCCTGAGCAAGGACAACAGAAGCATGTACAAATTTCCTTTCCTCGCTCAGCTTAAGCTTGAGTGCAGTTTGAGCGAGAAAGTCAACTTTTCTCCTTTTCCTATTTTCTGCTCCAATTTACTTGTTCTTTTCATTCCTCTTTCTTCTCTTGTCTTCTATTTCCTGAAATTTACATAAAACTAGAATTAAATGACTTCATTATCATAAACATCTAACTTCACAATATCCTTAGATTGAGTGAGTTGCCTATTAAAATTAGCACAATTCAGTAGATAAGTGACCACTACATCATATGATTTTACTTAAATTAGGCACTTATCATGGGACCGTGGTCACTAATGGACTCAACCTCACTGTTCATGACAGTAATTTGTCCTTGGTCATGTGTTGTTGATCTTTGAGACAAATTTCATCTTGATACTAATTATCAAATCCATGACAACGGTTCAAGGCAATGTGGCCAATTTTACCACAAACTTGGAACTGAGGCCTTTTTTTCCAACATTTTGAAAGTTAAATCTTCTTTTTTCTCTATTGATTCTAAAAGAAAATATTCCTTCTCTATTAAACGATCTACCTCTTCCTCTATTGAAATGTGATTGAGCTAGACTTACCTGCAAATTCTGCACTGAAAAGGCGCCAACATCTTTATCTTTCTTTCTCTTTTCAAATATTTCTTCTTGAGACATAAGGAGTGCTTCAACTTCTTCAAAGTGTTAAGAATCAGATCTTGATAGAATGATGTTAATAAGACAACCATATTCCTCGATCTGGAAGTCCATCAAGAATTGCTTTAATTTGTTCTTCATTGTTTAATGGTGACCCAACAACTGCAAGCATATCAATTATTTCTTTTATGGAAAGCAAATACTCATTGATTTTTCCTGTCTTCTTGATGTTCTTGAGTTGATCCTTTAACTGTTTAATTTTTACTCTTGTTTGTGATGTGAAGAATGTTTCCATTTTTTACAGATTTGACGAGCATACTCACATCCAACAACTCTGGTTGTAAGTCTTTTGGACATCGAAACTAGCATCCATGAGATTAGAAGTTGATCTTTTGGTTCCCAATTAATGAACTAAACATTCAGATTCTCCAGTTCTTCGTCTTCATCAGTCAGGAACTTCCTTGACATTCCTCTGTTTCTAGTGATGAATCATTGTAGCTTGCAGCCTTTAATGGTGCTTATGGCTTGGTCTTTCCATACGAGAAAATTATTTTCGTCCAGTTTATCTGAGAATGGGTTGGAGAAGGTCTGCGGCACAAATCTTGATGTGCTTTCTGCCGTTGATGAATCGAGTGAAGCTTTGATACCATAAAGGTATCTAAGCAGTGGCCAAAAATAGGAACTTTAGAGAGAGTGAGATATCACCAATGAGTCTGATTTTATTATTTAATCTGAATGAATATTGAATACAGAAAACTAGTGTATATATACACTATATTGGGAGAAATGAGATAAGATGAAATTGTAACTACCAGAACAGAATAAACAGAGAAACCAAATTAACAAAAAACTAACTTAATTATTAACTAACTACTAACTAATCCGTTAACCTTTATAGTTATAAAGCATACTCTTAAAGTATTGAATATCATCCTTATTGGGAGAGGTGGGGAGTCTTAATTGTGACTAAACCTCGAACAGGATTGTCCTCCTGGTAATGAGGGAAACATGTAGTTGACACAGTTTTGAATATACAAAGTTTTGAATAATTCTCTCTTCTAGAGTTCTACTCTAGGAAGAGTTTCCTCTTCTTTTTTCTAGTTGTCTTTCTCTTTGGCGTGGGGATTATTTAGTTCAATGTTCAATTGAGCTCTCGTTCACCTTTAGCTTTTGGAATTTCATCGTTTGTTCTCTTTTTCAACCCTTTTATATAAAGGTGTATCTTTACACATAATGAAGTATTTAAGAGAGGAGCTAGTCTACAATTAGATATGCAAAAGACATGGCTAGCTAGGAGAAAGCCCTAAAACTAAGGGCTCATTCGGAGGGGTTTTAGATAACAAATATAGTGCCAAAAAGTTTCTTGTTAAATTTCAATCAGAACACAACAAAGAGAATATTATCAAATAACCGATGAAACGTGGTGGGACATTTAATTAGTCTATAACATTAGACTCCACAAATATTACCGTAATTTTGTGTAAATGTTTGATTTACTTGCTTTCAAGATTTAGTTATACGATAAGCCCTTAGTTTTGATAAATGTGAAGAATTTTGCAAAATAACCGATTTAATTAGGTGATGTGGTTGAAGTATAAAAGCCATTTATGGACGATGATTTACTACCATTCATGACAATTAGTTTTAGGTCCCTAGGAAAGACTTGTCAAAAGCATGGGTTATGTTTAACAACTTTGATTTTTCACACTTAATTCTATTCCACTTCCTTTCATACTCATTTTTTATTTTTATCTCTCTTCTCATTTTCCATACATCAATTATCATATCTTTGATTTTCTCTCTCTTTTTTTCATTTTTCTTTCTATCTCTCTTCTTTAAACTTCAAACCTAATTTTTTAAGTGTGGGAAACATCTTTTCTTGATTTGAAATATTAAAAATAGTAGGATTTTAAGTGTGAAATAGTGGGCAACCAATAAATAAATTGTAATGCAATACAAGCCATGTTGGCTTATAATCATAATCTTCCTAAATATGGTCCTAATTTGGGTGTGTCGCCTGCAAAATCTATGGCTACCTTAGTTGCTGAATAGGTTCAAATTGACTAAACAATAATTCTATGATTAAGAAGAATAAGAAGGGAATAAATTGCCATGGTTTAGAATTAGATTGTGGAAAGCTAGAACTGTTATTATGGAGGAAACAACTGGTCTTTCATTTAGTAAGACTGAAGGAAATTGGAGATTTCAGTGGCAATGCTCAGAAAAATGAGCCGCAATATTGTACAAAGGCAGAGGGGAAAGGGTATGAAATCCATGTTATTAAAATTCAAACTAATTTTAGGAACCTTATTCTTGAACAAAGCAGAACTTAAAGATTACTAGTTGAAAAATGTGAGAATGACAATTAATCTTTAAAGGACAGACATGAAATCAAGGAAGGAAAAAGTTAATCCTTGCTCATAAAGGTTGGATGATTTAAACATGAACAGGAAAATATTGGGTTAAACCATCATGTCATCATTAAGGATTGTTTAAGCCCAACTAAGCAAGGAAGAGTTACTTTGCGTTGAGCTTGAGTCCAACGACCATTTAAAGATGTAGAGTAGCCCAATTCTCACACAGAAGATGTTACTACTCAAAGAATTCAAATCAGTTCAATGGAAAGATTATGATCCATACTTTTATGAAGAAGCTGTAAGGATACCTAAGTGTAATTAAGTGGATGAATTTGAAGGGAGTGATTTTTAGGAGAACAAATTAAGTTATTTATTATGTTGAATTACCGATAGGATGAAGTTTGTTGAATGTTTAGCAAGCGCACCAAATTATTATTGCATATATTCAAAGATGAGTAAAGATACTGTCCATAGAGATTGAAGAATTCAAATAACAAAATACAGAGAAATTGTCTAGTTGAATAGTAGAAACACAAGTATATATATCAAGTAGAGCTGTCAAAATGGGCCAACCCGGCTCATGTGGGCTGGCCCACCACGGGTTGTGCAAAAAGTGGGTCGAGTCGGGCTGGCTCACTTTTGTGGTGAGCTGGAAAAATACCAACCTGGATCGACCCACCAAGGGTTGGTGGGTTACACGGGTTGGCTCGTTTTTTTTAGAAAATATTTAAAAAATTTAAAAAAGCAAAAATCTATTAAAATTAAGAAAAATTGCAAAAAAAATGAAAAAAATGACAAAAATTACTCAGATTACTCAGTCACAGATTACTCACACAGTCACAGTAATCTCACAGTCAACCCACACAGTCACAATAATCTCACAGTACTCAG
The DNA here is from genome assembly GCA_026901365.1 of Sesbania bispinosa. NCBI lineage: Eukaryota > Viridiplantae > Streptophyta > Magnoliopsida > Fabales > Fabaceae > Sesbania > Sesbania bispinosa. Next base: position 696,301 of record QLOH01000268.1, read on the forward strand.
ATTACTCAGTCACAGATTACAAGCACACAGTCACAGTTTACTCACAGTCACAAATTACTCACAGCCACAGATTACAAGCACACAGGGATACTCACAATCACAGATTACTCACAGACAGCCACAAATTACAAGCACACAGGGATACTCTCAGTCACAGATTACTCACAGCCACAGATTACAAGCACACAGTGAAAGCAATATCACGCAGACGAAGATTACCTCAATGAAGACACCGCTCTCGAAGATGAAGATACAGACGAACTCCGATCTAACTCTGAACTCCGATCCAGCTCTGTCACGCAGACGAAGACGACGGTGAATACGACAAAGACGACGACGAAGAAGGAGACGGGGCCGAACGGGAAGAGGATGAACGGGGAACAAGGCGCGACCGATCTGTCTCTGTCATGCAGTCTGGTGGTCGGAGAACTGGAGAAGAAGACGCGCCGAACGGGAAGAAGATGAACGACGAAGACGGCGCGACCGATCCGTCTCTGTCGCGCGATCTGGTAGCCGGAGAACTGAAGAAGACGTGGTCGCGAATGGGAAGAAGATGAACGGTGAAGAAGGCTCGGCCGCTGCCGGAGAGTATGGCCGCCATCGGAGAACTGGGCGTAAGGGAGAGGGGCAGCAGAAGAAGGGCGCCGTTGTTGGGTACTTGTGTTAGGGTTTGAGGTTTTGTGAGTGAAATGAGAAATCCCTAACTAAGTCTCCCTTTCTTTCTTTCACCGTGTGATTTTTTTTTTTAAGCAAAAACACGGGTTGGCACGGCCCAAACCCGGCTTGGCTCACAGGTTAAGTGAGTCGGGTCACATTTACCCGGGGTCTAATGAGCCAAAAAATTTTCAACCCAACCCACTGGTGAACCGGGTTTACACGGGTTGGCTCACCAGGTTGGGCTCGTTTTGACAGCTCTAATATCAAGTAATAATGAGGAGCTCATGTAGAAAATAAACTGGATCTTTGAGTAAAGATATATACTTAGAACACAAGACAAAAGACAAAAGAAATGACAATCAATATTATCAACAAAGGTGGTATGGGTTGATTCCTTTTGATCCTCACCCCGTGGAAGTAAAAAGTGTGCTCAACTTAAATAGTGGTTGTAATTAATTCAATTCATGATCCAATTTACAATTATAGTTAAATCACAATCTCTTGGTGCCTTCACCCTAATATTCTCTAAAAAAACCTAATTCCTTAGGTGAATCCAAGAGAGAACTGCATTGCATTCAAGAATATATTGATGAAAATCACAATCTCTAATTCATATCCTTAAATAATTACTCAATTATGTTGTTTACTTTAATTCCAAGTTGTTCCTCAATTTTCTAATTGCAATTACTAACATTGATTAAGATAAATAGCTGATTTATCAACCCTTAATTAGAGTTTAGAAATCCATACAATAGTAGAGATTGGAGAAAATTCAATAGAAAAACACGTTTAGCCATTATTATACTGCAACCAAACCACGATTTTAAAGTTGAATAAATAGTTCCAAACAACCATTAAAACACACATAATTGAAAAGTGCATAGATTTTTTTGGAGTTTTTGGTGGAATCTTTTGCTTTTCAACTACACTAATTTATTTTCCCTTTTTATCATGTTTTTAATAAGTAATTTTCCTTTTTTTTTATCTTATCTTAATTTTGACGAAATTTATGATATTAAAGAATGACATATCAATTAGTATAAAAGAAATATGTAATGATTTTTTATAATTTTTTATTTAACAAACATAAAATATTTTTATTTCTATAAATGTTTTGTAATAATGTTTTTAGGAAAAAAAACATCTATGTTATACGCACAATTATAAAAATAATTTAATCACTTAGCTTTAATTTTCAATTAAATATAAGAAAAAAATTATATTTATTTTAGTTTTTTTATCTTTTTTATATAATACATAATTTTACAATATTTTTTCTTTTTTTTTTTTCATTAATTTTCTGTTCTCTCATGTCCTTTCCGTGTCTAAATGAAGCATTCCAGTTTCATTTCACTTCTGCAAACGGTGTAGGTCATTCCGTCGTTGACTTTTTAAAGTCTGAATATATGTGGTCTTACTCACTACTCATTGCTTCTTTAATTTTGTCTTTCGGTTTCTGCGACTATTTGGATTTTAGGAGAAGCTTGCAAGTGTGGTGGTGAGTGACGTCTTGTGTAACCCGAAAGATAAAACCTCTGCACAACACTCACGAGTTTCTGACTTTAGGTACATATACGTCGTCTATTCACATTAGATTAATAATTTTTTTTTTCGACCAAAGAAAAAAGTCTTTTTATCTCCCAAATTTAGGGTGTCATGGACATGAGTGAAATATGTAACAAAAAAATAAAAAGAAAGAAAGGAAGGAAGAAAAGAAATAAAAAATATGATAAATCATCTGATAAAAATTAAGAGTAAAAGGAGGTAAATATATTTTTAAAACATTGCCACAATTATTTCTTGAGAAAAAAATGAAAAATGATTCATTTGAAATGGAAACTAGTTGTATGGAAAGAAAATAATTAAAAAGATGGGTATAAAAATTAATTATGCTTGAAATATGAAAAATAATATCTTCAAGATGAATTGCGCCCTCACTATTCACTGCAAGGTTGTGTAGCAATGATAGAAGTAATGATCATGATCAATAACTTACAATCGCTTGCTTATGCATAATCAATTCCATATAATTAATTTTAAATAATTTTTATTTAAAGTGTTTTTTAAAACGTGCATTACTCATATTCTTAACCATTGATTTTACAATCAATTCACATCAAACTGTAAATAAACAACTAACACTTATTCTTCAAGATATTTTTTCATAATTCTACAACAAGTAATAAGAGAAAAATTCATTTTAAAATAATATTCACTTCACGTGTCAAATGTAATTAATTTTTGAAAAAGATTTTCTTTTCACATCCCAAATATTTATATGATCTACACGTTCTTCATTTAAAAAAAAAAAAAAAAACTCCTTTTGAAACCTGTGAGTCTGTGACCTGAAATGTAGTACTAAAGGGATACAAAGTTATTAAAGGAATACAAAAATAATTCTAAATAATAGAGGGAATGGTCGTGTGGCTTGTCATTGATGTCTCTTTATTGTATGTACACAGAAGGGGAGGCTAATTTGTGTGGTTGTTCTTGTTCTGCTATTAAAATTATTGATTGCTTTGTATATTAGCAGATTCTGTACCGAAGGTACTCAATATTTCAATAAATTCATTTGCTTATAAAATAATAATTCTAAATAAAGACGTTATAATTCACATATATTAAGCTACCATTGCTTTTGCGTCTGTACTACTCTCACATATTCCTCTGCCAGAGAAAGCATCTAGTCCCTTGCAAAGAAATATTATTGTAGCAATTACATCTCAAAAGAAGTAAATAAAAAGAACAATTTGAAGGGAAAGCAAATAACATACCTGTGATTAATTTCCCCCCCTCCTATTTATTCTTTTTCTGATCTAATAGCCTATTAATTAAAACTATATATTGATTGAGGCTATATGAACCAGGACATGTGCAGAGATTCTTCTAAGTTAACAAGATCACTTCTTGATTTTGGATATGCAGCTGGAATCAGAACTCATGGAGCTTATGTTAAAAGAGATGTCACATGAGATATAAACAGTGGCCTTCAACTTGAAAACTTTGAGCATATGCACTTTCCCATGCAGTGTGGCATTTGATGTGAAATTCAAGCCCCCATCTTCAATATCTGACCAAAACTTTGAATCAGATGTCAATTTTCCACTCATAAGACCTGCAGAAGTGCTCACATTAGTCATGCTATGAGCAGGGATGGATTTTGTCTCTATTGGAACTTTGGCTATGATGGTATCTTGATATTTAAGATAACCAGTAGAATTTTCCCACTTGAAGCCTCCATAGTTTGGGTTCACTATTGTGATCACCATATCTAGAGGTACACTTGTTGAGTTGGTTGAAAATAAGTCTAGGTTCTCAAGGCCAACAGGGTGGACACTTACATATGGGTCCTTGGGTTTAAAGATGGTGAGAGATAAGATCAAAATCAGAATGGCAACAATGACCAAGAAAAATGAAGTCACAGCCAAGCAGATTTTGAGGCCTCTAGTACACATGGTTTCTGGTTCTGGGTAATAATAGGGATATTTGGGGTTACCCATAATGCAAAGGTTGTGTTTTTTTGGGAAAGTTGTGCAATGCAGATGTAAGCAACAAAATTTGGGATTCTCTGTTGGATTCTGTTTCCTTGTAACTTGCAAGGAGGAATATTGCTGTATATAAATGTGGTTCAGTGAGTTTTGAAAGAGGAATTTTTTTTTGGGGTTCAGTTGGCATAAATCAAAATCAAAAGATGGATGTGACCTAACCCTTTGGCTACTTGATTAGGAAATAAAGAACAAACCATGTGACCAAATTGATGTCGCAATCATCATGGGTCGAGAAATTGTATTTGTAAATCAATAATATACAATCCATACAGTAATGAGAAAAAACAGAGAAAAAAAAGGGACAAATGTGAAATATGATAATATATGATGTGATAAAGAAAAATAAGAAGAAAAGTATATTGAATGAATTATTATATGTTTTTTATATATTGTATGAATAATATATTTCATATTTTTTAATTTTAATATATATCATATTTTAAATAAAAGATATAATGTTTAAAAATTGTATTATATTTACGTATTTTTTGTTAAAAGAATAGCAGTTTCTGATTTTTTTAAAAAAATCATATAATTATTTTTTATGTTATTTTCCTACTACTTTGATAACTATATATAGCCGAAGCAAAGAAAAAATATATATATTTCTTGTATAAATTTATTACACTTAATATCATAGTTATAAAAATAGAGTAAACACTCAAAATGGTCCTTGAAAGATATGGGATCGGTCACTTTGGTCCCTAAAAGATAATAAATTGTAAAAACGTCCCTGAGAGATAGTAACGTCGGTCAATTAGGTCCTTATGTTAACTCCCTTTGTTAAAGTTAACAGAGCTGCAAGTAAATCCTCAAAATGGTCCCTGAAAGATATGAGTTTGGTCACATTGGTCCGTGAAAAATAATAAATTGTAAAAACGTCTCTGAGAAATAATAACATCATTTATAAACCCTCAAAATGGTCCCTGAAAGATATGAGGTCGATCACATTGGTCCCTGAAAGATAATAAATTGTAAAAACGTCCCTGAGAAATAATAACATCATTTATCATGCTTTCTTTTTCCTTGTTGATTTCGTTTCATTCCCAAATATTGGTGGTCGACCACCCAATACATGCATATGTTTCTACTATAATGCTCTACACACCTCTGGTCCGTGTCTGCTATTGTTGGTTTTCTCTCCCTTGGCTAGTGTATCATGAACTCCAAGTCTTTTGGTTTCCTCTTTCACTAGAAGCTCACGTATTGCATCCTCTTCCTCTGTAGTCTAAGAATAAAAAGAAACTCCAATAAGAAAGTGCATGAGTCAAATCATCATCTTCTTGTTGAAGGAGGGGAAAACTTTAGAAAGCATAGAGAAATAGAAGTAAAAATGATATGGCAAGAAAGAGTAAAAGTAAAAGTTTCACACATGAGCTGAATTCACAATTCACAACTCCCTGAAATTTCTCAATCAAAGGAAATGGACAATCTATCCAAAGCATCAAGCACGTGCCTCATTGTAGGTCTCTTATCAGGGCTGTTATGGACACAAGCCATCACAATTTTCAAAAGTGCAATTATCTCTTCTTCCTTATCTGCATCTTCAGCCATGTATGGGTCTAATACGTCTGAGAGTGGCTTCTTCTCCTCAATGAAAAACTGAATCCATTGAAGAAGGTCCATTTCTGAGTTACCCACTTGGATAATGAGTAATCGCCCTGTGATCATTTCTAACAAAATCACACCATATGAATAAACATCCCACTTCTGTGATGGCTTCACCACTTTCCGTGCTTCTGGAGCCTGATAACCATTTCCCAAAATATTAGTTACAACTTATGTGGACAAGCTCTTTTGTCTCTCTTGGAGTTTTTCTACAGCCACTCAGTTGAATTGCAAGGTTGGGGTTACCCAAACAATATTTGCAAGGCGCCCAAGTCCAAAATCAGAGATGTAGGGTGTCATGTTATGTCCAACAAGTATGTTACTTAGCTTGAGATCTCCAGTAACATATTTTTTGGGGCTAAATTCATGCAAATAGACCAATCCTTTTGCAGTTCATTTCATGATTTTCAATCGATAGGACCATGATAGCGGGGTAAATGTCATCAGTCCAACCTTTCCAAAAATGGTGAGGCATGACTGCACTTGGGAATGAAACGAAATAAACGAGAAAAAAGAAAGCATAATAAATGATGTTATTATTTCTCAGGGACGTTTTTACAATTTATTATCTTTCAGGGACCAATGTGATCGACCCCATATCTTTCAGGGACCATTTTGAGGGTTTATAAATGATGTTATTATTTCTCAGGGACGTTTTTACAATTTATTATCTTTCAGGGACCAATGTGACCAAACTCATATCTTTCAGGGACCATTTTGAGGATTTACTTGCAGTTCTGTTAACTTTAACAGATGGGAGTTAACAGAAGGACCTAATTGATCGACGTTACTATCTCTCAGGGACGTTTTTACAATTTATTATCTTTCAAGGACCAATGTGACCGACCTCATATCTTTCAGGGACCATTTTGAGGGTTTACTCTATAAAAATAGTATGATTCACAATCTGAATCTTATGATCCGATATGATTCACTAAATAAATGAAAATCAGATAATGTTCAGAATCATGGATTGAATCAATGAAATTGAAACCTTGAGATTCATCCCTAAATCACTACAACAAATTCGGCAATTAGCGACGGTCTTTGGCCGTCGCTACAAGGGGAAAACCGTCGCTACAATGCAATTAGCGACGGCTTAGCGACGACCACAAGGACATCGTTAAAATGCTCGTCGTTAATACCGTAGCGATGAGCAAAAACAGTCGTCGCCAAGTAGCGTCTGCTTGCCCGACGCTAAAGCCCTCGCTATGCTGAAGTCCATCGCAAAGTGAAAAGATCAAAGGTCGTCGCTAAGTCGTCACATCGTAGGGATGACCTAAGCCGTCGCTAATAATTATATCATTTTTTTTTAAATTTTTTTAACTAGTGACGGTCGTGGCTGTCGCTAATAATTATATTAATTTTTTTAATTGAATTTAGGGTTTTATATTAATTTTATTTTAATTTACGGTTAAATTATTATAGAAATTCAATTTTTTATTTATTTTATAAATTTTATATTATATTTGTTAACGATATAAAATATAAAGAAAAACAATAAATAATATATAAAAACACTCGTATAGAAAAAATATATATACATATATATAAACAATATATATATATACAAAGTGTATAAAAACATAATACAATAAAAAAATCACGGCTGACGGCGACGACGCTGCTGTGGTGGTGGGCCACAATTCTCATCCTCATCCAAGGGCTGGTCATCCAGGTCGCCATCGTAGTGCGGGTGCGGCTTAGCCTGACTGAAGCTGGTAGAACCACCTGCACTGTGGGCATCCAACACTAACTGCAACTGTTGTCGGAGTCGTGCGAAGTCCTCCTCTAATTGTGCATACTGGGCCTAACAGTGATCAGCCCTCTCTTTAGCTCGGCTAGCCTGCAACTTTACTTTGATGACCTCCTGCCGCAGCGCCTCGTCAGACGAATGTCATGACCCATCGCTCCCGCTGGTATGGGCCCGAGACTCCTGAGTGAGGCTGGTCACACCAGGACGAATGTTGCTTGACAAGTCCCCGGTGCCATAACAGCGCCCTCGAGTCTTGCCACCAGCAACATCCTTCCATATCTGTAGCTTGGTGGACACATCAGTGATGAAGTTGTCCCTCATCTTTGACTCCACCTCCCTTAGGCGGTCATGGTAATTTGTCTGTTGAGTAGAAATAAACTTATAATTAGTTAGTTATTCTATTGAAAATATATGAAATTAGATAAAAGAAACAATTCTAAGCATAATTTTGACATACATACGTGGACCGCGCTCGGTCGTCTACCCAACCGCCACCCTTTTTTGTGTGGGTGGCCACAAAAAACTCATTGGGATCTACATCCCGCTCAACTTGTCGTCACTACATAGAAAAATTAAACTAATTAATTATTTTAATTATAAATACAAATATAATATAGAAGACTAGGTTTTTACATACCATTTCTAGGGTGACCTCAATGTGGGCCTTGCGGCCGTGGTGTGGATTGCTCCGCCTCGACGAGAAGCCCGATTGCTCTTGTTACGAGCGAACTTCCCCTTGAACTTATCAGAGACCCAGTTGGCCAAAAGACCCTCCCGGGCCTCCTCACCGCACCAAGTGGGCCTAGTCCCACTCGTCTGAGCCTTGTTCAGCATATCTCGAAGGCGTCTAGCAATCCTCTACTCGTACACCTTCTTAATTTGGGTCTCATCCTCAGGGCCCAAGTAATTTTGCTCTGCATAAAAAATATTTTAGGTTAAGTCATTTGAAAATGACATAACTTATGAAGAAATAATGTAAAATGAAGGCATTTTACTATAAACTTCTCACACCACTTGTCCCTCACATCCTTCAGGGTGACCTCCGACAAATAGTGAGGACCCCGGAATTGTGATCAGATCGCATGACCAATGGCCACGATGGGGGTGGTTGTTAGACACCCAACTACAAAATAACATTAAACACTTATAAAAATTCAAAATACTAAAGAAATAAAAAATTGTAGAAACGCACCCTCTTCCATAAGGTCGGATGATAACCCTGTCGTGAGGGTCCCGCTCATGATCGAGATTAGAGCTGGCACCGCAGTGCAGAGGCTAGCTGTTGTACATCAGGCTCGGGGTCAGCATCGTCATCAATGTCAGCCTGGGGGCCGCCCTCACCCTCAGGGTTAGAAAGATGTGGCAGGTTATCCTACACCTCGAGGGCAACCTCCTGATATCCCAGAGTAGGGATGAACATCATCGGGTCGATGAAGGCTGCAACTGATGCAGCAGGTTGGGCAACCTCTGCAGGGGTGGGCACCACGTACGGTGCAGGGGCGGAGGAAGAAGGCTACTCTGGCATCTACTCAGGGAGATGGAGGTTGGTCCTATCCCGACGTAAGTGAGTTGCCTGTGCAGCAACCTCGCCCGGAGGGATGGACCTCCCTCTAATCGGTGGGATCTTCTGTCCACCTCGACCACGCATACGAGGCACATTTACCTAATTTTAATTAGGTTAAATTAAATATTGAAAAACATACCTATAAATTAAATAAATAACTACATAATAACCTAATTTTAATAAGTTTAAATTAAATAGCATATAAACTAATACCAATTAAATAAATTAAATAACATACCTAAATTAAATTAGCATACAAACTAATACAAATTAAAAATTTAAAATTGGCGCCTCTGCATCACGTAAACGATGGCCAGGTCAGTAAATGACGGCTCCGCTATCGCTACATTGATTTTTAAATCGTGCAAGTGCAACGGCTGTAGCGATGACCATGGTCGTCGCTAAGTTAATAACTCGTGTGCACTAAAACCCTTCCCCCTCCCTTCTTCTTCATCTTTCTTCCTCTCCGGCTCCCTCCCCTCTCCCTCTGTTCGCTCTCCTTCGCCTCCATTCCCCCTCCCCTCTGCCTCTGCCTCTGCCTCTGCCTTCCCCCCTCTGTTCCCCTCTGATTTTGTTCCCTTCTTCTCTGGTCCCCTCTGCCTCCGTTCTCTTTTCTTCTCCTTCGGTTCCATTCTCCTCCGTTCCTCTCTCCCTCCATTCCCTTCTCCGTCGCGGTTGCCCGGAGCTCCGTCACTGTTGTCATTAGCTCCTCCACCGTTGTTGCTGCCTGCGTCTCCCCTGCTGCACATAGGTAAGTGCTTGCATTTTATTTTGTTTATAGGGTTTATGCAAATATTTAATAGTTTATTAGTTTATTAATGTGATATAGATATGTTGTTTAATTTATATAATGTGATATATTTATAGGTATGCTATTTGATATTATTAATGTGATATAGGTATGTTATTTAATTTATTTAACTGGTATTAGTTTGTATGTTATTTAATTTAAACTTATTAAAATTAGGTAATTATGTAATTATTTATTTAATTTATAGGTATGATTTATAATTTTTAATTTAAACTTATTAAAATTAGGTAATTATGTAGTTATTTATTTAATTTACACATATGTTTTTAATATTTAGTTTAAACTTATTAAAATTAGGTAATTTTGTACTTATTTATTTAATTTATAGGTATGTTTTTAATATTTATATTATACTTATTAAAATTAGGTAATTATGTAGTTATTTAGTTAATTTATATGTATGTTTTTAATATTTAATTTAAACTTATTAAAATTAGGTAAATATGCTTCGTATGTGTGGTCGAGGTGGACGGAAGGTTCCACCCATTAGAGGGAGGTCCATCCCTCTGGGCGAGCTTGTTGCACAGGCAGCTTGCGCACGTCGGGAAAGGATCAACAATACTCTCCCTCAGCAGCTGCCAGAGCAGCCTTCTTCTTCGACCCCTCCAACGTATGTCGTGCTTAACCCTGCAGTGGTTGCCCAACCCGCTGCATCAACTGCAGCCTTTATCGACCCGATGACGTTCATACTAACTCCGAGATATCAGGAAGTTGCTCTCGATGTGCAGGATGACCTGCCACATCTTTCTGACCCTGAGGGTGAGGGCGACCCCCAGGCTGACATTGATGACGATGAGTCTGATGTATAACAGCCTCCGCACCGCGGTGCCAGCTTTAGTGTCGATCATGAGCGGGACCCTCACGGTAGGGTTATCATCCGACCTTATGGAAGAGGGTGAGTTTCTACATTTTTTTATTTCTTTAGTATTTTGAATTTTTATAAGTGTTTAGTGTTAACAATGAATTTCTTTATTTTGCAGTTGGGTACCTAACAACCCCCATCGCGGCCATTGGTCATGCGATCCGATCACAATTCCGGGGTCCTCACTATTTGTGGGAGGTCACTCCGAAGGATGTGAGAGACAAGTGGTGGGGGGAGTTTACAGTAAAATGCCTTCATTTTATATTATTTCTTCATAAGTTGTCATTTTTAAATGACTTACCCTAAAAGTTTTTTTTTTGTAGAGCAAAGTTACTTGAACCCTGAGAATGAGGCCCAAATTAAGAAGGTGTACGAGTAGAGGATTGTCAGACGCCTTCGAGATATGCTCAACAAGGCCCGAACGAGTGGGACTAGACTCACTTGGTGTGGTGAGGAGGTCTTGGAGGATCTTTTGGCCTACTGAGCCTCTAATGAGTTCAAGGAGAAGTCCGCTCGCAACAAGAGCAATCGGGCTTATCGTCAAGGCGAAGCAGTCCACATCACGGGCCGCAAGGCTGAGGTGGCTCTGGATATGATATGTATTATTTTTGCATTTGTAATTAAAATAATTAATTAGTGTAATTTTTCTATGTAGGCTCGACAGCTTGGGCGGGATGTAGATCGTATGAGTTTTTTGTGGCCACCCACACAAAAAATGATGGTGGCTGGGTAGACGACAAAGCGCGGTCCACATATGTAAGGAAAATTATGCTTAGTAATGTTTTTTTTTATATAATTTGATATATTTGCAATAGAATAACTAACTAATTATAAGTTCATCTCTACTAAATAGACAAATTACCGGACCACCTGAGGGAGGTGGAGTAACAGGTAGGGGACAACTACATCACTGATGGGTCCACCAAGTTATATATCTGGAAGGATGTTGCTGGTGGCAAGACTTGAGGGCGTTGTTATAGCACCAGGGACTTGTCAACCAACATTCGTCCAGGTGTGACCAGCCTCACCTAAGAATCTCGGGCCCATACCAATGGGAACCACGGGTCTCGGCATTAGTCTGACGAGGTGCTGAGGCAGGAGGTCATCGAAGAAAAGCTGCAGGGCAGCTGAGTTGAAGAGAGGGATAATCATTGTCAGGCCCAGTACGCACAGTTGGAGGAGGACTTCGCACGACTCCGAAAATAGTTGCAGTTAGTGCTGGATGCCTGATAAGTGAAAAATATATGATAAATTAGATTACTTTTTAGTACACTTATCAAGGGTAAAATGGTATTTTATGCCCCAAATTAATCCCTTTTTGTTATATTTAGATAAATTGTATTTATGAGTCTTGAATTTGAATTTGATGCTATTTTAATATAAATTTGGCTGATTTTTGCAGATTATGGCAAAGATTTGATATGGAGATAAGATGACATTAAATGAGGGAGATATTTGCAAGATCTGAAGTTTAATTGAAGGCAGTTAATGAAGATTTGAAGATTATTTGAGAACAATGAATGAAGATATCAGCTGCCAATTAAACAAGGATTCTGCAGACAACCTTCCCAATTAAACTCAAGTTACTCAATAAATGCAAGATTCCATCAAGAAAAAGGGAAACAAGGAAAGACAATCAATCAAAACCAGTCTCGGGGAGAGATCAGGTTAAAAAGAGAAAGATTGAAGCTGTGCAGAACGCGTTGCGCGCTTCAACCTGCGCTGTAGCGCAGGGTGAAGCGCAACTCTCTGGTTTCTGCGCTGAGACCTGCGCTGTAGCGCAGGGTGAAGCGCAGAACACGTGATTCTTGCCCTGTTGCCGTTTTTAGATAGATTTCTCCCCAATTTTCTTTGTCTTTCCTTAGCCTATAAATAGGACCCTTTTGCACCAGATTAGGTGTGCATGATTATTGTAATTCAGTTATATTTAGTGATAATGCACTAGTTTTAATTTTAGAATAGGGGAGGCAGAGCGCTGCACGAGGATTGAAGATGGTGACAACATCTTCGGTGGTTTGTATGGCTACCATGAGTAGTTAACTCTCCAGTAGGATTGAATGTAGTTGATTCTATCCCCAAGTGTATGTAAACTCTATCTTATTATTTATGAGCTCCCTATCTATAATATTGGTAATCTTATTCTGTGCTTAATTCCTAACTTTCGCGCTTGCGCCGGAGTTATAGGCTAGTTTCGACTAGGATTGAGGATAGGGGAGCGGATACTGAAGAAACTCATTCTCTGAGTGAATAAGAGTACTCGGTAATCAGTGACCGACACATGAGCGTTACTAATGAGTGATGGGTAGTGTGAGTACCATAATGAAGGGCGTTCACAGGATTAGGCCTATTTGTCGATAGCAAAGGTTAGTTGATAGTAATTCCAGATTCCGACACTTGGCCGTATCTAGGGATTGATGGGTAGTGTGAGTATCCTGATGAAGATGTGTCTACAGGATTAGGCCCGGTTTATTAATGAGTTCCTTTACAAACGGAATAATAAAAGCAAAATAAGCCGAGGGTAAGTTTGTCGCTTGGGAGAGCCCGCACGGATTAGCTTTGAGTGGTGAGGTTGCTGGTAACTCGGGGTCTTAGCAAATTAGTTTGTCTACAGTATTATAGAGTAAACCTAAAATAATAAATAGTTTTTACACACATAAAGGGTGTGATGATACGAAGTTCAATCCTAATCCAAGTAAAGTGTCTCTAACTCTTCCTTTCTATTTCCTTTGATTATTAGTCTGCAATTTATAATTTCCTGCATAACATATTTTCATAAATCCACTATTTTTCCTTGATAAATAGATCACAAGAACACGCGAGTTGACCGTTCCTTGTGGATACGATACTCTACTTATTATTATACTGCTGGATTTTTGGTTCGCTTGCCAGAATTCCATCAAGTATTTTTGGCGCCGTTGCCGGGGAACGGTTTCCAATTCGTGTAGACCTTGGCGGTCTAGTTATCAAGAATATCTATCTTAGGATTTATTTTATTTATCTTAGGATTTCTTTTATTTATTTTTCTTCCACACTTACCTTTTTCAAAGTTTCTTGTTTATGCTTTTGAGATGCCAGGTGTCCCCCAATCAATTACAACTTGATCCAGAAACAGAAAGGACATCAAGGAAGAACAAAAGTAGAAACAAGAAAAGGAGACGAGGGAGAAGTCGAGAAGAAAACAAAAAAAGTTTATTTTTAATTATTTTATTTTAATTATGTTCTTTTTAAAAAAAATTATTATTTTTTGTTATTTTGTTCTTCTCATCTGAGCTAACATTTGTTTGAGCTTCTTGATTATTTCTCTTGAGAAGACAGGTAACGGAAAAAAAGGGGCAAGGAGACAATCTCAACACTCTCTGTTCAACCACCCCAAGTGAAGTAAATGTTAAATGGCTTCTGAATGGAAAAAATCCACCAAAAAGACTCATGAGAGACTATATTATGCCTCAAGGGCTACGTTATCGCTCAAGTATTGCTCTCCCAAATACCACAAGACCTGCAGAGCTAAAAGCATCACATCTCCAGCTTGTTAAAGTTCATCAGTTTGCAGGATTAGAACACGAGGATCCAAATGATCATCTTTCTACATTCTTTAAACAGATTGAAACTATGAGTTTTGAAGAAAAAGACAAAGAGGTTGCCTATTTATGTTTATTTCCTTTTTCTCTTACAGGAAAAGCAAAGGAATGGTTAAGGTCACACCCCAGCCAAAGTCTAAACAATTGGAACGTGGTAGAAGAAAATTTTTTAAGAAGATTCTTTCGCAGGCCACGTTACATTCAAGCCAAGGCAGACATTTCTTCATTCAAACAACAACCAAAATATTTCTCCCATGCACCGATTCAAGGTAACTTCTCTAATTACAATAATTATTCTAACAGTCTTTCACAGGATTGGGGAAGTTACCAGAATAAAAATTTTGGGTGGCAACAAGATGCTATTTCATCCCATAAGCAAACTTTTGAAGATTACAACAGAGCTGGAAGGCTTTGCTTCTAATCTTCTTCTTAATTCAGTGGGTTGTAATGGCTACCATGAGTAGTTAAATCTTTCCTTACGACTGAACATAGTCGATTCAATCCCTGATTGTATTTTGGATCATTGTTATTTAGGAATCCCTATTTTATCAATAAACTGGTGTTTTTATTTCTATTCTTAATGCTTAACTTCCTTCTTGTAACGGAGTTATGATCTAATTTATTTAATATGCTGGGAAGGAATTTTCTAAATCTGATTTGGGTAAAAACACTCAATAGGTTGAATACCTAGGGATAGGGTTCAATTTATTGATAACTTTAACAACCGATCTTAAAGTTAGGCAATTTGTTAAACATCCAAGGGATTGGTGTTTGGGGAATTGTTCTAAGAATTTCATACTTGAGGGATCAATGTGAATGAAATTTATTTGTGCTTTAATATTGATAATTATAAATTCCTAGATAACATTGATTTCCAAAATACAAGAGGGGTGCGATAGACGAAGTTCAATCCTAGTTTCTCTCTATTGCTTAATCTCATCCATATTTCTCTTTGTTTCAAATTTTCCTTATTTTATTATTAAATTCAATTTTCACAAACAAATCCAATCATTCACAATTTTTCTTGCTCAGTAAATGTGATTTCTAAGAATTTATTTTGCATTGTTCCTCGTGGGTACGACAACCCCTATTATTATTACTATTATTATTATTATTATTATACTGTTGCGATATTAGTACGCTTGCCAAGATCTCAACAAGTATTTTTTGAGCCGTTGCCGGGGAACGGTGTCTCAATTTAAATTCTTAGATCATCTTATTGAATTGTGAATATTTTTGTTTTTATTTTTTTTCTTCAAGTTATTTTATTTTTATTCCTCTCTTCTGAGCTAACCCTTGTTATAGTTTCTTGATTTATGCTCTTGTGAGGTCAGGTGTCTCAAGGCCAACTGGAATTTGATCTTGAGATCGAAATGACATCTAGAAGGAACCGGAGCAAAAACAGGAAAAGAAGGCAAGAATGAGCTCAAGGAGACAATCTCAACACTCTCTGTTCAACCACCTCAAGTGAAGTAAAAGTTGAAGAAATGGCTAAGGAGAGACAAGATCCCCCTCCACCAAGAAGAACATTGGGAGAGTACGCTATGCAACAAGGACCACGTTATTTTTCAAGCATAGCCATACCTGCTACTGCAAAATCTTTGGAGATGAAGCCAGCATTCTTGAGTCTCATTAGTGGTCATCAATTCACGGGAATGGATGATGAGGATCCTTACACTCATCTCTCTACTTTTTATGAATTGATTGGTACAATGGGTTTTGAGGAAGGTGATTTAGAAGCTGTTTACTTACGTCTATTTCCTTTTTCTTTGATAGGTAAAGCTAAGGAATGACTGAAGTCTCACCCAAATCAGAGTTTGACTAGTTGGAGCAATGTGGAAGAGAAGTTCTTGAACAGATTCTTCCCACCATCTCGCTATATCAAGGCAAAGTCAGACATCTCCATATTCATGCAAGGATCAGAGGAACCATTTTGTGAAGCCTGGGAGAGATTCAAGTCTTTGCTGAGAAGGTGTCCTAATCACGATTTTGAGGATATTGCTCAATTGAATATCTTCTACAATGGGCTCAGACCTGACACCAAGATGATTCTATATGCTTGCAGCAAGAGGCACAATGATGTCAGTGGATGCAGAGCAAGCTACCAGAATTATTGACGCCTTAGCATTAACTGATCAGCAAGCTCAGCATGGAAGACAACCGGTTCAGAGGAAGGGAGTGTTAGAGCTGATCACTACAGATGCGATCTTAGCTCAAAATAAGATCCTTACTCAGCAAATAGAAGCACTCACAAAGCAGATTTCCAAGCTTCCTCAGTAGTTGCATGCTGTGCAGTCCCATCCTGGCCAGTCACCACAATTAACTTGTGAATTTTGTGGAGGTGACCATCCCAATGGTCACTGCTCTTACCAAGGCACTCAAGAAGAGCAAGTTAACTAAATGGGAAATCAAGGGAGACCGGACAATTTCTCCAACAACAACCAATTTCAAACAACTACTCACAAGGTTGGAGAAATAACCAGAACAATAATTCTGGTTGGAGACAAGTTGCAGGGCCTTCTAGTAGGCCACCTCATTTCCAGCAGCAGCAGCAAGGCTACCCTCTGATACATGACAGACTCTCAAAGCTGGAGGACACACTGGACAAGTTCATGCAGTCTTCTGCTTCCTATCAGAAGAATACAGAAGCAGTCATCAGAAACTTAGAGACACGAGTTGGCCAGTTAGCAAAGGACATAGCAGAGCACCAAAAGGGAAAGTTCACAACTAACACCAAAACCAACCCTAAAGAGCAATGCAATGCAATCATAACAAGGAGTGGTACATTTGTGGGAAGTGGTGTAGGTGACAACTTGACAGTTGAGAAGCAATTGCTGCCAGAAAAAGAGAAGGACAAAGAACAGAAAGAGGATGAGAAGAAAGCAACAGACTTAGAAATGAATGTATATTCAGAAAAGAAGCTACCCTATCCACCTTCCCCATCCAAGAAAGATAAGGACAAGATGTTTGCTCAGTTCATGAAATTGTTCAAGGGATTACAAATCAATATTCCCTTTCTTGAGGCAATGGAGCACATACCCAGTTATGCAAGGTTTATGAAGGATCTTCTGACTAAGAAGGGAAAAGTATCTGATGAAGAGACAGTGAAGTTAGAGGCTGGCTGCAATGCTATTATTCGATAGCCTCTACCACAAAAGACACAAGACCATGGCAATTTCACAATTCCAATCACCATTGACAACTTATCAGTGAAAAAGGCACTGCTTGACCTGGGGCTAGCATAAATCTGATGCATTTATCCATGCTTAAGAGGATTGTTGATGTGAAGGTGAAACCTACAAAACTGAGTCTGCAACTGGCAGACCGATCCATCATACATCCACATGGGATAACTGAAGATGTTCTAGTAAGGGTGGATAAGTTTGTGTTTCCTGTGGATTTCATCATCATGGACATGGAAAAAGATGTTGATGTTCCATTGATTTTGGGTCGACCGTTCATGAAGACTGCGAAGGTTGTAGTTAATGTTGACAAAGGTAAACTCAAGGTCAACACACAGGATGAGGATGTATCTTCAATGTGTTCAAGGCAGCTCCACAACAGAAAGAACAACCAGAATGCCTGGAGATAGACTCTACTGGGGGAGTCTCATATGCCAACACTGAGCCACAATTGCAAGGGATCAAGAGAGAGATAGCTGATTGTCAAAGTACTCACAAGCTGTGGAAGAAAAAGATTCATAAAGTTCTTAATAAGAGGTTGACAAAAGAAGAAAGTAAATACAGAAATCACTGGTGGGGTTCAAAAGAAGAACACAAGAATTAGCAGCAGATGTTGATAGAGGTGTTGGTGAACAAAAGGATTGGAGGAAGGATTGTTAAAGGAAGTTAGTGGTGCATAACCAAGGTTCACCACAAAACTTTATCTTCAAGAACCTTAAAGAAACAGGCGTCAAGGTATTTGACGTTAAACGAGCTCTTCCTAGGAGGCAACCCAGTGTTTAGTTGTTTATTTTTACAGTTTTGATTTTGATTTTTGGTTATGTTTTGTATGTATTTTGTGTTAGTTAGGTTTTTGTGTGTGATTAGTGTAGGAATTGTTAGGAATAGATTGAGTAAGTGTGTGGAAGAGAAATGTAGAACCCTTGATAATTAGGAGGTACCAGAAAATTTGACTAAGTGTTTGAAAAAATTTAGTTCTGTTTTCTGCGCTTCAACCTGCGCTCAGCACAGGTAAAGCGCAAAAATGATTAATTAAACACTGTTTTCTGCGCTTCACCTGCGCTCAGCGTAGGTAAAGCGTAGAAATTGAACAAAACTCTCTGTTTTGTGAGCTTCACCTGCGCTGAGCGCAGGTGAAGCGCAACGGCACAAGATTGCATAACTGTAACCTGCGCTCCACTTGCGCTGACCACATGTGAAGCGCAGGTACGCGCTACTGCATAAATTTGAAAGAAAACAGGGGAAGGGTCATTTCTTCCTTCCCCCTATTTTTCTCCAGAGCCCTTGTGCCATTTCTTTGCGATTTCCTCTACTTTTCTTTCCCTTTCTTACTCACAAACCTCTTCCTCTCCTACTTCTTTTGCTATACAAGGTATGTTTTTAAGTTTTGATCAAGTTTTACCGATTAAAATCCTTTGTTTCTCTGTTTTGGTTGATTGAACCTTAGGCTAGCAAACTTAGGCTTGTAGAGTTGCATGTTTTTAGGATTATTCTTCAGTATAGCCTTTGAATGAGTTGCTGGTTGTGGTGAAAGGTTTAAACTGGTGATTGTTGGTGTGCTCAGTGATTTTACAATGTGAAATGGTCAAATGTGATAATACTCTGTTTTTGCTTTAAATATTGATGTTGACCATTATAAATGTGTTTAGAAAGTATTTCTTGCTGAATACTTGAATAAGTTTGTTTAATTGAGCCTGGTACCACTTGCCAATGGAATGTTCCATTTTGAGTTTTGTTGGTTCTAATAAGTAATAGGTTTTCATTGATTAGTTTTGCATTGCAATTGGTTATTGATTGTACTTGGTGATCCATTGATTTTAAATGAGTTTACTGGTTATGGTTCATACACTGTTGATAATTGGATTGTAACTTGAACTGATTCTGTGTACTGATCATTGGTTGTTGTCCATACTCTTGAAGATGGTTCACACCAAAGTAACCAATACCATTGGCGCTTCTACTTATAGAGGAAGTTAAGGCAAGAGGACAAGAATGGACCTTCCCTTTGATGTCGGGAGATTCAAGGATGCCCAAGCTGCAGAGAGATACAGTTACATCCAGAACTGTAACTTTATCTTGGAGAGGCCAATTAAACTCCATGCTGGGGAGTTCGAGGAGTTCAACCAGGAGATTACCCGTCGGAGGTGGAGAAGGGTGGATGAGCCGGATAGTCTATTTGATCCGGAGCTGGTTTGTGAATTTTATTCCAACGCAATGGGGGAGCCAGGAGGAGTGGTTGACAAGAGGTCATATGTTAGAGGCAGGTGGGTGGCATACGATCGCGGTGCGATCAATACTTTCTAGGCCACCCAGCTCTTGATGATGCTGAGGACATGCCATGCCAGTACCACCAGCTGCTGAGGGATGTTGGCGCCCATGGGCATGTGGAGCTTGATACCAGGATGGCCAGTATCTATGTCTGCCTGGGGATACTTATGATGTTAACAACTATGGGGAGGCAACCAGGATTATTAGGAAGGACCTGAGGAGCATATCGCAGATGTGGATGGTCCTGGTGTTGGCCAACATTAGGCCAACCAACCATGTGTCAGACATCACCATTGAGACGACGCATCTCATATACTGTATTTTTGACTGCTCTGGATGTTGACATCGCCAGTTATTTCTGAGAAGATGCATCTCATGGTGAGGATAGCTGTGGAGCGTTCGAGTGAGCGCTCCAAGATTAGTTTGGTTTTCCCTGCCTTCTGATGGGTTTCTGGCAAGCGAACCAAAAATCCCGTAGTATAATAGTAAGAAGAGTTATCGTATCCACAAGGAACGGTCAACTCGCGTATATTTGTGGTCTATTTATCAAGAGACAAATAACAGATTTGTGAGCAATATTATGCGTGGAAATTATAAATTGTAAATTAATAAGTAATAAAAATAGAAAGGAGGAGTTAGAGACACTTTTACTTGGATTAGGATTGAACTTCATCTCATCACACCCCTCATGTATGTCGACACTACCTATTTATTTATACGCTTTGAACTATAACATTGTAGGACAAACTATATTGTTAAGACCCCCGAGTTACCAGGCGCCACTCACACTCAAAGGTAATCCATGCGGGTTCTCCCAAGCGACAGACTTACCCTCGGCTTATTTTGCTTTCTTTATTCCGTTTGTAAAAGAACTAATTGATAAACGAGGCCCTACTCCTCTGGACGCAACCTTCGCTAGAGTACTGTCACTACCCATCACTCATTAGAATTACATCCATGTTTCGCTTCCTGGATTGACAATCAACTAATCCTTTGCTATCGATCCATTAGACCATGCCTATCCTTTAGATGCCCTTCATTAGGATACTCACACTACCCATCAATCATTAGCAACACCCATGTTTCAGTCCATGGTTAACCGAGCATTTCTCATTCACTCAGAGGTTGAGTTTTCCTATGTCTAGGCTCCCCCAAACCTCAATCCTAGTCGAACGTTAATTACAAACTAGCCTATAACTCCGGCGCAAGCGCGAAAGTTAGGAATTAGGCACAGAACAAGATTACCAATATTATAGCTAGGGAACTGCATAAATAAATAGATAGAGTTCAACATACACTTGGGAATGGAATCGATTACATTCAATCCTAATGGAGAGTTAACTACACAAGGTAGCCATACAAACCACCGAAGATGTGCTGTCACCATCTTCAATCCTTGTGAAGCGCTCCTCCTCTCTACTCAAATTAGAACTGGTGCATTATCACTGGAATATAACTGAGTTACAATAATCGTGCACACCCGATCTGGTGGTAGAGGTTCCTATTTATAGCTAGGAAAGATAAAGAAAATTGGGGAGAAATCTACATAAAAAACAGCAACAGGGCAAGAATCAGCATGATCTGCGCTTCACCCTCGCTACAGCGGCAGAAACCAGAGGGTTGCACTTCACCCCTGCGCTACAGCGCAGGTTGAAGCGCGCAGCGCGTCCTGCAGTTTCAATCTTTCTCTTTTTAACTTGATCTCTCCCCGAGACTGGTTTTGGTTGATTTGTCTTTCCTTGTTTCCCTTTTCTTGATCAAATCTTGCATTATTGAGCATCTTGGATTTAATTGGGAAGGTTGTCTGCAGAATCCTTGTTTAATAATCTTCAAATCTTCATTATTGCTTTCAATTAAACTTCAAATCTTGCAGATATCTCCCTTATTTAATGCTATCTTCCTTCAAATCAAATCCTTGCAATATTCTGCAAAATCAGCAATATTTCTATCAAAAATAGCATCAAATTCAAATTTAAGATTAATAAATACAATTTATCTAATATTAAATAAAAAGGGATTAAACTTGGGGCAAAAATACCATTTTATCCTTGATAAGTGAACTAAAAAGTGCTCTTATTTATCATATAATTTTCACTTATCAAAATACCCCCCCAACTTAACTTCTTGCTTGTCCTCAAGCAAGAGACCTCTTTGCAATCAACAAATCAATTCTATTCCATGTGTAATTCAAACAATTCAAAAACAAATTCAAGGAACTTTCATCATCTCCTTGTTAAGTAGCAGCCACCTTCCAAACATAAGAAAAATTCAGGATTAAGGGATGTTACCAATCCTCAATCAGAATAGAACACAAACATCAGTCAAACTTCTCAAAAATAGCAATTAAAGCAATAAGTGATAAAACCAAGGCAATCTCTCATTCTCACGGGTAAGTGTTTCCCTCAATCTTTTTCACCACCGTTGAACCACCAGAAATTGATAGTCGTTTCCACATCTGAACCTACAAGTAGTTAACATGGGATCAAAAGGTCTTTTCTTTGGTTGTAATGAGGCTGGGCTATCAAGAAATTATGGTTTTTTCTGGTGCAATGAACACTTTGGATAGAAAGCATCTTGTGATTGTGCTTGGGACTTCTCTCCATCTACCATGTCATTCTGAATTGCACCTTTTTTCAATTGGCCTCTTTGTTTAAAGGAGTACCTCCCCCCTTATTCAATTTCCCACACTTTTTGTGCATTTTTTTTTAGATATAAATAATAACATAGATAATTTATTGTGGGGAGTATTCTTCTTTGTGATTTCTTGTGCCTACTCTTGAAATCTCTTTGACCTTTCATTTCACCAACCTCTTGTCCTATGTTGTTATGGTGCACCTTGCTCTCTATCCCAAGTGTTTAGGCACGGGATATAATATTGAGTATGGCTAAGGGTGCATCAAAAGAATATATTAAAGCTCAAATGAGCAATCAATAATGGAAACATTTAATCAAGGTTAGCTTATTTGGCACTGAGCAAAATATTATAATCACAAAATATGCCTTGTCACTTCCATATCTTCCACTAACAAGACAAAATTCAGAAACTCAAGCAATAACAGCTGACAAGCAGCGGTGAAAAGGGCTCTCAATTTCAGTGTTTGGCTCCATAGCAATCACCGGTTATTAGCTAAAATTCCTTGATAAAGCAACTTACTGGTTTTAATAACTAACCTGATAGGTTCTCCTGAGAAGTATCCTAAACTTAACTGATTATGGAATTAATCACAAAACCCTATCATCTTTCCTAGTCTGGTTAGTTTAAACTACCTTAATTACAAAGAATTTTGAAAAAGTACCTTAAATCCTAATTCCTAAGGTCCTAAAAATTTTTAAAAATTCTAAAATTTTAAAAAATATATATGAATACAAAACAAAATTCTAATTAACTAAATAAAATTCTATAAAATATAGAAAATAAAAGAAAAACTAAAAGAAAGAAAACACCAGTATCAATCTCATACAAAACAAAAATTCTAATTAACTAAAATAAAATTCTATAAAATAATAAAAGAAAAACTAAAGAAAGAAAACACCAGTATCAATCTTCATCCTCTGTATCTTGTAAGTCCTTGTCCTGCTGCTGCTCCATCTCCCCCTGGATGAATAGGCGTGTCCCCAGGCCACTGCAAGAATATCTGGAACTCTTCAAGCAGCATGATTGGGTATGGGTCTAGTACTCCTGATGGTTTTGAGTTCAACTGGTCTTTATACTTTGCAACAGTCTGTGCAATTCATGAAGAACATGGAAGCCTATCATTAACCAATTTGAATGCATAATTCAAAGAATTAATATTTTCACAATAGAAGTTCAGTGCACTTGGTAATGATTCCTAAAAACAATCTTAACTCATTTATTTTTGACAAGCATTCAATCAATCCATGGAAAGTGAAAAGTTCAAGATTTTTGAAAGAAATAGAGCATAAACACTTTCAAATCAAATAACTCACAAACAAAGAGCATTCCAATCAAACAATTTTGTCTTCATGTTCCATACAGCCAAATAGCCAATAATCACTAATATTCACCATCCTAAAGTTGCTACCCTAAAGTGCAAATCATAAAAATGGAGTAAATGAAGATTTCAATTGGTAAAAATTAAAGAAAACATAATTGAAAGTTTCAAAATTGATGGAAGTTTGTGAGTGGAAAGAGTGAAAAAAAAGCTTAGGAAGTAGAGAGGACAACACATGAGAAAATAGAAGATTTTTAAAATTTCGTACTGCTGCGGCTTCACCTGCGCTACAGCGCAAGTGAAGCGCAGAAGACAGTGACAAAATTTGCACTCTTGCGCTTTATCTGCGCTACAAGCAGCCAGGTGAAGCGCAGAAACAGAATTAATTTTGCAATTTTCAGTCACAGTTTTCCTGCTGCTTCCTATTATTTAAAAATTTTATTTTCCATAAACTTATTCCAGTCAATTTGAAAATTTCCTAAATCCGGAAAATGAAAAATCCTAACAAAAACCAAATAAAATTGAAAAACAATTAAAAACTTAAAAACCTCTGGGTTGCCTCCCAAGAAGCGCTAGTTTAACGTCTTCTACCTCGACGCCTGTTTCTCTCAAGGTGGCTGAAACTGAAATATTTTGATGAGCTTGTGAGCTGCACCCTTCCTTTCTCTGGCCCATAAACCTCCACATAATCTTGCCTTGGAGCAATTTGTAGTGTGAAAAGACTTTAACCATTTGGGCTTCTTTCTAGAATTAGACCATGCATGAGTCTTCTTCTCCTGAAGCTTGAATGAATCATAAATGATTGCTCTCAATTCTTTGCTTCACAGGGGTCCTTGATATGAAACACACCTGACCACTTCTTCAATATGGCTCTAGGCTCAGAATCCGATCCCTTGGCTCAATTCTTCCTTTCTTTGATCTGGTCAGGTCAGTGTATTCGCAGACCTTTCTTTTGTGAGGTCTGGAAGGTTTTGTACCATGCCTGTCTTGATCTTCTTTAGAGGATTGGTTTGATAAGACAAGGTCTTTGATCTTGATACCACTTCCTTTCCTTCCACGGGCTTTGATTCTCCATCTCCCTGTTCACTCTTTTTCTCATTTTCTTGATCTTTTTCATCATGTACACCCTCATATTGTTGTATTCTCTACCTCCCTTTCACAGTCATTCTCTTCTAGCACCATCTTTTTTGTTTCCTCCTCTCCTTCTTCTTTCTTCTTCTTCTTCTTCTTCTTCTTCTGCTACACCTTTTTCTTCTTCCTTGTCTTCATCAACTTCTTGTGATTCTCTTTCTTGTGTTTCCTTCAATTTCATCTTCTTCATCAGCCAGATTGTCATTGATTTCCTCCCCTATCAGCTGAACAATGTCATCGCGCTGCTCTCCGGTGTGGGGTAATGCATTTGCTGGGAATTTCTCATTCCAACAGTTGATCATATTTTCTATCTCATCTAGTACGGAGGTCAGCGGATAGTCCTTCTCTTTCACAATACAGCTGAAATTGTATAAATTCGTCCCACTTGCCTTCAATAAAATCGTCACTATCTAAATGCCTTGTTGAGGTTTGTTCTGACTGTTGGTTGGCTTCTGTTTCTTCTAATTGCCCTCAACAAAGGTCAGTGTTTCTTCTTGCTTCTTCTCTTTCCTTTTGAACTCTTAACTCCCTTTGTTCCGCCATCTGCTTTAACAAAGCGTCAGTGTTTCGTCGTCGCTCGTTCGCTCTCTTTCTGAAATTGTATAGTGCTTTGATTGAATTCTTCCAAAAACTCATAAAATTGTGAGTCTCTTTGTTGATAGGAAGAGTAACTTTGCTGCTGTTGAAAAGAAGGTTGCATACGGAGTGAAATATCATCTTGGTGCCTCCAAAATTCTAGTTCTGGTAACTTCCCCAATCCTAGTGAAAAATTGTTAGAATAATTGTTGTAATTAGAGAAGTTACTTTGAATCGGTGCATGAGAGAAGTAACTTGGTTCTTGCCACCTAACATAATCTACAAGGGGTCTTCTTGGTTGATTTTGCCATTCATAAGCCATTTAACATTTACTTCACTTGGGGTGGTGTGGAACAGAGAGTGTTGAAATTGTCTCCTTAAGCTTAGCCTTGCCCCCTTTTTTCTGTTACCTGTCTTGTCAAGAGAAATAATCAAGAGGCTCAAACAAATGTTAGCTCAAATGAGAAGAACAAAATAACAAAAAATAATATATATATATATATTTTAAAAAAAAACTAAAAATTTCCTAAAACAATAAGAATAATAAATAAAAGAAATCCTAAGATAGATATCCTTGATAATTAGACCTCCAAGGTTTACCCGAATTGGAAACCATTCCCCGGCAACGGCGCCAAAAATACTCGATGGATTTCTGGCAAGCGAACCAAAAATCCATTAGTATAATAGTAAGAAGAGTTATCGTATCCACCAGGGAACGGTCAACTCGCGTATATTAGTGGTCTATTTATCAAGAGACAAATAACAAATTTGTGAGGATATTATGCATGGAAATTATAAATTGCAAATTAATAAGTAATAAAATAGAAAGGAAGAGTTAGAGACACTTTACTTGGATTAGGATTGAACTTCATCTCATCACACCCCTCATGTATGTCGAGACTACCTATTATTTATAGGCTTTGAACTATAACACTGTAGACAAACTATATTGCTAAGACCCCGAGTTACCAGGCGCCACTCACATTCAAAGGTAATCCATGCGGGTTCTCCCAAGCGACAGGACTTACCCTCGGCTTATTTTGCTTTCTTTATTCCATTTGTAAAAGAACTAATTGATAAACGAGGCCTACTCCTCTGGACGCACCTTCGCTAGAGTACTGTCACTACCCATCACTCATTAGAATACATCCATGTTTCGCTTCCTGGATTGACAATCAACTAATCCTTTGCTATCAATCCATTAGACCATGCCTATCCTTTAGATGCCCTTCATTAGGATACTCACACTACCCATCAATCATTAGAAACACCCATGTTTCAGTCAATGGTTAACCGAGTATTCTCATTCACTCAGAGGTTGAGTTTCCTATGTCTAGGCTCCCCCAAACTCAATCCTAGTCGTAACGTTAATTACAAACTAGCCTATAACTCCGGCGCAAGCGCGAAAGTTAGGAATTAGGCACAGAACAAGATTACCAATATTATAGCTAGGGAACTGCATAAATAAATAGATAGAGTTCAACATACACTTGGAATGGAATCGATTACATTCAATCCTAATGGAGAGTTAACTACACAAGGTAGCCATACAAACCACCGAAGATGCTGTCACCATCTTCAATCCTTGTGAAGCGCTCCTCCTCTCCTACTCTAAAATTAGAATTGGTGCATTATCACTGGAATATAACTGAATTACAATAATCGTGCACACCCGATCTAGTGCAAGAGGTTCCTATTTATAGGCTAAGGAAAGTGATAGTCGGATAGTTGTAGGATCTAGAATTGAGCAAAAACCACCGATTAGAATTGAAAAACAAGCATTAAAAGGCACAAAATAGGTGTAGGGCAGCAGCTATTTTGGGCGAGAAAATGAAAGAAAATGAGAGAAAATGAAAGAAAAAGTGGAGAGGAAGAAATGGGAAGGACGCCACTGAAGCAAGAGTCCACTTGCAGCAGATAAGTCCAGTGCCAGACGCCACTAATTCAGGAGAATTAGATAAGTCTTAGTATGGTTTGAGCAACAACTACCAAGCCTCACTCAACTCATAAAGGGAGGAGGAAATTGGGCATAATGCCTTTACTTCAAATTCAATGTGTCCATTACAAGAGGAGAGGACTCCTATTTATAGGAAATAGGGGGAAGGGGGGCGGATTTTTAGGATCATAAAATGGGAGAAAAATAAAAGATGAGTGAAAACACTCCTAAGTGGGTTTTGAACCCAAGACCCTAAAGGTGTATGGCTAAGCTAAGTCTTAAGCCAATAAACCTCTCAATTTAGCACCCCACTCATGAAAACAAATAAAAAGATGAATAAAATTCTATCCTATGTGGGAATTGAACCCAAGTCTCCTAAGCCTTTTAGCAAGGCACCTACTAGCCAATAAACCCATACATGTGGGCGCCTAAGTAGGAGGAAAATAAAAGGAAAATTGCAAAAATAAAAAGAAAATTCAAAAAGAGTCCTAATAAAGGGTGGTCCATAGGACAAGGGTCCTATCCAGGGTCAAGGTGTCCTTCTGTAGGGTAGTGACCCTTATTTTGTAGGGTAGTGACCTTTATTTGTAGGACACTAATTTCTCCAACTATTCCTTGCTTGAAGCTCAGGTTTGAAGTTGGTGCATATCCTCCAGTGTAAGTCTTGCAGATCCAAGCTTCTAGCAGAGTGCTATCATAAAGACAAAGAAAATTGGGGAGAATCTATCTAAAAACAGCAACAGGGCAAGAATCAGTGTGATATGTGCTTCACCCTACGCTACAGCGCAGGTTGTAGCGTAGAAACTAGAGGGCTGCGCTTCACCCTGCGCTACAGCGCAGGTTGAAGCGCGCAGCGCGTCCTGCAGCTTCAATCTTTCTCTTTTTAACTTGATCTCTCCCCGAGACTGGTTTTGGTTGATTTGTCTTTCCTTGTTTCCCTTTTCTTGATGAAATCTTGCATTTATTGAGCATCTTGGATTTAATTGGGAAGGTTGTCTGCAGAATCCTTGTTTAATAATCTTCAAATCTTCATTATTGCTTTCAATTAAACTTCAAATCTTGAAGATATCTCCCTTATTTAATGTTATCTTTCCTTCAAATCAAATCTTTGCAATATTCTGCAAAAATCAGCAATATTTCTATCAAAATAGCATCAAATTCAAATATAAGATTAATAAATACAATTTATCTAATATTAAATAAAAAGGGATTAAACTGGGGCAAAAATACCATTTTATCCTTGATAAGTGAACTAAAAGTGCTTTTATTTATCATATAATTTTCACTTATCACCTTCATCACTGCTTTGTGCTGATCCCAAGGGGTTGAGGTACACCCTACTGCTCCCATCAAGGGCCGCGATGACCCATCGGTATATTGAGTCTTATTGCATACCAGATGAGGAGTTGACGCCGCCTCCAGAGCCCCCAGGATGATCCCCTCTATCCACCACCACCAGCTGACATTCCCCCCACACTTTCATGGAGCACCTATGTCGCCAAAAACATAGCTGTTCATAGATGGGTGCTACACATCTAGCAGTTTCTGTATTACAATGTGCAAGGCCCCTTCCCAGGCAATGCCATCGGAGCAATTTCAGGAGTATTTTCAGTGGCCTGGAGACAGGCCTATTGTTCCGGGGGGGAGGTGGAGCAGCTGAAGCACAGGATGCAGAGGAGGATGATTGAATTTTTTTTACGGTGTTTTTCCTTCTTTTTTCATTTTATCTTTTCTTTACTTTTCTTTTATTTGATACATTTGTACTGTGATTGACACGTTATTGACCAGTTTATGCAGTATGGATGTTGGGATTTTCTTATTTCAGTTGAGTAGGATTTTTGTTATTCATTTTAATTCTCGTTAGGATTATTTTATTTATTTCACTTAGGATTTAGTAATTAGGAATTAGGAAATTCAATTCAATGTCTCAAAGCTAGTCAGCCACACTAACTGAACTAAGAGAAGAAAAGGAATTAAATGGTTGAATTCATAATCAGTTAGGATTAGGATTTTGTGCAGGAAAGTTAATTAAGGTAGTTAATTGTACAATAGGTGTTTTACTTAAGGAAAAGAAGCCATGAGCCTGTGAGTTTGTGTGACCAAACACTTTGAGAGATTTTCACTGTTGTTTGTCAATTGCTATTGTTTGAGTTTTTATATTATTTCTGCACATGAGAAGCATGGAGATGACTAAGGCAATTTGTTTAAATATGTAAATTACTCAGTGCCAAATAGCCAACCTTGTAAGA
Organism: Sesbania bispinosa; assembly: GCA_026901365.1. Lineage (NCBI taxonomy): Eukaryota > Viridiplantae > Streptophyta > Magnoliopsida > Fabales > Fabaceae > Sesbania > Sesbania bispinosa. The sequence goes on from QLOH01000268.1 coordinate 725,980, forward strand.
AAAACAGGGAAACACTAGAAGGGGGGTTGAATAGTGTTTCAATGGGAAACCTTTTAGATTTTGGAAAACACTTTAAAAGTTCCTGAAAAAACTCCAGATGATGAAAGATCGTCTGAAATTTGTTACTACCTTCTAAACCTTGGTTCAAACGCAAAACAGTTTTGATAAATTGTTTTGTTTGATGTTAAGATTTTTGTTCTTGAAAAGCTTTTCAAAATCCCTTTGTTAGTTCAAAAACTGAATGAAAGAGTTTGAGGGAAAGAAAGCTCAGCCGAGAATTTATCATGGTTCACTCACTTCCACTGTGAGCTACGTCCAGTCCCAGGGCAAACCATCACTGGATTTCCACTAATCTTGCAAGATTACAAGTATTCTTTTCTATCAAGCCTCTTCAGGCTCTGCCACAAGTATTGTTTCTTTCACCAAGCCTCTCAGGCTCTACCACAAGTATTGTTTCTTTCACCAAGCCTCTCGAGGCTCTACCACAAGTATTGTTTCTTTCACCAAGCCTCTTCAGGCTCTCAGACACTTATCCAAGTGTAACCCAAGTATTCTTTCAGACAATAAGCCTCTCCAGGCTTGTAACCCAACTATTTTAAGATAAAACAGATGAAGTTCAATCAACTATCTTCAGATGACAGATTGAACTTATCAGAAGTGTACAAGTAACTGAGATTTACTTAGGATAAGCAAATAAGCAAATGTACACAAAATATCAGAGTATTTTTGCAGCGTTTACACAGAGTAACGTTTCTTTGATAACTTTGCTTCACTTCTTTTCTTTAATCTGCCTGGGCATATTTATAGTCTTCGAGAAAATGTTGCCCATTGTCAAATAACATAAATGCTTCAGGAGACGTTGAGACACACTCTGTCCAACACGTTCTGAGCAGTCTTAGGTGCAGCAGATCTGCGCACACAATGCTTTTGAGCAGGTAAAGCAACTTTGCAGACTTTCCTTAAAATGCTAAACATTTGAACGAGGAGAGAAAGCAGCTTTGATTCTTATGCTGAAAAGGGTTAGACCATTGGGATGAATGTTCTTCTTACATAGTAACGTCTTACGGGTCAAACCTTAAACTTGATACCTTCAGCCTTCAGATGCAAGGAGTGCTTCAGATGATCTTCAAGTCTTCAGATGATAAACACTTTTCAGATGAAATTTGTCTTTCAGATGATCTTTTACACAGACAATATGATCTGAAACAGTGTAACATACTGTGAGAGCATAGTATCATATAAATGCCTTTTATATTTTATATTTGTTGTTCATTAAAACTTAAGAGAGTGAGACTCAAAGTATTTTTAATTTCATATATTTAATCCTTTGAGACTCAACAATCTCCCCCTTTTTGATGATGACAAATATAAAATATGATAAAATCTGAAAAAGGTTTTAGTTGAGAAAATTCTCCCCCTTAAACAGATATTTCATCTGAGATGATCATATTCCTTCTGAAATTTTCTCCTTCTGAACCATCCTTTCTAGTTCTGAAACATTTTCTGAAGTACTTGCCGCATTACTTTCATATTTTGTTAGTAGTCCCATAATAAATACTGCATAACTACCAATCACATTATATTACTGGTCCCCCTTTTGGCATCAATAAAAAAGGGTAAGCAACAGACAGATAGCAGTTAAAATTAATTATCAGTAAAGAGAGCACACATAATGATATCAATCAAAACTTGATGGATTAAAATCGGAACAAGTATGTCATAAACAGTGAAACACAGTCTGAATCATTCTGGACATCATCATGAACTGGGTCTTAAGCTTCACAGAGCTCTCTCAAGCAATTCTTGCATAGCCAGTCTCTGCCTTTCCAGTTCAGCTATGACAGCTTCTCGGAGATGATTCTGACTAGCTTGAATCAGAGCTTGAGTCTCTAAAATCTGATCTGTTTTCTGCATAAGTTGTTGATTCTTCAGACGAAGTTCCTCATTCTCCTCAACTAAAGCACTGACTTCAGCTTCAAGATTCTCTTCATAGAAAATAATAGAGATATGCTTGCAGGTGAATCTGAAGTACTGAAAACCAGTAGGTAGATGATACTGCAAAGGGTCCTTTACTCTGATATAAAATTCAGGGTGAACACAAGGAAATGCCACCATCCACTCTGAATGGAGATCCCTCTCAGACAATGGAAAGCGTCCTCTAAGAAGGTAGCAGTTTCTACTATAGTTGAACCTGCAACCACTTGAGAGGTTAGCATCATCCCAACTTGTTCCTAATGAACTCCCTTCCTTCTCAACAAGATTCCAGTGAAAGTCCCACATGGAATTGTAAAGTGAATGATCCATGCCTTGATTGATGAAGACATATTCTGCAAGATTGTTCCTGTCTTCTTCAGATAACACCCTTGGAGGTCCAGCACCTTTTGAAACTATCTCAGGTCCTTTGTCTTTGATAGAAAATAAGTCAGCATAAGGATACCGAGGTATTATCCTGTCTGGTTGCACCAGAATAGTAGTTGACAACTTGTATGAATAGGTAGAGAGGGTTTGAAATCTCTACAGCCAAGGGATCTGGAACAACTTTGATCAATTAGTTCAGCTTCAAGAAACTGCATTCTGACAGCGATCCACTCATCAAGAGAGAGATTGAGTTGATCCTGTGAGAAAGGATCCAAAGCTTTCCACTTATGGTAAGGAGTGATGACTCCATATTTGATCTTCTCAAGAGCGTCTGAGAGACCACCTCCCCCTGAGCTGAGCATCATCTTTTGTCTTGCTTCTAAGGAAGTTTCCAGCAAAAACCTCGATGGTGGGTGAGACAACAATGGTGCAGCTTCCTTGAAGAATAGCAATTCTTCATATAAGTTTGGGAACTTTGGTACTCTGGTTCGTAAAGAAGTGAGCATATTGTAGTATCTGTAAGGCACTTCAGCAGCCCACTTCAAGTGTTCATTGTTGCGAATAGGTAGAGCTAGATCATAGGTAGGTTGCCTTGAGAGGTTCCTTTCTTTTTCTTTCAGCAGAATACTAATAGGAAGATTTCCACCAAACCAGATGCAGTCTGGTTCAACATCTGAATCAAGTTCAGAGTAACCTGACAGAGATGAAGAAGATGGTGAAGGTGGGGGTACTTCTCTTGGTGTGCTGATAACTTTAGGTGGAGGAGAGGCTTCATTTTCTAAGGATGAGACATTTCCAAATAGAACCCTAGGTCTCTTAACACGAGCCGTAGATCCTTCAGTAGCTTGCTTTTTCTGCCTCAGTTCCTCCAACTTCTTCTTCCTTTGAGCTTCAACAACCTTCGGAAACTCAACATCATCTTCTTGTTGGATGCTTTTACTTCTAGTCAACCTCTAAGGGGCATCAGCAGCAGGAGACAACAGTTTTCTCCTTTGATTTCTTCTAGTCTTAGCACTGGCTCTTCTTCTTTTTAGCCTGTTGGCTTGCTCAAGCCTTTCATCTTCAAGAACGGCGTGTTGAGCTGCAATAGCAAGAGCATAGTCTTGCCTTTCTTGTTCTTCCTTCTACTTTCTTTCTTCTTTTTCAATCTCCTCGACCACTTGTCTGATGTCAGCTTCAGGCAGACTCGTAGCAAGAGGGACGGCTTTGACAGGCTCAGTTGAATCAATCTAATGCAACTGAGATTGGTTCAGACTCTAGACTATTGATGTCCTCTACTTATCCTCCCGAGTTGAGAGTAGGCTGAGTAGCAAAAGCTAGGTTCTCAGTAACCTGACCCACAATCTCAGGAGTATGTGCAGACATACTCTGAGCAGGTTCAGATTGTCTGAACTGAAATTCTCCTTTTTGTGATTCTTTCTTCTGAAGCAGCTTTGATCTTTTCTTCTTCAGAACTTTAGTGGAGTCTGAGCAGACACGAACTTGTCTTTGTGAGTGTCACCTTGCAGCTCCTCCTCCAAAATCTCTAAAGGACTTTTCCCAATTCTACTAGCCTTGGTTTGAACAGCTTCTTCTAGTAGAGTCCTTTCTGGTGAGGGCTTCTTCACAGCAATCCCCATCCTCTTGATGTTGGTCAAGGAGAAGAGAGCAGGACCTTTGTGGTCATACACTCTTTCAATGGGAACATTGAACTTCAGCAAAATCTTTGTGATAAGAGTGGTATGAGTATAGCTTGAGGCATAATCATTTAACCTCTTCAGCATATTGTAGAGGATAATCATGGGTAGATTAAGAGGCTTCTTGTCCAAAAGATGGATTACGCAGAATCTTTCCAGCTCAGACACATGATTCTTACATCCATACTTGGGTAAAATACAGCACCCCAAAATGGCATGAAGAATCCCTGCCTTAGGATGCATGTAAGAGCTTCTTAGATCACCTGGGTGTTCAATCCACGTACAACTTCTGGGTAAATCTCTTAACTCCACCATTATTTACTTCCCATTCTGAAATGAACATATCTCCAGCATTGGGAACACCAGTTACAGCAGCAATGGTGTCAGCATCTACAATAATTTTTATACCCATCACCTTAGTTTCAAAACTTTGATACCTTCCATCCTAAGAAGAAGTATTTCAAGCATTTTCCAGAAGTACACCACACTTTGTTCATTGCCATGCACAGTCAATGGAAGAGAAGAAATTAATCCAACCACATGCTTCGAAGGTCTCAGTGAGATCAATGCCACCAGCTCGGAGCATCTCCAGGTCTACAGTCCTGGAAGGAACAATCTGACCACCAGCAGATTTCTTAGAAGTCATTGCTATGAACTAAGAAGGAGACGAAGAATACAGAGAAGACTCAAGGAACTTAGGGCACAAGGAAGGCAGCAGTTTGCACTTGGAGAGAGAGAGAGCAGTAGCCAGTAACAGTAGCAATCACGTCTCTTAAATAGTCGTCACACATAGTAATGATGACAGTTGAAGTTTTGGAGATCGTTGCAAACATGCTTAGAGTAGTTACTCAGAGAAGAAGGCCAAATGTTTCAGCTTGCCACGTCATCAGACTGAGTTCCTTCACACATACATGCTATTCAGTCAATCATGCATGTTCAGATGCAACAACTTCATATGCATGTTCAGATTGCAACAATTATATTTCAGATAAAGCCAAGATATTCAGATTATTTCTTATGAACATAATCTATCTTCAGTCAGGGCCTTTGTGAATATATCTGCCCATTGATGCTCAGTATCAGTGAACTTTATATCAAAAACTCCTTTCTGGACATAGTCTCTAATGAAATGATGCTTGATTTCTATATGCTTTGCCCTAGAATGTTGAATGGGATTCTTAGATAGATTAATTGCAATAGTGTTATCACACATTACAGGTATAGAAGATACATTAATGTTAAATCCTCTAAGTGATATTTTACCCATAGCAGTTGTGAACAACAACTGGCTGCAACAATATATTCAGCTTCTGCTGTGGAAAGAGCAATGGTGCTTTGCCTTTTGCTGGACCAGCTGATCATGTTGTTACCAATGAAATGACAACCTCCACCGGTTGATTTCCTCTCAATTCTATCTCCAGCAATATCAGCATAAAAAATCCCACTAACCTGCAATCCTTACTTCTCTTATAGCAAAGACCAAGATTAGTAGTACCATTTAAATATCTGAAAATTCTTTTTACAGCTTTATAATGAGTAATTCTTGGATCAGATTGAAATCTGGCACAAAGACATACACTAAACATAATGTCAGGTCTGCTTGCTGTCAGATACAATAATGAGCCAATCATTCCTCTACACAAATTTTGATTTATTGGTTCTTCCCCTTCATCTTTGTTCAAAACAACAGAAGGATGCATGGGAGGAGTCATGGACTTGCAATCACTCATATTGAATTTCTTAAGCATTTCTTTTGTATATTTTTTCTTGATGGATCCATATACAATCAGATTGTTGCTTAATTTGAAGTCCTAGGAAGAACTTAAGTTCCCCCATCATGCTCATCTCAAACTCAGATTGCATAAGTTCAGAAAATTTCTTGCATAATGAAGAATCAGTAGAACCAAATATAATGTCATCCATATATATCTGAACAAAAATGAAATCTTTGTTGGACATTTTTCTAAAAAGAGTTGTATCTATTTTTCCTCTTTGAAAACCATTTTTGATTAAAAAGTTGCTCAATCTGTATACCAAGCTCTTGGGGCTTGTTTCAGACCATAAAGAGCCTTTTTCAGTTTGAAAACATGTTCTGGAAAAGTAGTGTCTTCAAAACCTGGGGTTGTCTAACATAGACCTCTTCCTCAACAAACCCATTAAGAAAGGCACTCTTAACATCCATCTGATATAGGGTGATGCCATTATTTACTGCATAAGATAGTAAAATTCTAATGGCTTCAAGCCTCGCTACAGGAGCAAAAGTTTCAGTGAAGTCAATACCTTCTTGCTGATTATAGCCCTGAGCAACAAGTCTTGCTTTGTTTCTGACTACTTTTCCTTCTTCTGATAACTTGTTTCTGAACACCCATTTGGTTCCTATTATAGTTTTCCATGGGTTTAGGTACAAGTGTCCAGACATCACTCCTAGCAAATTGATTCAGCTCTTCTTGCATGGCTAGGATCCAACCTTCATCATGCAGAGCCTCTTAAATGTTTTTAGGTTCAATCTCAGAGAGAAGTGTAAGATTATTCAAGCTTCAGAATCTTGATCTTGTTCTTACTCCTTCTGAAGGTGTCACCTATAATTTTCTCTCTTGGATGATGAGTTCGATATCTCCAATCGCAATTGCGAGAGGGTACACACTCTATCTGAGACTCAACAATGTTGGACTGAAAAGGTCCAGCTTCAGACACAAGTTCAGTCTTTTGCTCAGCAGGTCCTTCATATGATCCTTCAGATTTTACATCTGGGTTTATTTCCATACCTGCAAAATCATCTTCTAGATCTGATAGTTCCCTATCAGTCTCTTTGAAGTCATTGAATCTTACATGAATAGATTCTTCTACAGCTAAGGTTCTTGAGTTATACACTCTGTAAGCCTTAGAAGTTTTAGAATATCCAATAAAGAAAACTTTGTCAGACTTAGCATCAAATTTTCCGAAATCATCTTTTGTGTTGAGTATGAAACACTCACATCCAAAGATATGGAAGTAGGAAATGTTGGGTTTTCTTCCTTTCCATAATTCATATGGGGTTCTTTTGAGAATTGGTCTTACCAAAATTCTGTTCTGAATGTAACATGTTGTGTGAACAGCTTCTGCCCAAAAGGATCTAGGTAGATTGCTTGAAATAAGCATGGTTCTTCCCATCTCTTGCAAGCTTCTATTCTTTCTCTCAACAACTCTATTTTGTTGAGGTGTTCTAGCCACAGAGAAATTGTGTGAGATCCCATTCTCATCACAGAATAGTCTAAAGCTTGAGTTTTCAAACTCTCCACCATGATCATTTCTGATAGCATATATGCAGATTCCTTTTTCATTTTGCACTTTCTTACAGAACTTTGAGAAATTCTCAAAGGTTTCCTCTTTGCTTCTTAGGAATATAACCGATGTGAATCTTGTATAGTCATCAACAATGACCAATCCGTATTTCTTTTTGCTAAGACTCTCTATCCTAGTGGGTCCAAACAAACCATGTGAAGTAGTTCCAAAGGTCTGTTGGTTGAAACAACATTTTTACTCTTAAAAGAGTGTCTTGTTTGTTTCCCCTTCAGACAATTTTCACATAAAATATCAGATTTGAATGAGAGCTTGGGCAAGCCTTTAACTAAGTTATGTTTAGTTAGCTTTGAGATCAATCTCAGGCTAGCATGCCCAAGTTTCTGATGCCAAATCTGTTTTTCATCTTCAATGGAAACAAAACACTTCACATTCTTATTAGCAAGTTCCTCTAGATCAACTTTGTACACATTATTGTGTCTCTTAGCAGAGAAGAGTATATGAGATGAAGTATCCTTGACTATACATCCTTCTTTAGTGAAAGACACAACATATCCACTGTCACATAATTGGCTTATGCTTAGAAGATTGTGTTGTAGTCCCTCAACCAGAAGCACATTTTTAATGAGGGATAGAGGAGTCATACCTACAGTCCCAATGCTAGTGATCTTCCCTTGCTGATTTCCACCAAAGGTGACCACTCCACCTGCTTTGGGTCTAAGGCTTTGGAACAAACACCTTTCTCCCGTCATGTGTCGCGAGCACCCGTTGTCCAGGTACCATTTGTTGTGTTTCTTTTGTCCTGTTAAACACATCTGCAATAAGAACCATCAAATTCTTAGGTACCCATACCTTCCTGGGTCCTTTTTTGTTAGCTTTGGGTCTTATTTTCCTTCTGTGTCTGCACTGAGACTCAACATGTCCAGGCTTTCCACAGTTAGAACACCCATTACCTTTCTTAGGTCCTTTATCGGGCATATTAAATATAAAAGATTCAGATGAAGATGTGTCTAAATAACCTAAGCCACTCTTGTCAAGGGAATGCCTCCGAGAGCCTAATAATCTATTCAGATTATTAGTTCCTTTGACAAACTTGGCTAGATCCAAAGTTAATTTTCTAACCTTGTTTTTGAGCTTTTTGTTCTCCTTAACAAGATTATCAGAACTACTTTGGATCTTGCTGAAGTAGCTTTTCTTTGAGAGCAAGATTTTCTTTTTGTAAATTTTCATTTTCTAAAGCAGCTTCTATAAAAGCTCTTGAAAGTTCCTTGAACTCATTGAATAACTCTCTGCTACTTTCAACAAGGTCATCATACTGATCTTGTAAAGTTTGAGGAATTACCTCAGAGTCTGAACTGTCTGAAGATGGTAGACCTTCCATCAGACACAGATTGGCTTCTTCTCAAGTATCATCCTCTTCTTCCAAAGTGGAATCATCCAAATCTTCCCATGTAGCCATCAATCCTTTCTTTTTCTTGAAAAACTTCTTCTTTTGAAAGGTTGGCTTTCTTAACTTGGGACAATCCGTCTTCATGTGACCTGGTTGTTTGCACTCAAAACAGGTAATTTTGTCAGTGATAATAAATTCTTTACCTGATTTACCTTGTTTGACATTGGAAGGTTGAGATCTTCTGTATCTTCCTTTTCTTTGTAGCATTTTCTTAATTTTCTTGCTGAGAAGAGCAAGATCATCTTCTTCTGAACAGCCTTCAGACTCAGTATCACCCTCTGAAGTGTCCTCTGCTTGCATGGCTTTCATGCTACCATGCCTAGATTGTCTGGCCTTGCAGTTCAATGCCAGTGATTTCTTCTTGGTGTCATCCTCCCCAAGTTCAAGCTCATGGACTTTGAGAGAGCCCAGTAGTTCCTCAATTATAAGAGAATTTAAATCTTTGGCTTCTTGAATGGCAGTAACCTTGGGTCTCCAGGACTGTGGTAAGCTTCTTAGAATCTTTCGATTGTTATCTCCAGATTCAAAGGTTCTTCCTAGTGACCTGAGTCCATTGGTTATCGTCTGAAACCTCCCAAACATTTGGTCTATAGTTTCAGATTCTTCCATCTTGAACATCTCATACTGATGTACAAGCATGCTGATCTTGGATTGCTTCACAGTCTCTGTCCCTTCATGGGCTGCTGCAAGCGTATCCCAGATCTCCTTGGAAGATGAACAACCATGAACCTTCTCATATTCTGACTTGTTCAAGGAACATATTAGATAGAGTTTGGCCTTGGCATTTAATTTGAGTCTTCTGCTCCAAGGTCCATTCAGCCTTAGGTATGGGCACTCCAACATGCATGGGCACGTAGTCTCCATCAGTAACCACATCCTAGACACCAATGTTGTTGCTTTCAATAAAAAACTCCATACGATCCCTCCAATAGTGGTAATCCACTCCATTGAATGCTGGGCGTCTCGTGATGGAGGCTCCTTCAGTAATATACTGTCTGTTGTTGGTAGAAGTTTCCATTGGATCTCTGTCCTCCGCACTGATTAGGTGCTAACCCCGAGGATAAGCTCTGATACCAACTGTAAGAAAAACAGGGAAACACTAGAAGGGGGTTGAATAGTGTTTCAATGGAAACCTTTTAGATTTTGGAAAACACTTTAAAAAGTTTCTGAAAAACTCCAGATGATGAAAGATCGTCTGAAATTTGTTACTACCTTCTAAACCTTGGTTTAGACGCAAAAATAGTTTTGATAAATTGTTTTGTTTGATGTTAAGATTTTTGTTCTTGAAAAGCTTTTCAAAACCCCTTTGTTAGTTCAAAAACTGAATTGAAAGAGTTTGAGGGAAAGAAAGCTCAGCCGAGAATTTATCCTGGTTCACTCACTACCACTGTGAGCTACGTCAGTCCCAGGGCAAACCACCATTGGATTTCCACTAATCTTGCAAGATTACAAGTATTCTTTTCTATCAAGCCTCTTCAGGCTCTACCACAAGTATTGTTTCTTTCACCAAGCCTCTCCAGGCTCTCAGATACTTATCCAAGTGTAACCATTCTTTTAGACAATAAGCCTCTCCAGGCTTGTAACCCAAATTGTTTTAAGATAAAAATAGATGAAGTTAAATCAACTATCTTCAGATGATAGATTGAACTTATCAGAAGTGTACAAGTAACTGAGATTTACTCAAGATAAGCAAATAAGCAAATGTACAAAAAATATCAGAGTATTTTTGCAGCGTTTACGCAGAGTAAGGTTTCTTTGATAACATTGCTTCACTTCTTTTCTTCAATCTGCATGGGCATATTTATAGTCTTCGAGAAAATATTGCCCATTGTCAAATAGCATTAAATGCTTCAGGAGACGTTGAGACACACTCTGTCCAACACGTTCTGAGCAGTCTTAGGTGCAGCAGGTCTGCGCACACAATGCTTTTGAGCAGGTAAAGCAGTTTTGCAAACTTTCCTTAAAAATGCTAAACATTTGAACGAGGAGAGAAAGCAACTCTGATTCTTATGCTGAAAAGGGTTAGACCATTGGGATAAACGTTCTTCTTACATAGTAACGTCTTCACGGGTCAAACCTTAAACTTGATACCTTCAGCCTTCAGATGCAAGAAGTGCTTCAGATGATCTTCAAGCCTTCAGATGATAAACACTCTTCAGATGAAATTTGTCTTTCAGATGATCTTTTACACAGATAATATGATCTGAAACAGTGCAACATACTGTGAGAGCATAGTATCATATAAATGCCTTTTATATTTTATATTTGTTGTTCATTAAAACTTAAGAAAGTGAGACTCAAAGTATTTTTAATTTCATATATTTAATCCTTTGAGACTCAACAAACCTGTGAATAATATTTCCTATTTTTTATTGCCCATTTGAGCCTGAAATTATCTTGGATTTTGCACCATAGCCATGTTATTCATTATAATCCTTTCCCTTTACACACTTAGGGATAGAGAGCATAGGTGCATTTTATTCAATAAGAATGGGTATTGGTTGGTTGATTGTAATTGAAAAAAAAAGGGGCACAGTGAATAATGGAATTCATTCCTCCTCATTATTCAAAAAAAAAATTGTATAGTATAAAGGAGTGAATTGCCAAAAGAGGCAAATTTTATGCTAAAATGTTTGAATTCAAGAAAGAGTGGTGAATTGAGAGTCAACTGAGAAAATTGTTTAAATTGTAGTTATGCTCTCTTTTCTCTGAAGTTGTGTTTATTGACACATCCTGAAAAACCATGATTTCTTGATAGCCAGGCCTCATTACAACCGAAGAAAGACCTTATGATTCATGCTGATTATGTGTTGTGTGTTAACTGAAAATGACTAGCAATTTTAATTGTTCAACTGCAGTGGAAAATTGAGGGAAACACTTACCTGTGAGAATTGAGAGAATTTCCTTGATTTTATCATTTGTTGTTACAATTGCTATTCTTGAGATATTGAATGCACTTTCATCTTATTCTAATTGATGATTGGAGTCACCATCTGGTTCTAATTTTTAATCTGAAATTTGGACTGTGGTAACTGTCTAGCAAGAGATGTTGAGATTGTATTCCTATGAGTCAAATTTATAGTCAGGGATTGTAATTAACTGTATATATTTGATTTTCTTGCTTGAGCGTAAGCAAGAAGCTAAGTTGGGGGGGAGTTCGATAAGTGTTAGAATTAAGTAAATTTCTATATAATTACAACACTTATTGACTATGAATTATTGAGTTTATAATCTAAAACCACTCTTCTTTGCTTAATTTGTGATAAATGTAATTAATTGAGACTCAATTGAATTTGATGCTATTTTGATAAAGAAAATGTTGACTTTTACAGGTAAGAAGTTAAGGTACAAGTGAAGCATGAAGTGAACAATAAAAGAGACAGAAGCTATGTAGATCAAGACTAAAAGGAAGGGCAAGCTGGGAATTCATCACTGATTCCTGCGCTCCACCTGCGCTCAGCGCAGGTGAAGCGCATGAATGACCCTTGAGTTACTGTTCCCTGCGCTTCACCTGTGTTGAGCGCAGACAAAGTGCAGGAAATGTAACCCTAGCATTTAAAAGAGCTTTCAGAGGACTTTTGGAAAAAATAGACTTTTTGGGGAAGACTTTAGGAGATTGGAAGTTTTGGCTGATACGAAATTCTAGAGAGAAAAGTGTGACAGTCTCTGGAGACCATTCTGGAGCAAGAGGGAGACTACAACAGAGCTGGAAGGCTTTGCTTCTAATCTTCTTCTTAATTCGGTGGGTTGTAATGGCTACCATGAGTAGCTAAATCTTTCCTTACGACTGAACGTAGTCGATTCAATCCCTGATTGTATTTTGGATCATTGTTATTTAGGAATCCCTATTTTATCAATAAACTGGTGTTTTTATTTCTATTCTTAATGCTTAACTTCCTTCTTGTAACAGAGTTATGATCTGATTTATTTAATATGCTGTGAAGGAATTTTCTAAATCTGATTTGGGTAAAAACACTCAATAGGTTGAATACCTAGGGATAGGGTTCAATTTATTGATAACTTTAACAACCGATCTTAAAGCTAGGCAATTTGTTAAACATCCAAGGGATTGGTGTTTAGGGAATTGTTCTAAGAATTTCATACTTGAGGGATCAATGTGAATGAAATTTATTTGTGCTTTAGTATTGATAATTATAAATTCCTAGATATCATTGATTTCCAAAATATAAGAGGGGTGCGATAGACGAAGTTCAATCCTAGTCTCTCTCTATTGCTTAATCTCATCCATATTTCTCTTTGTTTCAAATTTTCCTTATTTTATTATTAAATTCAATTTTCACAAACACACCCAATCATGCACAATCTTTCTTACTCAGTAAGTGTGATTTCTAAGAATTTACTTTGCATTGTTCCTCGCGAGTACGACAATCCCTATTCTTATTATTATACTGCTGCGATATTGGTACGCTTGCCAAGATCTCAACAGTGACGACCATGACCGTCATTAGTAAAAAAGTTTTAAAAAAATAATTAATTTATTAGTGACGACCTTGGTCGTCACTACGTTGTGACGACTTAGCGATGACATATGATTATTTCACGTTACGACAGACTTTAGCATAGCGACGGGCGAGAAGACACTAAGTAGCGATGACTCATTTTGCTCGTCGCTACTGTATTAACGATGAGCATTTTAACGATGTCTGTATAGCCATCACTAATTGCATGTTAGCGACATTTTCCCTATTCTAGCGACAACTTTTGGTCGTTGTTAATTCCCGAATTTCTTATAGTGTAATCTTCACAAGCTAAAACTTTGGGCAAGCATTCAATGACCTTACTATCAATGAGGTTGTCATCGATAACTAACACATGAACCTCTTCGGGTTCCTTCAAGCATTAACAAAATTACCACACCGCCTCACACATGGGCGAGCTTAAAATAATTTAAAAGTAATGGGCCCAATTGAAAAAATGGAAACTACTCTCACTTTCAACTAGTAATTGCTTTACTTTATCAAATCTTCACCCTTATATAAATGATTAATATATCTGACGGATAATTTTAACTTGTGTACAGATACACAAGTTTTTTAATCGTGTATGTTAGACTTTCCCTTTATATCTGATGGCACACTACTAGAAGCTTGGACCTGCAAGACCTACATTGGAGGATATGCACCAACTTCAAGCCTGAGCTTCAAGCAAGGAAGAGTTGGAGAAATTAGTGTCCTACAAATAAAGGGTCACTACCCTACAGAAGGACACCTTGACCCTGGATAGGATCCTTGTCCTATGGACCACCCTTATTTAGAACTCTCTTATATTTTCTTTTATTAATTGTAATTTTCTTTAATTCCTCCTACTTGGGCGCTATTTTTAGTGGGTTTATTGGTTAGTAGGTTGTCTTGCTATAAGACTTAGGAGGTCATGGGTTCTATTCCCACATAGGATAGAAATTTGACTCATCTTATATTTTCCTACATGAGTGGGCGCCATTTTGAGAGGTTTATTGGCTTAAGACTTAGCTTAGCCATAAACCTTGGGGGTCATGGGTTCAAAACCCACTTAGGAGTGTTTTCACTCACCTTTCATTTTCTTTCTTTTTTATGCCCCTAAAAATCCGCCCCTCTCCCCCTCTTTTCATATAAATAGGAGTCCTCTCCTCTTGTAATGGACATATTGAATTTTGAAGTAAAGGCATTATGCCAAATTTTCTCCTCCCTTTGTGAGTTGAGTGAGGCTTGGTGGTTGTTTCTCAAACCATACTGAGACTTATCTAATTCTCCTGAATTAGTGGCGTCTGGCATTGGACTTATCTGCTGCAAGTGGATTCTTGCTTCAGTGGCGTCCTTCTCATTTCTTCCTCTCCACTTTTTCTTTCATTTTCTCTCATTTTCTTGCATTTTCTTGTGCAATTATAGCTGCTGCCCTGCACCTATAATTCACAATTTTAGTGCCTTTAATTGATTCTAATCGGTTGGTTTTGCTCAATTCTAGATCCTACAACTATCCGGCCATCAATTCTAGATCCTACAACTATCCGGCTATCAATATCCAATCGACTTCTACAATGGGTTGTAGTTTCATTTTCTCCTACCATTCTTGCTAATGTCTCCTTCATGTGTGGGATTATTGTTTAGTTTAGGATTTGTCATATGCTATTATAACACCTTCATCGAAACCATTCTTTCTAATCCCTTTGATTTGTTGCCTCTTGATCAACTTGCTGTCTTTGAACAAGCACATACCTACAACGACCGTTAATGTCAAAATCAAAATTCAATAACCTTCATTTGTTACCATAAACCACCATTGTTGATGAAGTATATATCTGTCATGAAGAACTAGTGCACCAAGAAAAATATGCACACTTTCCATACCCACGATGGTGGTGGAAGGAAAATAATGGAGGTGGAGCATATGGTAGTGGTGGTGAAGGTAAAGGGAAAAAGAACTATGACGGGTAAGGGCAAGGTGTAGCGTCCTAATTTCTTAATTAAAAAATAATGCATGTTGGGAGCACTATTTTCAAATTCGTGAAATTATTTCGAGCATTATTGATACCAATATACAATTACATCACAACGCTTAGGTAATCCAACATCAAAAGACAAAAATTTGATGCCTCAGAATTCTCCACAAGCAGCCAACAATCTTTTTGTTGCTAAAGAGGATCAATACAAAAAAGAACAGGAACACTTCTTTGCAATGAAGCTCATTTCTAAAAAAATAGTTTAGAAGGGTGACCTTATCTCTTTTCTTAAAGCAGTTTTTTCCTCAGGTGTTGACACAACTATGGGAGATTGTATGATACAAAAAGATAAGTCAGGGAGCTCTTCTATACGAACTAATCAAGTAAGTTCAAATATTGCTATGCATGATTGCATGGAAGAACAAGGTAACTCTGAGCCTAAAGCTCAATCCTCTACACACTAGCTTTCATGGATTTTTTAACTTGGAATTGTAGAGGTATTTTTGCAAAAAGTTTTTCCAGTCTTATTAAGGATCTAAGACATGTTTATAATGTTCATCTTTTCATTCTATTGGAAATTCATGCTAGTGGGGGTAAAGCCAGAAAAGTTGTTAGAAAGATAGGGTTTGACTCCTTTCATATATTTGATTCTCAAGGCCAATCAGGAGGTTTATTGTCCTTCGGGATAGTACTAAATGGTCTATTGATTTTCTCTCGCATGATAGACAATATGTGCATATGAAGGTTAAAACTGGGTTATCTGCTCCATGGTTTCTAACTGCTATATATGCTAGCCCCCAATTGATTAATAGATTTATTCTTTAGATTCACTACACAATATTGCTACCTTTATGGTTAGTGAATGGTGTGTAGTAGGTGATTTTAATTCTATTTGCAATATTTCTGAATGGAAAGTTGGAACTCCTAACCCTGCTCTACAAGGTATGTCTCAATTCAATAATATGATTGTTGATTGTAATTTAGTAGATGTTGGTCTCATAGGATCTCCTTTCACTTGGAAAAGAGGTTCTTTATTTGAAAGATTAGACAAGGGTCTTATTAATATGGATTGGAGGATCAGGTTTCCTAATGCATGTTTAATCCATCTACCTTTTTCTAAATCTGACCATTGCCCTGTTCTTATGAATTTTAATTCAACTGAATCTAAAATCCAGCACAGGAGACCTTTTAGGTTTGTGGCTGCTTGGTTAACTCACCCCTCTTTAAATGACTTTATTTTTGTTAATTGGAAAGGAAATAGGAATTGGGGTCACACTATTGAATATTTTAAGGATCAAATCCAGGTTTAGAATAAAGAGGTTTTTGGCCACATTAGTAAAAAGAAAAAAAAAACTCTCTCAAGAAGAATGGATGGTATTGCCCGTAAACTCATGCATTCTTATGATCCTAGCTTAGAAAATCTTCATAAGAAACTTTGGAGAGAATATGATGTGGCTTTTCAGGAGGAACTTCTTTGGTTCCAAAAGTCTAGATGTAAATGGATAAATTTTGGTGATAAGAATACTAAGTATTTTCATGGCACTAAAATTGCTAAAATGAAACGAATTAAAATTGAGTGCCTTCAAAATGAAAATGGGATCTTAATTACTAAACCCCAAGAAATGGAATCTATGACTATTGCTTTTTATGCTAATCTTTTTCATGATGATGGGGACTATAATATATTTTGTCTCTCTAACTGTTTTCTTGGATTGCTGCCTACTCATATTGATATTTTAAACAAATCTATATTTGATTATGATATTAAAAAAGCCTTATTCTCTATGGGAGGTCTGAAAGCTCTTGTGTATGATGGTATTCATGCTATTTTTTACCAAACCCAATGGGATACTGTTGGTAAGGATGTTTGTAAACTTGTTCAGAATATTTTTTCTAATCCCAGTGCTATTAGTGAAATAAATGATACTTTACTCACATTGATTCCTAAGATTGATGGTACTAAACTAGCTCAATATAGACCTACAAGTCTATGTAATGTGTCTTACAAGATTGTGACAAAACTTATCTCTCAAAGACTTAGATTGATGATGAATCATTTGATTGGTCCTAATCAAAGCAGTTTTATCCCTGGTAGACATAGTAGGGATAATATTATTATTACTCAAGAGATAATTCATTCTATGAGATATAAAAAGGGGGGAAAAGGTTGGATGGCTATTAAGATAGATTTAGAAAAAGCTTATGATAGATTAAGTTGGGAATTCATTAATGACACTCTTAGGGAGGTTGGCATTCCTGAACATCTCAAAGAAGTCATAAATAAATGTATTACTACTCCTAGAATACGGGTCCTATTTAATGATGAAACCTTTGTTTCTTTTTCTCCATCTAGAGGTATAAGACAAGGAGATCCTATTTCTCCTTACATCTTTGTTCTTTGTATTGAAAGACTTTTCCACTTAATTAATTTAGTTGTTGATAACCATTTCTGGAAACCTGTTAAGGTTGGTAGAAATGGACCAAAAATTTCACACCTTGCTTTTGCAGATGATCTTATTCTTTTTGCTGAAGCTAGTCTTGATCAAGTGGAAATAATATCTACAATCCTAGATCTTTTTTGCCCTAGTTCAGGACAAAACGTAAGTCAAGAGAAAACTAGGATTTTCTTCTCTAACAATGTTTGTTTACAGGTCTGAGAAGAAATTTCTGAGGCCCTGGGCTACCAAAGAACTACTGACCTGGGTAAATACCTAGGGGTTCCTATTTTGCATGGTAGAGTGACTAAATCTACCTTTAATACAACCATTGCTAGAGCCTAACAGAGGTTGTCAGCATGGAAGGCCAAAAATCTCTCATTTGCGGGAAGACTAACATTATCTTAATCTGTCCTAAATGTTATTCCAACTTACCTTATGCAATCTACTTATTTACCCGTTTCTACTTGTGAAGAGATTGATAAAATTTGTACGAACTTCCTATGGGGAGACTCGGAAGACAAAAGAAAGATCCATCTTGTTGGTTGGGACAAGATTTACAGTCCTAAATTAGTGGGAGGACTTGGTCTAAGGAAGAGCAGATATGTTAATAAAGCCTACATGATGAAGATCTGTTAGGATTTAATTCATCAACCTCAAGAACTATGGGTTCAGGTTTTAAAAGCAAAGTATAATTGTGGCAGCTCTATAATTCCTAGCATTAAGAATAAGTCTAATGCTTCAAACACATGGCATGGAATTTTTGAAGTTTGGAAGGAGTTCATGGATAATTGTACCTGGAGGATCCATAATGGTGTTGTTGTTCATTTTTGGTTAGATGATTGGATTCAAGTTGTTGGTCCTCTCTGTCTTCATGCAACTCAAGCTGTGCTTGAGGCAGAATTACAGCTTCTTGTTCAATCCTTTATTAACCAGCAAGGTGCTTGGAAATATGAGGAATTTCAGAATATTCTCCCTGCACCAATATGTAGAATAATTTTAGAAGTAACTCCACCAGATCCAAATTCAGAAATGGATAAACTAATTTGGAAAAATTCTAACGATGGATGGTTCTTTATAAATCCAACCTATGAAGAGATCACTTCTATTAGGACCTTTGCCCCTAACACAATGATGAAAGTCATTTGGAAATGGCAAGGCCCTCAAAGGATTAGACTTTTGATTTGGAAGATAGCATCTCAAGGTTTACTGCCTAATGTTCAAATAAAAGCAAGACATTTGACTACTAATGAATTGTGCCCTATCTGTCAAAGAAAACCATAAACTCTTCTTCATTTATTTAGATACTATGAAGAAGCTACTCAGCTTTGGGAAAATTTTCTCAATAGAGATTACTTACAGAGATTCTACAGCTCTTAATCCATAAACAATTGGCTCCTGGAAGCTCTGCAACATCGCCCTCGGAATGGAGATGATTTGCGAAGAGATCGATCTTTTCTTTGGATTCACTATTGAAGGCATCTGAAGACACAGAACTGATGTTATTTTCAATAACATTCTATTATCAACAGAGTCCATAAGATACAGAATATCCTCTCAGATTCATTCAGCTATGATAGCTATGAGAAATCCAACTAATAAAATTAATACGCACCTGGGTAGAGCTGTGCAACTCAAATGGCACCCTCCGCCTTCGGGTTGGGTGAAAATGAACTCAGATGGTGCTTTTTCCCATGCACGTTCAATCGGAGCTTGTGGTGGTGTGGTTAGAGATAATTGGGGAAGATTTTATAGTTGGCTTTGCTAAAAATTTAGGCCCTTGCTCGATCTTGGAAGCAGAGCTTTGGGGGATGTTGAAAGGTCTTCAAATCGTCATTCAAAGAGGATGGAAGAAAGTCTCAGTGGAAGTGGATTCTCTGCAAGGTTTGCGTTTTGTGGAAGACGGATGTCCCGATCTTCACTCTTCTCATACTCTGGTTGAGAGAATTCGAAATGCTGCAATGGGGCTTACGAAAGTCAGTTGTAACCATATATCCAGGGATGGAAATCACCTTGCCGATTGTTTTGCGAAACATGGATTTGAGCAATCGGAAGAATTTAGGGTTTTTAGACCTTGTCTCTATTTGCTATGTTACAATTTGTTTCTGATAGCTCTGGAAACTAGTTCCAAAGTAAGTTTTTAGTTTTTTTCATTTTTGTTGCCCCGACCTTTTAGGCCCTTAATCCAAAAAAAAAAACAAATATTAATTTTGAATGTTATTATTATTATTTAATTATTATGTATTTTTACACCAATGAGTTTAACTTCTCTACTAATTATTGTTAATTAATATAGTTAAGGTATTTAATAATATGCCAAAAGGTAATTGATTAAGTATCACGTGTCAAAATTAAACTCTTATTTCCAATAATATGACAAAAGCATAAGTATCACGTACACTTATATTATCATTAAATATTGCCACCTTTTAAAAAAAACCAACTAATTAAGGGTCGTTTGGGGTGGTGGGGAGTTTTACAATTTTTTATTTTTAAAAGATTTCAACTAATTTTTATAACTCAAAACTAAGAAATAAAAAACATTTTTTGTTGTTTTTAAAACGTCCATTTTAAAAACTATAAAAAATGATTTTTAGTTTTTGATTTTAAATTATAAAACCTTAATTAAAATATTTTAAAAATAAAAAATTAAAAATTTACAACCACCTCAGATTATCCTTAAGGATTTTGGTTTTTTTTTTTTTTTAAGGACCGATTAATTGACTTGTATCCTTCTTTATATAATTTCTATCAGATTCGCTGAATGAGATCGCAAAGGTGACTTTTGTTGCGAATTAAGTTATGGCACATCACATGAACTATTTAACATATTATTTTCCCATGAATTGCATATATAGCTCTAAACGGGTTTGAAAAGTTAGTTGAATAATAATATTAGATACCCGGTATTTGTCTCAATCAGCGTATAGGCGAAATGGTTATATGCACAGCACGTACGCTAGCTCTTTTGTATTTTATAATTATATACTCCAATCCTTTTTATTTAACTGTCCATTTTGATTAAATAGAAATAATTTTTAATTTTTCTATTTTATTTTTTATCTCTTTTCTTACTATTGACTCTCATTAATTTTTAATAGTGAGTCATTTATTAACATAAGAGTAAAATGAAAAAAAATATATTTATTAGTGTATTGAGTTTGTAAGTGAACAATTAAATAGCAACAAATTTTTTCTTTGAAAATCAACAGTTAAATAGGGGATAGTATAATGATAATGATAATAATGACGTGGATACCTATATTTTTCCTGTGGGCTGTAGTACTCCTCCCTCACTACAAAATGAATGTGGTTATAAGCCCTAAGTCGACATAAAAATAAATAATTAATTTATTGCGAAAAATGGAAAATAAAAACACTCATACAGGTAGATAATAATTTAAGTATAATGTTCTTGGACATGCTTTGATTATATGTGGATTTTTGTTTTAATTATTTGTGGGTGCTGTTTTACTCTGTTCAAGGGTGTTGTGGCGTTTTAGGGATTGATGTTATTATGGAATATACTCCTTTGAGCTTATTAGAAGACACAATCTAGGAGGTTTTGACGGTGCTTTTTTATAAGATAATCTATAATTACTATCAATTTTTTGTATCTGTTATTAAAGTCTTTTACTATTTTTATTTATTAGTTGTCCATTAATGAATAACGATAGATTATAAACATTTTGGCATAAATGACAAGATAAATTAATAAAAAATAATTAAATATTAATAATGAGAAATAAAATTAAATTTATACTTTAACATCATGCACCATTATGAAATTGAAAATAACAAATGAGTACATTAATGGTGTTAAATAAAGGAAAATCAGAATGTTATATTATTTTTTTGAAATTAATAAAATCAACTATTTTAACCACTTTTATTTATTTGTGTAATTGTGAATTACAATAACAATGAGGTATTTGAAATATTATTTTTTTTTAACAAGGAATCAAATCTACGGTGTAAATTGTGTATCAATTAATAAAACCTATTATTTTTAACGAAATATTATGAGTATATAAATTAAAAAAAGTATTCTATAGTTTTTAAGGTAAAGAACGAACAATAATTAAATGTGAAAATATAAATTTTATTAAAAATTTCAATTTTCTTAATAACTTTTATTATCTTGACAATGTATTTTAAAAAATTCACACAAAAAAAGATCATATACATGTTTGTCTTTTTAAATTAATGTACAATATCTCGGAATTTTTAAAGGAAACCGATTACGGCTCTTCTTTTTTGGTACATTTAAAAATGAAAAATAAAGAAAAATCCATAAGGCTCTTGTAATTTGGAAAACATTACCTCAGAGCAATTTTTTAAAATTAATTTATTATTTGTTGTGGGTTTTTTTTTATTTATGTGATGTTTTGTTTTTTTGGTAAATTATTTATGTGATGTTTAAAAGTGTACAGAGTGTTGAGGCGGAGGGGATATTTTGGGTTAGTTAGATACAAGCTGGAGAAGAGGGATGAATGAATAAATGATGTCGATTCCTCAATGGAAAGACGCAAGATGGGCCAATTAATGAGCATCCAATATGTGAAGGTCCATATTCATTGCCATTGGCAATTAGGCTTAACCTAAGTCCCAATTGTCCTGTATGTAGGCAGCTCTTGCCTCTTGATCACATCCACACGTAAATGACCAAAAAACAAAACAAAACAAAGATTACACCCACACGTCAGAGATACTACCTCATTAAAATTCTAATTTTAGGTTTGGTTGCAAATTTTCAATTTTTATTTTTAAAAAAATTTAATTAAGTATTTATAACTCAACTCAAAATTAAAACCTCTTTTTATGCTTTTGAAAACATTTGTTTTGAAACCCACAAAAAGATATTTTTATTTTTAAGTTGAATTATAAAAATTTGGCTGAAGTATTTTAAAAACCAAAAACTCTCAACCACATCAAACAAGAATTTAAATTTCCAGAATTTGGATTTGGTCCCTACTTTTAAAAATCACTGCTTTGAGTCCTCTATTTTTAAAATCACAATTTCTTAGTGGTTAGAACACCTCAACAGAATGAGGTTGTTGAGAGAAATAACAGAAGCTTGCACGAGATGGATAGAACCATGCTCATTTCAAGCAATCTTCCAAGGTCATTCTGGGCAGAGGCTGTTCACACAGCTTGCTATATCTAAAACAGAATTTTGGTAAGACCTATTCTCAAAAAGACTTCATATGAACTGTGGAGAGGAAGAAAGCCCAATATTTCTTACTTTCATGTCTTTGGCTGTGAGTGTTTCATACTTAACACCAAAGATGATCTTGGAAAATTTGATGCTAAATCTGACAAAGGATTTTTCATTGGTTATTCAGAAACCTCTAAGGCATATAGAGTTTACAACTCTAGAACCCTAACTGTTGAAGAAACCATTCATGTTAGATTTAATGATGCTAAAGAGACTGATAGGGAACTATCAGATCTAGAAGAGGATTTTGCAAGTATGGAGTTGAACCCTACTTCAGAGACTCCAGAAGTTAAAAATGAACAACCTGTTGAAAGACTCTCAGAATGACCCTCTGAAATACCTGCTGGAAAGTCTCCTATTTAACCTGCTGAAACTTATCCTCATCAGAGAGTTAATGTTGAGTCTCAGAATGAGTAAGTATTCCCTTGAAGGCATGAGTGGAGATACAAAACTTATCATCCTCGAGAGCAAATCATTGGTGATACTTCAGAATGAGTAAGAACAAGATCAAGGCTTAGAGAAGTCAACAATCTTTCCTTCCTTTCTGAAATTGAGCCAAAGAATATTGAGGAAGCTCTGCATGATGAAGGGTGGATCCTAGCCATGCAAGAAGAGCTTAATCAATTTACCAGGAGTGATGTCTGGACTCTTGTTCCTAAACCTCATAGGAAAACTATCATAGGAACCAAATGGGTGTTTAGAAACAAACTCTCTGAAGATGGTCAAGTTGTCAGAAACAAAGCCAGACTTGTTGCTCAAGGTTATAATCAACAAAAAGGTATTGATTTTACTGAAACTTTTGCTCCAATAGCTAGGCTTGAAGCCATTATAATTTTACTCTCTTATGCAGCAAATAATGACATAAAACTATATCAAATGGATGTAAAAAGTGCCTTCCTAAATGGTTTCATTGAGGAAGAGGTATTTGTTAGACAACCCCCTGGTTTTGAAAATTTGACTATTCCTGAACATGTTTTTAAATTGAAAAAGGCCCTGTATGGTCTAAAACAAGCTCCCAGAGCTTGGTATGAAAGATTGAGAAATTTTCTTATTAAAAATGGTTTTGAAAGAGGAAAGGTTGATACAACTCTTTTAGAAAAATGTCTAACAAAGATCTGATTCTAGTCCAGATATATGTTGATGATATTATTTTTGGATCAACAAACTCTTACCTATGCACAAAGTTTTCTAAGCTTATGCAATCTGAATTTGAAATGAGTTTAATGGGAGAACTAAAATTTTTCTTGGGACTTCAAATTAAGCAAGATCCTGACTGTATATGGATCCATCAAGAAAAATATACTAAGGAAATGCTTAAGAAGTTTAATATGAGTGATTGCAAGCCTATGTCAACTCCAATGCATCCCTCTGCTATTTTAAGCAAAGATGAAGGGGAAGAATGTGTTGACCCAGCCATGTATAGAGGCATGATTGGATCCCTGTTGTATCTTACAGCAAGTAGGCATGACATTATGTTCAGTGTATGCCTGTGTGCAAGATTTCAATCTGATCCAAGAGTAACTCATTACAAGACTGTTAAGAGAATCTTCAGATATTTGAAAGGTACTACTAATCTTGGTCTGTGCTATAAGAAGAGCAAGGATTGCATATTAGTAGGTTACTGTGATGCTGATTTTGCTGGAGATAGAGTTGAAAGAAAATCAACAAGTGGTGGACGTCACTTCATTGGAGAAAATATGATTAGTTGGGCCAACAAAAGGCAAAGCACAATAACTCTATCAACTGTTGAAGCTGAGTACATTGCTGTTGCATGCTGTTGTTCACAACTGCTATGGGTAAAATATCAACTTGAAGATTTCAACATTCCTGTTAAATCAATTCCTGTATTTTTGTGATAATACAAGTGCCATAAATCTTTCTAAAAATCCCATCCAGCATTCTAGAGCTAAGCATATTGAAATCAAACATAATTTCATTAGAGACTATGTTCAGAAAGGAGTTTTTGATATACAGTTTATTGACACAGAGAATCAATGGGCTGATATATTCACAAAACCTCTTACTAAAGATAGGTTTAAGTTCATTAGAGATAATCTGCACATTCTTGAATTATTTGAGAACTGAATGTGATGATATGTTCTATCTGCTAATTTTATCTGTTGTTGCTGAAACTTCTTTCCCTGAATTGTGTTCTGCTTTCATACTTATTTTATCACTACAACATGCTCTGAACACCCTGTTGATTGATGACAAAAGGGGGAGTAATATAAACTAACAAAATCTGAAGTTTAAGCCCTTTTTCAGAGAAGATATCTCTTATTTAGAGAGAGCAATTATTCAGGGAGAGCAAAGCAAAGTGAAGCAAGTTGTACTTTTCTTCAAGTATCTGATTTAGGGGGAGAATTTCTAAACTTATTTCCTCATTTCTCTTCAGATATTTGCTAGTTTAAGCAATTTTTTCATCATTAAAAAAAGGGAGAATGTTGAGTCTCAAAATATTATTAAATGGTTAAAAATGTTTAAGTCTCACAACCCTGAGTTTTAATGACTAACAAATTTGGTTAAAATTCGTATGAGAAAGAATAGTCTTCTGCTTAAGGTAATTTATGTGTTTCAGAAGGTATTTGATACAGCAACCCTCTGAAAATATACAACCCTCTGATGAGGTGCAATCTGCTGAAGAAGAGGAACCTGCTGAAAGAACAAGACCTATTAAAGCAAGGGAACCTGCTAAAGATGAGAGTCATTGTACTGAAGCTTGTACCTTTTTTGGGAAATTTCTTATCTGTTAATTCCCTTTGAAGACTCAAAGTCATTCGTAGCCTTTCTCAGCTGCTTTTGCTTCTCCCAGAAAGTCAGATCAGTTACTTTGTGGCATATTTCAAATTTTCATTCACCAAGGAAGCAAAGTCTGCTGTGAAGTACACTGTGCTCAGAAAAAGTGGAGTCTGTGCTGCTGACACCTACTACCTGTTGCACCTGCTATTGCAAGCTACCAAAGCTATGTGTCTCAGCGGGAGCTTTTACATTAAATGCTATCTCTCAACGGGAATCATACAGAAGCTAAACGAATCTCTTTCCCAACACTATAAATATGAAGTCTCATGCAGAAGAACAAAGTGAGGAGAACGAATGTAACATCCCGCTAATTAATGATAATGACTAATAAGTAAGTATAGGAAAGTCAATTTTTCTATGTAAATGTCTCCGGTAAGGTGAGGAATTGTTTGGAGAAAGATTAAAAGACTTAGACAAGAAAAACAAGTTTCAGCATTCTCGCTCAAGCCAGAATGGCTCGCTTGAGCGAGTTATGCAGTAAAAAGGGAGAAAATGCAATTATGCATTTCTCGCTTAAGTGAGGATGGTCTCACTTGAGTGAGAATCAGGGGAGTTTGGGGTGCTCTCTGGACGTTTTTCGCTCAAGCGAGAATCGTCCATAGATGGGTCATTTTCTGGTCCATTCTCGCTTAAGCGAGCGTTTCTCGCTCAAGCGAGAATGAGAAAGGGGAAGCTGATCCCGAGCATATGAGCGAGAATGACTCGCTTGAGCGAGAATCCACTTACAGCTCCTATATGTTCCTTCTAGGGTTCATTTCCCTTCATTATTCTTTCTTTTTCATTTATCTCTTAGAGAGAGACGGAGAGATCCTAGAGAGAGGAAGCTTCATTGACGATCAAGGAAGGATTCCGACCCTCAAGATCAAGGCTCCCTTGAGTTTTCTCACTTCCCCCAACGTTCTCCTCTTCTCATTCTCACTACCTACTTCAAGGTGAGTGTAACCACACACTCACTTCTAGGTTGAATAGCTCTCGCATGTTCCCACTCCCTCATTCCCTTTCTTTTGTATGTATAATGATGATTATTGAATGAATTAGATGTTTATGTATGTGAGAATGATTATTACCCTATTAATTGCTCTAGTTGAAACTAGGGTTTGGAAATGGAATGGTTTAGGTTATCTTATGAATTTCATTCATGAATGGCATGTATATGATGATAATGTTCAATTAAAGTATGTTTCATGTATAAAGACATGTTTGGGGTCTTTTGGCCCTTGGTAAAGGTTAAGGTCTTTATGGCCTTGGGAATGGTTTTAGGTAAGGTCTACCGGCCTTCAGGGACGACGGTTCCTGTTAGTCTGAGCTCAATCTAGCCTAAGGAAAAGGTTAAATCCATGGTGCAGATTTCAGTTTATAATGATTGTTATGATTATTGAAGTTTTCATAATTATGTTTAATGAATCATTTGTTTTGTTCCTTTTAATTATGACATGTGTTATTGTTCATTGGTATGTTTGCACCTTGTTACCTCACTGGGACGTTAGTCTCACCCCACGTTGTGGGAATTTATATTTCAGATATGCAGGGACCTACACCGGGTCATAGGAGCCAGTAGAAGAAAGTGTTCGTGTCATGGATTTACTATATTTTGTATAGAACCATGTGAATATTACTCTTGGATATAGATATGTTTGGGGTGTATTTTGAGTAGGATAGAGTAGTACATGTGTACCTTTTAGACTGACTATGTTCTTCCGGATGCATGTATAACTATATCCTCCATCTTTTGTATTTTGGATGTAATCGGGTCACGATGTAAACTCTTGTATGTATATATATGTGTGTGTGTGTGTGTGTGTATGTGTGTGTGTGTGTGTGTGTGTGCAAAGTAGTATCTTTTATGTTAATGGATATGCAGCTTATGTGTTTGTTGGGCTATGTAAGTTGTTATCTCTTTAGTTACCGATATTAAAATGGACGAAATAATTTTCAGATTTTTGGAAATAGTGCTTCCAACAGGCATTATTTCTAAAATAGAAATTAGGACGTTACAACGAATATACTTGCTGAAACGCTGCTAAAAAACACTCTCTGTTATTCATTCATTTGTTCCATTTGTACAACATCTTTCTTATCCTGAGCTTTACTCAATTATTTGTACATCTTACAAAGTTTAGGCTTTGAACTTCTATAGTTTAAAAGCTTAAGCATCTTTCTTTTTATACACTGGTGGTGTGTGAGCCTGAAGAGGCTTGGTGTTTAAACAATACTTGGGTTTGAGCCTGAAGAGGCTTGCCTGTAAAACAATACTTGGGTTTTTAGCCTGAAGAGGCTGTGGATAAAACAATACTTGTAACTGTGATCAGTTAGTGGAAATCCTTTGCTAGTTTAGCATTGGGACTGGACGTAGCTCACAGTGGATGTGAGTGAACCAGGATAAATTTCTTGGCTAAGTTTTCTCAACCCTTATCTCTTTATATTTGTTATTTGAACTAACAGGAGGGTTCTGAATAATTAGTTTTATAAGTTTAAACGTAAATCAATCTCAAACTCCTTATAAAACAAGTTTTTAATACTGTGATTTGAACCTGCTGAAGAACTTCAGCAAGTCTCTGAAAACTCCAGCTTCAGCAAGTTGCCCAAAAGTTTTGTTAAACTCTATTTATGAAAAGGTTTCCTATAAAACCTATTTGAAATTATAAAACACTATTCAACCCCCCTTCTAGTGTTTCCTGTGGTTTCTACACCTTACTCCTCCAACATTTAATTCCTCAATTTATAAGACTTTGAATCGAAAATTTTAAAATACGCTCGGCTAAAATAAAATATTATTAGTTTTAATTTAACATAATAAAGTAATGTTAACATCCCATTTGAAGTAATAATTTGACATACTAAATAACAAACTGCAACATAATAGATTGACGGCAAGTCCACAACATATCCATTTGAAATGAATGTAAAACCAAATTAAATAGCAAACACACTACAAAACAATAATTTGACAACAAATAAATCAATAGTAAAGCTACATTTTCTTGCATTTTCTCTTCCAAACTTCACATTAATATATCATCATGATCATTCTTCACGTTTGCCAACAAGAATCTCAACAAAATACAAAATCCCAAAAGGTTAGAAAAATGAAGAGCGAAAATATAACCATCAAACATGAAAAAAAAATACAAAATTGATTCTAAAATACATTTAATATTGCCAATAGGTAGCAACAACCAACAACAAAACAGTAACAAAATTTCATAATTAATCGGACTCGACACAAGAATCTTCATTAACAGGTTGTGTTGTTGGCATTATTTCTAAGTAGATAGAAAAACAAAGCTCGCTAGTAATGAGTGAAATAAAAACTAATATAAAAAATGTTGGGAAGTAGATTAAAATAAATTACCTAGCTCCAATTTTTCAAATTCTTCCAAAAGTTCTTTAATATCAGTAGACAATGGTGTGGATCTAAACCAATTTTGTGCACAAATTAAAGCTTCAATGGTCAAAGGAGTACGAGAACTCCTATAGTTATTAAAAATCCTACCTCTAGTGCTAAATGTAGATTTTGAAGCAACTGTGGATACTGGCATAGCCAATACATCCCTTGCTATTTGACTAAGAATAAGATACTTACTAGAATTCATCTTCCACCAATTCAATATGTCAAAATTCTGAATTTTCTTCTCTAAAGACTCCAAATACAATTCCACCTCATTTTTACTCATGTTTTTACTCATATTCATGTCCTTCTCAAATTCCATTGCAAATGGAGAATTATCACCAGCTGCCATTTAAGACGTTTCCACCTCATGAGTAGAGGGTGCATCTTGAGATTGACCGCTACCATGAAAAAGTCTATAACTAGTAAGCATCCCGTTGAATGTCTCCTTGACTTTTCCACTTTAAAATTCAACATCCTCCTTTTCATAAAGTTTCTCAAATCTCCACTCAACAAATCGAAGCTTGTATCAAGGATCAAGCACAATTGCAATAAATATCATCACGTTGATAATTTTAAAGCTCCCCTAATACTTATTATGCTTGGATTTCATTTTTTTCAGCCATACTCCCAAGAAAATGATATAAACTACTTGCCTATGCCTTTGAGGTACTTAATATTAAGCAAAATTTATGAAAATATTGGGAAGAAGTCATACAAAGAACCTGATGCACTTTCTTTGTGAGATCATAAAAAATCTTAAATCTCACAAACACTTGTGCATGGTCCCGATCCTTAGATTTAGGAATACCACCTTGCATCAATACAAATTTTGTATCCTATTCACCTAACCTCTTAAATGCCTTTTGAAACTTCAAAACACTTTTAAGCATGAGGTAAATATAATTCCACTTAGTAGAGACATCAAAGCACTTCAAACAAGAGGTAAGTAGAACGCACAAATCTAAAAACATTCATAATCTTGTATATTGAAAAATTCAATCCCTTTAATCCATCATTAACAACAGGATTGAGAATATGAGCAACATATTTAACATGCATAAATTCACCTTTCATCGGATGTGCATTCTAAATCATCCATTCTACATTTCAAGTAAGAAATAGCAAATCATTTGAACTCGCATTGTGTACAATAATAGTAAAAACTTTAGAGATTTCCCAACCTAGAAACACTTCTCAATTTTTCCACCAATTATTTCACCCGTATGATTCATGATTAAACAAAAATTCATTATCCTCTTATGCAATTTCCAATTAGAATCAATGAAATTCGTAGTAAGACACAAATAATTTAAATTTTGCACAAAACTCCAATAATAAGTAGTAAGACAAACATACTGATTTGGAAGACTAAATAATAAATATGCTTTTCAACTTAGCTTTTTCATTGATATAAAGATTCCAACAATCCTTAACAATAACGATCCTTCCAGGAATAGTCATTTTAGGTTGCACAACACTCATAAAATATCAAAATCCCTCCCCTTCGGTCAACAAATTTAAATGAAAACTCATCAATAATAATCATCCTAGCAGAGGAACAATGGGTTTGGTTGCTGTAAAAATAAAACAGAATTTTCTATCAATAATATTTCAATTTGTACCACTTACTGAAATTGCAATGAAAGCTAACTTCCTAGGTTCTAATTTGGAAAACACTAAATTTGGAATAATGGAAGATATATAATAGAATAAGACCATACGTAAACGTAATTTAATATTGGTTAAAGAACAATAACACTTCAATATGTGCTATAATTTAATTATATCATTTAATTTTAAAAAATTAATGTGTACGATATGGTAACTCGTTTCAATATCAATCTGAAATATCTCTGTCAAATTACTAGGTACCGTGGTTAGCATAAATTGTTGATGATAGTCACAACAATAATACGATGAAAAATCCCCCTTTCATTTTGTCATTTTTCTGTTTAAAGGGATAAGATGAGTTTTGAAGTATAGGGTCGTTGTCAAGTATACAAGGACTATGGACACAACAATTAATGGAAACCTAGTTGGCCCTAGGAGTATATACAAAATTGATAAACCGTAATTAAATATATTTATTTTGGGTATTTAAGTGAGTTATTTGACATTTATGGTCATTATTATTATTTGATATCTCACTTATTTTCCTTTATTTTGCCACATAAATAAAAAGGATATTTGATTAGATAAAGGAGAATCTTTAGTGAGATTTGGCCAAAAAAAGTAGATTTGATGAAATAAAATAAGATTTAGTGAGATAAAGAGAGAATCTTCACTGAGATTTGGTCAAAAAAAGAAGATTGGATAAAATAAAAGGATAATCATTCACAAGATTTAGAAAAAATATTTTATGATGATTTTTTTATCTTGAGTTGCACTTTCAGTTTCCAAATTTAGAAAGATAATAAAAGAGGAAATAAAGTTAGAATCAAATTGAGATATTTGCAACTCTTATAAAAGGACACCATCTATGAATCATCAATCATCACTCTAATTTATTATCCTCCTACTCTCTCATCTTCTTAAGGTTCTTCAAGAGCGGTGACTTTTTACAATAGGATTTGAGAAACTCTTGGAGTGAAGCAAATCTGTTAGAGGAGTTTTTCTTTTCTTCTAGTATTTCCTAGTAGTTATGGAATTCTTAGGATTTTTAACTTTGGTTTATTTATATTTTATTATGAGTAACTAATTACCTAGCCAAAGAGCTATGATGGATCTTAAGTTGTGAACTTGTTTTGAACCCATTTTCCCTTTATAAATTATTGTTTTCTTTTTATAATTGTGTTTTTCTTATTGTTTTATTTTATCAAGACTTGATCACCCTTGGTAAATCTTAGTTAGTTGGGTAATAGGTGATCGTGCCATTCTCAATTAATGGATCTATAAGGTAAACTGGATCTAGGTTTTATATGATCAATCTTAATCCTAGGTTTTTAATCAGTTATTAGGTTAACAAACTTATTGGTTCTTTATGCTTTTGATCTTAACTCATTATCTTGCATGATCATTGGGGATAGTGATTTAAAGGAAATATTATAATATTGCATGATCATTGGGTATTGATAGTATTAGAATGAGTGATTGGCAATTAGATTGGCATAATTTATAAAGGAAATTGGGGGAAATCTAGTAAGCACTTGAGTGAAACCAAATGCCATTGGCACTTCCATAACTAAATCCTTATTGTTGCTTCATTGTTCAACTTTTTCTCTCTCTTTCTCCATTTAAGTTCAACAAACAAATCAAACCATAATCTTGATCTCTTATCTCATCATTAAAGATTTAATTTAATTTAATATTGTTTATTAATCTCTGTGGGACGATGCTTTGGGTTTTAAATACTCCATTTTACTCTAATCGACGGCTACACTTTCCCGTAAATAAAACCCACAACAAAAATCATAATTGAATCAACAACATCTATTAATTTGCCTTCAATTTGTTGTCTTGGTCCCTTTTCTTGGTCATGACAACAAGGGTCTTAATTTATTCTGTAGAACCAACTTGAGTTGTCTGCCATAAATAACCTTTTGCTAAACCTCGTGTTTAATCAATCAGGGACCTTGCTAGTTGCTACACCCTCCTTCCTATACATATTTTATTCAAGAACAATTAACAAATTGGTTAATAGATGAACAACTTAGCTTCACACTGAGCTTTAGACATGGGCATTCACCACCATGAAATTTGGAAATCAATTAATTATACATGATAAGAATTCTATTTATATAAGAAATAACAATGATAGAAAAATATACCGGAAGTGATGTTTTAATATGGAAAGCAATTAATCAAACATGATAGGAATTGAAGCAAGCACCTTCTTAGTCAAACTCATAATGATGTATAGTTGCAGGACCATAGGGAAAGGGGATGAAAGAGCTGTTGATGACACAAATGCACAGTGGCAGAGCTAGGAAATGCATATGCACAGAGAGACAAAGGTAGAACCAAGACGCCGACGAAGACAGACACAGAGGCTGATGACACATTCACAAATGCAGAACACAGAACCAAGGCAGAACCAAAACGATGACTACAGAGTTGGACACGGAGGCAAAAGGCGAGAGGCAGACATAAAGACTAAAATGCTTACACAGACGAGCAGTGAGTGCTGCGAACCGGTGACTAAGGGGAGACGCCCGAGACTTGGGCAGTGAGGAGGAGGAGGAGGCGAGGATGGCAAGCACCAAGCACAGTCAGACGCAGTGTATGAGGTGAGGATGACAAAGAAAAGATGAGACTTTAGGTATTAGTTACTAATTAGGGGTTCAAATATTAGGGGTAGAATAGGAATAGGGACAGAAAAGTAATTTACCTATACATGTAATATATGTGTGTGAGTGTGTGTGTGCGGTTTGGTTTGGATTGGGTTGGTTTTTATAGGCAGATATTGATCCAATCTAGTAAAAAAATGTGTTTTCTTTTCGAATTTCGAATTTCAATTTTTTTGATATTTAGCTTTTTTGGATTGGTTGCTACAGTAGACATCAGTTTGGATTGGATGATGAGCACCCCTAAATACAACCAAGCATCTTTCACTATCATCACCACTAGACACATTCCATCACTATTAGACACTCTCAATCACATACTGTTACCCGAAACCTCCACCATTATTGTCATTGTTGGACACCTTTCACCACCACCACAACTACTAGGCACCCACCATTGCATGATATTCCCCACCATTACCACTTCTTGACACTCTTCACCATCACCATTAACTTGCAGTTTGACACTCTTATAGCCACCGAGCACCTCCGCTATTGCCATTACAAGACATCCGCCACGTGCTACCCTACATCTTTAACCATTATCATTGTTAAACAATACTCTCCACCATCGCCACTATTTGTCAAGCACTCTCTACCACTTCTATTGTTGCCCAACACCCACAATTGTTGACATAGCTTAGCATTGTCCACTATTATCATTGTTACTCGACACCTTCCACTATCGTCAAACACCCTCTACTACCACCGCTAAGCACTTTCCACTACCATTAAACACCATCCATCACTACTGTCACTAGACATTTATGTAGTGTTTCCATATTACATAACTTATAACGAAAAATTAAAAACCATGAAAAACTAAAACTGAATTATAAATTAAAAAAATTGATTATTAAAAATTCCAACAAAATTGACAATCAAAGTGAACAAGGATTTATTTAAGGAATATGAAGTTCTTATTACTTGATCCAAGACCTAATGGTAGGCTAAACAAATAAGCAATTTTTATGTAACTTTTTCTAAAAGAATATATTTCAATAAAATAATCAAGGCATTTTTTAATTGATTTATTTCTAACACGTTTCTAGTCAAGGCATGGTTCATCCTGGTCGGGATACTGCTTGTATCTGATGGGATACCACTCGCTTTAGTTAGAATACCTCTAATCCTAGTTGGGATACTACCATACTTAAGTCTTATTTCGCTCAGTCATGACCACATGCACCAAAGGGACCATATCCCGGTTCAGTCATGAAACATCGGACCATAAGTCAACGTCTCACCCCCATCATTTGCATGTGCCTACAAGGGGACTACAACATTAAATGCACCTCTTATCAACCTAAATGGGTAACTTAACTACTGACACAAGTAATTAGGCTGGATTATAGGGGGTTCAATTGGATCATGGCATGATAAGACAAGATTACAAACCAAGTGGATAGAGCTCATGACGTTAGGAGAAGTCCCCCACTTTCCTTTACAATTTCTAAGACATTTATAAACACCCTTTTCCATTTTTCATAAAGGGTCAAGGTACACTTTTCATTCCCTACTTACAATCTGCGTAAACCCCTTCTGATTTGGGTGTTAGAGTGTTTCCTTGCAGATCCCTATCTCCACCACTAGAATTACTGTTAAAATGATATAAACTACCTTCAATAGCACTATTCACCTTTGATTATAACCTCAGATCACCTAGTGTTTGCATCCTAGCCTCAATCATTTTATAACTCATGGCAATTTTTTATTGTAATATATATATATATATGTGTGTGTGTGTGTGTGTGTGTGTGTGTACACGCGCACGCGTACGAAATAAAAAAGATGAAAATGGTAATGTATACACGTAAGAATGAATCTTGTTTATAATGATTACTTCTATACCATTAGTTTTTATTTTTGGAAAGAGATATTTGTGTGTGCATGCGCGCGCACACATACGAAATAAAAAAATGAAAATAGTAATTTAAACACCTAGAGATATTTCTTTCCTGCATGAACATTAAAAAATATTTGTAAATGAAAATTCATGCATTTCAAAATATTTTTTTCAAAAGAAAAACATTTTTGCTTTTAAAGGAAAGCACATTATTAGAGTTGATAATAAACATGCACCACAGGTACATTAAAAATCTTGTTATATTGAAAATAAAAAGTAAAAGATGATAAGAAACAAACAAAAAGAAAATGAAAAAAAAAAAGTGAGTGCATCCATATATTTATATTATTATTATTATTATTATTATTATTATTATTATTATTATTATTATTATTATTATTATTATTATTATTATTATTATTATTATTATTATTATTATTATTATTATTCATGGTGTTTGAATATTATTATCATTCATAGTTACCCATTTTGAAGAGTCTACAAAGTACAAACACATCCCTGACTCTTGAGCGAGTTTGACTTGTGTTGTTAATGATGTGTTATTACAAGTGTAAGGAGGTGGTTGGTCACAGTGAAAGTGTACTGTTATCATAGACAAATTTTATTTATAAGAAATCTTGAATTCGTTGTTCTTAGGAGTGTCATACCTAGCCAGGGCACATACCGTTTGGTTTAACTTCTGAGTTATCCAAAATCAATTCTGCAGAATTTATTTTAAATCACCCCCGTCCAACGTACTTCGTAAGCGTGCATCATCTATCTCAACCATTCATTTCTAGAATCAATTCTACTCAACTGTAAACCAAACGGACCCATACAAGTGTAAAGAATTACAAGTGTAAGGAAGTATATGCAACAGTGTTTTTTTTTTCAAATTTATTACATTTATTTTATAATATATACGTATTTAAATAGGTATAATTGATTAAATTTTTAAAGATAATTTATAATCTATTTAAGTTAATTTGAGTTTTATAATCATTTTTTTAGATAAATTTATAAAAATTAATTTATGTAAAATTTATTAATAAGTATTAATTAAACTATTTACCCAAACAAACTCTAAGTGTAAAAAAAAAATTGTTGGTGGTGACGGAGGTACACCCATACCAAACCAAGTATTCACCGTCATATTTATATATATTATATTCAATGGTTGGGATTAATAACCGGTTACCTGTTGAGTTGAAAGGGAAAAGAAATCCAGTAACCCAATTTTTATTTTTTTGGTGTATCTCTCTATGAATTGTTATTCTCTAAGTGGTCCTTGTTAGATCTCTGTCCAATTGGGTTATACTGGAAACCATGGTGGTGCAATGGCCATGGCAAGGTCAGTGAGGGTACGCGATTACACGAAGTAGCAGTGGTTTCGGGTTATGTTTCCGAGCAACATGTTGAAGAAAACCACTAGTGGTTATGCCGGCAATTTGGAGTCGATATGAAGATCAGAGGGGATGGGATGTTGATATTGTATACACCTCTTTCTTTTTTCTTTTTCGTTTAAAGGTGAAGGTTCTGAAAGGGAAATTGAGCATGTCGCGAGCTGTTTGGAGACCGTCACGGCACACCATCTGGCCACCACGCCGCCTCGTCGCTTCATGTTGCGTCACTGTGCAACCACTATCGCGCGATACTCACAACCCACTCCCGTCCTTCTTCCCCTGCGGTCGGAGCCATGACTGCTGGTTAGGCTGCCGTCCTTGCCACAGCCAGAGCTACCCGGGAAAACGACAGGAAAAAGACACTTGAAACAGATTGTTATTTGGGGTCAAAGGTGAGTATATGATACCTTTCCCAATTTCATTTCCGTTTTTCCATTCCCCAAATTTCTTTCTTCCTATCGTGTTGTTTTATGCGTATAATTATTAATATTTTCCTGAACCAAATACTGCGGAAATGAGCGAATAAAGGCAGTGCAATTTAGTTGTGGTAAAATGCTCCGTACCACACATAGCTAGTGCCAGGGGCTTCCTTGAACACTTACCTAGCCCTTAGGGGTTAACGAAGAAGATGTGAAGAAGAAGCCAAGCTTGACCAGGCTGGAATTTTTTCAAAATAAAGACTTTGAAAGTGAAATGGAGTTAACATTTTCGAAAAAACCTCATTTTGGAGGACTACTGTGTAAATTTAAGTTTTTCACACATCCGGTTAATAACCTCCTGTAGTAGGTTAACAGTGTTAGGTATCCATACATGACCTATATCTATTATGCACGGTAGAAGCCACCTGAAAGTTGATTGGAATCTAAAATAAATTATACGGACCTTTCTTTGGGTGCTGCTACCGTACATGAGCCCTGCGGGTCATGTATTGCGGGTACATAACTATTTTGACTGCTTGTATCTAAACGAAGAAGAAATGATTCTGAGTATCTAAGCAGAGACAGGGAGCCTAACCAGCAAGGCTCAGAGATATAGGTGAGTAGTCATTGGGAGAAGGAAGGAGAGTAGCAACACAACACCGAGAGGATGGTAATGGTGCTCTAAGAGTTCAATATTTGTTTGTCGCCATCTAACACGGTTCAAATCGAAGTGCAAAC
Source organism: Sesbania bispinosa (assembly GCA_026901365.1). Lineage (NCBI taxonomy): Eukaryota > Viridiplantae > Streptophyta > Magnoliopsida > Fabales > Fabaceae > Sesbania > Sesbania bispinosa. Next base: position 763,711 of record QLOH01000268.1, read on the forward strand.
CTGTTAACCAGTGTGAAGGACCTGACCGGAGCCGGTGCTATCCGATTATGGCGGTGTGGTTGTTTGCGGTGCACATGTGGTCGACCCTAGAGGTTTCAGCGGTGCTCTGGCTCGGGCAAGCGGAGACCCACCGATGATGCTAGATGACTCTCAGAATGAATTCTGTTAATAAACCCCAAATGCTTTTAATTTTTATGTTTGAATTATTTTGATTTGTGCTAGTGCAATTGAAACTAAAGATGGAGCAGTATCTAGAACACAAGCAGATCAATCATAGACAAGGCCTGATGATACACACGCGGCCACCATTGTTCCATTATCGCGGGTCATGGTCCACTAGCATTGGGGTCAACACATAGTTTGACAAAATACTGTGTGATAATCTGAATTATAAACATTTGATAAAACTTCTTGGAACAAACCGGTAACAGGTATTTAATCTCCACCATCGATTATAATGTTATTTAGTCGGACAACTGATAAACTGTCTGGTATCGATACTAGATCCATTGATTAAAGTACGGTAGTCAAAACCCCTTTCTTATAACAAAACATCAAAGGTATTTCTGTTATGATAATATGAAAAATTTTTGTATAATTTATTTTAAAAAGTCCCTCTAATAAGTGATTTAAGTATTGATTAGTAAATATTAACTACACTTATTAAATATATTTAATTATTTAAAATATAAATATTAAATAACTTTTATATTTTTATTATAACATCTTTTTGTTAGATACTACCTAATTTTTTCTTTAAATAGGAAAGTAGGAGTCTTCACGTATTGATTTGATTCGAGTTTAAGGTAAAATTAATTTAATTGATTAGATTTGGTTGGGGTCTGAAAAACTTTTCGGCAAATCCAAACCAAACCAATTTGTTTAAGATCAAATTAGTTGGTTCCATTATTGATTTGAGATAAAAAAAAATAAATTATTATATTTTTTTTTCAATTTCTAATCCTCATGTTATTTTTCTTATAAACTTTTGGAATTTATATTATTTGCAGGCTCAAAAAGTTCATAATTCTTCAATAATTTTAGATAATTATTAAAATAAATTCAAATATTGATATTACTTTTAATTGATATTTAGCCTTTTCTATAAGTATAAGTATAACTTTACATAGCTCATAAAGCAATATGATAGTAAAATTGGATAATAAATATGTTTAAAGACACTTGATAACATTAAATATGGTCTTAAGGTCAAAATGAATGGAAAAAGAATAGATAAATGTACAATAGAGTTTTAAGTACTAATAACAAAAATGTATAAATTTAAAATAAAAATATTAATCAGGTGATCATGTTGGTTTGGATTGAAAAATAAAAAATCGAAAAACCGAACTGATTAAAATTAGTTTGGTTTAAATTTAAAGTGAAATAAACTAATTTACCAAACTAATCGAAACCAATTATTTATCCATTAAAGTACTCATTAATTTTATCTTTTTGAGCAAAGAAAAAATAGTGCTCAACGTTATATGCAAATTTACATTAAAAAAAATTCTGCATGGCTTTCAAGATATAAGTGATTGTTGTACATTTATTCTAGGATTTAATTGATATATACCGTTAGTGTAAAGAATTTTTTTACATACATTTTAATAGTGTGTTGCCACATCATTTAATAAATGTGACACCTCATGTGTTATTAAATTTAATAAATGATGTGGTAACATATTATTATATGTCTGTAGCCTTATATATAGTAAACTCTTTATTCTGTTCAAGAGGAAGTTTAAGCAATGGAAAAAACAGAGAGAAGTGCACAAAGTAAAATATGTTTTAACAGTAGGAGTAAAACAAATTACAGAACACATAAACTAGTTTTCTTTGTTCCCTTTACCCATAACTCATATAATATAAGGCTTAAGACTTGAGAGTCTGAAGTCTGAACAAGTAAGAAGTAAAAAGAAATTATGCAGCCAAAAAATACCAGAATGATTTAATGGCCTATTTAATTATTGTAAACATTCATTCCAATCCAATACAGGAATTGGTGAATTTCCCCAAGTTCCTCACTCAGCAGCATAGTTCAGTAGAAGCTGCTCTTTCACATTCTGGCCTTAGCAACCACCATAGTGCCTCTATCAATGTCTACAGCTCCTGGTCTAGTCCATGTTTCTTTGAATTGCTCTTCAGTTACTCCTACAAAACAACATAGAATGGAAAATATTAATTTTAAAAAACTTTCAATGTTTATACTAAAGTTTAATAAAGCATTGTAATTTTGGAATGTATGACTTGCCTTTTCCCATTGCAGCAGTTGAAGCTACACCACCCTGGACAGTTTTGAGGTACCTGTCATAGTAATTAGCACCAGCCCATTTTTGGTGAGCAAGTGTGTCAACCCCATTGTTCCTCTCCTCTCTCTGAATCCTTTCCACATAAGCCAGCATTCCCCTGTTTGCAAAATCCTTTGCAAATGTTGAAGTAATGAGAGCATTAGAGTGCAAACCACCCACTGTTATGAACTGCCACACATACCCCAATTGTGCAACTCTGGGAATAAAGTCTCTCATTTGCTCATCAGTCATGCCAGAAGCATCCCAATTGAAAGATGGAGAAAGATTGTAACCCAGCATCATCTCAGGGTACTTTGATCTAACCCCTTCAGCAAATTGTGTGCACTCAACCACATTGGGACTAGCAGTTTCCATCCAGATAAGATCAGCATGTGGTGCAAAAGCCCAGCCACGAACAACTGCAGCAGCCACTGACCCTTTGAACCTGTAAAATCCTTCTCTTGTTCTTGGCAAATCCCAGTCCCAAAACAGGTTTCTTACACCTAACCTATCAGCAATCTCTCTGCTTTCTTCATTGGAAAGACACTTCTCATAACTTGAACATTCCAACCATTCATTCAACCTCCTCCTTTTCTCTTCCTCTCCAATGTTCAGATTCTTAATTCCATCCACAACTGCTTCTGAGAAAGTCTTCAACTTTGCCATTGATAGCCACTCATCCTCCAAAGCCTGAAGTTGAGCTCCATTCTTACCAGCAGCCATGCTTTGTGCCATAAGAGTTGCCAAGCTCTTTCCTTTTAGGCTTGGATTAGTCACACCCATGATAAACTGATGATCCCTTGTGTCAATATTGGATTGAATGAGATTAGCAGCAACTGCATCAGTTCGAGCCACCAAAACTGTTTCCACCCCCATGACATCAAATTGCAACCTTGCAGCCACAAGCCTATTGATATGCTCACTGATTGCAACCAACACTTTCCCTGCCATGTGGCCACATTTTTTTGTGACAGAAGATTGGTCCTCAATGTGGATACCAGCTGCACCACGCTCCACAAAGAGCTTACAAAGCTTAACAGTTGCTGTGGTGCCACCAAAACCAGTGTCACCATCAGCTATGATTGGTCTCAAGTAATCAACATAAGGGGTTCTTGCTCTCTCTTCTCTGCTCATGTTCATTCTCTCCTCTCTTTGTTTCCTGTCATGGTATTGCTGAGCAAAGAATAAATGTTCAACCTTGTTGGGGACAGTGTCATAAGGGTAATCAGCAAGGTCTGGGCCAGGTTCATTGGAGGTGGTGTGAGTGGCTGAACACTGCCACCCAGAGACATAAATGGTGTCCAAGTGCTTAGCCATTTGGGTGACCTGAACTGGGTCAAGTGCACCAAAAGTCCTTGAGGCTGTGCCATTGGCTTGGTGGGTTTTGAGAATTCTCCATAGCTTTTTTGCCATCTCATTTGAGCCATAGGTTTGTCTAAGGTTGCCTCTTAGGGAAACCACATCTCTAGCTGAGTATGGTCGTTGGGTTAGCCTGAATCTCTCAGAGTTCCACCATGCTTGCACCTCTGCCACTTCAGCTTCAAACCTGGCTTCTTCTTCCATTATCTGTTCATATAATTTGCATTAATTAAGATTACTACACCATGAAATGAAACCAATGTGATCAATTTGTTTACAAGTTAAATGAGACTTCTCTACACAAAGTATCATAATTCATAATCATACTATGTACATGGGATGGCTGAGATCATGCCATTCCAACTAATCTTTTGATGTGGCAAGATCTTAGCCTTCTCTTGTATGTACATGATTTTTTAGGATCATTTTAGTCTCTCTTGGGGACAGAGTAACAGAACAGGGAATCAATCATATCCTCTCTTAAAAAGGCAATCCTAGGAGACTTATCCTTTTCTTGTACATGATTGCAAAATCAGAAATCTTTTTTTTTTTTTTTCCCTTAAAAATCAAACAAGCTCTAATTGCAATTTATATTCTGCAACTGCTACATAAAAGTGGAAAAGAAAAATCATGATAAAAAACTCAAATAAAAGAGGTTTGTGTAGTAAAATAATTCTGTATTTTCAATCACTGATCCAATAGCAATTAGTAATGACCAGTTAGACAGAAATATCACATTCTCCCTGAATAAAAAAGCTTCTCTGATTAGGGACCAACTAAAGAAAATAATGATGAAAGCATATTGCATCAATTTCTTGCTCAGTCCACTAATTAGCAAAAAAACTTATACATTACATGACACAATTTCTTTTTCAGACTCAATAGGGTTAACAATTTTGGATGTTGATTTGTGTAAGGTTCAGATTACATATATAAGCAAGAGGAAAATCGCCAGCATAATGTAACATGAAAAGTACCTAAAGCTGGAGATATTCAACTTATAAAGCATGCATCATATAGAATTTTACCGAATTTCAAAAGCAAAGAAATTTTTGCATATGAACAACAATTATGCTGAAATTAGGACTAAGTAAATTAAGCAAGAGTGCAGGGTATTGAGCTTACGGATGAAGGCACAAAGATTGATGATGCAGCCATGGTCAGAACTCTTTCCTTTTTTGTAAATGTTACTTACACAAATATGATAAGGTGATACAAAAGCTCCTCTATTTATATAACTGAGGGGCAACCCAGGTAGATCACACCCTTCCTAGTATGAATGGTATATTAGATGACATTGTGGATAAGAGAAACAAACAAAACCGATAAATTTTATCTGGTCTCATTTAATGTCGTTGATTATTTTCCTCAGGGAAAAGTGTGAAACATGGCACTTGAAAGCTGCATTTGCAGGCACGTATGGTGGTGGCACTTTGCTAACGTTCTTGTGCTACTCTTTTTGTCATCTTTCATTTACTATATGATGTCACCAATCACCATTATCCCGCAAAACTGCGAAAGTAACTCATCCTATTTTTCTATTACTATGTGATTATTATAAAGAACATGGTCAGCCTCGTTTTCTTTTTTATATTAGCTGGAGATTGCGTGTGTTTTTGGTACCTCAAAAATCACGTTTCAAACGTGAATCCGAACAAACGCTACTAAGAGTAGCTTCTGCACCTCTGAACTTACTTTTTTTTTTCTTTTAACACAATTATCCTATATTGGAGACAATCATATTTAAGTGAGACAGAATCTCTATAAGCGGCATAATTTTTCTGTAAATATTTAATACAGTTGCATATTCAAAACTCAAGTTAAACTGGAATAATCCTTTTATGAAAAATTCATAATGATACTGATATGAAAAATTCTAAACTTACCTGCATCATTAAGAAAAATCCTTTTCTATGGAAAGGTAAAGTCACAAATCTTAATTAAAACCTTATAACGATACTTATATGACTACCAATAAAGTCCTATGAATATGTTACATAATCCTTCTCCAATTTTTCTTTTCCTTTATAAATTTCATCGTCAATGAGCTTGTATGTGCTGTAATAATTTAATTAGTGTCTTAAACCTTACCATTTGAATGTAATTGTGAGGTTGGAGGTTCCTCCACGATACTGCCTTCCTCCCTCTCTATTTCAAGTGCTTGCACCTACGGTGTTATATATATATATATATATATATATATATATATATATATATATATATATATATCCAAGGATATATTGAGAAACAAGAGATAATTAATAGCTATATATATTACTGTTTTAATAAAAGAGAGCTCTGTAGAAATAAGTATGCTCCTTAAGAAATCAACACGTGTCACTTAAAAACAAGTATAATATGTCAGACCATGAGGGACATATGGTTTATGTAGGAACTGTAATTCTTATCCTAGTTACTAGCTGCATGGAATTTGCTTCAATTCTATGCAAGGTTGTTACAAGAATTTGGAAATTTCTGATCAGTTTCGATTGACCATGGACCACAAATTTATTACTATAAAAATAAATTTATTTTTATTTTATATTGTTAGGCATAAAATTAAATTCGAAGTGAAGAGATTCGAATGTATAAGTTGCGATGAGTTCGAAGTAAGAAAAGCTTGGAAATCAAGTAAGCAAGTTCGAAGTGGCTCAGTTAATTTCCAATCGAAGGAAAATTTTATTGATATAAAATGAGTACAATAAAGGGATTTCCTAGAAAACTAAGTTTTTCCTATTCGAATTACATGTCTGTGCCTTAGATTATTTTGGCAGGTTTTTGCCTTGAATTGAAGTAGGCATTGATCTTCGATGCACCCTGCCAGTGTCATGTCGTCGAAGAAGAATCCTCCAGAGGTTCGAAAATTGAGGAGAGAAGGCTTGAAGCTTGGATCTTCCAAATAATCCAGCCTTTTCAACTTTTCATCTTCATCATCCTATTCTTCGACCTTTTCTTCCTCAGCACCCTCCTCTCTTCTTCTTTCTTCCACCTTCTAGGATCAGAAGGCTGGGCCGCAGAGCAAGCATGTGATTTCCTGCCTCATTGTTGACGCTGGAACCAAGGAGGTGGAGGCAACACCAGACCTTGCATGGGGCTAAGGCCTGGTGGTTTGGCTGTACTGTTCGACCTAAAGTTCTCCAGTTCGTTCAGAGTGACTTTTAACGTTGGATATCTTGACGGCCTAAGATCCAAAAGAAGTGGAAGTTTCAGGCCGTACAGGACAACCAATATCAAGAATCCCTCCATTAGAATAAAAGGCAATGCTACACCATCTCTGGGATTATGCCTTTATAGGGGATGAGTTTCGATAACTCTGAGGGAGCCAACGTCACAAACCAATAAGAAGCAGCCTCAAGCACATTAACCAAGATGGACGGTGGTCAAGAGGGTTTGATTTGGTCGGTGATTCGAAGGAAAGAATCAAAAGATCGAACTCGAAAAGAGAATCACACGTAAAGAATTCTCTGTCTTGAACGAGGGGATCTGAAAAAACTTCAATTCGAAGGGAAGAGAGTTTGGAAGGTTCGAGGCTCCTTTGAAGAATTCGAAGAAGTCACCCAGAGATCAACAGGTTCGAAAGGCAGGTTACTCCTAGTGATCCTCGCACCAGTTGTCAATGGCCACGTCACCTAGAGCAGTTACTGAAGGGAGAGACCAGTGTTCGTGCAAGAGAACGTGGGACAAATCACCATCTCCAGGAGCGGTTGATGCAAGCCCGTAGGTGGAAGACGGTTACAAGGGTGGAGCCCATAAATAGGAGAAGCCTCCACAGCTCATGGGTCCGCAACCTGAACACTCAAAGCACCCTGAAAAAGCCGCAGCATCCACCGTCGCGATCAAGGCACAATACCAGCAAGCTTAGAGAAAGTAGGGACCTGGCAGACCAACCTCTTTGTTTCTTTCATTTTTTTTATTTTAGTTCATCCATGTATTTTCTAGCACGATTTCAGTACTTTTATAGGCTGGTTATCAATGACACTGTAACTGAGTCCTTCAGTTGCTTGTGTCTGTAAGTTACTTCTTTCTTTTAATGCAAGTTAAGGCCTTGTCAGGGGCCATTGTTACACTGCATAGCTTCTGTTTCTTACTTGAGTCATGTTTCTGAGTTAGATTTCACCCTGAGATTTCACACTAAGGTAGAACCCACGTTAAACATCAAAGGATTCGCATCTCGTCCTAGATTGACCAGAGATACATTTGTTTGTGCAAAAATCAAGGACAAACAAATTGGCACGCCCGGTGGGACACTTCTATTGAGTGTTGCATGAATCTTAGGAGTGGTATGAGAACCATGACCAGTAAGAACAAAAATGGTTCTGGACACTCATCAGGGAGTTCCTCAACCAATGAGCCATCCCCTGAAGGCCACAATGGTGGTCAAACCTCCCAGAGAGGTATAGGGAGATATACTAGTGATGAGGTACCTGTGGGTACTCTTCCACAGGCTGGAGAACCTGTAGTTAGCCAAGTGAGGGCGTATGAACCTCTTAGGGCTAAGGGACCACCCCCTGGTTTCCAGGCCCAGAACATGATGGCAACGCTAGGAATGCCTCAGAGTGTGTATACTAACTCGTTAGGCAACACACATTGTCCCTAGAAACAACAGAGGCTCACCAGAAATGTGGTCCAACCAACCTGGATCCACACCTCTCACCAACATTGCCTTACAATCCATGAGGCAACAGATGGATGAGAGTAACCATGACATGGTTAATATGTTAACCCACCAAATGGCCACTGTGATAACCCCATTGGTTGCAACTACCAACCAAAATTACCAGTTGCTGGCTAGACAAATGGGTAAGATTGCTGAACTTTTTGGCAATGGGTCTGATATAGAAGGCTTCGAAGGGCAGGAGCCCAATCGAAGAGAGCCTCAAGTCGAAGCAGACTTGAATGAGCCTGGTCGAGCACGACCAGTACTAGTGGCTCGAAACCAAGACCCTGATCTAGTGGTCGAAAGGGTTAGACAGATGAATCTTGGGGGGCAACACAACGTTGCCTAATGTGGTCGAACAAGTGCTAAATAGGCATGGTTTTAACGTAGGTTATGCAAATCAACCTTTCTTCATTTCAGCCTTTCCCCAGGATGTCTTGAGGGCAGAATTGCCCAGAGGACTCAAAGTTCCAAAATTCTCTAAGTTCTCAGGAGAAGTAGGAGAATCAACAGTGGAACACGTGGCTAGGTACCAAATAGAGTGTGGAGACTTAGCCAATGATGAGCTTCTAAAGATGAAGTATTTTCCAAGTTCATTAACCAAGAACGCATTCACTTGGTTTACAACCCTCACTCCAAACTCGATCCGAAATTGGATCCAGTTAGAAAGAGTCTTCCATGAGCAGTTCTTTAGGGGTGAGAGTAAGGTTAGTCTAATGGACCTGATGGGTATCAAAAGGTCACCCAATGAGACCATAGAGGACTATCTGAATAGGTTCAGACAGTCCAAAGCTAGGTGTTTTACCCCTGTTCCAGAACCTGAATTGGTTCAGATAGCCATTGGAGGTCTCGAGTTCTTTATTAGAAAGAAACTCATCAATCTCCCTGTTCAAGACATGGCTCAGTTGGCTGATAGAGTCAGAAAAATAGAACAGATAAAGGCTGAGAAAGCCAAATACAAGAAAATCGAAAGGATAGGAAGAAAGGATAAAATAGCCTATGTAGAGGCTTACAACAATGAAAGTGATTCGAGTAGTGATGTTGAGGAAAATGAAGTTAATGTGGCTGAATTAAAGCCTGGGCCTTCCTATGTTTGCCCTTCACTTAGACCGGCTAGAGAAGGGTCTACTTCATCTTCGAGTGATAAGTTTAAAAAACCAGCATATGGTTTCGATGTGACTAAGGCTGACCAAATTTTTGATATTTTGCTGAGAGATAAGCAAATCATCTTAAGTGATGATCATAAAATCCCTACGCTCGAGCAGAGAAAGGGAAGAAAATATTGCAAATATCATAATGTTTATGGTCATCTAACTAATCATTGTGTTCGTTTCAGGGACTTGATTCAGAAGGCAATTTCTGAAGGAAGATTGAAGTTCGAAGAGAAGATGAAAGGAACAATGAAAGTAGACACAGACCCCTTCGATAACAAGGTTCATTATAGTTGAACCTCTAGAGATCAATATGGTGGAGGTCGAACCAGTGAATGCAAGGGCCACTGACATGGCCATCGATGAGTTCGAAAAGGAGGTAAAGGATATTTATCCTTCAGCTGACGAGACCATAATGGAATATCTGAGCAGGAAGTAGAACGAAGGATAGGCATGTGATGCTTTGTCCTAGGTGCAGCGCAGTCTTCGATGCTGATTCTGCCAAGACCTTTGAGGAAGCTTCGAGTAAGAAGTGCCAGTTGAAACAAAGGTTGGGGCCTCAGAAATATGAAGAAGGGCATAAAATGTTTAGAGCTATGAAAGGAATGGGCAGAGGCATGCCCATCCAGGAAAACACCTTTGTCCCTCCACAGAAGGTACTTTCGAACCAATGGGTGAGGCAGGTTCCAGCCAAACCGAAAGGGCCAAATGAAATGGCAACCAGTGATACAATAGACAGGAACCTCCCAAACTTCAAAGGGGAAAGAGATATTGATCCAACCATCCAAGGAAGTTCGACCACCAAGAGAGAGTTGGTATCATTTCATCCAGTATTCTAAAGCAAAGGGTTCGATGACCAGAACCCAATGGCGAAGGGCCCAAAGACTGTACAGGGCCAGGATGGAACAGATAGAGGCCGAATGTGCCAAGACCCCACAGAAACTCAAAAGAAGACATGAAGCCTCATCTTCGAAGGCTCAGTATGATCTGCGTGAGCAAATCAATGCTTGCGAAGGTAAAAGAGATGGATGAAGATGATCTTCTTACTGAAGAATTCGAATCAGGATTCCCTGATTCGATCCAGGAAATATGTGGAATAGTTTCGATCTTACCAGCTGAATTTGCTCAGCAGGTACAAAGATTAGAGAACGAAGAGGACTTCGAAGATGAAAGTCTCCAAACCTCAGTTATGCTGAACCAGGCAGAGGAGACCAAGAAGGAAGTGGTTAGTATAACAAAACCTGCCCCAGGAGATATGGCTCATATGAAGCCATTATACATCAAAGCCTTTGTTGAAGGAGACCCTATCAACAGGGTAATCATTGATGGAGGAGCAACCATCAACCTCTTACCAAAGACTACTTTCGACAAATTGGGTAAGACCAGCAGGGACCTTCTCCCACATAACATTGTGATTACTGACTTTGCAGGTAAGCCATCAGGGTCAGAAGGCATCGTAGCATTGGACTTGATGGTGGGTGGCCAGATGAGGACTACCATTTTCGTGGTGATCCAAACAAGGGCCAGTTTTAACATGTTATTGGGAAGATAGTGGATTCATGGCATGGGGGCAGTGCCATCTACTGTTCACCAGAAACTGTTCCTTTGGGATCAACAAGGGAATCCCATAGTGGTCGAAGCAGACCAAGGGGTTTATACTGTAGAACAAGGATTGGTAGAAATGGACTTTGACAAGAACCTGGCTCACATCAGTCCTTATGAGCTCGATTCAAAATCAGCAATCCATTCAGCCAAAGTTCCTTATTCAGTAAGGTTAGATCCTAGTTAAAGGATTCACTTTGAAGAGAGAGGTCGATCTTGATACGGCCTTAGAAATACTAGGTGACTCATGGAAAGCCTAGATATCTTCATGAAAAGAGTAGCGGCCTACATGGCCGAATCTAAAGGTGAAGTTCCTCTAAATCCAGAGAGAGAAAAAGTGAAGGGGAGTGAGGATCATCACAAGCAGATGCAAGCTCAAGAGGGGAATCCAGTTCGACTGGATTGCATATATGATGAAGAAGACATAAGCGTCGAATACGGCCATGAGAAAGTTCCCAGAATCGAAGCACAAGATCAACTCGAAGAAGTGAACCTGGGAACTGCCGAAAATAAGAGACCAACCTTCATCAGCGCTAAAGTAGATCCAGAAATCAAAACTCAGTTGATTGAGATTCTTAAGCAATACAAAGATTGTTTTGCTTGGGAATATGAAGAAATGCCAGGACTGGATCGTGCTTTGGTCGAGCACAGGTTACCTACATTACCTGGGAAGAAACCAGTGAAACAACCTCCTCGGAGGTTCGCACCAGAAGTGGTTTCGAAGATAAAAGAGGAAATCGAAAGGCTCCTCAAGGCCAAATTCATAAGAACTACCAGGTACGTAGATTGGCTCTCGAACATCGTGCCAGTTATTAAGAAAAATGGCAAGTTGAGAGTTTGTATTGATTTTAGAAACCTTAATGAGGCAACACCTAAAGATGAGTATCCAATGCCTATAGCTGACATGTTGATCGATTCAGCAGCAGGGAACGAAATGCTAAGCCTACTCGATGGCTATTCTGGTTACAACCAGATTTTTATTGCAAAAGAAGATATTTCTAAAACTGCATTTCGTTGTCCTGGGGCACTGGGTACCTTCGAATGGGTAATGATGCCTTTTGGATTAAAAAATGTTGGGGCCACATATCAAAGAGCCATGAACCTGATATTTCATGATTTCATTGGTGAATTTATGCAGGTTTATATTGATGATGTAGTGGTCAAGTCAAAGACCAAAGTTCAACATCTGGAACACCTAAGATGTTCATTCGAAAGGATGAGGCGGCATGGTTTGAAGATGAATCCTTTGAAATGCGCTTTTGGGGTTTCTGCAGGGAATTTCCTGGGTTTCTTGGTCCAGCAACAAGGGATCGAAGTTGATGCAAATAAGACTCAAGCAATCATCAACACGAAGCCCCCGACAAACAAGAAACAGTTGCAGAGTCTATTGGGAAAGATTAATTACCTAAGGAGGTTCATATCGAACCTGTCAGGAAAGACAAGAATTTTTTCCCCATTGGTCAAGTTAAGGAAAAGGGAAGAATTCGAGTGGAAGGAGGAACATCAAGTGGCAGTTCGATTCAATCAAGAAATACTTAGCCAAACCTCCGGTAATGACTCCCCCAGTTCGAGGAAGACCACTTCGATTGTACATTTCTGCATCTGATGAGACCCTGGGTAGTATGTTAGCCCAAGAGGATGATAGTGGCTTCGAAAGAGTGATATATTATCTAAGTAGAAGCCTTAATGATGTAGAAAAGAGGTATTCACCTGTAGAAAAGTTATGTTTATGCCTGTATTTTTCATGTACAAAGCTTAAGTACTATATGAAACCTGCGGAGGTTTTTGTAAGTTCTCATTTCGATGTAATTAAGTACATGTTGGTTAAGCCAATACTTCATGGCAGAATTGGAAAATGGGCATTAGCATTAACTGAATTTTCTTTAAAGTATTTGCCTTTGAAGGCTGTTAAGGGGCAAGCCCTCGCAGATTTCTTAGCCGAACTCCCCACTGTTAAAATCGAAGAGATTAACTTTATAGGGGTAAAGCCTTGGAAGTTATTCTTCGATGGTTCTAAACATCTTAAAGGTAGCGGCATTGGTATGCTGATTATATCTCCTAAAGAGGTAGTAACCAAAGTGATGTTTAAAATCAATGGTGTTTGTTCGAATAACGAAATCGAATACGAAGCGTTAATCGCAGGGCTAGAAATGTTGTTGAGCCTCGAGGCGTCCCATGTCCATGTCATGGGGGACTCTCAATTAGTTATAAATCAATTGAAAGGGATTTATAAGTGTTCTAGCTCGAAGTTGGCAGGGTATTTTGCCAGGGCTAAAGTATTGCTAAACCATTTCGAAGAGGTAACCCTAGAACATGTTCCTCGAATACAGAATGAGGTGGCTAACGAATTAGCCCAAGTTGCTTCTGGGTACAAAGTTAAACCAGAACTCTTCGAAAACCTCATCGAAACCAACACTCTATTAACAAAGGAGGAGAGAGTGGTTTGGAATCTAGACATACTTACCCCTTCAGACTGGAGGAAACCTCTCGTAGATTATCTAAGGGATCCAACACAACCAGTCGAAAGGAAGGTTAAACTTAGGGCCCTGAATTACACCATTCTGGGAGATGAGTTATACAAGAAGTCGAGTGGAGGGCACCTGCTCAGATGTTTGGGAGAAGCAGAAGCTTATCTTGCCCTCGCAGAGGTTCATGAAGGCATATGTGGAGCCCATCAAGCAGGGGAGAAAATGAGATGGACGTTGCTGAGATATTGCTATTTCTGGCCGTCGATGTTAAAGGATTGCCATGACTTTGCGAAAGGATGTGAAGAATGTCAAAAGCATGGCAATCTACATCATGCCCCTGCAGCAGATCTCCATTCAATAATCAAGCCTTGGCCATTTCGAGGATGGGCCCTCGATTTGATAGGTATGATCCATCCCCCTTCTTCGAAAGGTCATAAGTTTATTCTAGTGGGGGTAGATTATTTCACTAAATGGGTCGAAGCCATTCCTCTAAAAGATGTGGGCCAAAAAGAGGTGATAGATTTCATTGAAGAGCATATAATTCATAGGTTCGGCATCCCTGAAACTATAACCACAGATCAAGGGACTATGTTTACAGGGAGGAAAGTGGCCCAATACGCTGAGTCTAGAAAAGTTAGACTTCTTACTTCTACCCCCTACTATGCACAAGCAAATGGCCAAGTCGAGGCCACCAATAAGATTTTAATAGGGCTGATCAAGAAGCACATAGGGCATAAACCTAGAAATTGGCATGAAACACTTAGCCAAGTGTTATGGGCATACAGGAATTCCCCAAGAGATGCCACTATGGCTTCCCCATATAAATTGGTGTATGGTCACGAGGCTGTTTTGCCTTTGGAAATCAACCTTGAATCCCTCCGAATCCAGAGGCAACATGAGTTGCCTACTCAAGATTATCTGAGCCTAATGTTTGACCAATTAGATACGCTTGACGAAAAAAGATTGGTTGCATTAGAAAATATAGTCAAGCAAAAGGAAAGAGTGGCTCGTTTTTATAATCGAAGAGTTAATAATAAGAATTTCCAAGAAGGTGATTTAGTTTGGAAAGTACAATTGCCTTTAGGGAAAAAGTCACCAAGATTCGGTAAGTGGACCCCTAGTTGGGAGGGACCATTCGAGGTTGAAAAAGGTGTTGTCAAATAACGCCTATACCATTCGGGACATTACTTCGGATTGTGTGATTCGAGCCATAAATGGCAAACATTTAAAGAAATATAAACCAATCATGCACGAAGTAAAAATTTGTCCTAAATGAATAAATAATGAAATCCAGGCCAAATTTGGCCAATACAAACCAAAACAAAATCTGAAAGAGGTGCCACAAGGAAAATAAGAAAAGTGCCTTAAAACAGATTTTTAGTTTTGAAATCAAGGTACTCCCTCTTAGCCTTTTCCAGAGTGGCTTCGAGGGTGGCATGGTCGTTCTGTGCTACTTTTAGGCTCTTATAACATTTTATGATCTCGCCAGAATCGACCTGGGCCTTTTTCTTCAAATCCTCTTGGTGCTTTCGACCTCGATCAACAGCCGCAGAAAGAATATCCCTTTCTTTAATCTTAGCGGCTACCTTTTTCTGCAATTCTTCAATCTCTGAGTCCAAAACTCCAAGCTGTGTATTGCCTTGTTCCAGAGTGGTAGAACATGCTTCGAATTGAGTTTTGTACTCGATCAACTTATTCTTCAGGGTGGTTTCTTGATTCACAATCTCATCTTGCGTGGCCTCGTTGGCATGAAGCTTGTTGATGGTTTCAATGAAAGTGTCGTACCAGGCATAAAAAGCCCCGATAGCTTCATCCAATTCAACAGGAATGCTCTCAGGAATGGCTCTCAACTCAGCGAAGACCTCCCTTATTTCCTTATCAAGGTCATCAGTTGAGGACTGCAACAAGGTCCTGAGAGAAAGCCAAACGTCGAAGCCTGCTCACCAACCCCTGAACTCGTTGGTGAGTACTGGACTCAGAGGTCTTAGCGCTGCGGACTTGTCGAAGCAGCTGGGATCGAACCTGCCAATAGCTTGTTGATGATGAAGAAGGGATCATCTTCAATTTTCTGGCTAAGGGCCTCGAGATCGACCTCTGGAGTGGATACCTTGGGGGGAGGAGAAACATGCGGCTCTTGCTGAACCGGAATCGAAGTGGAAGCATGGGTTCGAACCTCACCTTCCTTGAGAACTTGAGTTCCTTGCGGTTTAGAACTTGAAGCGAGAGTAGACTGTGGGATTTCAGTTTCCTCTGGAATGATTGGCTTAGGATTGCTAATAAGAGGCATCTTGTCAAGTCCCTCATCAATGTTTTCATGGGCAGTGAAGGATGGGGTCGAAGGCACGTCACTCTGAGCATTTTAGGTCAACTCTTTGTTGTCGTACCCTCTCCACGGTCGAACCCCCATCGGTTTGTTGCTCATTAGGGGTTGGAGTTTGAGGAAATTCAGCAGCCTTGGGGTCAGGAGTACTCTCAGTAGTTTTGCTTGCAAGGAGGTTTTTATCAGGAGTGGTTCCTTCAGGTTGAACTATTTCTTTTCCTTTTGAGGCAGCCGTGACAATCTTGATGATAGTCACATCATCATCATCAGTAGAAGATTCAGAGGCTTCTTCTTTTTCCCCTCCTTCTTTTTCTTCTTCTTCTTTCTCTTCTTCTTCATCTTCTTTTTCTTCTCCTTCCTCTTCTTCTTTCTTCTCTCTCTTCTTCTTCTTCTTCTCCATCCTCCTCTTGATTTTGACCTTCAGACTGGTCAGGGGAAGTAGCTTCCTGTTCCTCATTAGTGGTTTGACCCCCTGCAGGCTCAAATCTTAGAATCCAGTTCGACCCAGGATATTGCATAGCAAGAGGAAGAGAATTTAAAAAGGTATCTATACTGGAAGAACTAGAACCTGTGGAACTTCCTTGGTGGGTCGAATCAGACAGTACCTGAAGAAAGAATGAACAAGTTAACAAGGGAAATCGATTTTGACCGCAAAGGAGGGTTAGGCCGAGGCTTACCACATTGTTGGCCTTCCAAGAGTGCCTTGATGTTTGGAGCAACGTGCTTAAATTTTTTCTTGGGGACAGTTTCCTGCGAGAGAGAAAACTCGAATGAGGCCTTTGAGAGTAACCCAACAAAAGGAAAAGCTGAGGTATTTACCTTAGTAATTTGAGGATCGAGAGAAGAGACAAGCTCGTGAGTTTCGAGTTCGGTGGTCTCATCCAACACAGGAAAGTTTGTTCTTTGTACAGGAGAGGTTTTGGTTTCTTGCTCAGAAGTAGTGGCAGTAGGATTCTTCTGTTTCCTTGAAGTGCCAATGGCTTTTGGAGTAGGAGGATTCGAAGCTTGTTTGTCTTGAAGTTTTGTCTGTCACAAATCCGATGTAAGTAGGAAATGGCGAAAGGAGAGAAGCTCGAAAAGAAAAGAAGACGTAAGTTTCAAGTATACCTTATCTTTTCGAGGTTGTTTCTTCTTAGCTTTAGCGGCCCCAGCTGTATCAGTCGAGGCTGCCTTCTTGCCTTTCTTAGTGGCCTTTGATTTTTTGGATTCTGAGGAATCCCCAACGTCTTTCGAAGCTAAGAGATCACATCGCAAAGTCAAAGAGATGCAAACAGAGCAAGAAAGAAAGTGAAAGGTAATTTTACTCATAATACCTTGTCTTTTTCGCTTTACTAGTTCTGGATACTCTTGCTCAAGAATGACACGTTTGAAGCAATCTTCCTTCGAGCATGCTATTTCTTTATAAGAATTGCGCCACCAATGGTCGAAGGCAGCAGTGCAGTAGTTTGCAGGAGTGAAATCGGTAGGCACGTAAGGCGGCTTGGTTTCCTCGAACTCTCTGATCCTCAAGATGACTTCATCTATCGAAGTACAGGGAGCAATGTTATGCCCTTTGAAAAGAGGAACAGGGATATCTTGGCAAAGACCAAATTGCCTAGCCACAAGGGTTGGCTGATAATGCATCAGGCAAGGGATGGTCTGGTCATAGTGAGGAAATATCAATTGATTTCTAAGGATTTCACTCCACCTTTGATCCTGAGCAGCTTGATCAGCAGAATACATGCTCACTAAGGGTTGGTGAACCCACCTGGGGCCAAGAGTTCTTTTGGCATAAGGTGTGAGGGTGTCATCAAACTTGTCTTGGTCGAAGAAATATGACTATGCAGGCCTTGATTCGACCCAGCTCTTCAGCAGGAGGACAAAGGATGGTGAAGTTTAAGTTTTTGCCTGTGGGCTCGAAGATGTTGGAGACTTCACGGGGAAGTTTGATGTCCTTTGCAAACGTGGCTCGAAGCCAGTAGTCAAGAAGCCAGAAAGGGCCATAGAAGCCACTTAATGGTTTGGAAAGCTTATAAAAACCTAAGACATCAGAAAGGCAAAGATACAAATGGCCAAGGAGTAACTTAGCCAAATTAATTTTTCTACCTTCATGGAGACAAACAGCTAAAGGGTAAAGGCCCTGGGGAACTTGAAGAGACCTAACACAAAATACAAAGTTTGCTAACCAAAGCCATAGGAAAGCAATGTGTTCCCTCTCAGAGACATCAGGGGATTCCTTGTTGTGATTACTAGTAATGAAGGCTTGGAAGGTCATTTTGCTAGTGTCAACACCCCCATAATCATGATCAGAAGGTTTGGTATTGGGAAGATAGGTTTCCCCACGGGGTTCAAGTCCAGTTATAACAGCAACGTCCAACAAAGTAGGGGTAATCATCCCACAAGGAAGAAAGAAGGTACATGTACCTCGATCCCAGAAGGGCAGCGCAGCAAGAATGAGGTCGAAGTCGTATTGGATGGGTAATCTGGAAAGCTGAATCAGATCAAAGATGCCCAACTCCTTCCACAACTTCTCTTTCACGGGTTGCACCTTGTCCAACCAGCTGAAGTATGCTTTCTTGTTCACTATAGGAGAAGACCTGAAAGCTTGTCTCTCTGGTTTAGCTACATCAGCTCGAACAGTATTGGTGAAAGCCAGAATCTTCTCGGATGGGTACAATGCTTGATAGGCTTTGAAATCAATAGTCCTTGAAGGGAACTCATAGGGCCCAAGGAAGCCCTTGCGAAGGCCATCCACATTGGTGGGAATGATGATGCCGAAACCCCATACCTTCAGGTTCTCTTCAGTGGCCTCAGGTTCCGGTACGAAGGTACCGTTGTCTCTGACAATGGTTTTGCCATTTTCAGCTGCAATAGGGTTCGAGCAGACTACTTGATACTTTTCACTTGGAAAAGTTAGAGTGAGAGAAGAGGACGCCATTACAGTATTGAGGTAGTAAGATGGTGTAAAAAACCCAGGAAAGCAATGATTTTGGAGCTAAGGGTTTCTGGAACGTGAGGAAGAAGATAGAGAGCTGAGAGAAAAGTTTTTAGCTATTGCGAGGTAAAGGAGGGAAAAACCAAGAGTCATTGGCAGTTACAAAGCCCAACTAACATTAGTGGAAGCCCAAAAGTTCTCAGTCATTGGGATCGTGGGAAAGAGAAAAGAAACATTAAATGTTTCTGAACCAGCGTAAAAATGACACGTGCAAAAATGCATTAGCTTCTAAAAACAATTGAAGCTATACATTTTGGGGGGCATTTGTTAGGCATAAAATTAAATTCGAAGTGAAGAGATTCGAATGTATAAGTTGCGATGAGTTCGAAGTAAGAAAAGCTTGGAAATCAAGTAAGCAAGTTCGAAGTGGCTCAGTTAATTGCCAATCGAAGGAAAATTTTATTGATATAAAATGAGTACAATAAAGGGATTTCCTAGAAAACTAAGTTTTTCCTATTCAAACTACATACCTATGCCTTAGATTATTTTGGCAGGTTTTTGCCTTGAATTGAAGTAGGCATTGATCTTCGATGCACCCTGCCAGTGTCATGTCGTCGAAGAAGAATCCTCCAGAGGTTCAAAAATTGAGGAGAGAAGGCTTGAAGCTTGGATCTTCCAAATAATCCAGCCTTTTCAGCTTTTCATCTTCATCATCCTCTTCTTCGACCTTTTCTTCCTCAGCACCCTCCTCTCTTCTTCTTTCTTCCACCTTCTAGGATCAGAAGGCTGGGCGCAGAGCAAGCATGTGATTTCCTGCCTCATTGTTGACGCTGGAACCAAGGAGGTGGAGGCAATACTAGACCTTGCATAGGGCTAAGGCCTGGTGGTTTGGCTGTACTGTTCGACCTAAAGTTCTCCAGTTCGTTCAGAGTGACTTTTAACGTTGGATATCCTGACGGCCTAAGATCCAAAAGAAGTGGAAGTTTCAGGCCGTACTAGGACAACCAATATCAAGAATCCCTCCATTAGAATAAAGGAAATGCTACACCATCTCTGGGATTATGCCTTTATAGGGGATGAGTTTCGATAACTCTGAGGGAGCCAACGTCACAAACCAATAAGAAGCAGCCTCAAGCACATTAACCAAGGTGGACGGTGGTCAAGAGGGTTTGATTTGGTCGGTGATTCGAAGGAAAGAATCAAAAGGATCGAACTCGAAGGGAGAATCACACGTAAAGAATTCTCTGTCTTGAACGAGGGGATCTGAAAAAACTTCAATTCGAAGGCAAGAGAGTTTGGAAGGTTCGAGGCTCCTTTGAAGAATTCGAAGAAGTCACCCAGAGATCAACAGGTTCGAAAGGCAGGTTACTCCTAGTGATCCTCGCACCAGCTGTCAATGGCCACGTCACCTAGAGCAGTTACTGAAGAGAGAGACCAGCGTTCGTGCAAGAGAACGTGGGACAAAGCACCATCTCCAGGAGCGGTTGATGCAAGCCCGTAGGTGGAAGACGGTTACAAGGGTGGAGCCCATAAATAGGTGAAGCCTCCACAGCTCAAGGGTCCGCAACCTGAACACTCAAAGCACCCTGAAAAAGCCGCAGCATCCACCGTCGCGATCAAGACACAATACCAGCAAGCTTAGAGAAAGTAGGGACCTGGCAGGCCAACCTCTTTGTTTCTTTCATTTTTTTATTTTAGTTCATCCATGTATTTTCTAGCACGATTTCAGTACTTTTATAGGATGGTTATCAATTGCACTGTAACTGAGTCCTTCAGTTGCTTGTGTCTGTAAGTTACTTTTTCTTTTAATGCAAGTTAAGGCCTTGTCAGGGGCCATTGTTACACTGCATACCTTCTGTTTCTTACTTGAGTCACGTTTCTGAGTTAGATTTCACCCTGAGATTTCACACTAAGGTAGAACCCACGTTAAACATCAAAGGATTCGTATCTCGTCCTAGATTGACCAGAGAAACATTTGTTTGTGCAAAAATCAAAGACAAACATATATATTATAAAATTTTAATTAATTATATTCTATTTTTTATAATTTCTAGCTATACTTTCCCACTTGAGTTCTAGTAGTACGTAGTTAGAATAGAAGCTCTATCAACTCTTTTGGTGCGTACCCTGTAGTAGTAACTAGTAATAAATCATCCATTTGTCTCTTGGTTTCACAAAATTTAATCACAATATTCTTTAAGTAACCGAGAAGAACAGAAATAGTTTTAAATCTCAAAAAAAAAAAAAAGAATGATAATTTGATATAGAAACAACAGAATTGTGAGAGTGATGCACGTGTGCCCTTGGTTTAGTGTTGAAATTGGTCAAACTCAAGTTTGAATTTTCTAATGTAACTATTTCTAGCGTTGAAAATGTGAGTTTGTTTGACAAAAAAAACGTGAGTTTATCACGTTTCAACGCTAAATCAAACATGCTCTACATGTGCATCAGCCTTTCCAGGAAAAAAAACAAAGAAAGGGTAAACGCCCATTTTAATATATACCCTGAATATATGAGTTTTATTAATTTGGTCATCCAAAAAGAAAAAGATAAAACATCAATTCAATCACTTATTTATAAAAAGAAAGACCAAAATCAATTACTCATTTATGAAAAATAACATCGAAATCACTCTTATGTCTAGAAACAATGGGAATACTTTGATTTAAAAACTAAATAATGTCACTTTTATTGAATTAATTCAGTGTCATATTTTATGATTAGCAGACTAAATTATTAGAATATTAATATTAATATTTGAAAATGAAAAAAAAAATGATATATCTATTTCAGGGGAATGAATGGGTTCATTCAAAGAATAAAAATAATAAGAGTGTTATGTGACTTATAATTTTCGGCAAATTTAAGGATTGATCCTAGTTTATCATAAATCCCACACTTTATTAATTACTATAAAAAATAAATTTAAATTAATAAAATATATCAATATTAAATTTATACTATTTAGAGTAAGTTCATAATTTTCATTGTTTTTTATTTTACAAGAACTGTCATATTGCATTTAGCTAGTTACGTATACATATATATTATTGCATTATCCGAACCGAAATTCAACCATACACAATTAACAACTTGATGAAACTGGGTTCTTCTCTTTTTCAAGTTGATATCCAGTATAGTATATAAACAACAAATATTTGATATTAAAAAAAAGAGGTAGCCTATCAGATTTCGCTATATATCAATAAGATAAAATAAGAGATGATTATTTTGTGCGCAAAGAAGAGAGATAAACGTCATGAAGGGAGGGAGGATCTGGTGGAGGTTGTGTGTTATTATCATCCAATTATGATCTGGATTGGTTGGAATCCGTTTAAAGTATGTGAATTCGTTTGTATGGATTTTGGAACATAGTTTGCTGAATGTATAAAGGTGATAAAAATAAATATGGGATATAGGACTATTGTTCAAAGGAACTAGAGAATCAACTAGTGGATGATAAATATGATCCGCTATATACTTGATTTCTTGGGATTCGATACATTCAATAATAATAGAGTTTTATTGATTGCTAAATGAATCATCGAGTGAGTAGACAATGGAAGTTAGAATTGTATTGTAGTATACATACATAATAAGATCAAATATGAGGGTGTGGTCCTGAATGGTAGGGATGATATGCATGACAGATGAGGTTTTGAGCATTTCGAGGCAATCATGCATGTTTCTCCCATTTCTTGTGAGTTTGCCTACAAGTTGAGGCCCTTGTTGCTTATTCCTTTGAAAGATACTATAGATATCCCTACCCACCCTTATATTAAAGTGATAACATTTTTTATTTTATACAAATGTTAACAGGTATACATATTTATTTAGGATTAAAATATTGTACACTTTTTTTTTATTTTTTATCAAATCAAATGTTTTATTAAAGTTGACAATTCAGGTTATCTGACCTAACCAAATGTGGGTAGTGTTTTTTAGTTAGGCTAAAAAGTTTAAGAATTATGCGAATTTCTAAAATAAAGGTTAATTTAAACCCTACATTTTTTAGGCAACCCTTTTTTCTTTTCTTGCGGGTTTACGCGGATTACTCAGTTTTTTTATGAATTTTATGAGTAATGAACTTTACTGACTTAGTTAAAAAGCCTAGGAATTATTCGAACTTCTAAAATAAAACTCGAATCCTATGTTTTTGCAAGGATTTACAAGCCAACACGATTGGGCGAGCGCACCCATTTTATTGGCTCTAGTTACTATTAGAAATTGGTGAGTCACATTAAAAATGTGTCTTTGATCACTCTAGAACGAATTTTACCTATACCATATATTAGACAGGATGAATTCACCTCTCTAACAAAAAAAGAGTGTTGTTAGAGCATTAGCACCGGTGATGCTAAACTCCATATCTTAAGTTTAGATTCAATGTTTAAAAGAAATAGATCGATGGAGAATTTGTGTTTGGGATCTTATTTATATAAGTATTAGTGGTTATATAAACACTGATGTTTATGATTTTAAAATATAATTGTTGTATGCTATGGGATTGGCTGATAGGTAGGTTGTGTCGGGTTCATTTAAGAATTTTTTTAGAATTATTGGGATGAAGATATGTAAAGTGATTGAGTTGCTTAATGTAATAAAAAATGATAAAATGTGTTTTTCGTCCGTGTATTATTGGGTTATTTTAATCTTCATCCCCGACTTTTAAAACGTTTGTTTTATATCCTTATCCATATTGATTAAATGCGACTCAAAACTCAAGTGTGATGTGGAAAGTTATTAAACATGTTAGGAATTTAATAAAGCTATAATTAACGTCAGGGATTACAATTAAAATGTTTTAAAAGTATGAGGATATAAAACAAAGGTTATTAAAGTCAATGATGAAGACCAAAGTTGACCAAAACTATAGGGATGAAAAATCATATTTTATCCTAAAAATAATATAATAATATGAGAAAATGTGAAAATTTATAAAATATTAGTTTAAGGGTGTGTTTGGCAAAACTAGTTGAAAAGCTAGATGAAATTAAAGCTGAAAAGCTAGCTGAAAGATAAAAGTTAACTGATTTGATTGAAGGTTTTTTGTGAAACTGGATGAAATTAGTAAAAAGACATATAAAGGCGTCATTAATTACTACATAATAATGATGAGTGAGAATTGTTGATGAATTCAATTGTAATAAATTTTTAGCTAGTAGCTGAAAATATGAGTTTTTTTTCAAAAAAAAAACTACCTCAAGTATCTTCTAAAAATTATTAAAACCTAATAGCTACTAAAAAAAACTATCTTACTAAATACGACTAAAATGATTTCAGCTATTAATTTTAGCTTTCAATTAAGTGAAATGTCTTACCAAACACGCTATAAGAAATATTTTTTGAATGGTGTTTGGAATCGAAATGTGCTCATGTTCATCTATGAATGCAATCATACATATTTTATAGCCCCGACATACCTATTCTTTTAGGCGTATTACAACGAATTCAAATATTTTCCTCCATCTCTAGCTTCTGTAGTAAACTTTGGCCGGAAAATAGCTATAGAATCACTAGTTAATTAAATTCATAGCTATATCGTAGCTAAATTTGTTGTAGAGACTGCACGGCTGGATATGATCCCCACACTATTACAACCTAGAGCTATCAAAGTGAGTCAACCTGACTCACTTGGGTCGGCTCACCATGGGTTAGGCTAAAAATGAGTTGAGCCGGATTGACTTACTTTTCTGGTGAGCTGAAAAAATATCAATCTGGCTCGACCCACTGCAGGTTGGTGGGTTAAGTGGGTTGGTTCACCTAATTTAAAAATAATAAAAATAATAAAAAATAAAAAAATAATAGAAAAAATAATAAAAATAACTTGAAAATATAAAAGTTAATAAGTGAGTCAATCTACTATAACCCGACTTGAATACACTTTGACCCGTAAATTAAATGGGTTAACCCACTTAAACCACAAAATTATCAGCCTAATTTTTTACCAATCCAACTTACCAATGAGCCGGATTGGTCACCGAGCTCAACCCATATGGAGAACTCTATAACCTAATTAAAACGCGAGGATAGGGTCAGAATCACACGGAT
The DNA here is from genome assembly GCA_026901365.1 of Sesbania bispinosa. Lineage (NCBI taxonomy): Eukaryota > Viridiplantae > Streptophyta > Magnoliopsida > Fabales > Fabaceae > Sesbania > Sesbania bispinosa. Next base: position 788,524 of record QLOH01000268.1, read on the forward strand.
TTGAGGAGCATTAATTCCTGTTCTCTGATTCTTATCTTATCTTCTTTTTTTTGGTTGATTTCTTATCTTTGTTATGCATGAAAATGCTATGAATTAAGGCGCCACTGTATCTCGAGGGCCATCCACGTAGGCATATAATAGGATGCTATTTAATTTATTGGACAGAAAAAAGATTATTGTACACTTCAAATAAGGGTGGGTAAATTGACCAAAGTAGATCTTTATAAAAAAATTGACACGGAACTAGTTTATCCTAATGGCGAGTTTTGGCTATGTTTATAAAATTATTTGATAAGCTTTATGGTAGCTAATAAATTAATTATTAGTTAATAAGTTAGTTGCTAGATGATAAGCTCCTAACTCATATATAATCCTCTAGCTAATTTATCAAATTAGAAATCTTTGATAAAACTATAGTCATTAAAATCAGACTGGCAGGTCCGGTCTGACCGAGAACCGGTCCGGTGTCTGGTCCATGCCCTCTAAAAAAACCAGTTAATTTTATAACAGGTGAGAACTAGTCAAGAACATGTGAAAATCGGTAAAAATAAAATTGATGTATGTAAACCGGTCGAACCAGCCGGATTTAATTTTTCAATTTTTTTTGATTTTTTATTAAATCATAAATATTTATTATTATTTAATTATTATTAATTTTTTTATCTTATAATACATATTATAAGGTCCTTTAATTTATATTAATTTAAAATGTTATATATTTTGATTTCTTATAATTTTTATGTCATTTCATTAGGTTAAATATGTTTTAATTTTTGAAGTTTGACTCGAATTTGGTTTTAGTCCCTAAACTTTAAAGGTGTTGATTTGGGTCCCTCATGTTATGAAATCACGTAATTTAGTCTCTCCACATAACACTGTTAACTTTGACGCTGATGTGATAAACAAATTTATGTGTCAGGTTGTCCAATTAGTTTTAACGTACATGACGTGACAATTGAATAACTCTTTAGCTCATTATTCAGATTTCATTTAGGGTTTTATCAAATAACACGTGTGGGTGATTCTGTTTTAATTTAATATAACCCTAAATGAAATATGATTGGATAAGCTTATTCAATTGACACATCATGTACATTAAAACTGACTGGACAAGCTGACACAGAAATTCGTTGGCCACGTCAGCGTCAAAGTTAACGGTGTTAAAAGGAGGGACTAAAGTTACGTGATTTCAGAACATGAGGGACCCAAACCAACGATTTTAAAGTTTAAAGACTAAATTAACCAAATTAATGTCAAACTTCATAGACTAAAAACATATTTAACCCAATTTTATTACTAAAATATTATATAATATTAAAAAAATATGTAATTATTACCGATTCGACCATCATTCAACCACTGTACGTTGAACTATTGAACTGTGAATCAATGTCTTCACCAATTCAATTACCGATCCGGTTTTTAAACACATTGGGTAAAACTAGTTAACAAGCTAACTAGTAAATGTTAAATGACATAAAATTATATATTTACATAGTTTTGAGTTTTCACATGTATATATATCTTGGATAGGAACTACAAGTGTGGGTTGGAGTGGTATAATAGGGGACCAACAACGACCACCCAATAGATGGCCAGAGTAGCAACATAGGTTGGTGCGACTACAACTAACGAAGAAGATCATGACGAGAGGCGACCATTGAAAGGAAAGAGATCATGATGACGACCACTCAATCAACGACCATCTGGATGACGATATGATCCTACAATAAAATCGGTTTTTAGCGACAGCTTTGGTCGTCACTACAGTGGAAAACCGTCGCTATTTCATAATTAGGGACGGTCTAGCGACGACCCACCAGTCGTCGCTAAAAACCTCGTCGTTAATGCAATAGCGACGACATTTTATGGTCGATGTTATGTAGCGACGGTCAAGCTGTCGCTAAAGGCCGACGTAAGTTCCTTGGCTGTTGCTAAAGATCATTTCTCCCCAGATTTATCAATTGTGAGGATCGAACTCACAACCTACATGATATCAAGAAGAAGCATTATCGTTACGCTATGATATATATATATATATATATTGAAAAAATAACAAGAAATTAGCGTCGGCCAAATCAACACTAACTTTACGAAGGCCGACACTACCCGTTCGCTGCTATATTGTTGATTTCTTATAGTGTGACAAAGAATATTGTGGTTGGACTGGTGCACTGGTTGTCAATTGTGTTACCTCAGATTGTTCCCATTTACCGGGCTTGTCTAGCAGCTAAGACCACCATCATATTTGTTGTCTGATCAACAAGTTTCTCCGATCTATTACCTAGCTCAAACTCAATTAGAATAACAACCCCCAAAAACCACAAAAGAAAAAAAGAACAACAAATTTGAATATTCAAATTAAAAAAAAATATTGATATTCAACTGTTTTTGGAAATTAAAAAATGATCTTGGAGCTGAACGAAATGAACTAGTGAAGAAGCAAATGGAAATGTTGCTATGTAACCTTTGCAGAAAATTAAACATATGCGAAGCGATGTTTTTGGAATGATACATAAATTTTCCTTCACGAATAATAGGTACACCAGTTGCAAAAAGGGAAAGTGAGAGACCAAAGAGAAAGGGAGAGAGGAGACTGATGGAGATTAAAATTATTTAAAAATCATGGGCACAGTTGCAAAAACGAGAACTAATCTCAGTTACAACTAGAGCCGGTAAAACGGGCCAGTTCGACCGGCTCGACCCGCTCGAACCCGCTATTTTATAGTGCTTGGACACTAAAATTAGAGACCCAAAATTTTAACAGATTTTTTTTGCCCAAAAAAATAAACCTAAATAAATACGGGTTCGGGCCGGACAACTCGATTAGACTTTGAACTACCGGTATATATTAATAAAAATTGGAAAAACTCTGAAACAACTTAAAATGCTTATATAAAGAAAAAGACGCGTGTCTTTTAAGCCTGTGCAAGTAATAACATTTTATCAACGGTTGAGATTCCATTAGTTAATTAAATTCAAAATTAAAAAACACAACAAACTGTGATATAAGCTTCGTGCCAAAACAGCAAAACCATTGAAAACTAAAAGAAAACGTGAATGGCAAAGAGCATTCCAGTACATTTCATAAAGAAGAAGAAGAGAAATACATTGCATTTTATCTAAATATATTGATATTGATTTTGATAGCACTAGTTACATAGCCTCATGATTTTGGAAAATTGTATGAGGTCGAAACCAATCACAAGTTACATGAACCCATAGGCCTTGACATCAGTTGGCTTTCAGAGCACCACCTACAAAGCATTTTTACCCCCACATAGTAAAAGCAAATTAGCACTAGATCACAGAATCCTTCCCATGGAAGATAAAAATACCGAGCGAAAAAATACAGAACTCACCCGATTGATTAGCTGTTGGATACCTTTTTGCCGAGAATACTGCATGTTCTCATTTCTCATCAGCATCTGCATTTCTTACCTCAGGTATATCATGCCCCGTGGCACGGCGTACGTGATGGCATCGTAGAAGGGAGTGGCGCCCGAGGAGGAGAGGTGGCGGTCGCTTGACACAACAACGTGGCGCGATGACGGTATAAACGACAGGGAATGGCGATGGCGCAGCGGCTGGGCGGCGTCTATGGTGAGGCACGGCGCGGTTTCTCTTCTTTTGCTTGTGGCTATATCTCTTCAAAGTGATGAAAGCATAAAGATTGAATTGAAATGGAGACATGAGATCTTAGCCGTTGGATTTTTCAATGCCGCGTGCCATTTGCAGATACATTAAACTGGAAATCTCCATTCCTTATAGAAATGGAGAGGAACTGGACGCACTTGAGCCATACCAAATTGCTCTCGTGCGATAATAATATCAACAGTAAGATATTGGAGAGCTCTCTGCAAGTGTATTGCCTCCCAACGTTCACATACTTCAAAAATGCACTTTAATATTAATATTAAATATTAATTGTTATTTAAATGAATCACATTTAATTTAATTTAGGCGTAATTCTTAAGTAATTTTGATATGTGAATTAAATTTCTTAAGTAATATTAATACGTAAAGAATCACGTTCAACTATAATACTATATATTAATTGTCAAATAATTTTTAATATGTGAATTAAATTTGTCTTTTGATATTTTCATTTTAATGTCATTTTTAAAATTTTTGAAAAGTGTAATTCTTTTAAAATTTTTAATGAGTTTTATTTAAAAAAACAAACAAATTTAAATCGAGCCGGCCCACACAAACTCGTTACTCGCATAGGGCCAGGCTCAGGCTTTCATTTTATAACACTGAATTTTAGTTAGGTATCTTAGTCCAGTCCTCAAAAGTCCGTTACCCGCATCGGATCGGGTCAGTCCAGACCGGGTAGCCCATTTTGCTAGCTCTAGCTACAACCTGGAATCATTTTTCAAGTAAATATCCTCCCTTTAATAATTTATTAATATATTAGATGGTTGCTATTAACTTATGTACACATATACTTATGTATATTACACTCCACCCCAAATAACACCACTTTTAAAGGATATCTAAAAACTTGATGGAATGGTACCTTGTGTTTTGTTGTGTTGTTGATTAAAGCCTCATACAAAACTAATGTTTTAAAAACCACACCGGTCATTGAACCGGTCAAGGCACTGGTTCAAGGTTCAATGGTCTAACCGTAGTCGAACCATGGTCAAACCGGTATTAATTAAATAATAATAAAAAATTATATAATATATTAAAAAATATTTGTTTATATAAAAAATAATTAATATATTGAAAAAAAAAACATAATACATATCAATAAATAAAATAAATAATACTAAATAGAGTTAAAAAATAACATAATTTTCATCAATATTTTTATTTAAATATATTTTGGTATTTTTTATTGTAATAGATAAAGCTTTTTATTTTTATCTAATTAAATGAAGTGTATTATGACTTTAAAAAACCTGAGTGTATATTATATATAGCCTTTGGCGCAATATATCTAAAAGACATTAGTGGTTCAGTGGCATTTCACAAGGCCCACCATGCAGGGGGATCTGTGTTTGAGTCTTGCTTGGAGCCAAAATTAATTTTTTTAAGTAACAGACATGTGCTTCTTTAAGAACCGGTGACCGGTTATCCCGGTTTAGCCGGTCAAGAGACCGATTTTCAGACCCATATGATTCCCACCCCTGACCGGACCCCCCTGACCGGACCGGTCTTAGGTCCAGTTACCGGTTGAATCGGTCGGTCCGGTTCTGATAACAGTGTACAAAACTAAAATGGGTATATCATCCTTTTTATCTCAGCTAATAAGCCAAATTTGGGTTTGTAACGTGTTGTAAATTTTAATAAACTAGATATAGACCCGCGCGTTGTGTGGGTGCTATAATTTTATGATTCACTTTTAATAAAGGGGAAAAAGTATGAGATGATAAAAATAAGAATAATTTTTAATTTCATACAATTTAGAGGTGATTTAAAGATTGGTGGTGGCTTGATTTCCTTCATTGAGTTGTATGTAAAGTAATAAATTGTCTTTATAACTTACATTGACAATGATGGATAATGATAAAATAATGATAATGAATGAAAATTTTATAATATTAAGAATTGTAAGTGAGTATATTATATATTATAACAGATAATATATTGCAAGGAAAGTCAAAATGTAAAGGTGTCACCTCATATTATTGTTGATGTGACAAAATTAGACATTGGTGGTGATTTGAGAGTTTATGTGGTAACTCCATGGCCCGCGGTTCAGCTTTAATATATATAAATAGATAATAGTTGCACGGACGAAGAAATGATTTTACTAACTTTTCAATTAAAATTTAAAATATTAAGTATATCATTATATATATATATATATATAAAATAGATTTTATCCGTAAAAATACTTTAACTTTCCCTTATTATAAACTTCATACTAGACTACAAAACAAAACAATCTCCATACTAAAGTAAAATTGATCAATCCTGTCCAGTTTTGACTCATCAGCTGATGATGTTCGATCTTCAACATCAATGACAGTAAACTAACGTGCATCATGGAATTAAGTAGTTTCACTGAACAGAATATCCCAAACAAGAATTAAGAGAAGTCTTCATTTTGAATAAGAAATCTACAATAAGCATTAATTAAATTACCTGCTTAGATAATATACCAGAGAGACCAATAATTGCTCCAGGCTTTGCTAAAGAGATGATTTGATCAACATGTGAGGATAAAGAGGTTTCGCTAGTAATCAAGTGCAGTTGCATTTTGTCTGGTACAATGTTGTCCAGGACAACCTTTTGAGATGCTAATGCAATTTCTTGTGAATCTACATCAACTCCAACAGCAAGGGAGCACCAAAACTGATAGAGTGACAACGTGTCAAATTTGGAATTTAATTGTGCTTGAACTGAAGGTAAATAGACATCTAGGACCAAGGACAAGCTGAGAATGAAGTATTTATCCTAATTGAGTCTCATACATCTATTTTGTATAAGTGACTATAAAAAGTCCGTTTCAGAAGCTATTTATATCCTTAGCATGCTGCAACTACTCATGAAAGGATAGTCCATATATTGTGATATGTGTGTGTATGTGTATCCAACACACAACCTTCTGAGATTATAACATTTCTTACCCAAATAAAAAGAAGTCCAAGCTTTTGTTTGGCATATACTCATAGACCAACATCCTCTCTTGTTCATGAATGCAGTGACCGAGTAGCTGAACGAGATTTGTGTGCTGGAGCTTAGATATGAGTGTTAATTCGCTTTTTAAATTCAATAACTCCTTGTCCAAAAGTTTTTGAAAGCTTTTTCACATCAACTTCTTGCCCTGAAGATAAAATCCCCTGAAGTGATAATTTATAAAAAGACAAAAAAAAAAAAAAAAACATCAGTCTCCTAAAAGAAACCAATGAATGCTGAATTTTAATTATCCCATATCACATAACTGTCCAAAGCTAAATAGCTAAAAATAGTCACCTTAAAAACAGGTCCAAAGCCTCCCCGTCCTAACTTGTTTTCAAATGAAAAGCCATTGGTAGCCTCCATTATGGATGCATAGCTAAATACTTTTATGTCACACCATTTATTTCAACTTCTAGATTGTTTGCCACTAGAGGAGCCCCCTAAAGCTTCAAGATCTTGCATCTCAGTCCTCATTCTCTTTCTTTTATTCTCTGTTTAGAGGAAAAATGGGACAGATAAAATTGGAAATAAAGGGATTTTCATAATAAAGTATGTAAGTATAATTTTTATAAGTAGAGATACCTTGAAGCACATATTTTCTTTTCATTAAGGCACGATAAATGATGGAAAGACAGACTATGAGTAGAGCAGTGGCTTAAAAAGATGGAAATCTTCTCTAATTTTTTCATAATATCTTTTGTGTTAAAATATTTAATTAATTAAGCTCAAGAGTCAGAATGACTTGTTGGATGCATCTTTGATACACAACATTCATTTAGTCACCAGCAAGCAATTGTCCAGTCCCACCCTTCCCTTTGTTTTGTCAATGAATTTCTCTTTGGTCATGGGTGGCTTCCCAATTTAGTAAATTCAATGGTTAAGGAAACCCACCAAATTCAGTAAATTTGAATCAAAATATCCAACTATGATACGAAGGAGTTCAGTCCCACTAATGTAGAAACCCAAATGCATAATAAAAACTTGGGAATAAAAAGGGATTAACCTAGTGAAGCACCAAATGCAGAAAACCGAAAGAAGAAGAAGTCACGATGAAGGTGGTGGCGCACAGGGTAGGACCTGGTTGCGCGAAACAAGGTGGGTCGCGCACCAACAACAGCTCATTGCAGCGAACCGGGTGGTTGGGCACCAGGCGGAGGCTCGTCGGCACAATGACGGTGCAAGTCCGGCGAACGCAACGGTAGGGCAAGTGGTCAGAGGTTGCGGCGCCTCTTCTCGCAACCAGGCTGTCTCGCCTGCAAATCCTTATCCAGACCCTGCACCACCGCGTCGAACTACGACGCCTTTCTCGCGGCCCAGGCTTATCTCGCCCCCACCTAGTCCCAAGCGCCCACACACCACCGTCCCAACACGACCGTCAGAAGTGAGTTATTCCGGTGCTCCCCACACATATGCGCACCACCACGACCGTGTCTACGCCGCGGTCATCAATAGCTCTCTTGGTCCCTCTGTTCCCCCAACTGTACCCATTGCGTAAACCCTACTTGGGATGGGGGAAGAAACTCTACTACCAAATTTTTTAAAAAAAAGTATAAAAAGAAAACAAACGCAGTTCCGAAAAGGAACGTAATTATTGTTTAATGGTAGCCTATTTATCGTGGTTAGAGTTCGGAACCGCGTTAATTATTTGTAATTTAGAAAAAAAAATAAAAAAAAAACCATGATTTAAAAGAATTATCGCGGTTAAAGTTGGAACCGCATAAATATTTTATCATTCTTTTATGCGATTTTTTATGTGTAACCGTGATAATTTAGTGCGAAATACTTCTTTGGCAGTGCTTGTAACTCCTAATTTTCATTCATTTCAATGATCAACCAAGATCTATATTAGATTTTGGACCCAGGCCCTAACTCAACCCAAAAGCTAGCTTGTAGGGTAGGATTGTCCAAGGCTTATATATTTAATTGGCCTTATCTCTAGGCAATGTGGGACTCTAAACACTCCCTCACGCCCAGGGCTGGACATCTGGAGCGTGGACATCTTATACGAGTGGCGGCCCAATAACAAACATATCATCTGATACCATATTAGATTTTGGACCCAGGCCTAATCAACCCCAAAAGCTAGACTTGTAGGGTGAGGATGCTCAGGGCTTATAACTTTTAATTGATATCTCTAGGCAATGTGGGACTCTAACAGTTTAAACTCACAAACTAAGAGAAACTAAGAGATTGATCTACACACTAACAACTTAACCAAATGCTAAGTTGGCAAAATGAGAAAATGAAATAGAGTTGACGTGTCTTCGCAGAGTCTACAGTTCAGCTTTTATATATAATAGTTGCGGCGAACGAAGAAATGATTTTACAAACTTTTTCAATTAAAATTTGAAATATTAAGTATATCATATATATATATATATAATAGAATTTATCCTTAAAATACTTCAAGTTTCCCTTATTATAACTGACAAAGGAAATTTAGTGGAAAATAATATGAATAATGGTGATTTGTAACTCCCAGTATTCATTCATTTCAATCAATCAAAGGTTACAACTTACAAAGTAAGAGAAACTAAGAGATTGATCCACATAATGACAACTCAACCAAAATGTTAAGTTGGCAAAATGAGAAAATAAAACAGAGTTGACGTGTCATCGCAAGAGTCCATGGTTCAACTTTTTATATATTATTATAATAGTTCTTAGACGAAGAAATGATTTTACAATTTTTTTAATTAAAATTTGAAATATTAAGTATATATATATATATATATAATAGAATTTATCCTTAAAAATACTTCAAGTTTCCTTTATTATAACTGACAAAGAAAATTTAGTGGAAAATAATATAAATAATGGTGACTTGTAACTCCTAGTATCCATTCATTTCAGTCAACCAAAGGTTACAACTTAATTACAAACTAAGAGAAACTAAGAGATTGATCAACACAATGACAACTCAACCAAAATGTTGAGTTGGCAAAATGAGAAAATAGATTAGACTTGATGTGTCATCGCGAGAGTCTGCGGTTCAGCTTTTATATATTATAATAGATAATAGATATTTCAAAAGTTATAAAATTATTTTATTTAATTTGAAACTTTAAATTTGAATTGGTTTCAGTTACCAAATTTAATGAGTTTAATTGTCTGTTTTTTAATTGATTATGAAACCTTATTTGTGGTGTATGAATTAAAACATACACTTGATTAAATCACCTATATATGAGTGTCAAGTGGGGTCACTTGTATGAGATTGTGACCTAATCTCTAGAGCACTCATGAATAGCAGGCGTACACATGGTCTATTGACACAAAACAAGGAGAAATTATGGGGTGTAATGTGATTGGTAGACCTCTAACTTATACCAAAGTGTTTTGATTCAAAGACCTTGCTTTCCACTGGTTCACTTGTATGTTAAGTCTTATTCATTTAGGTTTGGTTCGAGTTCAAAAGACACTGGATTTAAAACATTTGCATCCATAATTAATTTTTTATTATTCTCAAACTTTAAAAAAAAACTTTAGAAATATTTGGGAATTGTTGTCAATTTTAATAGATATTTCAAAAGTTATAAAATTATTTTATTTAATTTGAAACTTTAAATTTAAATTAGTTTTTATTACAAATTTAATGATTTAATTGTTTGACTTTTAATTGATTATAAATTTAAATTATTATTATAAAGTTATTATTATTAGTTACTGTTGCCACATTAGAGTTATTGCTATATAATTTCTATTTAATTAGATTGAGAATCATTTTACATTCAAATCATTGATTTTAATTTCAATTCTATTTATAGGAGTGACTTGTGTTGACACAGGTGTCAAACTTTAACCGTGTTGGATGAGGTAATTTAAATGAGGAATGTATTTTAAATGAGTTTTTAAAATGCTTTGGGTTAAAATTATTTGTTTGGATGATAAATTCATAAAATTCTAAAAATTCTAGAAATTTTACGGGGGAATTTTTTTACCTGAAATTAAGGGATTTGAAATCCCAGCTCAAGTGACAGAATTTAGAATTCCTCTGCATCTCGTGAATCACACTGCTCTCTCTGTCACTTCGAGCGCTCTTCGCTCTCTCCGTCAAGTTGTTTTTTCCTCTCTCCATCGAGCTTATCTCCACGTCTTCTCCCTGTGTTCGAGCTTCTCCCTCACTCAGGTAAAATTTCTTTCTCTCCATCTATGCATGTTGGTTCTGATTTTATGGATAGATCTGATTGAAATATTTTTTCCACAGTTTCCTTCTTCAAATTTAGTCTTCTGATTTTCAACTTCTGAATTTTATATTACCTTGTTTCGATTCACTCGGTTGGAGTGTTGTTCAAAGGCTTTAGGTGCTAAGTGAAATAATAAGGTGCATATTTAATTCTTAATTATTTCTTGTTGCTTTGGATTGTTGTGTTATTGCAGTTGTTATGATGCCTAGTTCTTAATTTCCTACTATGAATTGTTCATAATATCAATGCATTATACTGGTTATATTCCTGTCTTTTTTCATCCTGGTATGGCTTATTCACAGTATAGTGGTTTTTACCAAAGAATTGGACTAAAAGTGTGTTTGTAAAACTAGCTGAAAGCTTAAAGCTAGCTTGAAAACTGAAAAGCTCGCTGAAAGCTTTAAGTTAGTTGAAAGATGAAAAACTATTGAATGTGTTTGGTAAAACTAGTTGAAATTGGTAAATGACATTTAAGGACAACATTAGTTATTAAATAATGATAAGTGGGGGGTGGTTGAGGGTTAAACTTGTAATTAATTTTCAACTAGTAGCTGAAAATTGGAGCTTTTTAAAAAAGCTACCCCAAGTAGCTTTTAAAGAAAAACTTGTAGCTACCCAAAAAAGCTACATTCCCAAACACTACTGAAAATGATTTCAGCTACTATTTCAACTTTCAGCTAGCTGAAATGGCAAGTCAAACACACTCTAAGTATTCTGTGTATATACTAGTAAGGATGTTAAAAATGGAATGTCAATGGGGGGAAGGTGTGGGCTGGGAATCCGAGAGGAGGGTAGTTTCTATGTAGATCCTAGGTCTACTTTACATAACCTTGAAGATGTATTTGATTTAGCGTAAAGGGATACTTGAAAGGATAGAGAAAGTAAGAGTAGAAATTAGGAATGGGAGAGATCCTACCATTGGGTTAGATTAGATGTAGGAAATTTAAAAATGAAGGAATTTCAATTGAAGCAAATGAAGAAATTTGACGGTTAAATCAAATACATTATATATTACCAATCCAATATAATGTGATTCAACAGTTAGATTGTCAAAATTTCCATTTTACAACAAAAAGGTTATTAAATTGGTGTATCTCTTAAATTTTGATCACGTCAAGGAATGATTACTGCTATTTATATATTTAAGTTACGTTCTGATTTCTAACACAACAGTTGTCCCTCCCTAGCGCTGGCATTTAACCCCTTGCGATAGCCAAAGTGTGTCTAGTGAATCTCCGTCGTCGTCCCTGTGCGAGCCAAGAACCACCACGTCGGCGTTGTGGGTCGTTGTACATAGCGCTACCATGGTTTCCTTTTCGTGGTTCCACCCTTGAATCAAATCTCTCTCAATTATTTGACCCAAGGTTTGTTCCCTTTCCTTTTCAATCTCAATTATTTGACCCAAGGTTTGTTCCCTTTCCTTTTCAATCTCGCTTTTGTTCTTGGGCATTACTAGTGATTGAACCTGAGTTGTTTGAACATAGTATCCTTTCCCCTCCTCCACTTGAACTCCTTGAACACATCCACTGCATTATAATATGTTTTTTTTTGTCGAAAGAGTTATAGTATGTTTGGTTTGGGCCTTTGCAAGACACACGGGCCTTAGTGGATATATCCATTAACGAAAATTGCTTATAGACCCCCCTTTTTGCTATTTGCACCCCCATCCCATACCCCCTTCCCAATACTACCCTACCCCTACCCCTACCCCCACCTCCATGTTGTACCCCTCCCCTGCTACACCCTGGCAGCCTCCCTCCCCACCGTCTCCCGCTCCTCACCCTCTTCCCTCCCCACTCCCCCCACCCCCCACCCCCCTTCCCAACACCTCAATCCCCCACCTTCCCAACCATACCCCCACCCCACCCCCCACCCCCCTTCCCCCAACACTTACCTACCACCCCAACCCCCCCCCCCCCCCTCCCCCACCCCCTTCCCACCCCACCACACCCCCCCCCACCCCACTCCCCCTTCCCCACCCCACTCCAACGTCCCCCATCCCCAGTCCCCTTTCCGTCCCCCTTTATTTTTTTTTTTGAAGCTTTTGATTAGAGACGAAAAAATTCGTGTCTAAACCAAAAGCTTCAAAAGAAAATTAAAGGGGGAGGTTGATGGGGATGGAAAGGGACTGGGGATGGAGGACATTGGAGTTGGGTGGGGGTGGGAAGGGGGAGTGGGGTAGGTTGTTGGGAAGGGTGTGGGGGAGGGGGACGTTGGGAAGGTAGTGAGGGAGTAGGGGTGAGGTTGTTGGGAAGCGGGTGGGGAGTGGGGAAGGGGAGACGGTGGGGGGAAGCTGCCATGTGCAACAGGGAGGGGTAGATGGGGGTAGGGGTAGTATGGGGAAATGGTATGAGATGGGGTGCGAATAGCAAAAAGGGGTTTCTAAAAGCAACTCCCTCCATTGATAGTATCTATACCCAAGCCCAAGCTACACATTCCCCTCCTCCTCAATCCAATCCTCCAAGCCAGGACACACATTCCTTAATCCAAAAAATTAAAGTTTCACTTTCACTCAAAACCGCCTCACTCTTTGGAAATGTACTTCTATCATGAAGATGGTAGAGTTACATGGTTGTACATTCATGGCTTAAAGTCCATAATCCATATGGGTGTACCATGGCATCTGTAGCATCTGATGAATTTTGCAATTCTGGAATGTCTTTGCAATTGACCCACCTAAATCTTTTTTTTAAATCTACAACCATTAATTGCTTTTTGAAATTAATGAATGGTTTGATGTTTTCATACATATGATGACATGATTATATTTAACTAACACATTAATTAGACACCCTTTCCATGCATTGTCAGTGTATGTATCTCTAATTTGGCACACTTCATGGGACAGGCCCCATTGTGCATCCATGTGAGTGTGTTTAGGACAACAGAAGATCAAGACGTACGATTGTAGAGTAGAACTAATATAATAGCATGGAGCTAATTGAATGAATCAGAAAGACCACCAGGGTGGCCTGCACTAAGTACATTAATGCAGTAGTCAACCTGCTGTTGCTTACATGAAAAGAGTAAATAATAGCAGTAAGTAACATTACAATACATACGGGCTTTCTAAAATAACATACCCCTTTTAATATGAATTAATAATTAAGTACCCGTGATAAAGATGAACTTTCATTTCATATCCCACAATTACAACTTGCAGGCACCCTTAATTAATTTCTTGCTTCATTCATTCATTCATTCGCTAGTCGAGTATCTTGAAGTCCAATACTCCTCTATTTCTTCTGCTGTTCTTCCAGGAATTCTTCCAGCAATCAAAGACCACCTAATTAGAATTAATTAAGATCATATTAATTATTTCAATATAGTTTGGTTAATTTGCGCGCGGTCAATTATTGAAGGTGAAAAGTTGTATATAAAGAGGAAATTAATTAAGAATTAATACTCACCTCTCCCCAACGAGATTATAAACCATGGTAATAAGGATTTCCTCATCTTCAGAAAATTCAACTTTTGAAGCTTGGCTGGATGCTCTGCAAATTAAAACATTACAAGCAGTCACTTCTCTGAATCTCTAATTGAAACTTTCAGGATATATATCCCGGTGATCTCAACTACAGAAGTGGGCATATTTTTTTATTTTTCAAATGTAATTAATGGAATAAAAACTAAAAAACTAGAGTGACACAGAAGAAGCATTGAAATGCACTGCACTTCACTGCCTAGCTAAAATGGTACCTGTGGCATCTGCAGAAACATCATCAGAAGAGCGTTGTATGTCAGCCATTGTTGTTGCAATAGCGAGTTCGTTTTCGGTATTATATATATATATATATATGTGTGTGTGTGTGTTAAGCATGCGGAAAAAAAAAAAAAGAAAGTAAGAAAGCGGGGGAATTCTACGGGGAGGTACATTAATAGGTGTCTCACCGTGTATCCCTGATTTAGGGACATGTTAACAGAAAAAATATTTTTAAAATTTGTAATATGTTCCTCAAAATATTTTTAGAATTTATAATATGATCCTCCATGGTGAATTCTACGGTGAGCACCTTAATATAGGGAAGTCAATTATTTAATTCCTATATATCCTATTAATAGGAGAGTGGAATTCTAGAAGGCAATAACGGAGAAGAATGGGGACTGAAAGCGAAATAATAGAGAAGACTGGTAGCTGAACACATGCTATTTCACTCTAACTTTGCTTGGTAGTTGAGCTCTTCGTGTTAGTTGGACTGCAATTTCACAAATCCTGGCACCCTGTCCTGTTAGATGCTCAATATTCTCACACTTATCTATGAAAATTTTAAAACAAATTAAAAATAAAAGTACAAAGATGTGTCAATATTCTCACATCTTTTATTTTCTCATTTTTAATTTCTTTAATTTCTTCTTTCTTTCTATTTGTCTTTTATCACACCCCTCTTTCCATGAAAGTAGTATTATCCATATCTCATATTTAATATTTAGTTTGAAAGAATATCTTTCAAGTTAGACAAGAATAATATAAATAAAATTTAATGTAAAACATGTTTTTTTATTTTTATAAGTAAATGAGTTTTGATTTTAATCATTATAACTATTTTCATATATTTTTTTCAAAATCCAAAATTTTGAATGATGTTTTTATTAATGACATGACAAGTTAAAAAGCAGTGATATAACAGAGAGCTTATCATGACATGTTATTATTAGGTGTGTTCGTGGTTTAATTTGGATTGATTTTAATAAAAAAATGATTTGATCTGATTATTGCGATTTTATCATTTTATCATCTGATTGATTTTTTCGAATACAAGTCAATCTGATCCAATCCTAGATTGGATCGATTTTTTATTTTCTAGATAGGCAACAAATTTAAATAAAAGTTACAAAATAATGAAATAATATACATTTTTATTGGAATTTATATTTATTAATAAATATAAAATTATATAAAAAACATAAGACATGAAACTAGTCTAAAATTAGTTTAAAATTGATATATTTATAGAGATATTAAAATGATATTAGATAATAAAACCATAAAAAGTATATTAGCATATGTGATTTCATAAATATATACTTATATAAGTATAAATAATATTATTTTATAAATAAAATAATTTATATGTATATAAATTCAGATTAGATTGGATCAATTTTCAACATAGAATCCAAAAATCAATCCAATCCAATAAAAAAATCATTTTTTTACAATTTTTGATTTTTGATTTTCAGTTTGATTAGGTCTTCGATTTCTACTACGGTTTATATTAAATTGGATTAGACATGAACAACCCCTATTTTTTAATACAAATAAAAACTTAAATAAGAATTAAACTAATACTCCATTATTTTAAAATGACCAAAAATATATTTTACTCATAAACATAAACATAGATCATAATATAATATAAATACAAGATAAGGCATATCGGAATATGAATGTTGTAATAAAATTAATAAATTGCATTCAGATTTCAATATTACGTTTGCTTGACATAAATATCTTATATATGTTTTCGAGTATGGGTGGATTCAAGGTAATTTTGTTTCGTTTTTTTTTTAAACGATTAAATTTAGTTTATTCCGTTTAAATTTTAAGCAAGTTGTCATGCGAAGTAGTAGTTGAGACGATGCTAGCTGGTAGATTATCTTGTCTGTCTCTCCAATAATTGAGTAAATTGTCAAAATGAACATAGAAATCTCTAAAACACATTTGATGTTAAAAAAAAAATAAATTTACCATATAAAGGATTATACTATATATAGTATCATGTATGTAGAGTCTCACTGTCTCGGATAAGACCTGGACAAATACTTCCATTTCAATAATTTAGTAGATTATCTATTCCCCTTAAGCTTAAAAAATTCGATTGAAACACTATTGTTTTTAGTTTCTGTTTGAGATTGTGGTCATGCTTCTATAAAAGTTATTACTACACAATATTCTTTGTTAATTTGAATAATAGTACAATACATAGCTCCAGAATACAATAGAGGATGTATTCTTCTGTGTTTATTTACTTTTAAAATTTTCATTTTGGGTAAGTATTCTTCAAAATACGATAGGACAAATCGTGTTAATTTTATCTGATATTGTTTAGAAAAATTATATGGATTTCAATTTCAAAATTTGTCTTACTTAAATCAACATAGACAACACGCTTATGGTTGGACCCCTGACCCGAGAGTTCAATTCAAATTTTGAAGACTCTATAATCAATTTTATAGTTCACAACCGGAACTAATTTTGTTGAATGTTGATAAAGTGTATAGGACTTGGGAGTAACTAAGAAGGAAAGCTTCACCAAAAACAAAATGAATTAAGAAGGACTTTGCGTTTACTTGGACGCCCCTTCACTCGTTTTGTAATCAACTTATATACAACCAAACGAAACCATGCTTCGTTTTGTTTTCTAATGCAATAGAATAAGAGGAATTTTAGGATACAATACATAGCTCCAGAAGGTGATGACTCATCTTTCAGAGGGATAAGAGACGCCGTGGACGAGTTAAAATCATTGGCCCCACTTCAATCGCTATTTATTTTTGTTAAATAAATAATTTATTTGATGGCTTTAGCCTTGAGCGTCTAGAAACTCAATAAAGTCAATAAGTTTTGCAACAATTCATATCCATATTCTAATACTAAAAAGTTGTTATAAGTGCCTTGATAAGTATGGGGATGAATTATTAAAAACATTTATTGATGGCACAGAGCTTCTAGAATTTAAAAAAAAAAAAAAAATCTTACGAATAATAATTAATGTGTAACGCTTTTTGACGAATGACATTCAAATGCACATGACGCTGATAGAAGAAAAATAAAGACGGAAATCAAATGAAACAAAAGAAATATGCGGAAGCAGTCATGGAAAGAAAAGCTTCAAATGACACAGGCACTAGTGACAGGTTTATTGGGTGCCCTTTACAAATTATTGGATGGTTCTTCTGAAATAGCAAATTTAAGGATGACTATTGGGTTATATTCAAAACTCAATCAAGTGTAGACCAAAGATCTTTCCACTGGCTGCTTTCCGAAGTTTTAGCCCAAGAACGAGTTAAACTCATTCATAGTAGGCGGAATTCTAGGAGGCTTAGGCCTATGTGCAGAGTAGTATTCTTGCTTCTCTGAATTGTTATATTGTTCAAGAGTAAATTTCAGTTCCTATTAGGTTAGTGGTCTATAGCTCAAATCCTCGCAGACTTAAATTTTGAGTTCCCACAGCAGTAAAAAAATTGGGCATTTCAAGGGCCCAAAACACAAAGCAAAAAAAAAAAAAGGCTGAGCCACTTTCACAAGAAGGAATAATAGTCAAATTTATTCAAGATAGCTGTCTTGGAAGCAGACATATAATCCTAATCACATAACCTAGCCATACGATCCAAATTAGTAAACAATTGAACTCTTAACTACAATATGTTGCTGTGACTAATTGCTTGAATTCAGATTCATAAGCCACTGCTATTTACTGTAGTCTGCATGCTATATATTCAACATGAGCTACATTGCCCACTGTTGGCTAGGCCTTAGAAACCATGAATCTTGATTATGCTCCTTCTTTACTATGCCCGCCTGTTATGTAACAGCACAGAGGAATTTAGAAGTTTAACACTATTTTTTAGTAGAACAGCAGCCACATTATAATACAGAACATAATGTTTACCTGCACAAGGAAAGTAGAAACATTCTTTCTTTGATCTCCCTGGAGTTGTATGACCTGCATCCATACAAAATTGACATTTAGGCTTTCATTGACAGCGATAAGACATGACACACCCAGTGGCATCCGTTGAAAATTCATCAAATAGAAGAAGTCCATAAGCTGGACAACGGAATAAAATTTCCAGTGAATGAGAAATAACATGTTACTATCCTTCTTCAATTGCAAATAAAACAATTAAACAGTACATTACTTATGAAGAATAGAAAACAAACCTGGCCCCAACTCAGGGTCCTGGACAACAGTACCATTACAGCAGAATTCTTTCTTCAAGTCCTTGAGTATCTTGGTATAGCTGTACTCTTTCTTTAATCCTTGAACAGTTGTTAGGCTTTTCCTTCCATACACGCTGTTGTACACGAACATGAACATACTCTTTTGTCCCAGCACCTGAGTCCTCAGCATTTGCCTCAGCAAAGGGATCTATTCAATTATGAAACCACATGAGTAAACCAACAATAAATTGTTGACAATATATCTGGTTTCAATCTAATTGAATTTTTGACACCAGCAAAAATGTATGAACTAAGAGACTTAACACCCACCAAAAGTAGTTGGGATTTGTACGTCCAATTCAGACATGAAAGTTGCCCTTGGTAACTTGTAATAAAGAAAGTCCTTCTGATGTAATCAACCACAAACTGCTGGGAGAAATCAAACATACTCCAAGTCAGAGTCAGAGATGATATGTACTAATTGACATTTCTGAAGATACTATTGCTATCTTATGTTATACTCATTAGTCACTACTAGTTCTTAATACACGAAAATAGGAACTGAAAAAGAATATATATAGCAATTGTATCAAAAAAATAGGAAATAACCTGATCACATAAGTTCTTATTGCATAAAGGCATATACAGTAACTTAAAAAACTTAGCCATCCCATTATGGGACCAAGATCCTTTGCAGTTTCAAAATAACTGCAGGATGTGCAATTCTTCATCCCATCCATTCACATTATTAAACCATATTTAACATCAATATTTTGCTATGGCAATAAAATATTTTAAAAAAGATCAAGATAGTTATCATAAAACTATGAAGATCCTAATTTCGTTCATTATGACATGCCTGTCTCCCATCAGTAAAAAATGATGGAATCAATAACATGATGTGAAACAAAAAAAATTCCTTATAGCCATCAAGGTCCAACTCCTCTAAAAGCACATGCTCGCACAATAAAGGTTCATGACTGATTTCATATCTCCTAACAACATTGATTAGGGGAGCCCTTAGTTATATTATTTGCAAGCCATCAGCTCCATATCTACACTCCTCACAGCTAGACCATTTTCTTATTATACTTGGGTGCCAAACTTGACCTTCAACTCCTAAAATTTACAAGGTCTCAGTTTCAGATCTGCTGAGTGCAAAACAGTTGCAGCCTAAGGCACAGAAATTTTCTATTTCCAGTGTCATCAATAGTGTTCATGCTCGTTTAACAGAAACACATGGGCCAGGAAGGGTCGGAAATTATGAAATCTGCATCATTCTGTATGAAGCATTTTTATTTATCCCACAATTTCATGACATCAAAACAGAAAGCTGGCACATGGCCTACAAGACTTTATGTCACACACAAACACCCAAGCATAGACATATTTACATACAAGGAAAAGAACCAAGTTCTGTGTCACTCAAACGTATCAAATATATATACACATTAAAATGTTATATACTTATATCCAACAATTACGACAACAAATCAACCACTCACCCTACTATATAATCAGTAAAGACCAAAAATCAAAGAATATGCATAATTTGATCCCCTCACTAGTCACTCACTACCGAATACATTCAACCATGGAAAAATCCTTTACTTTATACTATAACTAAAACGGGATCTTGTATGTTTGAATCTGCAAGTCTATAATAATCCATAAAAATAAGGATAAACCTAACTCCTAACCCAAAAACTAAAGAATAAATATGGAAACGAGACAACAGTGAATGAACCTACAAACCCAACAAATTGACCAAAAAGAAGACATGATTCACCAACGATTTCCTTCACCTAATGTCTAAGGAACAAAAAGAATAAAATTCCACATCAAAAACTGCATGATCATAACAATGAAACGCCAAATAAATTGAACCCCAATCTTTTCTATATAAAAGAAAAAAGATTCAGAAAAGAATCATGCAAGAATTGGAAGATAAATTATCATGCAAAGTGCAAATACAAGAAAATAATCTCCAAGTCCCGAATGCACTATTACGCAAACAGTAAACTAATCATAAACCCAAAAGAAAAGTTAATAAGTGAGCATTTAAGAAAATCCTCATTCACAAAAGGCAACCGGATTAAAGTTACAAACTTGATCACGTATTCCTCGTTATGAATGCAAAAGCAATCACACGAAGTAAAGGCAAAATTAAAAGCATTTGCCGCGAAGGCAATGGAACAAGAAATAAAGAAGAAAAAACAGACTTAACACAGAAACAAGGAGAATAATGAAATACCTAATTCGCAAAGAGGAAGAGAGAAAAAACGAAGAATGAATGAACGAATGGAAGAAATAGCGGTGAATGAGGGAAAAAATACGAAGCTACACTGGGTCAAGTGTATTTATATATATAGGGACGGTTCATGATACGAGAAAAATACTCCCAACCACACAGCTTCGTTGCGATTCTCATTAATGTGTATTAGTGTATATTTTTAAAATAAACTATTTATTATCATTATTATTAGTTCAAAAATATCTATATATATATCTTTTTCTCTTTATATAATTTTCAATTTTTGTCTTTTAGTTCCTTTTTTAAGTTTTTTAACTATACTTTTTACCTATCAATTTGCTTATCACAATCTGAATTAGGTTTTCTATTTTATTACTATTAAGATTTCCATGATTAAATTAACCACATTGTAAAACTTAAAGAAGAAAAAATAGAGTCTTTTTTTAACATATGCATTAGATTTTTTTTTATAATTATTTGTGTGCTGCACACTTTTAATTAAATTGTTGAAATATAATTTTAACAATGTCGTAATTGTAAATACATGTTTCTTAAAGTTACTCATATATATGGGTGAGGATCAACTTACTCCAAGAGTAACTTTTGACAAAGTTACTTCGCTTAATAACTCTTTGTAAATATTGAATTTCATCAATCCAACCATCATATTAAAAGTTTTTATTAAGTAGATCAAGCCTACAAAATTTCATAAAATTTAAAAATTATTTTATTTTCCATCAAATCATTTTAGTTTAACGAATAATATACTTTTTAAAATATAAGTAAATATTGACTCTAAAATCACATACCTATGAATGTCCAATTGACTTAAAATTTGGTGTGCATAATCATCATATTAATATCACATTATTCAATAATTAGATTTGTTAAGTTCACATTCTACAAAAAATTATTAATCATAGTAACTTTGTCAGAGTTACTCTTAAATAAGTTGATCCCTATCCATATATATATATATATATATGAGTTAAGCATGAGATACGTGACTTACCTAAGTGGTAATAAAGTCAAACATATACACATGGTGAAAAAATTAGAGTCAATCGTGACTTTTCTTAAAATTATTTGTATGTTACATGAAACATATATTAATACATTGAAGCGTTGGGTTTGGTCCGGCTTTTTTCCTATTTATAAGTTACTTAAAATAAGAGCTTTGAAAAATAAAATAAAAATTATTTGGCATTTTAATTTTTTTAACTTAAAAATTATTTTTAAATTAAAAAGTTGTTTGGCCAATAGATTCGCCAATGAGAAACGCGGTGAATGACAAGGAGGCTTTACGTTTGTTGCATCTTCTAATTTCAACATATTAAGATTCAGAGATTATTTGAGAATATGAAAAAAGAATCATCTAATATTTAGTATTTACCTAACAATAGTTTACTTTTTTAAAAAAAATAAAGTGTCCGAGTTTGATTGGGTAGCTCAAATTGAATAAATTTCAGCCCGGTATCCGAACCAATTAGATTTGTTTACTATTTCTCTTACCCAATTAACTCGATTAATATGAACCAACCCGATTCAAAGACCTTGGATAGGGTCGGTTTGGTATGACTCATGTTCACCCCTACTAGGTGGAGTCCTTCCATTTAAGGTAGGTTTATGTTTCATCTACTCATTTTCAAAGCAATTATTTAGTACAATACGTTTTTATATTTATTTGAAAGGGAATAATTACAAGACTCAGCCCTAAAATCAAATAATATCGATGTGAAACATAAATATGGAGAACAATCACATACACGCATAAAAAAAATTAGTTTTTGAAGTTTTATTCGTCTTAACGTCTTTAATGATTAATAAAAAAATTATTTGCTATATATATGAGTATGAGTTGAAATCCTATTCGAGTTGGGTAGGACCTCTATGAGCGGCAAAACTCTCCGTCCGAGTATTAACATAGCTACACTTGAGACCACTGGTTAAGTTGGAACAACCCTTACCAGCTTATCAACATGCTCAGTGGTATAATTTTTTACTTTAATACAAATTGAGTGTGTCATCCTGACAGTTGTCGAACCTGCACAAAATTATAATTATAATTCTCTGATCTGCAAACTACTTGTAGTAGAATGGTATAAACCGAGTCGAACCTTGAAGATCCACTCAAATTAATCCTTCTTTGGGAGGTTTGATTGATTGGAATAAACTGAAGAAAATAAAAAATCAAGTTAAAAGCAAAGGTTGAATCAATTCAAGACAATATCAATCCAAGGAATTCAGAGACTATTTTCATGGTAAATCATTGATTATTAATAAAATGCATTCAAGAGATTAAATCTATCAACTTAGAATCATGTGGAACCCCTACAATGATCCCAGATTCACTACTGAAATAATTTCCAGAATTCAATTGATTAAGATTAACAAGATCAAATAACCATAAAATCTTATGTTAGATCCAAATCAATTTTATAAACAGAACCCAATTGAAGTAAATAATTAAATGAACACATTCAATTTAATTGCTTACTCTATGCTTTTTAATCGTTGTATGATGATTAACCAATCAAGAGTACAACATACATCAATAACAAATTTCATAACCAAAACATGTTAACCAATCAAATTTTGATAAAAGAAATATGAAATTGAAGCAAGTGGAGTAGGAAAGCAAGGTAGATGTAATTCAATGAGCATGTAAATGAAGATTAAACCTCAAAACCAAGATGAAAATAAGTTTGACTCCTTGAATTGAATAAAAACTTAGTCTTCCATGAAGACTTTACAAAAAAAAATGAACAAAAGTAAATGAAACTCTTAGTAATTTCTAATACAACTTGGATGCTCTTCTCCCTAGCAAGCCATCCTATTTATAGGAAGGGAAAAGATGTCATTCCAAACATGATCACTCAGCCATGACTAAGCATTTTTGTCCACAAATGGACTTATTGATCAATTACCTAATTCATTTTTCCATTACTTTGAATCATTCACCTACTGTAGCTATCACCTACTTGTCTCCCACTTGCACCGAGCATATCATCCTCAATTTGGCAAAATCCACGAGAGTTGTCTTCAGATGAAATCAAGCCCTGGATCTTAGCTTTCAAATTCTGTTGGGTTGAGCCCAAAAGGAATTTTCTAGCCCAAGTTATGGCCCAATCATTGAGTGCTGGTCAGGTTTTCATGTGATGTTGACTATTCCGTCTTCCAAGCCCATTTTAACTCACTAGCCATCCGATTTAGCTTTTAGGTTCTTCATCAAAGTTGTAGGGCTTTCTTTTATCTTTCCTACAATATAACGAACATAATTTTTAGATGTCTAGAACTCAAGTTATGCTTGAAATACGAAAACAGTTTAATGCTGAAAAATATAATTGAGCCCAATATGAACCTGAATTGGCATAATATGCTTATGACTTGTTAATTAAGCATAAAAGATGTATTAAAAGGTTACATTTGAGGGATGATTAATGTGTATAATTTGTATTATCACATCCCTATTTAAATTATTCGTATGTTACATAAAGCATATATTAATAGAGAGTTTATCCTTTTGACTCGAGTAGTCTACAAAAATATTAACCATAGTGCATATTGCAAGTGTGTTTGGTATAATTAGAGAATAAGCTAGTTGAAACATGAAATAATATTTGAAAGTTGAAAAACTAATTAATTGAATTAAAAGTATTTGGTAAAATTAGCTGATAACTGAAAAATGATAGATAATATCATCATTAATTAATGAACAAAAACTTTAAATTTGGTAATTATGAATAATTTTAAGGATAAAATTATAAAAAATAATTCCCACGAGTTGAAATCTTGAAATTAAAAAAAAAAAATCCTAGTAGCTACTAAAAAAATCATACTTTACCAAGCATGGTTGAAATGGTTTAATAAACTTTTTAGCTACCAATTTCACCTTTCATTTAGATGAAATGACATATCAAACACACTTTACACTCCACCCGAGATATATGGGCTGACACACGGTGTCATGTTATACATTCTTTTACATGGGGTCCTTCCATTTAGGTAGGCTTATATTTCATCTTCATATTTTCAAAGCAAATACTTTGTGTATTATGTTTTATATTTATTTATTTATGATTTTTAAGGCGCCTTCAAAAGTGTTGGCATTGGTGTCTTACATTGTGACCAATTCCTCTCATGATCAGTGTGCTACCTAGCCCACATCATGTTACCTATTTTACGTATCTATTAGTCCCTATATTTTTCAAAAATTGTAGATTGGGATCCAACTTAACATTATTTCTTCTATAGTTAACATCCATTCACTCTCTATTAACTTGGGTTTGTGTCAATTTACCTTAATTCCTAATAGGGGTGGAAACAGGCCAGGCCAGGCCAGGCTTTGGCAGGTCTGAGCCTGACCTAACTCATAATTCTTAAGCCTGAGCCTGACCTGTTACCTGTTACAAGGCCTTTTTGTAAGGTCTGACCTGACCTGCGAAAAAGTCTGGCCTGTAAGCCTGTTTAGAAGCCTGTTTTATAACAAGGCCTACCAACAGGCCAACAACCTATAAGCCTATGCAGGCCAGCATGCCTTTTAAGCAGGTTTTTTTATATAATTAATTTAATATATTCTAATTTTTTATTATGTTATAAATTTTTTAATTATATTTATAGTTATTTATATAATTAATTTAATATATTATATATTATTATATTAAACAGGCCGGCTTGTTAAGTCTGTTAAGCCTAAGGCTTCTTAAAAGGCCTATTTAACTAAACAGGCCTTTTAAGAAGCCTTAGTCTGGCCTTTTTAATAAATGGGCCAGGCCAGACCATAAACAGGTCAGGCCATAAACAGGCTAGGTCGCAGGCCCTGACAGGCCGGCTGGCCTATTCCCACCCCTAATTCCTAATATGAGTTTCCTTCCCTAACATTGGTTCATAACCATAGTTTCCTCTCTGTACTCCATTGGCAGTCTCATTTTTCTCTGTCGTACAACCACTAGGCCCTTTCATCACTTTTTGTCTCATGTTTGACTACCACCACCACAATGTTAGGGTTGTCATCCCCTTATCTAAGGCCATCCTTGCTAGATAATCACAAAAAAACTTAGTGCGCCACAGGGAGTATGCCGTCAGCGTCAAGCATGCCATCACCCCTGTCACCGCCTATCATTCAAGAACTACCATTACAACAGAATTACCCTAAACCCATGGTGGCAGATTCATTAATTCAAGGAGGTTGTCACTACATGAACAAATTGTTGGCCATCAAGCCCGTGTCTCTGATTGTTGCGCACAAAATGAACTAGGTCTCTTGTAACATCCTAATTCCATGAAACTAGAAATAATGTCCGTTGGAAGCATATTCCTAAATTTACCAAATTATTTTTTGCCAATTATCGACATCAATTACAATTCACAAATCAAGTACTGAAGTATACCAACGGAATACATATGCATAATATTTGATATTATATTACATGTGTTCTAAAAAAACAAAGGTGGCACATGTACAATATATAATATCCTCAAAATACAAAGTAAGAAAGGTCTTATGGCACCAAAATAATACATATCCAAGGAAATAAATACACAGTTAAATGTACATCAAGTGTGGTAAATACAAAAGAATGGGATTAGTGGGGATCCATTAATCAACTCCCAAGTTCTCCGGCCAAGCGCCCGGTTGAGAGCCCTGCCACTACAAGAAAAACAGTCATTAGTGTAGGCCAAAAGCCCACGCTAAACTATAAAAATGGACGCTAAACTGCATATTAGCGTCGGCCTAGCGTCGGTGTCGTGCCCCCGCTAAAACCGTTGAAGCAAAAATTTGCGTTCAGGCCGACGCTAATAAGTGTAGGCCAGCCCACGCTAACTGAGACGCTAAAAGCCAAAAAAAAGTTAACATGGCCGACGCTAATGCTAGTTAGGGCCAGCCTACACTAATTTTGGGTAGGGCCAACCTACGCTCGTGTTAGCCGGGGCTAGCCTACACTAATATCAGCCAAGGCGACATTAGCTTGGGCTGGCCTATGCTAATTTAGCTAATTTAGACAGTTATGTAGCTGTCATCTAGACTCACTTCAAGCCCTTACACGCAAGTTATATATAATATAAATGTGAGTACTTTTGAAGTTAGTTTATTCAAAAGACACAATTTAACAAGCTGCAGACCTTCACATACAATTCTAGTAACAGAGAATGCCAATTTCATAACAATATACTTTACTCATTTGAGAGACATAAAAACAATTCCTAGAAACTTAGATCCTAAGGACAACACTTCAACTTTAAATAATTATACTACCTTCCAAATCTTACAAAACTGAATGCAAATTTAGCCAACTTCAACTACCATCCAGTTATACATGAACAAAACCCTTTGGAGAAAAATATTTACGGATACCAAGTACTGAAACAAAGCAGAAAAGCACATCTTAAGACTTCACCTCTTTCTGCCCAGAAGGCAAGAAGGGTTTCCACCATCCAAATTCATATTTAGCAACATATTCATCTGCCATTATCACTCCATAACTTCAAAGACAAAAAGGTACCAAAACTTGTACATACCTAAAATTAAAAAAAATTACCTGATAGCTTAAATTCAAAGCCAAAAAGCCTTAGATTATGACCTCTATAGCAGCAGCTAGCTCACCTGAAATTAAAACAAACCACTTAATCATACAGCAGAATAATCAACAGCAAGAGATAAAAATTGTCACAAGAATTTTAAACAGAATTTCTAATATGTGCTACCATCCCTTTCCTAGAAAGATCAATGCATTTAACTAAAAGAAATTGATATGGATTAAGCTATTTAATTTATATAATTTATAAAGACAAGGAGAGTGTTGTCACTTTCATGGATTGGAAAGTGTTGTCACACACAATGAGATGTTGAAAACAGAATGAGAGTTTTCTTGGCTTGATTGCAAATAGATACTAAACACATGTGATGATACTATTAAGCAACCATTTTCATTTGTACTTGGGAAATTGATTTGGGGGATTGGATCCCCACTTTAAACACCTTAACTCTGATAATTAGAGGTTGTGCTATTGGCATACAAGGCCACAATAGTCTTTAAACCCAATTGATCAATTTCCCCCTCCCCACCTTCCCATTTTATGACAGTTCGTTCAAAAAATATCAAATTAAATATAATATTCCAAATTAAATATAAAAATATCAATCTCAAATAGCTTTACACGGACTCACCAATGTGGGCAAAATGCCTCTTGAAATATTAGGAGTGAAGGAGTGGGTTTCTGCAAAAAAAAGTAGTTAAAGAAATATTATATACACTACACATTTAATTTTATACAAAGAAATAAATAAATACCACTACCAAACAATTTTTCTAGAAATAAAATGAAAAAGAAAAAGTACTATCCTTTTTAAATAGTAGACAAAT
Organism: Sesbania bispinosa; assembly: GCA_026901365.1. Classification (NCBI taxonomy): domain Eukaryota; kingdom Viridiplantae; phylum Streptophyta; class Magnoliopsida; order Fabales; family Fabaceae; genus Sesbania; species Sesbania bispinosa. The sequence continues at coordinate 816,850 of QLOH01000268.1, forward strand.
TATTATTTTCAAATTATATTACTTCCCATTTGATATCAAAAAGCCAACTTGGTTATTATTTTTATATGGTTTCCAATCATAGAAATCATAGAAATATTATAAAAAGACAAATCAAAGGCACGTTAATGTCAAGGAATGTAAAATTTAGGCACTTTAATTGATAAAGTGCTTTCCCGATTCTGCTAATTCCCTTCATACAAGCAACTTCAAAGAATGACAATTAGGATACAATGAATTATCAATTAGGATACAAGCAACTGCTGGTCCAAGACTGTCCTGCTCCTACCTTGCCACCAGTTCCCTATTGAAGCACTGTTTGAATCGGTACCATTGGTATTATCACCATCATCCTTATCATTCTTGCACCGCAGAGTTGAAAAATATGAGTATATTAGCAATAGCTTCTGCATCCAACATAAAAATGTTTAAAAAAACCAACATAAAACCTCATTTACCTAAACATTATGTGATTCCAAACTACCCCAGTGATGTCTTCAGGAAGCAGGAAGATAGAACATCCAAGCTTTCTTGCAATGCTAATAATGTAGGTAGAATCATCTTTTTCTCTTCATCTGCATGATGCCAATGGTTTATTTATACACAAATGTTGGAAGGTAAACCAAGATCAAGGCAAAAGTATATAATTTAAAAATTCTATTTACATGTTTAGATAACAATTGTGTAATTGAAAGACATTTTGCAGTTCATTCCATGTGATTTATGTAGCCGACCCCACCTAGTGAAAAGAAGCTTGGTTTTTATTGTTTTTTTTCTTACTACTAAGTTTCCAAACGGAGAGAACAAGTCAGACAGGAATATGAGGAAGTAATTAAGTAATTAATTTGGTATGATTAGACATGCAATTTCTGTTTTGCTTACTTATGCAAAGGAAAGGAGAATGCAAATAATTAATGTATTAGAGTAGGAGGACTAATAAAAATGATTAAGAAATATTTTCAGCCTCATTGTCATTATGGATTATAAAGAAATTAGCTATTACATGGATACCTTATTCATTTTAAAAATCAAGCCATCTAAAACTTCTTACCATTTGAAATTTCTTGAACAATTGCAGGAGCAGGAATGCCAGAGTATTAATCATCTCCAATGTACAAATCATTTGAAAGAAATTCTGAGTGACTGTACCTTTCTAAGGAATTGATGGGCATGGTGAACTAATTTCCAATCACTTCATTGAGCAAGGAGATTTTTTGCATATGAAAAACCAGTTCCATGTGGCAAATCTACAAAAATAATGCTACATACCTGACCAAAAAAACATTAACATCAGTAGCACTAAATAAATCACCCTCCAATAACAAAATAATAGAAGAATCATATAAAAAGAACAAGTATTAGTTATCTCAAGACAAATTATAAATACATATATTATAACCACATGCTTAATATACACGGTAATTTTTATTAAAAGAAAATTACTAACCTCAACATATGAAATCAATGTCAAATTCTTGAGGATGCACTCTGTACCTTTGTCCAGGATTGTGGCCTCAAGATCAAATTAGGCAAGTTTCCGTCATACTCCTTGATTTCAAATGCAAGTGGACCTATTTCATCCGATTGATAACAAAGTCATTTTAATATCAAAATACTCTAATAGAGCATAGGGTGTTGTTCAATTCAACACATCTTTTACATAAGGATAATCAAATGGCTGTAGATAACTTATGAAAATGGGCGCATGGAGCTTAGATGGGAAGCATTGGAATATGAATTCTTCTCTCAGGATGTTCCTATCACATGTGTCCAAATGGGAATTGGTTTACCGCTTATCAAGAAATAGAGGGAGGTAAGCTCCAAAAACTAATGCAGTTGGTGAAAGAATTTGAAGAAAAGTGAAATCTGTATTCTAATTCACAAAGAATTCGAGGAAGAGTGAAATTTGTATACTAATTCACAAAGAAAGGATTTACAGTTTTAAATAGATAGAATAGTAGCCCAGAAACTAACAGAAATAACTGTAACAAACTAACAAACTAACAGAAAAACTAACTCAGTTAAGTATTGTCCAACAAACTAGGATTGTACAAGCTGTTAGTGAGCAGATATATGCATTGCACTGTTAAGAAGTATTTGGAAGCAGTGAAGTGAATTTTAAGGTATCTCAAAGGGAGATGGAGAAAGGTTACCTTTGTAGCAGCTTGAAGGTCCCTGTAAGTTATATCCTGAGTGCCAGCTCATATCCAGTGCCAGCTCATAACCTGATATACCAAAATGTATCTTTACTTGTTCATTGTAATTGTAATAATAGCCTTCTTACAAATAAATTAAAGACAAAAGTTTTATTCAAAAGAAGGAAAATTGCAAAGTAATAAGGGATGAGACATAAGCTAAATAAAAGAACAAATCTTGAAGCATGAGCTATATAAACACCAAACAAGTATTCACAACAGAAACCTAAATGTTAAGCTAAGATGATCAATATCAATAAGAGTTGTTGTTGTTGTCATTTTACTATTCTCACCAAACAAGTTATCACAAACTGCTGTTTAAATCAATATATAAACTTATTTATGCAGGTCTACTAGTGTGTAAAAGTAAGCACTAGAATGAGTCATGGAAAAGTTATGCAGGTCTACTAGTATTTATGCCATGACCAAGGTACATGTAATTGAGGACATTATTATGGGAAGCCAACTAAGGATATCTGGTGGTTTCCTAAACAACAGAAGCTACAATTGTTATGTCCAGTGACAGTGAAAAAAAAAAACATAGCAACCCTGTGATTGTAGTGTCCCTCCAGGTTTAGAGTTTAATTGTAGCTCAAATTAGGAAGAGAAAAAGAAAACCTTCAAAGAAAACATAGCAACCCTGTGATACTGGCCATGGGACAAGTGCACACCAGCTAATACTAAAACCTTCAAAGAAAACATAGAAAGGATCAATACCTTTAACCATTTGTTCATAAGTAGCTCGGTCACGCATCATCAAAGCTGCAGCTTCTCCATTCAAGGGGTTTGATGGATTGGGATACAAAAGAAGTTGTGGCAGAAACACCTCAAATACATTGACAAGATCTAGAAGAATGCAGATTTTGACATATGACAACTAACCAAAGATGTCAAAATGAACAACTCAAGAAAAACCATATATTTTGTCATAAGGTTTGAAGAAAGATCATTACCAAACATGGGGCTCCAGGTCTGATTGATAACATCAAGACAAATTGATCCTGACCTGAAAATTATTGTTATCCAAGATGATCCCACACTTATCATAAAATGAACACGCAAGGTAAACTATTTAAGATAGACAGTTTAAGTGCATTAATATAAAATTCATACATCTCATCAACATTTGGGTGAGATAGATCTTATTGATAAAGCCTATGGAAGGAGATTTGTAAGGATAAGCATCTGGCAGCTCAACTCTTACTTTCCACACACCTCCTTGATAAGGACCTGCATGAGCCATCACATGAATGAAAAGAAGATTGAAAAAAGCAAAGTACATAGTACAATGGCAACACCTTTCACATAGTTAATCATTCAATCTCAGTTTAATATCCAGAACTAGGACAGAACAATTTAAAAAAAAGTGAAAATAACTAAGGTAAATAAATTCGGTATAACTAGAAACCAGCAAAAAAAAGCTCAGGGCCTCAGGCCAATTCTTTTCCAGCTAAAAATTAGTGTTATATTCAGACTAAGAACGCCATAGCAAGCAAAAGGGAGATTAAATAAGAAAACTGACAGAAATTACTTTGTAAGATAAGAACCAATAATAAATTGTATCTTAGCTTAATTTTAGAGACAATATATAGGATAATTACTAAATTATATATAATTCTAGATCTGAAGGTTAAAAGGAACAAACAATTGCTGGTTGAGATTTAAAATTATAGATCTGAAGGTTAATTTTCTAAATTAGCTTAAAAAGAACAAACAATATATAATTCTAGATTAGAAGGTTAATTTTAGAGAAACATGCTTCTCTTTTAAAATTAACTTTTGTAAAAATGTCCCAAGAATAGGTTCAGATTAGTTACCTTATCAAACCATTGTATCTTAGCTCTACCTAAGGTTCTTATCTCATTAAATGGGCATAAATGGGCTTATGCCACCCCACCCATCATAAGAACCCTATAAATTTCTCTTGAGCCACTAATTTATCATACATAAACTTCAGTCATAATCTATACTTGTTTTCTAAACAAATACTAGTAATAAAATCCTAATAAACATAAAGATAGCGTTTAATAAAACCAAGGTATACCCCATTTAGATAAAATTCCTGTTTTCTTTATAGAGAATTAACAAAAACGTTTTGCAAATATACCCCATTTAATATATGCAAACGTTCTATATTATACTAGTGACAAAATGTTCTCAAGAATTAAATTCATATTTTGGTTTTGGATGTACAAGAAACCATGTGCATCTCAGTCATATTTTGGTTTTGCATAAACGAAGCTTTGGACTTCATTTATTGAATTGCCAAAATATACAAACCATCATTTAGTGGCACTTTCAATAGTTCAGTCCCAGTTTTCAACCCACTAAATAGAAATTCAAGGACAATGGGTTCTTGAGCATGGAAGTAAATTGAAAATAGAGCAACAGACAATTTATTCATTACTACTCATCCATTCATTTCCACTTGAAATCCGAAAAACAGAAACCAAAAATACAACAGGATAGGATGATGAAATATCAAAAAACATAAACAAATGGGAATGTCTTACAATGTCGACAAGTAAAGTACAAACAAAGTGGTATTGTAAAATTCAAATTTAGTCTTGTTTGAAAGGAAACCATTTACCATTAAACACGCTTTCTTTCCCTTGTTATTCAGAAAGAGAAAAAACGACAGTTTGAGAAAGGAAAGGCTTTAGCAACTGACAGTAAATTGAAAACTCAAAAGAAGTCTCTTAAAAAGGGAAATTCCAAGAAAGGCAAGACAAAAGGAAAATAGTCTTTTAGATTTTATCAAAGATTGTAGAGTTTTTGGGTACTCTGCTTATTGTCAAATGTCACATGATCAATGAATTTAGGATTCGAATAAGCACGTAGGAGGAGACCTATATATGATTAAATCATGCAACCATTCCTCACTTCAATCTTTCAAGCATTGGTTTATTTGGAATCATTATACTCGGCATGCTTATAGACAAATCACCTGCACTTATATAGTTTATACAAATTGATTATAATTAATTTCACATCGTTTTTCATATTATGACATTCTGATTCTATTCCATATGCTCAATGTGAGAAAATGAACCCCTCACCCTAATTTATTCAATGTAATTTTATATAAATCAGAAGCAAAGCACCCCATGATTTCTTGGTTATCTTTGCTACACCTTCCCATCCTTTCCTAGCATCAAACCAGAATTTACATTACAACTAGCAAAAATTGAGTTACACAAGCCAAAAAATGCAAAAAATCAGAAATTAATAAATTTATACATTAAAAAAACACCTTTGGATCTTAATGTGCTCGATTTCTCCTGAAAATGAGAAGAACTCGTGAATCTCTCTCTCACTAGCTAGATCTGAAACTTGCTTCACCTGCACCGTTCTCGTCCCGGTGCAAATGAGCGGCGCGGCTGTGGAGCAGACGAGTGGGACGAGTGACGTCCACACAGAACGCGGCTTCAAACTGCGGCTGCTGAGGCGGTGGAGGTGAGAGGCGGACGACGAGGTGGGTAAGCGGCCGGGAGGTGGGTAAGGGTTTCTGAAAGTGAACGCAAAGAGAGGGAGATGGGTAAGGGTTCTGAGGCTTCAAACTGCACAGAGAGGGTTTAGGGGAAGGGAAGCTAACGCAAAGAAAAGATGGGGAAGGGAAGTTGCTGGCTGCGTATATGAGAGAAAAAGGAAGCCAAAGTTTACATGTAGCCAGGGCTAGCCTCCGCTAAAAAAAATCTACAAAAAATTAAAGACTAAACTGACATATTAGTCCTTGACTTTGCAAGGGTCGGGCAGTTTGATCCCTGAGTTTACAAAATAGCTCCGTTAGTTCTTGACATTGCAAGACGACAGTCACTTTAGTCCAAGGCTCTTAACTCCGTTAAATTTTGCTGATTTGTAACGTTATATTGCCACGTAGGATGCTGGAGTGTGTCAAAACGTTGCCGTTTTGCATTGTTTTAATAATGGAAGAACAATCCTAACAGTCATTTTCGTTTTCCTCTTCTTCTTCATCTCCTTTCTCTCTTTGTTCGCGAAGTACATGGTCCTTTCTCTCCTTCTTCATCTCCTTTCTCCTTGTCTGCGCATGGGTAGTTGTTGTTTGTTGAGCTTGGCTTCCTGTACACCAACATTTATCAGCCATGAGCACCATAAATAGGAGGTATAATAGTGGGGGTTCCAATTATTCGCACATTACTCAGAGGGGAAGAAATGAGCCAAAGTGTAATTGCAATCATATAGCAATTACAATAGTTGATCCAAAATAACAGCAACATTAACATGAACACAGGTCCATAGTTGATCCATAAATCTAATTACATCCCAAAAAAGCTAATAATTAAACTCCCAGAGTGCTTGCAGTGCAGATCCAATTACTAATTAAGCCCAGGAGTTGGCATAAATTGTTGTGCCTTTGAGGAATCATCCACACCATCAGTTTGGAGCAGTTGGTGGTGGGTTACTCTCTCTTGCTGCAGATGAACCTTTTCCTCTTATGGGCAGCTTACTCCTTAGCAAATTGGTCTTCCTTTTTGGGCTGGGGTTTATAGGAGGGGGTCTTCCTTTTTCGGCCAACACAGATACACACACAAATGCATTTTACGGGGCAAAACACTCGACCACAAACAATAAGGGCCAACATTAACAAAATCCCTAAACCCTAACGCAAACCCTAACCACAGAAATAGCGAGATACAGTAACCATTACCTGTGAACCCATTGAAGCAACAGTAGCAAACGATTTTTGGGGAGAGAGACCTATGGAAGTTGAAGAAGAAGGGATAAGCGTAGCGGATTCCCCTAAGAAATGTGCGGGAAGAGAGAAAGACTTTTGGGGAGAGGGAGCAACTGTGAATCCTTCTTGGCATCTCAGGTGGCAATATAACGTTACAAACGCAGCAAAATTTAACGGAGTTAAGAGCCTTGGACTAAAGTGACTGACGTCTTGCAATGTCAAGGACTAAATGAGCTATTTTGTAAACTCAGGGACCAAACTGCCCGACCCTTGTAAAGTCAAGGACTAATCTGCTAGTTTAGTCAAAATTAAAATATCACTAATGGGGGCCAGCGGACGCAAAGTACCTTCATTAATTTGAAATGACCCGCGGGCGTCCTAGCGTGCGCTTTGCTAGGGCCAGCCTATGTTAGTAACAAAAACTTAGCGTAGGCCACGCTAGTTTTTTTTGCAGCTAATTGCTCTTTTTATTGTAGTGTGCACATCTAAAATAAGCCACAAATACGGGGTAAGACTAAAGTCCCAGTGAATGTGATCATGAAAGCAATATAGGTGTACAGACAAATGATAATGCACAACGAAAACAAAGATATCATTTAACAACCCTTAATGTAAACAATACAACATTCAACCTCCGGTGTTTTACCCAGCACCCCTAGGGTCCTATCACTTAACCTTCACCTGACATAAGCTCAGTATCCGTACAATGAACGTCTCTCTTGTGGTCTATCTAGACGTATCATTTACTCCTGTCTTAATTATCAATCAACATTTCATTTTACTCTTACATAATTTTCTCTAGGTCCAAGACCCATAATTTTCCTCCCATACAAATGTATGTAATGAATTCATGATGTAAGAGTAACTTAAATTCATAAATGATTCCTCAATAAATTTGTCACATGAGTAATGAAAATGAGCATGGGTTATGGCATGCTATAGTATTTTCCCCAAACCCTAACAATCCTAAACCCTATAATACAATCAATCCAAGCAATACTCATCAACCATTCACAATTATAGTCAAGAAGACAGAAACATAAGGGAATAGGAGTAGAGGATAGGGATCTCATAAAGTTAACACACAAATGAGAGTGAGTGGGTGAACCACACTTACCTCTAAGGGTAGAAAAATGAGCCTTGAGGGGCGGAAGTCACTTTCTTGGTCTCCTTTTCCTTGGGGAATCAAGCCTTGAGCCTCCTCCTCTTCTCCTCCTTCTCCTTGCTTTGCTAGGGTTGAGAGAAAACTGTTTAAGTGTTTTTGATTTGGATCAAAATGACCCTGGAAACATTTTTAAAAACTGATTTTCGCGTGTTCTTGCTCAAGCGAGACTTTTCTTGCTTGAACGAGAATTGAACAGTAGATCTCTGTTGCGTTCTCACTCAAGGGAGAATCCTCTCGCTTGAGTGAAAATCAGGTAGAGATCACCCTAACTCTCCTTTTCGCTTAAGAGAAAATATCAGTAACCAAAATTCACATTTTTACTAAGATATTCGCTCAAGCGAGGATCTTCTCGCTTGAGCGAAAATGCTCTAGTGTTTTCCCCTAAAATTCAGTTTTTAACCCCCTTTTTACCTACTTCCTTTTATGAAAACCTTTTATACTCTTAATTTTACTTATGAAAATGATTTCAATTTTTTGGGAGGTTACACCTCTCCCCCACCAATGACTTTATTAACAACATGAATTTATATTGTCCAACGTAACAAAGAAACAATAATTTATGTTGTCCAAATGTTTGAGGCAAGATCAATATTTGGTTGGGAAAACATTATTGGAAACAAGACAAAGTCATAGGCATTGATTGATTTGGTGCAAGTAGTGCTCCAGTGGTAAGAATTTGCAAGGAGTTTGGTATCACAAAGGAAGTTGTCATTGCATCTGCTAAAGAAAATTCATAATCTATTGAGCTTTTTTTGTTGTCAATCTAGAGCTCGTAGGTTTCACAGGTGGCTTTGGGTTACTATCTCGAGATTTGTTTCTTGAGATATCATTTAACCCACAATAAGGATGATTAGATTGCTCATGCATGTCATTCTTAAAAGAGAAACATATATTAAAGGATGAGATGTATTAATAAAGTTGTATAAAATTGTAACAACTATTTTGGCTTGTGAGTTTTGGATTGTGACATAGTTGAATTAAATAATCCTCACTCTAGCACTTGTTTAAGTATGGTCAAATATGGCTTCTTTGAAGAATTCAACCCTTCATTATAATTATCTTTTAGATGACCTATTATAAAATCATTGCAATTTTGTATCTCTCAAAAGCTAGGGCTAGTCACTTCCTTAAATATAAAAAATAGAAGTCTTCTATCAGTTACTTGGTATCTTCGTTTAATTCATTGATCCCTCTATAACTTTTAAGAGAATAAATTCAAAAGGAATAATATGGTATAATCATTTTTATGATGAAGATTGAAATGATTACACAGCCTGGTTATTCAATCTGTGAACTAATTTGGTTAAATCATTTTTATTGTTGCGAGTTCGTTTCATTTCATGCCATATAAAAGGTTAACACACACTTATTCAGTCCACAACTCATGAACAACAGGCAACCACCAAAGGCTACTGGCTATAATCCCGGTGTGTGGGCATGTATATTTTTGTCTCTTTAGTTATGTTCATGTTGTGAGCATCGTGTAAAAAAATCAATCATTTTCATGATGTTCAAGTATAAGACTGGAGTCTTCATTCCCTCAATTAATGACCTCATGGACTTCATCATTAGGAATTTATGACAAATTAGCCTCATTTTTTATTGGTTCTGCCAGATTCTTAAACTGACCACCTAAATTCCACTTTTCACCTCTATAGCATAAAAACATTTTAATATGCTAGGCCAATGGAAAACATTACATCAATTCAGAAGATAGGGAAAATTATATGAAGAAAAAATTTCTCTCATTTTCTTTATTCATCGTTCAGTTTACCATCACAAAAGTGTTCTTTCTCCTTCTCAGTTTTCATTTTTTCAGCTCCCTCTCTCACTATGAAATCTTAGATTTTTTTAGGTTCTTAACATTTTTATACTATTGATATTTAAATCCAATGACATAGCAACATCTGAGACGGGTCTTGTTCATGCTTCTTTTGTTTTTAATATGTATACTACAATAAAAGTCCACCGTGAATTTAACACTCTAAAATCCTAAATAATTCACACTAGATGAACCATGCATTTATGCTTAGTATAACTTTTATAGATAGCATACATATGTTTTTAAAAATGTTGGCAATTCGGTTTATAGTATTGTACTATATCAAATGCAACCATTTTGTTCTAAAAAAAAATACAATCCACTATACATAAATATAATGACAATTTGGGTACAAAGTACATAAATTTTTATCACTGTCAAATAAGTTTTTAACGAGATCTCCATGTATCCAAATTTAAACTATAACAAATAAAAACCTCATGCTAATAAAGGGAAAAGGCAATAACCCATGAAAAGTAAAGCACATGACTATTGACAAATTACACTGCCAAAAAAAGGAAAGATAAAAAGAAGAGAGCAAAAGAACATTGTTGAAAGGACATGGCATCAAATCAACAATTAACAAGCAAAAATTCTCCCAAAACAATTATTGTAACATGTTTCTGAGTACAAAAAGTGTTCCTTCCATATTTTTACCTAATTTTCTTTCTTTTAATCCATAACTAAATCAATTCATCGGCAAGTAGTTCATAAACCAAGTGCACTTGTGACGACTTTCACAACAAAACTAAAGTCAAATCCTTTAAAATTGTTGTGGGTGAATTGTTGCTAGTGAAATCAAAACAAAAGAAAAATCCATTACAAGTGATGATATATCAAGTCAAGAGAAAAAAATTTGTCCTATATATATTAGTTAATGACATACTAATTACAAAAGCTATTGACTTTTAGTAATCTAAACTAAAGACTTGCTTAGATCTTCCTATAGTTTCTCATGCCAAAAACATTTAAAGCTAGTAGTCTATACTTAGCTTCTCTCAAACAAAAAAAACAAGATTGACTTGGCTCTCAATACTAAAGTCCATGCATTAAATCCCTAAATTCACTATACCATGTTTTGACTTGGTTTTCATAGTGTAACCTATATATCCTTAACTAACAAGTTTCTAAGTCATAGAGTTCTATGAAGAGGTTCAAATAGAAATGCCCTTATCAATGATAAAAGAAAGCTTCAAAACCTTATGGTAATAAGGGGAAAAGCAGTATGAAGTTATGGAATTTAAATTAGGGAAAAAAAACAAAAAGGAACATCAACTAAAAACGATTGGCAGAGGGCATCCAACTTACGGTATATGAAATCGAATCTTGGACCAACAATTTATTCGTGCAATGAAAACTCCTGGAATGAATGAATCTTCCACGACGGGTTCAGGGTAGTTCAACTATAGTGATGATGCTCAAACAACATGGGACAACAACATTGATGGCGTACTCATTGTGGCGTGCATGGGTATATGGTGATTATCCAACAAAGATGGCCTTCAATCAAAGAGAACTACGACATTAACATTATGGTGGTGGTAATCAAACATGAGATGAAAAGAAATAAAGGGACAATGGTTGCATGATGGAGAAAAATGAAGCTACCTATAGAGTACAAGGAGGAAAGTAGTGTTAGGAAGGAAATTCAAATTAGGAACCAAGGTAAATTGACCCAAACCAAAGTTAACATAGTAAATGGCTATTAACGGTAAAAAAAAAAATGTTGAGTTAGATGCCAATCTGCAATTTTCAAAAAATATGGTGAACTAATAGATACATAGAAAAGGTAACATGACATGGGTAATGGATTAAGACTTAAGTAACTCTAAATAACAAATAAGTGCATTATTAATTATCGAAATAGAAAAGGTATATGAAATATATTATGAAAAATTAAGGATAAAAGTGTAAAATGTAATTTTGGTACGTGGAAGTGAATTAGAGACGAAAACAATGAAGGGAGAATGGAAATTAGTTCAAGTTTTGTTATTTTAGGTAGTGTTTGTAGTTGAATAGAATGCGACAAAATAAAACAGAACAAAACAAAATATAACAGGACAAGAAATATTTTATGTGGTGTGTTTGTTAACTACAGAACATAATATGATGATATATGTTCAATTACATATATATATATCCTTATCCTATTTATTATTTAATTAAGTATTGAAAAATTGAATATGGGGTGTTGAGCGGTGGTAGTAAGGGGTGTAAGGTGACAGTGGCAGTGGTAGTGGTGGAGATGGTGGCAACAATGGCGACAATGGCAGTGGCGGCGGGTGATGATGGTTGTGGTGTAGGATGCCAAGCAACAATGGTAGTGGTAAAGAGATGTTAGGTGATGGTGGCAGCAGCCACATAGGTGGCAGTGGCGGTGGTGACAACAATGGCGATTTAAGGCGCCAAGCGACAATGTGGTGGTAAAAGGTGTTAGGTGGTAGACGTGGCAACGATAGAGGTGGTGGTGGTGACATCGGTGGCGGTGCAGGTTTCTAGGTGACAATGGTGGAGGTAAAAGGTGTTACGTATTAGTGGAGGAATTGCAATTTTGGGAAGAAGGTTAAGAGAGTCAATGGTAGTTTTGTTAATAAAAAATTAATAATGAGATGTTTTGTTCTGTTCTCTTTGGTTCCACCATTTTTTATAGAACCAAAAGTGTTCTACTTTTTTAATAATATGTGATGTTCTGTTCTACTTTTAAAATACACAAAACATAAAAAAAAACATATATGTCTCATTTTGTTCCATTCTTAAGTGTTTACTAAACGCTACCTTAGTGTTGAGGGTTACAAAATTAATTATCACTTTTAGAATCATAACATTTAAATTAATTAAATTAGTAATACATAATATATATTAATATTAACTAATTCTCTTGAAAGAATATTAATAATATAAATATATATAAATTAAATTAATTATATATATTATATAAGCGCGGGTATGAGTAGGGTTGAGAACTATAGTACTCGTACCCATTAAAAAATGCAGGTAATTATCCTACCCATAGTGGGTAAATTTTACGAGTACACATTAGATTCGGGTCCAATTCTCATACCTATCGAGACAGGAATGTGTCGCTACCCCGAGTTTCAGGTTTAATTGTCATGTGTAACATGAATTCAAAGTGTAAAACATACCACACCCGAAGAGGTAAGGGTGATAAATGAGTCAAACCTAATTATCCATGCCACCAACAAATGAACAAACAAAAATAGTTTAGGATAGAATGGCTAGTTTAATATAAATTGAGTTTTAAAAAAAATTAAATCACCCAATTTTTCAAATGAGTTATCCCATGTAAATGATAAATAAAAAGGAATGAACTTTAACATATATAAGTAAGTTGTTTCAAGCTTGTTAAAATGGCCATTCAGTTTATCCAGAGAGGATGTCCTAAAATTCATCTTGCTTCCTCTTTAGTCAAGCGAATAAGACAGGTTGCGAATGAATTTGTTGAGATTGTTTGGTTGCATTTTTTCAGAGAAGCCAATTCTTTGGCTGATTGTTTTGCTAAGGAGGGGCTTTAGCTTCCAGAGAATTTTAGGTTATATAGATCTATCCCTCATTTTGCTATTTTGCCTTATGTGTATGATCAAGCTGGGGCCTTAGTCCTTAGGGGGTTGTAATTTTCTTTTTTTTTTCTTTGTTTCTTGGTCTTTTGACCCTTCTTGTCACAAAAAAAAATGCTACACATATTTGTATGAATGATCACCTTGAAAATTCACTAGTTCAACAACACTGAACATGGAACCCATGGAGCTATACTTAGTTTTAATTATTGACTTATACCTCCATTAAATATTCAACATAATAGTTTCTCAATCGATCTCTTAAGTCCTAACAACGATATAGCCAAATAGGGTTGCATATTTTTATTGAAATATCATCGGGATAAAATATGAATGAGTATTAATTTGAACATTTTAATCTTTTTTTATTCTTATTATAACTATCATCACGTGGTGTCCTAAAAAGTTTTAAACAAAAGAGGTAGAGAAAAAGATATTTTACTTCAAATTTCATTCCATCTTATTTTGTTTTCAGGCCATGAAATCTAGAGTATTGAACATTATTAGAGAGATTTTAAGTAGTTTGTTTGTTTAAGGTTTGTTTACAAAACAAAAAAGTTTAATTTTTTTTATAATCAACCTTTTTATATAATAATTTGTAAATCTCAATTTTTTATAAATATATTTATACGGGATAAAATACTAACAGTTGAATAACTTTATTAGAGAAAAAAGCTAAAAAATGTCAACGCACAGTCTTTGACACTTTCTTTTAAATAATTTTTTTTATTGAGTGCAATCTCATATGGACTCCATTGATAAATAGTATACATTAGTAATTTAATGGGATTCACATAAAATTTTATCTAATGATTAAAAGAATGATGAAAAGAATTTAGTACTGATATTCATGTATTGAAAAAATGTCGTTCTAGGGTGAAGTAGTTGATAAGTGTGTTATGTTACAATATTTTGACCTAGAATAGGGATTATTTTACTGGTTGATTAAAAAATCGAAATTTGATTTAATTGCAGTTAAAGGTTGTGTTGTGCTAAAAGTTGAAGCTCGCTCTCGTGAGAGAGAAAGATACTATATCACATATGTTATATCTCTTATCAATGTTTTCCTCTCCGTGGTCAAGTAAAAATGAGCATTAGGGTTAGAGGTGAGACTGGATATATAGGAAGGATTTTCGTTTGTATAGTGAATGCGAGCCATTTCTATCGAAGTACTTTCCAATATCAGCTGGGAAATTAGAGTAAGGAGCCTTCGTCGAAGCAGAGTCACAATTCACAGATGGCTATCAAAAGAACCAATCAAAGGCAAACCTTTGCCACTACCTCATCCGGCTTCATCTTGTTTCCATACGCCACCAATAGCCTCCTCTTCACCTCTCTAAGAACCCTCCAAGCAGCCTTCGATGGTGGATCAACGCATTATGTAACCCCCCAAAATTTGGACTTAGAAAATATAATAGAAGCCTGAGGTTGTGAATCCCACCAAGAGAAGGAAGTTAGACGTAGAAGGAGAAGTTAGGAGTTTGGGGTTAAGACAAGAGAGATGATTGGGAATTTATTTAAAGTTTAAAGTGTTAGAGGGAATTTAAGGGAGGAGTCAAGAGTTAAACTCCGAATACCTATTTTGAAGAGACTTAAAGGAAACCAAGTTAAGATTTGAAAATGCAAACTATAAAGGTGAAGGAAAGAAGAGGGATAGGATTTGATTAGGGAAATTGGAGTGAATTGATTATTTATATCATTGTTCACATGATAGGTACCTTGTTGGGATTCAATTAAAGTTGTTGCATAATTTCGGATGTTAAGCCTAATGACCTTTGTGCACTCATTTGATAATATCTAGAGTTTTAGGTGGACAATTTAGGTGATTCAACTTGCATTAGAAATTTAAGATTCGAGGCTTCAGTTTGATATGCTACACGATTGGGTTAGTGTCTCATTTCCGCTTCTGAGAGTCTCATTCTCGCTCAAACGAGGAATCTCTTGCTTGAGCGACCATATCAGTAAAACAAGGGATTTCATTTATGGTTTTCTCACTTGAGTGCACTTTTAGATTTTGCTCTCTAACTTTGTCTTGCTCAAGCGAGAATATCCTCGCTTGAGCGAGAACGTGCAACCAGAGAAGGTTTTAGAGGCTCGCCCAAGCGAGAAACTCTCGCTTGAGCGAGAAGAAGCGAATCCAGTTTTTAAAACACTTAAGTTAGGGTTTCTCCCCCCATTTCCAACTTTCCTCTCTTACTCTAGAGAGAGATTATAGAGAGAGAGTGTGTGCCCTGTTAAGATAAACTCACTCTTAAGTGTTTTAATGATGACAAACCCTCTAAGTATGTAAACATCTTGGTCATATATAAAATTCATTTGTGTTACTAACTGTGTTGAGTAGTGCAACTCTTAGATTTCAAATTGCAGATTACAAGCCATGAGAGCCATAAGACACAAGCTCACAAGCAAGTGTTAAGTTGAGATTCAGCAAAGCCAAGTGTGACTACGGGATCATCACAGTGAGTACTGAGATTAACAAAATCTTAGATCCAAGATAAAGATAAAAGTAAGGCAAATTCAGATGCACAAGCAAAGAATAGGATCATATGCATAAAGCTAAAACTGAGATAACCTAAGACTGGCTGAGCTCATATTCATAGTTAAGACTGAGACTTAAACTTGTACCTGAGATTCAGGAGCTGAGGCTGAGACTGAGACTGAGATGAAGAGTCAAGGTCAACACAAGTACCTGACACAAATGATTGTTGGAATAAAGAAAAGGACAATCTTCTCTCTCCTGTAACGATCAAAATAATGGCTAGTTCTCTGAAACCTATAAAAGGAAGCCTCATAAATGCTAAAGTAAGAGACACTGCTGCACAGGATGAAAAATCTAAGTCTCAGCGAATCTTATCCCACGCATTCATTTACCATCTGTATTCAAGCATCTCTTTCATCTATTTCTGATTGTAACTCAAAATAGTAACTATAACTAGCTAAGCTCACTGTGTATCCGTACTTTGTACATAGTCTAAGCTAGACCAACTCAATCTTACCAAATCTTACCCAGTCTCAACTAAGTTAGGAGGTGCCTAAGCTTAGTGTGAGTGAGTGTGAGCCTAGAGAGGCACTGTAATAAGAATACTCAAGGTGTAAGCCTGAAGAGGCAGAGGAAAGAATACTTGTACTTGACAATTGTCATAGTGGAAAATCTCACAAGGTTGTGAGGACTGGACGTAGCTCAAGGTATGGGTGAAGCAGGATAAATCTCTGCATACTTCTTCTTATCCCTACTACTTACTTTATCTTATTTGATCTTATTTCACTTAAACTTGATTAAGATAATACAAGTAAATCTGTTAATACTCAGTCTCACTTTAACGCATATTTATCTAACTGAGTTTGCACAAGATTTGTTTTGTAAGTCAATATGAGATTCTAAGATGATAAGCTTAAGAGATAAGCTCATATTGATCTTAAGTTTTTTCAGGAACAAATTTCCAAGTCTCTATTCAACCCCCCTTCTAGAGACATCCAGTCAACTTCAATTGGTATCAAAGGTCGCCCTCTTGGGGTTGAGCACACCTGAGTGTGAAGGGGAAAAAGATCCATGGTTGGACCTAGCACAAGTCTATTCATTCTTGAAGGAGCATCCACCAACAGGCCTCCTGCCTTTGATGGATCAAATTATTATTACTGGAAGGATGGGATGAGACTTTTCATAGAATCTTAACATGCTGACCTCTGGGAGATCATTGAGGTAGCTCCTTATATGCCTTATGTTATTGATGATCTTGGGTTGAGAACATCTAAGCCTAGGGAAGCCTGGACGGATGCTGAGAAGAGTAGATACGTCCTCAACTCAAGAGCAAAATACCTATTGACTCACTAAGCAGAAGTGAGTACGACAAGGTAGTTGGTTGTGCCTCGGCCAAAGAGATTTGGGATGAACTTAAGATTGAGCATGAAGGAACCAACCAAGTGAAAGAAGCTAAGATTTAACATCTTAGTAAGGCAATACGAGCTTTTTAAAATGAATGAGGACGAAGGCATTGAAGATATAGTGAGACGTTTCAAAGTAATCACCAACGACTTAAAGTCACTAGGGAGAACCTACTCAAATCAAGACATGGTCAGAAAGATTTTAAGAAGTTTGCCTAAACCTTGGAGGGCAAAAGTGACTGCCATCCAAGAAGCTAAGGATCTGAGCACACTTAGATTAGATGAACTACTTGGATCCCTTAAAGTACATGAACAAGAGCTCATGGAGGAGGATCTTCTCAAGAAGCCCAATTCCATTCCCTTAAAAGCTTCTTCCAACAGCTCCAAAGGTAATAAGGTAAGCTCCTCTCATCAAATCTCACTTAACTCTTCCCATGATTCAGATAGTGAAGGTTGTGAAGATGATAAGGATGAGACTGAGATGGACGATGAGATTGCCTTCATCTCAAGAAGAATCGGGCAAATGTGGAGAACTAGAGGCAGTGGAAGAAGGTTCCCTTCAAGAGACTTGAGATCAAGTCAGACAAGAAGGGGCACATCATTTGTTACGAATGCAACAAGCCAGGGTACTTGAAGTCTGACTGTCTTCAGCTGAAGAAGAAAGCCAAGAAAAGTCCCAAGAAGAAAGCCATGAAGACTACCTGAGATGACTCAGAGGAAGAAGGAAGCCAAGACGAGGAATCAACCAATCTATGCTTAATGGAAGATGACACTTCATCAGATGAAGAGGTATATGACTTAGACTCAAATCCATCCTACAATGAGCTTAAGTCTACTTTTAAAAATCTTCTTTATGATTCAAATCTTCTTGTTTCAAAAAGTTCTTTAATGAAATCTGAATTGAATGTAGCATTAGAATATGTCAAATTTCTTGAAAATAAAATGAGGATTTGAATCAAAAGAACATCAGTCTCATGCAGTCTCACATGAGACTATCTTAGCTTATCAAGACTCAGACTCAAGCTCAGGCTAAGCTGGAATCAAAAAGATTATTTATTGAAAATAAAAAACTCAAACATCAAAATAGAATTCTAATAGATGACCTAGCAAAGTTTGTGAAAGGCACTAAAAACCTGGAGAGACTCATTGGGTCTCAAAAAGGTGTTTTTGACAAATCTAGGTTAGGCTATGATAAGTCTGTTAATGAAGTTTGGTATAAAAACTTTTTTATTCCAGCAAGAAAGCTTAAAGAGAGATGCTCTTGTTGTAGTAAGTTTGGCCATAAGACTTCAGATTGCTACATGAGACAAGTAGTAGTAAAAAAGAAGGTGTTTGGAGTTGTCTCATTTGGAGACAACAACAAAGCTCAGATCAGAGATATAGGTAAGATTGGTAAGACAAACTTGGATTGAAAATGTTTACTTTGTTGAAGGTCTAAAGCATAACCTTCTCAGTATAAGTGAACTCTGTGACAATAGTGATCATGTTAATTTTCAACCTACTTATGGTGATATCATAGACTCTAAGACTGGAAAACCAATCTTTTCTAGACAACGTCATAAAAATCTTTACTCGGTCTATCTTGAGAGCTTATCTAATGTCACCTGTCTTGTGTCTCATGACAATGAAAAATGGCTTTGGCATAAAAGGGTTGAACACATTAACATGATAACCATAAGTCAGCTAGCAAATCAGAGTCTTGTCAAAGGTCTACCTAAGATCAAGTTTGATAAAGACCTGGTCTGCGAGTTATGCATCAAGAGCAAACATACTAAGTCTAGCTTTAAACCTAAAAAACACGTCAGCACCACACCAAACCTCTGGAACTGCTACATGTAGTTTGGACCCACTAGGACAGCCAATCTCAGTGGTAAGAAATATGGTTTTGTCATTGTTGATGATTTTTATAGGTTTACCTGAGTTCTGTTCCTGTCTCAGAAGGATGAATCTTATGATAACTTTAAAATATTTTGTAAGAAAGTCCAATCTGAGAAAGAATATGGAATTGGTGCTATTAAGAGTGACCATGGAGGAGAGTTTAAGAATGTCATGTTCAAAGAGTTCTTTGACAAAAATGGCATAACTCACAACATCTCATGTTCCAGAACACCCCAATAGAATGGTGTAGTTGAAAGGAAGAAAAGAACGCTTCAAAAAATGGCAAGAACTGTTGAATCTCTAAAATAATATTAAGAAAATTAATAATGTTTAGAGTCTCACACATCCTAAGTTTTAATGGATAACAAATCTGCTTAAAGGAATTTTTCTAAAAGGATTATTATTATAAGAACAGTTTCACTTGAAGGTATTTTGTTTAGATGTTTCAGCAAGTCCTTCTGAAGAGCAACCATCTGATTTAATTCAACTCTCCGAAGTTGAACCTGCTGTTATAAGGAATTCTCTGAAGATCCAAGACTTGCTGAAGATTATTCTACCTTCTGAAGTGCTACAGTATTTGAATCAAGAAGAATTGCTGAAGACCTACATCGTAGTATTTGACTTAAATAAGGAGGCTGTATGCTCAAGACTTCAATGCATCATTAACGTCTGAAGCAAGTTTGATTCAATTAAGGAATGTTACAGAGACCCCTTTATGAAGTATTTCAAGTCTTTCACCAGAAAGGGAAACTGCTGTATCCTGGTACCTACACATGTCAGGAGCCTGCTGTACAAAGTCAGAAGCATTTTGAAGATTGTATCACAACAGCATTAACAACATTAAATGTTATTTCACAACGTTGTTTTCTTCAATCTTCAACAGACTCAAGATGTCTTCCTATATAAAGCTTCATGAGAGACTTTGAAGACGTCGGCCAAGCTCAATAAGAAATCATTTTCAAGCCAACACTATGCTGCTTCTCTGATATATTTTGTACTAAGAATATTTCAATTTGTATCCTGAGTTATACTCAGTTATCCTTTGTACAAGATTTGTTTCTGTTTAAGTTCTCAGTAACTTAAACTTATTTTCATTGTAAACACTGTAAAGTTCTGAGAAGCCAAAGAGGCTTGGAGGAACAAAGAATACTTGATTGTTTAGCCTGGAGAGGCTGTGTCCAAAGAATACTTGGTGTTTAGCCTGAAGAGGCTGGGGTCAAATAATACTTGTATCAGATCTGACAGTGGAAAATCCAGTGGTGTGTTTGCCCTGGGACTGGACGTAGCTCATTGTGTTAGTGGGTGAACCATGATAAATTTCTTGGTTAAGTTCTCTCAACCCTTATCTCTTTAATTTTAGTTTTAACTAACCAAGGAGGGTTTAGAAAAGTGATATTATAAATCTGCGCAGCAAAATAACTCTGGTTTTTCACTTAAAACTATTTCAAGAACTATTTTATTGGACCTGCTGAAGCACTTCAGCAAGTCTCTGAAAAACCTAGTTTCAGCAAGTTGCTCAAAAATTTTGATAATTTCTTTGCTTGTGAAAAGGTTTTCATAAAATCTGTAAAGAATTATAAAACACTATTCAACCCCCCTTCTAGTGTTTCCTGTGGTTCTAACAGTTGGTATCAGAGCTTAACCTCGGGTTGAGCATCTAACAAGTGCTGAGGGAAGAAGATCCAGATGGAAACCTCAACAAGCTATGGTGCCTACATCTCTAAAGGAGCCGTCTTCAACAGAAGAGATTATTTCTACTGGAGAGAACACATGAAGCTGTTCATGGAAAGCTATAATCTAGATCTCTAGGATATAGTTGCTAATGGTGACTATGTTCCCATGAGAAATGGAATACCCATTTCCAAAGCTGAGTGGTCCTATGAGCAAAAGATTAAAGTTCAACTCAATGCTCAAGCCAAGCTCTACTTAATTTGTTCTCAGAACAAAATTGAGTATGATATGGTTAAAGGATTTAACTCTACCAAGGAAATATGGGATTGGCTAGCCTCATATGCTCATATAGAAGATGAAGATTACAAGTCTATAGAAAACCAAATCTCAGAAAGTGAAGAAGATTAATCTGATGAAGAAAATCTATGCTTCATGGCAAATCAAACCATCTCTGAAGATTTTGATACTAAGGTAACATCCTTAACTCTTCTAGATGAATATGATGATTTAGTTGATAGCACCAAGGAACTCTTCAGAAAGTATATGAAACTTTCAAATGCATATGTTGTTGCATTCAACAAAAACAAAGATTTTGAAAAAGAAAATCTTATACTTAAAGAAGAGCTTCAGGTACAAGAGAATAGTAATTTCAAAAATCTACTTGAAGAAAAATAGAAACTTCAAGGACAGATTTTGGAACTTACTAAAGACCTAGTCAACTTTACTGAAGGAACAAATAATCTTAACAGATTATTAAAAACTCAGAAAAGGTTAAATGATACAAGAGGCTTAGGTTTCTCTGAAAAACTATCACCCAATTCAGCAAATTCTGAATTGCCTTAAAAGGATAAGAGAAAGGTTGATGGGTGTCCTCATTGTGACAAAAACAGACTTTTTAAATCTGAATGCAAACAGAAATAGGAACCTTCACCTATAATTGACCCAGGTGGACCCAAGAAAGTATGGGTACCAAAATTCCTTATCATTTCTCTTGCAGATGTGCTGAATAAGACAAAGAAGACTCCCAGAATCACTGTAGAAGAATGGATGAGAGGAACTCTTAATGAAAAGAAGGTCTATATTCCAAGAGTCTTCAACATAAGCTGCTGAAGCAACAAAGGAATCTCTGAAAATAATGTTGAGTCTCAGCAAATACATGATGTCAACTTATATCATTAAGTATCCCTGCTGGTAACATTGTTTAATATTGCATTTTGAAAATATCTGAGATTATTTGAACATATGTGAGCATGTAACTATCTGAAATACATGAACTCTCTGAAATGTGTGTCTGCTGAAAGTTATACCTGTTGAATTGTATGAACTTGCTGAACACATATACTTTCTGAAATTGGCACTTGATGACGTGGCATCCTGAGACGGTTGGCTTTTCACCTGCCTTCTGAAACTGCACGATTGCATGCCTCCCTATGTCTGCGCAGCCTGTAACTGCCATCATTAATGCTACTTGAGCCTATATATATGTCATTGGAAGCTATTCAACAATTACTCTCTCTTTTGCTTCCTCTTATTGTCATTTCTCTCTGCGCCCTTTGAGTTTTCAGAATCTCCCAAGTTAACCTAACTTCTCCAAGCTTCTCTCTGCTACTACAATGGCATCCAAGAAGCAAGCTATTGTGTCTTCCAAAGCTTGTGGGAAGATAGTCCCATCCAGGTGCATAAACTTTCAGAGCCTTGCTGAAAATGGCTTTGATCTAACTGACTACTTCAAAAGCGCTGGGTGGCTACCATTCTTTGAAGCTATCGACTGTGGCTGGCATGAGGCCAGTGTTTATGAGTTTTGGAGGACTGTTAAAGAGGTGGAAGGTAACATAAGGGTCTTTCTGAAGGAAATGTGATGGGTCAAGAGATTATAGTTGACAATGGTGTTCTGGAGCAAGTGATGGGTGTAAAGGCCGAAGGAGCTATATATATACCACACTAGGAAGCCAAAAATGGTGGAGCTGGAAAGTTCAACAAGATGCTATTTGGAGCTGTAGATCCATCAAATTTTAAAGGAATTGGGATGCTGGATATTCCCAGGCTTCTATTTGCTGTGTTGGGGTGCTGCGTAATCCCTAAAGGAGGTGGCAAAGATCATGTCTTTGAACTGGAGAGGTTCTGTGTCATTCACCTACTTCAGAAGAAGAAAATAAATCTGTTATGGGTCATTCTATATGGCATGACTAGGAGGGCAAGAGATTCTGCTGCAAACCTGCCCCGCAATACCTTGATCATGAAGATTCTGATACATCACAAGGTACCTGTTGAACATCACTTTGATCACAAACGTCCCTCTTTCTTCAATGCAACCACTGTCAAGCAAATGGGAATTAGTTTGAAGAAACCTGAGCAGAAGAGGAAGAAGGAACTTGCTGAGAAGTTCCAGAAGTCTGTATTGGAGATCCTTGAAGATGAGCTTCAGGGAGATACAAGGAAGAAGGAGTTCAAACCTACTGAGGGTACTCCTAAGAAGAAGGTGCTGAAGAAAGTAAGAACTAAGGTTTCACAGAAGATTCTTACTCCTGCTGACCTTGAAAGGGTAAGAGAAGTGGAGGCATCCTATCAGAAGGCTACATCATCTGAGAAAGTAGCTGAAACATCTACTCAGTAGGAACCTGAACCTGTTCAGAAGGTTCATAATGAACCTCCTGAAATTGTGGGCCAGGCTACTATGGTGCCTGCTGATGCTGCTGAGCCTACCATTTCTTCCAAGGGACAGGCTAGGATGGATGAAGCTGTGAATGAAAGTTCTTCAGAACCACTCAGCATCAAGCCTCTAGCTTTTATGCATCCAGATCCTGAGATTCAGAAGGTAGTGGAGATTGCCACTGCTCTTGATGGGGAAGAAGAAAGAAAAAGAAAAGAACAAGAAGATAATGATAGAGCATTTGCTGAAGCTACTCAAAAAGCCATGATTGAAGATGAAGAGCTTGAGAGAGCTACTAGATGAAAAAGGAAGAGACCTTCCAAAGCTGCAAGATCCAAGCACAGGAGATTGCTTTCACATGTGAGAGAAGAAGCTCCTGCTCCAATGATCACTAGGAGTAAATCTATCCCAAAGGATGATGCTGGGATCTTTCAGGAAGCTCTAAAGCAAGTCAGGACTCAGTCTGTGTTGGATTTAAAAAGAGAAAGGATTGTTAAGAGGAAAGCAAAACCTCCTACACCCTTTGTTCCTTATGATTTGACTAAGACCAAGCTTTATCAGAGGAAGCTTCAAGAAGCTGCAATGAAGCCTATACCTGCACCTGAACCCTACAAGAAGACCAAGGTACTTTTTGACAATCTTGATCCTGCTAATTTAGAAGATGATATAAATCCTTCTGAAGTTCCTGTAAGGATAGTTACTGAAGTTACCACTGTTGATGATGGTTCCAATGTTGACCAACTTACTGCTGACAAGGTTGAAGAGGTTGCACCTGCTGACAACACCATAGGTGAACCTGCTGATGTTATTATTACTGAAGTTCCAAGAGAAAACAAGGTTGTTGCACCTGTTGACAGAAAAAAGGTTGCAGAATCTAATGCTGATGAACCGATGGAAGAAGATGTTGTTATAATTGAACCTATCTCTGTTGTTCCCTTGAGGACTGAACCTGCTGAGGTTGATGATCAACCTTCTCCAAGTCCTCAACCTCCATCATGAAGTTGGATGGATGTCTCTAGAAGGGGGGAGGGTTGAATAGAGACTTTAAAATTCTGTTCCTGAAAACACACTTAAATTCAAGCTGAGACGTAATCTCAAGTCTGATAACTTGCAGTCTCAAATAAGTTAGATGAAAAATAATCTCAACTTTTAACAATAATTCTGTAACCAAGTAGAGATGATTCTTTAGTTATTAAACTAGGTTTCCTTTAAATATTTAAGTTGTTTTAGCAAACAGATTTGAGACGTGAGATGCGCAATATAAATAAAGTGATAGGGAGAGAGATGCACACAAATCTTATCCTGGTTCACCCACTCCTTGGGCTACGTCCAATCCCCACAAACTTGTGAGATTTCCACTATTGACAACCCTGTCAATTACAAGTATTCTTACAGCCTCTTCAGGACGCTCACACTCACACTGAGACTAGGCTTCTTCCTATCTCGGTTGAGACTTAGTTACAATGGTTGAAAGGATATTGATGAGTCTAGCTTACAACATACAATGTATGGATAAACAGTAAGCTTAGCTATAGATATTCTCTTCTAAAAGGATAGGAAACAAAGAGCTAAGAAGAGAAATAAACTGAGACTACAAGGTGTTCTCAAGTTGAGATCAGATCTGAAATAGGATGGACTTGAGATGTCAAATGAGATGAGATGAGATGAGATGTAGAAGCTATTCAATAATCAACATAGTCTCACACCTCTTCACATTTGGCTTCTATCATTTAATTCAAATGAAAACTAGCCGTTTTTTACCGTTGAGAGCCGTTGGAAGAAGAAAGAGAGAAGCTTTTCTGTTGAGAGGTACACTGCTCTTCTGTGCGCACTGTTGCTGTGTCAGCGTACGGTGTCCTTTTCATTGACTTTTGCTCACTCATTGGACTTGTATCTTTCAGCTGAGTCTGACGCTGCATCTTGCATTGATATCCTAAGCATGCTTCTGAGTCTGATGTCTACATCTGATCTCTGAGCTTGCATCTCAAGTTGACTTAGAGTATCTTCTTTGTTCATCATCTTTTAGTCTGATCTTCTCATGATTCTGAAACTAAGACTGAGTCTCATCTCTTAGCAAATCTTTCATCTGACTTTTGATCATTCTTTTTAAGTTTGTATATGAGTCTCTTTTGAGTATATGTCCCAAGCTGAGTCTACATCTATTCTTGAGTCAGCATCTCAAGCTGACTTCGAATCTCTTTATTGCTCAACACTTTTGTTTTAAGTCTTTAGTCTTGGCATATCTTGATTCTGACTTCTATGCTTTATGTCCTCAAAGATGGTCTTTGAGCTTCCCTTTTTTATCATTATTTGCAAATTTAAAGTCTAGAAATTCTGCCACAAACTTGAACACATAGTTAGTAAATAACAAGATGCATCTCAGACTTGCTTTTGTGATCATCTCAACTTAATGGTTTGACTACATTAAAAACCTTAGGAGTGAGTTTGTTTTAACAATCTCCCCCTTTTTTGATGATGGCAAACCATGAAGTTTTATGTATGAATCAGTTTTAAGTTTGAGTTAAGAGACTTAACTCTCTCTGAATTTTATCATTTATCCTTTTGAGAAGGTCTTATCATTTTAAGAGCTGAGCTCCCCCTGAGTCTAAGACTCTTTGTTACTGATTTTAATTCAAACATTTTAAAAGCATTTAACAGGGAAATGATAAGCTAAGATTTAAAGAACTGTAATGCAATCGAAAGGAGACTTCATTAATCAGTAGGGAAATTACACCAGTTTAATCAAAAGATTTTAAAGATAAAAAAAGAACAATTTGCAGCAAAGATGCCATTACATCTTATCAAAACATCAAAAAGATGCTATCACATATTAACTTTTCTAAGCTTGCATCTAAACTACTAAAGACTCTTATCAGGTTCAAGAACTTTCAACAACCTAACCAACTCTCCCCCTTTTGCCATTATGAAAAGTAAAAACTAGCCTAGCTAGGTTGAAGGAGAAGAGGATGAGTCTGAAGTAGATGCAGGTGGCCTTTGCACAGTCTGTGGAAACTCAGGAAGAGAAGACAGATTGGAAAGATGAAGGTTCGTCTTCTTGTGGAAGTCATTTGAAGCGTGCATGGCTTGAGGAACTGTGTCAAGCCCGTTGAGAATAGCCTCTTGCCTCTCCTTGTGTTTCTTCTATCTCTTGAGGATCTTCTTCTGGTTTTGCTCAGTTTTGGTGCTTAGATCCTGTTGCTGCTACTGTTCTCTTTGAAGCTAGTTGAGGAATGTATTAATTGAATCAGATAAATGAGTTGGAATAAAGGGCTTAGATGTTGGAGCCTGTGGTGGTGCAAGTGGAGGAGCTGATTGATCATACTTTGGCATAGGAGAGTTGAAAAGAGAGTCAACGAAGAACTTCCCTGGAGTAGGTAAAGAAGTTGGAAAGGAATGAGATGGTTCGTACTGCACAGGGGTCTTTTGTTGAGAGACAGGTTCTTCCTCAGTCTCAACTTCAACATTCCCTTGCTCTTGCATAACCTCAGGGGTTGAGGTAGATGTTTCCTTGTTCATACTAGCAAGAGCTTGAGCTGCAATCTTGGTGATGGGAGATGGTGAAGCTTGAGTGGTCATATGATAAGGAGATGGAGGTGGAGTCTAATGGGGTGAGGCTTGCTGAGACTGGGTCTGATGTGCTGGTTCTTTAGTCTCAAAGATGAGATCATCTCCTCCAGTTGCTTCAGTTTGTAGGGGTTAAGGATCAGGCTGTGTTAGAGCAGAAGATACATGCTCAGACCTTGTCTTCTTCTTCTTTTTCTTCCTTGTCTCAGTCTCATTGGAGACTGCAGGTTGTTCTTTTCTTTTCTTCTCCTTTCTTGGAATCTCATCTCTGTCTTGAGATTCCTCAGTTCCTTATTTCACAGTCTTCTTTTTCTTCTTCTTCTTTTTCTTCACTGTCTCAGACATCTTAGAAGAAGTGGATGCTTGTGTAGTAGGGAGAATGACAGCGGGAATATGAATAGGAAAGGTGGGAGGAGGAATGGACTTACCATCCAAGTTAAGTGACTTGAGATTGGACTTGCCTACATGCCCAGGCTTCTCCTTTATCTCTTCACAGCCACTCAAGTCTACTTTGAAATGCTTCATGAATTTTGTGGTCACCATTCCAAAGGGAAGAGATGCAGAAACCTTTAGGTTGTTGAAAGCTCGCTCCATATGCTTGAGAATGATGAAGGGAAGGTTTAAAGCCATCCCATGCTTTAAATGGTACATTACCATAAGATCAGTGGAGTAGACCTTGTTAAAGTCCCAGCCCGAGGCATGATACATTTGGAAACCAAATGGAAAAGGAATTTTCCAAAGAGATTGAGAGATGAGGCATTGTTGCTGATGGTAGCGTCTTTGAAGAGATATGTTCCAACGTTCTCAGCTGCAATACCCAAGTTGTCCCACCATTTTTATTCACTGTAAAGTCTGTTTCCAGCAACTGGGGCTTTGATAATTCCTCCCAGGATCTCTTCTGTGAGTTCAATGTGAACTCTTCTGAGATTG
The DNA here is from genome assembly GCA_026901365.1 of Sesbania bispinosa. Taxonomy (NCBI): domain Eukaryota; kingdom Viridiplantae; phylum Streptophyta; class Magnoliopsida; order Fabales; family Fabaceae; genus Sesbania; species Sesbania bispinosa. The sequence continues at coordinate 844,875 of QLOH01000268.1, forward strand.
GCCACAACGTGAGGCAGCCCTTGAGATGCACCCTTGGCAGTGGAACAAGCAGCATAAAATGCACGAGTCATTTTGGGAAAGACTGGCTCTGTCATACAGAGATAATCTTCCCATCCTTGCTTCCTAAGATAGGGACCAATGTCCCAGTTTTCTTCCTTCAGCTCTTCAAGTGCAATGACCCTTCCAATCACAATATTCTTTTCTATGAACTTCTTTGTGAACTTATCTTCTATATCATCGTTCTCAAACAGATTAGATTGGAAAGACAACTTCTTTCCTTTGCTTTCTTCAGTTACCTTTTCTTTGCCCTTCTTGGAAGTCTCTGGTCGAGTAAGATCAATATGGACAGGTGATTCTGGAGCAGAGGTTTGAATAACATTAGAAGCAATCCTTTGAGATTTAGGTCTACGGGAAAGATGAGTGCTTTTCTTGGATGAGGTGGATTTAGAGGATGGTGGAGGTTGTGTTTGTGTTTGTGTACCCTCAGAGTCTGTACTTGGTTGTGGTGAAGGTGATATGCTCAGACGTTCTTGACTTGAATGGATGCTTCCCATGGCTTCAGATGAGTTGGAGGAAGACATGTTTAATTTTGTTGAGGAGGATGAAGATGAGATATCATAGTAGGGGAGTTTGAGAGCAGTTACTTTGATGCGCATTGAGGAAGATGAAGTTGAGATGAGTTTTTGCCTTTTATAGAATCAGGGATTTTGAAATGAGAGAGATAGATGAGTTGTTTAGTGGGCAGTTAATGAGCAGTTGAAAGGTGGTTGGGCACTCCTTTTTATACGTAACGGCTAGTGGAGCGCATGTTTCAGGAAGTTACCGTTCTGTGCTTTACTAGCCGTTAGCAACGGTTGAGAGGCATTCTCTGGTAACGTCTCTCTGACATTTGAGATGCTTCATTAAGATGTTCTCCCTCATAATGTCTCATTGATTCTTGAGATGTTATGATGAAACAGTCTTTTATAACGTCTCTTGTTTTGAGACACGTCTTACCTTAGGTTGAGTCTTAGAGCTCATCTCATCTCTTGGATCTAATGTCATAAAATGCAAATATAATTTTGACAATTAATTAAAGGCACACATATTTAACAGTTTCAAATTTTCAACAAATCTCTCTTCCACTAGAGGTTTAGTAAAAATATCAGCCAATTGATTTTTAGTATCAACAAAAATTATCTCAATATTTCCTTTTTGAACGTGATCTCTTATAAAGTGGTGCTTAATGTCTATGTGCTTAGATCTTGAGTGATGAATAGGATTTTTTGCAAGATTAATAGCACTAGTGTTATCACAAAAGATTGGGATTTTAGAGTACCTTAGTGCATAATCAAGCATTTGAGATTTGATCGATAAGATCTGTGTACAGCATGCTGCAGCTGAGACGTATTCAGCTTCAGTGGTGGATAAGGCTATTGTGTTTTGCTTCTTGCAAGACCATGAGACAAGGCACTTTCCTAGGAACTAGCAAGTTCCACTTGTGCTTTTCCTATCCATCTTGTCTCCAGCAAAGTCAGCATCACTATAGCCTACAAGATCAAATCTAGATCCTTTCTCATACCAAAGACCAAGATTAGTTGTTCCAATTAAATATCTAAAGATTCTCTTCACAGCTGTGAGATGAGATTCTTTAGGATCAGATTGGTATCTAGCACATATCCCTACAGCATACTGAATATCAGGCCTACTAGCAGTTAGGTACATAAGAGATCCAATCATACCTCTGTACAGCTTTTCTGAAACTGACTTACCCTTCTCATCTTTGTCAATCTGAGTTGAGGGATGCATGGGAGTCTTCATTGGCTTTGCATCATTCATCTTGAATTTTGTCAGCAGATCCTTTGCATATTTTTCTTGATAGAAGAATATGCCATCAGATTGTTGCTTGATTTGTAAGCCTAGGAAGAATCTCAGCTCACCCATCAGACTCATCTCAAACTCTCCCTGCATGAGACTTGAGAATTCTTGACACGGAGATTCATTAGTTGATCCAAAAACAATATCATCTACGTAAATTTGAACAATTAACAGGTCTTTGTTATACTCCCTTTTGAATAATGTGATGTTAATCTGACCTCTTGTAAAGCCACTCTCAACTAGAAATGAACTTAGTCCGTCATACCAAGCTCTAGGATCTTTCTTGAGACCATATAAAGCTTTCTTGAGTCTGAACACATATTTTGGATGGTGTGGATCTTCAAACCCAGGGGGTTGTCTCACATAGACTACCTCTTCAATGATTACATTCAAGAATGCACTCTTCACATCCATTTGATAGAGCTTGAAGTCTTTGTGAGCTGCAAAGGCTAAGAGGATTCTGATGGCCTCGAGTCTGGCCACTGGAGCAAATGTCTCATCATAGTCTATTCCTTCCTGTTGGTTGTATCCCTGTGCTACCAGTCTTGCTTTGTTCCTCATAACCTTTCCTTTTTCATTGAGTTTGTTCCAAAAGACCCATCTGGTTCCAATTATGGATTGATGAGATGGTGGAGGAACTAGATCCCAGACATTGCTTTTGTAAAACTGGTTGAGCTCTTCTTCCATTTCTTTAATCCAAGATTCATCATTAAGAGCTTCCTGGATGTCTTTTGGCTCTATCTCAGATAGGAGAGCCATCATATTTTCTTCATTTCTGAATGATGATCTAGTCCTCACCCTGTCTGAGGTCTCTCCAATAATTTGATCTCTTGGATGAGATCTCACCAATCTCCAGCTTCTGGGTAGTTTAGATGCGTGCACATTCTGAGTCTCAAGTGCTTCTTGTCTTGAGGATGTCTCTTCAGGACATCTCTCACACCAAGCTTAGGTAACCCTACCTTGGTTGAGTTACAAGTATTCTTACAGCCTCTTCAAGATGCCCACACTCACACTGAGACTAGGCTTCTTCCTATCTCAGTTGAGAGTTAGTTACAATGGTTGAAAGGATATTGACGAGTCTAGCTTACAATATATAATGTATGGATAAACAGTGAGCTTAGCCAGAGATATTCTCTTCTAAAAAGATAGGAAACTAAGAGCTAAGAAGAGAAATAAACTGAGACTACAAGGTGTTCTCAAGTTGAGATCAGATTTGAAATAACATAGACATGAGATGTCAGATGACATGAGATGAGATGATATGTAGAAGCTATTCAATAATCAACGTAGTCTTACACCTCTTCACAGTTGGCTTCTATCATTTAATTCAAATGAAAACTAGCCATTTTTTACTGTTGAGAGCCGTTGGAATAAGAAAGAGAGAGAAGCTTTTCTGTTGAGAGGTACACTGCTCTTCTTTGACTTTTGCTCACTCATTGGACTTGTATCTTTCAGCTGAGTCTGAAGCTGCGTCTTGCATTGATATCTTGTGAAGTTAGATGAACGTCTCTAGAAGGGAGGTTGAATAGAGACTTTAAAATTTTGTTCCTGAAATTTGCACACTTAAATTTGCAGGTTGAGATGTGATCTCAAGTCTGATGACTTGGAGTCTCAATTAGTATAAATGAGGAACAATTTCAGTTTCAATCAAATATTCAAGTGTAAGTTATTTCAATTATTCAAACCTGATTTAATTCAATTTAAACAATTAATCACAGATTTGAGATGAGCTAAGGACAATGTAAAATAAAGAGATAGGGAAGAGAGATGCACAATAATCTTATCCTGGTTCACCCACTCCTTGGGCTACGTCCAGTCCTCACAACACGTGAGATTTCCACTATTCACAAACCCATCAATTACAAGTATTCTTACTGCCTCTTCAGGACGTCTCTCACACCAAGCCTAGGCACTCCTATCTTGGTTGAGCCACAAGTATTCTTACAGCCTCTTCAGAACGCTTACACTCACTCTGAGACTAGGCTCTCTCCTATCTCAGATGAGACTGGTTACAAATGATTGGTAGGATAAGATGGGTCTAGCTTATAATCATACAAAGTATGGATGGGCAGTGATCTTAGCTAGAGTTTATCTCTTCTATGCAGATAGAAATATTACAAACTAAAAAGAAAAAATAGAACGAGACTACAAGTGTTCTCAAGTTGAGATTAGATCTTTTAAGTGATAGACTTGAGATGTGGGATGAGATGCAATGATGTTCAATAATCAGCGTAGTCTCTCACTTCTTCTTCACTGTAGACTTCGGCATTTATTTCAAATGCAACTAGTCGTTTTATGGCCGTATTATAGCCGTTACAGAGAGAGGAACTTTTCTGTTGAGAGGAGAGCTTTCCTTTTCAGGTTCTGATGTCACTGTGTCAGCGTATAGTGTACTTTGTCTTGACTCTGTGTTGACTTGATGCCTCTTGAGTCTCAACTTTGCTCTAAGTCTGGCTCTCTTCCCTTGCATCTGAGCTTGGGTCTCAACTATTGCATCTGATCTTGAGCTCTCATCTCAAGCTGATATGGAGTCTCTTCTTAAAATAACTGTTACTGGATCTGGTCTCTTCTATGATCAAGTCTAAGTCTCATCTTCTTATGTTCTGGGTGAATAATAGTCAAACCATTTTCTGAATCTGCTTCTCTTTCATGAGATGACCACTTGTGCTTGAATCTGCATCTGGTCTTGAGACGGCGTCTCAAGATGTTCTTGAATCTCTTCTTTGCTCATTGTTCTTGTTTCAAGTCTTGTTCGTTGGCATTTCTTATTTCTGACTTTCATGTTTTGTAACCTCAAAGATCTTCTTTGAGCATTATTTTCTTGATTAATTTCTGCAAAACAAAGTCTAGAAACTCTGCCATATACTTGAGCACACAGTTAGTAAAATAATAAGATTCATCTCATTCAAATTAGTACATAGTCAAACTTAATGGTTTGGCATATTAAAAACTTTTTAGGAGTGAGTTTGTCTTAACATCCTGAGCATGCTTCTGATCTGATGTCTATATCTGATCTCTGAGCTTGCGTCTCAAGATGACTTAAGAGTCTCTTCTTTGTTCATCATCTTTTAGTTTGATCTTCTCTTGATTCTGAAGCTAAGACCAAGTCTCATCTCTTAGCAAATCTTTCATCTGACTTTTGATCCTTCTTTTTAAGTTTGTATATGAGTCTCTTTTGAGTATATGTCTCAAGCTGAGTCTGCATCTATTTGTTAGCGCAAAAACCCTCTGAGATTTAGTTTTAATGACAACAAACCTGTTGATCAAAATTAATGTTTTCTGTTCTTGAAGTTACTGATGTTTTACATGTGAGATCTTAGAAAGACAGGACTATCATGAAGAATTCAAAAATATCAGAATCCTAATGTTAAGAAACATCAGACTTCAGAATCATTTATGGAGTATGGGCAAAGCTTAGAAGTTCTATATGCTGAAGGTACTTTCAGAAGAAAGCTTCAAGACATATCCTTTATATGAAAGATAGCCTAAGTTGAGAGAGGTGAACATCAGAGTAAAGTCTCTACTAGAAATACAAATCATCAAGTCAAGTCAAGATGAGCTCAAGCAGTGAACTAAGTTGCATCAAGAAGACCAATATTTGAAACTCAAGATGAGACACAGACTCAAGCATAGATGCTATCTCATGTTCAGATGCAAACTCAGTCTAAAAATCAGCTTAAGACCAATGCTCAAAGAAGAGACTCATCTACAAACTTAAAAGGAAGGATCAACAGTCAGATGCAAGATCTGCCAAGAGATGAGACTCTAACTTAGCTTCAAAAATCAAGAGATAAGATCAGAATAGAAGATGTCAAACTAAGAAGAGATTCAAAGTGAGCTTGAGATAAGCTCAAACTGTAAAGTCAGATTGAGACAAGCCCAAATTCATTGAAAGATCATATTCAGTCTAAGCATGACAAAGAAGCACTTTGAAATATGAAGCTGAGCAAAGATGAGATTCAAAGTCAGACTTGAGATGCAGACTCAGTAGAGATTTAGAATCAGACTTGAGATGTAGACTCAACTTGAGATTCAGAATCAGACATGAGACAGTCTCAAGATCAGATGCAGTCTCAAGTTTAGACGCTGAGATTCAGAATCAGACATAAGACAGTCTCAAGATCAGATGCAGTCTCAAGTTCAGACGCAGAGATCAGATGTAGACATGAGACGCAGACTTGAGACGCAAACATGAGACTCAGACTTGAGATGCAGACATGAGACGCAGAGATAAGATGCAGACATCAGACTCATAAGCATACTCAAGAGATTCAGTCTCATCAGAGACTCAGCAGCAAAAGCTAGTCAACGCAAGTACACTGTCACAACAGAGACTGCACCAGAAAAGTACTGAGCACATGACAGAAAAGTGAAAGACAACTTCTATCTCTTCCAACGGCTAGAAACGGTCATAAAACGGCTAGTTTCATTGGAATAAAAGGCTGAGAGCAACAGTGCAGCAGTGAGAGAGACTACGCTGATTATTGAACATCAACTGCATCTCATCACATCTTAAGTAACATCTCAAGTGCACGTCTCAACCTCTTTATACTCAGACCTAATCTCAACTTGAGATTCCTATTAGTCTCTATCCATCTCTCTTCTTTGATTGTAATATTGTCATTTCTTTTAGAAGGGAGTATTTCTAGCTAAGCCTACTGCCTATCCATACACTGTATGTTTGTAAGCTAGATTCATCACAACTACATATTCTTGTAACCTGTCTCATCTAAGATAGGAGTGTGCCTAGTCTTAGAGTGAGTTGTGAGCGTCCTGAAGAGGCTGTAAGAATACTTGTGGCTCAACCAAGATAGGGAGTGCCTAGGCTTGGTGTGAGAGACGTCCTGAAGAGGCTGTAAGAATACTTGTGGCTCAGCCAAGATAGGGAGTGCCTAGGCTTGGTGTGAGAGACGTCCTGAAGAAGCTGTAAGAATACTTGTAATTGAAGGGTTGTCAATAGTGGAAATCTCACGTGTTGTGAGGACTGGACGTAGCCCAAGGTGTGGGTGGACCAGAATAAGATCCCTGTGCCATCTCTCTTCCTTATCTCTTCATCTTGCTTTATACATATCTCATCTCAAATCTGTAAACAACTAAGTGATTGCTTTGAAACATAACTTAATCTGATTTGAGATTTCAAGACCACTAAAACATAATTAAATCAACTGAAATTGAAACTGTTTATAACCTGTCTTAACTGAGACCCCAAGTCAGCGGACTTGAGATCACGTCTCAACTTTCAATTTCAGTGTGCAAACTTCAGGAACAAATTTTTAAAGAGTCTCTATTCAACCCCCCTTCTAGAGACATTCAGCCAACTTCAGTTGGTATCAGAGCTCGGCCTCTTTGGGGTTGAGCACACCTACGTGTGAAGAGGAAAAGATCCATGGATGGACCAAGTGCAAGCTTATTCATTCATGAAGGAGCATCTACTAATAGACCACCTGCCTTTGATGGAACTGACTACTACTATTGGAAAGACTGGATGAGACTGTTCATTGAATCTCAACATGCTGATCTATGGGAAATCATTGAGATGGGACCTTATATGCCCTACATCATAGATGAGCTTGGGCTCAGGGCAACTAAGCCTAGAGAAACATGGACAGATGCTGAGAAAGCAAGATATGTACTGAATTCAAGAGCAAAATACCTACTCATCTGTGCCTTAAGCAGAAGTGAATATGACAAGGTGGCTGGATGTGCTACAGCTAAAGAAATATGGGATGCTCTTGAGATTGAGCATGAAGGAACAAATCAAGTAAAAGAAGCCAAAATCTACATACTGGTCAGACAATATGAGCTCTTCAAGATGATTGAGGACATGGTGAGACGGTTCACTATTATTACAAATGATCTCAAGTCCTTAGGAAGAACCTACTCAAACCAGGACATGGTAAGAAAAATCCTGAGGAGCCTGCCCAAACCCTGGAGACCTAAAGATACAGCTATCCAAGAAGCCAAGGATCTGAGCACTCTCAGATTGGATGAACTCCTTGGATCTTTGAAGGTTCATGAGCAGGAGCTGATGGAAGAAGACCTCATCAGACGTCCCAAGACAATAGCCTTGAAGGCATCATCCAACAGCTCCAAAGGTAAAAAGGTAAGTTCATCTCAACAGACTTCACTAAACTTATTTCATGACACAGAAACTGAGGAAGATGAAGGAGATGATGAAAGTGAGATGGATGATGAGCTAGCCTACATCTCAAGAAAGATCAGACGTATATCGAGACCTAGGGGAAGTGGAAGAAGAAGCTTTCCATCAAGAAGAGGAGAAATCAAATGTGACAGAAAAGGCCAATTCATATGCTTTGAATGTAGAAAACTTGGACACATCAAGTCGGAATGCCCACTTCTCATAAAGGAAGTAAAGAAAAGTCCAAAGAAGAAAGCAATGATGGCCACTTGGGATGACATAGAAGGAGATGATAGCCAAGATGATCAATCGGCTAATCTGTGTCCCATGGCCAATGGAGACTCATATGATGAAGAGGTATATGAGTCTGACTCTGAACTTTCATTCAGTGAACTTAAGTCTGCTTTTGAAAATCTTCTAAATGATTTAAACCTTCTTGACTCAAAGAGCTCCTTATTAAAATCAGAATTAGACACAGCTCTTGAAAAGGTAAAATTTCTTGAAAAAGAGAATGAAAGTTTGAATCATAAAAATAGTAATCTCATGCTGTCTCACATGAGACTGTCTGAACTTGTTAAAGCAAAGACTCAAGTTCATGATGAGCAAGAACTAAAAAAACTCTCTGAAGAAAACCAGAAGCTCAAAAGGCAAAGATGTTCTTACTGTAGCAAATTTGGCCACAAGTCCACAGAATGCTACTTGTATGAAAAATCTTCTAGTGAGGTTTGGTATAAAGATTTCTTTATTCCTGTAAGAAAAAGGAAAAAGGAAAGATGTTCTTACTGTAGCAAATTTGGCCACAAGTCCACAGAATGCTACTTGAGACAGGTAGCATCAAAGAGAAGGGTAACTAACCATGAAGGACCCAAATATAAGTGGGTACCAAAAATTAAATCTCTTGATGAAACAGATGTGCCTGGCAGCAGCAAGATCAAAAAGAATGTGGGTGTTGGACAATGGATGTTCAAGGCACATGACAGGAGACAAAAGCAAGTTCCTGTCACTTGAAAAGAAAGCTGCAGGGGTTGTCTCATTTGGAGACAACAGCAAAGCCCAGATCACGGGCATAGGTAAAATAGAAAAAAGGTGGATGAAGAAATTGAGGAGATGATGGAAAAATTGAGAATCTCAACTTAGGAAGCTGAACAGAATCAATGAATCATATTTGAATAAGCCAGTTATGGATGATCCTCCTAGTGGACCTAAGGCTTTTGAGCTTGCGGCAAATTCTACTATGGAATTACTATTAGTTTAATAGTAGGAAATATCCCTGGGCTAAGGTGTGCTACTAAGTACCTTGAAATAACCAAGGACCTAGAAGAAGACAATCTTATATTCAAAACTGAAGCACTCCTTAGCTATGTGGTTCTATCTGCATGAAGAGACTCCTTAGTAGTGTTGAAAAGCTGTGAAAAGTTGTCTCCATAGTGCGAACACCTAATTTTCTCCGGACTATGTATTTTTAATTTCCCTTTTACATTAATAAAATTCAAAAAAAAATTAAAAAAAACTAAAATGAATTAATTAATTGTTTGATTAATTAATAGTAATTACTTAATTGATTAATTAGTTAAGGATTTTTTTTGAACAAATAATTTAAATATATTTCTTTCAATTTGTAATTATCTTTGATAAAAATCATTTGATAAATTAATTAATTAGTTAATTAATTGGTCGATTAACTTTGATTAATTGATCAATATGTTAACTAATAAAAATAATTAATTTATTAATTAAAAAAAAGGAAAAAGAAAGCTATGCATCGTTAAAAAAAAAGAAAAAGGAAGTGTTCTGTAAATTGCAACCGGCCAAGGCAGAAAAGAAAAGGAGATGTTGGTTTGGAAAAAGTAGTGTCGGAAATTATAGAAAAATGATAAGGATAGTGGTTGGATGATTAACTCTGGTGGGGAGGTTAATGTTTTTAAATGATTAATCAAGTTCTATTTAAACTAGAGGAAATTTCTGAGAAAAGGGGGGACAGAGAGAAATTTTGCAAGATCAGAGACAGAAAGCAAAGAATTTTTTTTTTTTTAAAAAAAAGAGCTTCACACAGAATTATTCCAAGTGAGAATCATCTTTATTCTCATTTGGATTTGAGAGTAAGCAGTGAGGATAAAATTCTGAGAAAAAACAGGAAAAGAATTTGCAGCAGCAACAGATTTAAAATAGTTTGAAGGGGAGAAGTGCAGTTGTAAAGAGATAGGGACGTAAAACGTTCAGGCATAATCAGATTTGGTATCATTTTTATTTTTTTTTATGATTCAATACCTATGTATTTCTTGTACTTGATCTGAAAGTGCCTTGTGTGTGCAGTGTAAGATCAGACTTCACCAGAATTCCAATTTGAAAATAGAGTGTCCAAATCACAGTCCATAATACGGTCCAATTTACAGTAAAAAATAAAAAATAAAGGAATAGAAAATAAAAGATCAGTGACAAAGTAAAATAAAAAAGAGTCTTCCCCAAAATGGACACCACCACCGTGCACCACCGCTGCCTCCGATGAACACTACCACACCTCCACCACTGCGGATCTATACCTCTGTCATTCTTGCAGCCGCTGTCTCCTCCTTGAATCGCCACAGCCGCACCGCCCGCCACTCAACCACCGTAAACCACCGCTCTTAACAGCCACCAACACCTGTAATCAGAGCCAAAAATTTAGAGAGAGAACAAGAAAGAGTGAGAGAGAGTGGAAAAGAAACCCCCTAAGTCGCGGCCAAACGGCCGCCGCCATCCCTCCACCGCGCCGCAGCAGCGGCCGTTCTTCAGGCTGTGCGCGAGCCACCGCTCGCCGCCGTCTCGCAGTTGTCTTCCTTCGTTTTCTCATTACCAGATGCAGCCAGCCTTGCGTCGCTCGCCGTCGTTCACACCACCGCGCATCTGCCCAGTCACCGGCGAACCTTCGCCGCCACTGGACACGGCTTTCCCCCTCCACTCCGTTCCAGCCATGTGCAGCCATCAACCCCGCCGCTGCAGCACTGGACGCACCATCGTAGCCACCACCGCGTCCCTCTCTCTCTCCCCTCAGCCCAGCGTCCCTCTCCTTCTCCCTCGGTCTCTTTCTCTCCCTCGATCTCTTTCTCTCCCTCTCTAACCCTCAGATCAGCCGCCCCTTTTCTCCCTTCTCTCTTTGTCTAATGTTTGCTACTAGACATAACCCTAATTCTAATTTCTAAGAGATGGACCAGCATACCATGCGGCCCATCAGTTTTAAAAAAAAATCTCTTAAAGAATATGAAATATGAGTTTTTTCTATAATTTTGTTTAAAATAAAAATCACTTTAAAAAAAATAAAATTAATATGGTTTCAAATTCTTTTTTAAAATTAAAATCAATCTATTTCTCAATCCATTTATTTTTTCAGAACTACGTGACTTTGATTTCTCCATTGCAGTTGGGGATACGTAGGAGCGGGAACCGGACCCGTCAAGCTAAAATAAATTCCAAAAAATGTTTTTTCCTTGTTAGAAAAAAAATCATTTTCTTAAATAAATTTCTAAAATCATTATAAAAATACATAAAAAAAATTTAAAAATATCAAAAAGATTTCTTCAAAATGTCATTCTCCTTTTCAATAATAAAAAATCAACCATTTTTCTTAAATAAATTCTTTCATTTACTCAAAAATATCAAAAAAGTAAAAAATACAAAAATACAAAAATAGTTTAATTTCTTTTCCAATTTTAATGGGGTAAAATAAATATTTTCAAAGTTAATCAAATTTGCACAATTAGTTAAAGGTAACCGTCTTAGGACGAATGTCGTAGGGTGCTAATATCTTCCCTACGCATAATCGACTCCCGAACCCAAATCTGGTTCCAAAGACCATTTTCTCTTTAAAAGGGTTTTCCTAAAATTTTCCCTTTAAAATTAATTTTGGTGGCGACTCCATTGAACCTTTTAAATTTTATTTTCCTTATTCGGCTCGCCTCTCCCACGTCGCGAACCCCGGTTGCGACAGCTGGCGACTCCACTGGTGACATTTGAGAGTCAAGTTTGTTATAACTAATTGTGCAAGGTAAGTTAACGGTTGAAAATATTTATTTTACCCCTGTTGTTTTGTTTATTTGTTTGTATATTACTGTAAATATTTTTATTGATTTTTTTGTAAATATTTTTTCTTGTATGATGTTTGACCTGTTGCTTTTTATGTAAATATAATCTGCTTCAACCTTAGGGTAGAAGACTTTATCTCTGTATATATGTGGTTTGATTTGTTTTACAGATAAGGGGTTGTTAAAATTACAGAATGGTGTGCCCCATGCACACACCTCACATTCACTTACCTCACACACATTTTGGGCTCTACACCCGGGCCTATGCGAACCTAGGAGGTATCTCAATGATTGCTATTGAGGGGCTTCATGCTCACTTGGTGGTTGTTGGGTTACCGCTCAGATTGTTACCGGTACCATGGACCAGTCGTATTGAGAGGGATTTATCCCTACTTGTGATTGGAGTATGGACTGGGTCTTTGTCTATGTTATAGATAAGGGCAATCTGGGGGCCATAACTGCCTGTATTAGACCTGTCCATCAAGACCATGCACAGTAGATGAGCTTAGTGACCACCAAATTAGAGTCATAATCCCTAGGGATACCTAACCTTAGGTTTCACTTTTGATAGGTCACATGGGGAAATACTTCTTTCTTTTCTTTTTCATGTTCTCATGCATCCCATGCATTTTCATGTTCAGTTTGTCATTTGAAATGTGAATATTTAGTAAATGCTCATACGATTTTAAAAAATTCATGCATAATCATATAGTAATAGAGTGCATTTATCTCATTTACTCATGTTATAATTTTTTTCTAAACTTTCTCTTTTTAAGAAGATCGACAAACGTTCAATAACATGAATAAGGTTCAAGGTTCTACTAACAATGCATCTGGATCCATGAAAGGCGTCAAGATTAATGTGCTGATAAATAACCTTGAAAGAGTAAATGCAATATGCCGGAAAGTTCCAAAATAAATCTGTATGGATTTTGAAAGGAAGTATGGTCAGATTTTGGACTTGCTGTTTATTTCCGTGAAAGAACCGGTACTAAGCGCCTTAGCTCAATTTTGGAATTCAGATCTCAGATGCTTTGAATTACCTCAATTGGATTTGGTTCCAACAATAGAAGAATATCAAGAGATGTTAAGTATACCCATTAAGCAGAAGGCAGGAGTGTACTTGTACAATGGAAGTCATGTGGGCTAGAAGAAAATAGCTGAGTTAATTGGTTTACCAACAAGCAAGATAGGGTTTGAGATAAGAGGATCAGTGAAAGGATGAAAAAAGACACTCTTAGAAAACCATCTGGAAACTCTAGCCAGAGAAAAGAAATGGAATCTCTTCAAAATAACCCTAGCATTACTGATATATGGGTTGGTCTTATTCCCATTCACCATGGATTTGATTGATCAAGCGGCAATGGATGTGTTTTTCTTCTATGAGACACAAGGATTGAATCCAGTCATGGCCATTCTTGCAGATACTCTTATGTCCCTGGAGTTATGCCACAAAAAAAATGGGGGGCAGTTGAGGTGTTGTAACCATCTACTGTATGTGTGGATTATAACTCATCTGTACGCATCTAATCATTTGGGTTATAACCCTGACCCTTTTCGGAACTTTCATCGCATTAATGTGAAAGAACAATCCGCCAAATAGTGGAGGGATGATTTTGCAAGATATGAAGCGAAGTTCTTCCCTTGGGTGTGTCCATGGTATCATCACATAGATACCATATTCAGCTATGGAGACTTTCCAAATGTATCATTGATGGGGACAAGAGGATGTATAGCCTACACTCCAGTCATAGCTCTCCGACAGCTCAAATGGACCCAAGTTGTGCCTAGAAAAGAAGTACTAGGAGGAGTATGTTTTCAATATGGCGTGGACAATGATCAACAAGAACGAGTCAGAAGAGCTTGGGACAATATCCATAAAAAGGGAGAAAAGGAGCTTGGAAGGGCACATGTAGCTGTCTCACCAAAATATCTAGAGTGGAGAAACAGAAGAAGAGCACATGTTATTCCGATTCCCTTTGAAGTTTATCACAAGGAAGATCCATCTAGTGCATTGGCTTACATGGCTACCCAAATGGAAATGATGAAGGAACAAATGAGGCAGATTGAAGAGAGAGAAGGATGAGCGATGACTGAAATTGAGATCCTCCAAGATCAGTGTGAGAAGAAAGACAAGGAGATTGAAATCCAAAGAAATCGGTGTGCAGACGCCAATACAAAACTTGCAAAAAGGGCAAGGAGTGGGAAAGAAAAGGAAATTGAAAACCTTTCAGCTGAAATGAGGAAGATGCAACGAAAAACAGAAATGATGGAAGAAGAAATAGTCAGGGTTCAAACTGAAAAGGAAAGTCTAGAAAAGAAAGGTCAAGAGAAAGATCAGATGATGAAACAAATGAAAGAAAACCTTGCAGCTGAAATGAAGAAAGTGCAAGACAAAATAGAAGCAACAGAACAAGAGATGGTCAAGATTCAAACTGAAAAGGAAGATCTAGAAATCAAAAGCCAAGAGAAAGATCAAATGATAGAAAAGATGAAAGAAAATCTCTCAGCTGAAATGAAGAAGGTGCAAGACAAGATAGAAACAATGGAAGAAGAAATGTCCAAGATTCGAACAGAAAAGGAAGATCTAGAAATGAAAGGTGAAGAGAAGGATCAAATAATGGAACAGATGAAAGAAGACCTCCAACAATCACAAGCAGAAGCAGAAAGTTATAAGTGCCTATCCAGAGATTATTCTAATGCACTGATGGAGGCAGGACAAAAAGAAAATTTGCTAGAACACCAGGTCAAGAAGTTGAAAACTGAATGTGACCAATTACAATATGAAATTAAGAGGCTCGAGCCAGTGGAAGAAGAGAAGTATAAATGGAAGGTGCGTGCCGAATACGATCATGAAAGGAGGGAAGAAATGATGAAGTCTTATGAAAAGATGATGGATATTGTCCAAACTCATGCAACAAATCTGGCAACACGAGTCTGTGAAGCAAATGAGGAAATTGACTCCAACCCTGGAATGAAGCTCCCATGAAAAATCTTTAAGCTTGTAAAATATTGTCAGGATTTAACTTAGAGTTTTCCTGAGCACTGAGATATGAATGTAATGAATTTGCATTGAAACTGATGTTTGTGTTTGTACTGGTTTGGAATGGAATAATATTGGCTATTGCATCTTACTCATTGTTTAGACCTGATATAGACATTATTTATTGAGGGGAGGATTCTCACTTGAATAATTGTCAACCACATTTTTATCCGACTAAAAATGTGGGGCACGTATTGCATCGCTAGAAGACCAGACATTATTTATTGAGGGGAGGATTCTCACTTGAATAATTGTCAACCACATTTTTATCCGACTAAAAATGTGGGGCACGTATTGCATTGCTAGTAGATTAGACGTTATTTATTGAGGGGAAGATTCTCACTTGAATAACTGTCAACCGCCTCACAATTCGAGATGCGGGGAACCTATTCTGTTATTGAACGTTTCCGATTTTCGCATGACAAGTGTTCTTTTCTGTTTTCCTTTATGATATTTTTACTCATAAATTTTTACATTAACTGAAGGTAATTAAAAAAACAAAAAAAGTGTATCTACGACATCGTTATCAGACTTGTGCCCAATCAAGGATCATGGATGAACTGGAACAAAACCAGCAAGAGTTGAGAGATGATGTCAATCAGATGAAGGAACAATTAGCCAAGATTTTGGAGTTGTTGCAGAAAAAAGAAGCAGATGGGAATCCCTCAGGGGCTGATCAGGGGTAGCAAGTCACGCCTCCACATCCACCAGGATTTACTCCACCCATGCAGTCTTTTGGTCTGAACTCTGAAGGGGTGCTAATGCCATTGGCAATGCATTCAAATAACCCCACCAATAATTCCCAAGGTGTCCAATGGCCACCTTATGGTCTTCCACCTAATTACACTCCTCCAATAGTTGTTGAATCCTCAGATAATAATCCTCGGGTTGCAACTGTCAACCAACAAAATCCAGGTCCACCACTAGAATCAAACCAAGCAGCTCGGGAAGTCTCCCAAACACAACCCACGACTCCTTTCCTCATGCCATACCACTTTCCACCTAACTACATCCCACCACAAAATAACAACCCAGAGACTAACCAAGCATTTGGACCACAAAATACCACCTTCCAACAAACAATCTTCATAAATTCTCAAGGGGAGTCACAGAGGCCACATGCCACCTTAGCTTCCAAGGAAATCCATCAATTTCAAAATCCTGCAACCGAGGACTCTCAGTCCAAGGAAAAATTGCAAATCCTTGAAGAGCGGTTACGAGTAATAGAAGGAGGAAGCCATTATGTCTTTGGTGACGCTGCCGACCTTTGCCTTGTTCCTGATGTTGTAATTCCCCCAAAGTTTAAAGTGCTTGATTTTGAAAAATATAAGGGGACCACATGCCCAAGAAATCACCTAACGATGTACTGTAGGAAGATGGTAGCATTCGCCCAAGATGAAAAATTGTTAATTCATTTCTTCCAAGACAGTCTGACTGGGGCAGCGGCGAGTTGGTACACACACCTTGAACGTGCCCGTGTTCGCTCTTGGAAAGATCTGGCCGATGCCTTTTTGAAGCAATACAAATACAATATTGACATGGCTCCTGATCGGCTACAACTACAAGGTATGACTAAGAAAGACTCTGAGACCTTTAAAGAATATGCCCAACGTTGGAGAGAGATAGTTGCCCAAGTAGAACCTCCTCTGTCTGATAAGGAGATGGTTGCCATGTTCATTGATACACTCCAATCACCTTTTCATGATCAGATGATTGGTAGTGTGTCATCAAATTTCTCTGATATTGTCATTATAGGAGAAAGGGTTGAAGGAGGTATGAGGAGCGGAAAAATTGCTTCTGGGTCAGTTGGAAGTGGCAGTTCAAAGAAACCATTGCCAGGAATTGGAAAGAAAAAAGAAGGGGAAACTCATGCAATAATGTTCGAGCAAGGAATATCCTCTCATAAGAAACCTAGCTACACACCAACCCATTACCAGCAAACACTACACACCCCTTACATGTCATATCCATGTATTGCCACAGCCTCACTCACCCCACATTCCCAACCATACTATCCAGCCGTGACATACCGCCCACCTCCATTACCTGCTCAACCACAGGCACATACTGCCATGACACCTCATCCTAATCAACCACGAATGCAAAATCAGGCAGCAAACCAAACACGACCCCAAAATAACCAGGATCGGAAACCACTCGACCACATCCCTATGTCCTACACCGAACTCCTTCCTCATCTCATCTGTAGTTCACTGATTGTACCATGCCCAATGAAACCTTTGGAACCACCATACCCGAGAGGATATGATCCAAATGCTAAATGTGACTACCATGTAGGGGCTGTGGGACATTCGACAGAAAATTGCAAAGCTTTGAAGAATAAAGTGCAAAGCTTAATGGATGCCAAATGGCTGAACTTTAAGGAAGATGGTCCTAATGTTGGTAACAACCCTTTACCTGGCCATGAAAGTTCAGGAGTGAATGCTATTGGGGAGTCTTCAGGGCATTACCTCATAAAGAAGATTTCAAATGTCAAGACTCCTATGAAAGTCATTTTTGAAGAGCTTTGTGAGTTTGGAGGGATCAAGGGTTTAGTCGAGACTAAAAGAAGCAATGACAAAGATATGAAGTGTGGCTTTCACTGTAGTGATGAGCATTCCATTGAGGAATGTGATGAGTTCCAGCAAATTCTTCAAAGTATGATGGATGCACACTTAATACAGATAAGTTGTGGAAGTGAGGGAAGAGAAGTCGATATGATCGAAGAGTCTGTAGTTCCTCAAAAACAAGAATGTACAGGTGTGGAGACTGCTGTCTCAACCCTTCCTACTGATGAGCAAACTATTTCAATGCCTAAACCATTGGATATTCATTATGTTAAGGGTACACCATTACCAATACCATGTGGGATAAGATCGCTCACTATTCGAATCATACAAAAGCACTAAGGCAGTACCATGGAAATATGATGTGCAAGTCCTTGCAAGTGATGCAATCACCAACATCTCGGGGATTGGTGGAATAACCCGTAGTGGTCGTATATACACCCCTGAAAAACTCCGAGAAGAACAATCAAAAGAAGCAGTAAAAATTTGTGAAGGAAAAAATAGAGAAGCTACTGTCGAAGATGGGCCAAAGGAGAAAGGAAAAGCTAGCCAAGAGGAACAAAAAAGGATTGTAACTGATGAAGAAGCCCATGAGTTCTTAAAATTCATTCGGCAGAGTGAATATAAAGTGGTTGATCAGTTGAATCATACTCCTGCGAAAATTTTAGTCTTGTCTTTGCTGCTGAATTCTCAACCCCATAGGAAAGCATTAATGAAAGTGCTGAAAGAGGCTCATGTTTCTCATGATATCACTGTTGACAATTTTGACGGTGTTGTTGGTAACATCATTGCTAACAACTACCTCACTTTTACTGATGATTGGATCCCCGTTGAAGGGACTGGGCATAATAAAGCCTTGCACATATATGTGAAATGTCAAGATCATATAATTGCAAGGGTACTGGTTGACAATGGCTCCTCGTTAAATGTTATGCCGAAATCAACTCTTGCGAAATTACCTGGTGATGAATCACACATGAGACCGAGTACTATGATAGTGAGAGCTTTTGATGGCACTCGGAGAGAGGTGATTGGAGAAATTGAGCTTCCAATACAAATTGGACCAGTTACCTTTCAGATACTATTCCAAGTCATGGATATTGCACCAGCTTATAGTTGCCTCCTCGGAAGACCATGGATTCATTCTGCCGGAGCTGTACCATCTACTTTTCATCAGAAAGTGAAGTTCATCATCGACAACAAGTTGGTAATCATTTCAGGAGAAGAAGACTTGTTAGTGAGCAAACCATCATCTTCACGTTACATTGAAGTTGCTGAAGAGGCTCTTGAAACTGCCTTCTAGACATTTGAAATCGCAAATGCCAGTTATGTTAGAGAAGGAGCTCAAATTGTCAGACCTCGCATGTCAGATGCTTCTATAATGGTGGCTAGAGTCATGATTAAAAAAGGATATCAACCCAGTCAAGGACTAGGGAAATTTATGAATGGGGTTACCAAAATGCCAAGTTCTAAGGAAAAGAAAGATAGATGTGGGCTGGGATATCAACTGACCAAGGCTGATAAGAAAAGGTTTGCTGAAGAAAAGAAAGAGAAGAGAATGGCTCGGCTGGAAAATCGAGAGCCCAGAACTGAGAGGATTCCCATTTGTCATATACTGCAGAGCTTCAGGAGTGCGGGCTTATTATTTGCTGATCAAGTGGCTACCGTTGGAGACAGAAATGATACTGATGCTGAACAAGATGCTAAATGGGTCATTCCTTGCTTTCCAGAAACTAAACTCACTGACTGGGAGATCATCAAATTTCCTATGAAATTTAAAACTGAATCAAAGTAATTCTATAATGCCAATCCTATTGCTCTGCCCAAGGCTTTAGGATAATTTTGTTATGAAATGGTCTCTTATGTTTCATTTCAGTATTTATCATCAATAAATGCATTTTGAATTCTCCTTGTTTTATTTTATTTTCTTTGACCATACACCTTACTACATTTTTTTTTCTTCCATCCTTATTCCTTGTGTTACCTTTGAATAATGCAGAAATGAAAGTTATTCTTCTAAAAATGACAATGCTAAAATCTCATCATACGATTTTGAATTTCCCATTAATCATGCTGATGAGGATGAAGAAGACACCTGGGAGCCTTCCCCGGAGTTACTGAGATTGGTAGAACATGAGTCTAAAGAGATTCAGCCTCATGAAGAGGAAACCGAGGTCATTAACCTCGAGACAAAAGAAGACAAAAAAGTGGTCAAGATTGGCACAAATCTAGAGGAAGTGGAACGTTCAAAGTTGATTAAACTTCTTCACGACTATAGCGATGTTTTTGCATGGTCATATCAATATATGCCAGGGTTTGACCCTAATATGGTGGAACACAAATTACCACTGAAGCCCGAATGTCCTCCTGTCAAGCAGAAATTGAGAAGAATGAGACCAGAAATGTCTTTAAAGATAAGAGAGGAAGTCAAGAAACAATTTGATGTCAGTTTTCTCGCTGTGGCAAATTATCCTCAATGGGTGGCCAACATTGTTCCGGTCCCTAAGAAGAATGGAAAGGTGCGAATGTGTGTCGATTATAGAGATCTGAACAGAGCAAGCCCTAAAGATGATTTCCCTCTTCCTCATATTGATGTTCTTATAGACAATACTGCTCAACACTCATTCTCTTCCTTCATGGATGGCTTCTCAGGATACAATCAAATTAAAATGGCACCAAAAGACATGGAGAAAACCACGTTCATCACATCGTGGGGCACTTTCTGCTACAAAGTGATGCCATTTGGTTTAAAAAATGTTGGGGGCAACATATCAAAGAGCAATGGTGACTTTATTCCATGACATGATGCATAAAGAGATAGAAGTGTATGTGGATGATATGATCGCAAAGTCGAAAACAGAAGAAAGTCATGTAGCCAATTTACAAAAGCTTTTTGAACGCTTGAGGAAGTTCAAGCTGAGGTTAAATCCAGCCAAATGCACCTTTGGTATGAAATCTGGAAAATTGTTGGGGTTTGTGGTTAGTCAAAAGGGAATAGAAGTTGACCCCGATAAGGTGAAAGCAATTATTGAAATGTCGGTCCCTTGCACTGAAAAAGAAGTTCGTGGATTTCTGGGAAGATTGAATTACATTGCCAGGTTTATATCTCACTTGACTGCGACATGCGAACCTATTTTTAAATTGTTACGAAAGAATCAACCAGTAACATGGAATCAGGACTGTCAATAGGCATTCGAGAAAATTAAGCAATATCTGTAGAGTCCTCCGATCCTAATACCTCCGGTACAAGGAAGACCTCTCATTTTGTATTTGACTGTGCTTGATAAATCCATGGGTTGTGTATTGGGGCAACATGATGAATGAGGAAGAAAAGAACATGTCGTTTACTACTTAAGCAAAAAGTTCACTAACTACGAGATAAATTACTCGTTATTAGAACGAACTTGTTGTGCTTTAGCCTGGACCGCTCGTCGCTTAAGGCAATACATGTTGAGTCACACAACTTGGTTAGTGTCTAAAATGGATCCAATCAACTATATCTTTGAGAAGCCTTCTTTAACTGGAAGAATTGCTCAGTGGCAAGTGTTACTATTAGAGTATGATATTGTTTATGTTACTCAGAAGGCAATTAAAGGAAGTGCCTTGGCGGATTTTCTGGCTCATCAACCAGTAAATGATTATCAGTCTATGCAGTGTGAATTCCCAGATGAAGATATAATGGCATTGTTTGAAGAAGATGAAGCCTCAAAAAGAAGGAAATGGATCTTGTTATTTGACGAAGCATCTAATACACTGGGGCATGGAATAAGGGCAATTCTGATATCCCCTGAGGAACAGTTTATTCCGATAACAGCCAGATTGTGTTTTGATTGTACCAATAACATAGCAGAATATGAGGCATGTACCATGGGAATTCAAGCATCCATTGAATCAAAAGTCAAAAATCTTGAGGTATATGGTGATTCAGCTCTAGTCATTCATCAGTTAAAAGGAGAATGGGAAACCAGAGATACAAAATTGATACCTTACCAAGTATATATCAAGGGTTTAATAGAGCAATTTGATGAAATCACTTTCCAACATATTCCTCGTGAAGACAATCAATTGGTTGATGCTTTAGCCACTTTATCCTCGATGTTCAAGATAAGTCGAGATCAGGATATGCCACTTTTGAAAATAGAGACTCGGGACCAACCTGCGTACTGTCAAGCGGTAGAGGAAGAACTAGATGGGAAACCATGGTATCATGATATCAAGCAGTATTTGAAAAGCAAAGAGTATCCTCCAGAAGCATTAGAAAATGATAAAAGAACTTTAAGGAGACTCGTGATGGGTTTCTTCCTCAATGGAGATGTGCTTTACAAGAGAAATCAAGATATGATACTTCTCAGGTGTGTTGATGCAACAGAAGCAAAGAGAATTATTCAAGATGTTCATGAAGGCTCTTTCGGGACTCATGCAAATGGGCACACAATGGCCCGAAAAATCTTAAGAGCAGGATATTACTAGATAACCATGGAAGCTGACTGTTTTGGTTATGCAAAGAAATGTCACAAGTGTCAAACATATGCTGATAATATTAATGCCCCGCCAACTGCTTTAAATGTTCTTGCATCGCCATGCCCATTCTCAATATGGGGAATTGATGTTATAGGAGCTATTGAACCAAAGGCATCTAATGGACATCGTTTCATCCTTGTCGCTATTGATTACTTCACAAAATGGGTTGAGGCTGCATCATATGCCAATGTAACCAGGAATGTGGTGATCAAATTCATAAAAAAAGGAGTTAATTTGTCGTTATGGTCTGCCAAATAAGATCATTACTGACAATGCAACTAATTTGAACAACAAAATGATGAAAGAATTATGTAAGGATTTCAGGATCCAACATCACAATTCCTCTCCTTATCGTCCAAAAATGAATGGAGCAGTTGAAGCAGCAAACAAGAATATCAAGAAGATCATTCAAAAAATGGTAGTGACATATAAAGACTGGCATGAATAATTATTAGGATAAATATTAATTAAATTAAATGGATTAATTAAATAAATAATTAATTTAATGGGAAATAAATAATAGGAGTATTATTATTATTATTAATGTTATTATTATTAGTTTTGTTTCGTAAAGGTAATTTTAATTGAAAATAGAATAAGGGGGTGAGAGTGGGCCCAAACCCAATTAGTTATTTCAGTAAGGAGGGGTTAACAGAGCACCCTAATCCTTATTCGTATCATTCGTCAGTAAGTGAAACGCTAAGGAGGGGAGAAACAGAGTCTCAAGAGAGAGCTGCTGCGGAGTGAAAGCCAAGAATCCAAGAAAGGACTTCCTTGCTGTGATCAAAGCTTCGCTTAAGGTACGGTGGGGGAGAGGGTATTGCCTGTATATGCATGTAGGGGGTACTTGGGTAGTAATCTAAGATGTATAATTCGAATTTATGAATGAATAATTGAGAATGATGATATAATCTGGTGATTGATGATTTATTGTATGTGTATTGACGAATTATTGAATGAGAGTAAAGATGATATTGAAGATAATTGAAAAAGGGGTGATTAGGGATTGAGAAATTGGGGTTTTGATGAATTGATGGTATAATCTGTAATGGATTGGTGATTTATTGAGTATTTGATGTTATTAATGAGTATGAATGATGTTTAGACGAAAAAGACTGATTAGGGATTGATTGGATGGGTTTAGAGGGGTGAGAAATCGTGAAATCTGAGATCTGCGTCGCGGGTAATCGATTACCAGATGTGGTAATCGATTACCAAAGTGTTCTGGGCAACCCAGAAGCACTGTTTGCTTGCTGGTAATCGATTACAGAGGTGTTGTAATCGATTACCAGAGAGTTTGTTTGCGGGTAATCAATTACAGGGGTGCTGTAATCGATTACCAGAGAGCTTGCTTGCAGGTAATCGATTACAAGGTGGTTGTAATCGATTACCAGAGACCTTGTTTGCGGGTAATCGATTACTAGAGGTTGGTAATCGATTACCAGAGTGTATTTTGAGATCCTAACTGTTTGATGATGATTGATGCTGTTTGAGAGTACTTTATAATGAGTATTGTGTTGATGATTAATGATGTTTGATGAGGATTGCGATGCTTATGATGATGAATAATGATGATATTTGATGACGAGTGTGATGATGTATTATGATGATAATTGATGATGAGTGTGATGATGATAATGATGTCGGTGTATATCACCTTATTATGATGATGTTTAATGATGAGCATATTGATGTATGATGATGATGATAAGTGTATATCACTTTATAATGATGATGTTGATGATGAGCATGTTAATGCATGACAATGATGATTTATGATGATGGTGTATATCACTTTTTTATGATGATGTTATCTAAGTTGTGCGGCCCATAGAGGGGGTACAACTTAGGAGAGATGCCTTGAGCATATGTGATGAGACCTGAATTGTGCGGGCCCATAGAGGGGGTACAATTCAGGAGGTGAACTGAGTTGTGCAGGCCCATAGAGGGGGTACAACTCAGGGGATCAAGATGGGGCGTTCGATGCACGGGCCCATAGAGGGGGTGCAACCTAGGAGTGATTGTACGGGCCCATAGAGGGGGTACAACCTAGGGTCGAATGTCGTTGTGCGGGCCCATAGAGGGGGTACAACCTATCGGATAGTGTGTGGTAACACCGATAGACTATCTTGGTACTAACTAGAGTGATTAACGAGGTGCGCCCATTGTGTGGAGTTCCAAGTCATGATCTTTGGGTAGATGATGAGAGGAGTATTGGTGTGTAATATATGATGATGAAATGGTGTTATTAAATGATGTTATGAATATTGATGATGATGAGTATTATGTGTGAGAATAGAATATATGATTAATTGGGTGAATGATGGTATGAGAACTATATGATGATATATGAATGAGGTTATGATGATGATGAGCTTGATGAATGTATAAAGGATATATTTATGTTTTATGAATAGGAAGGATGGTATGGCATGTATATGTTGATATAGATGATTAAATATATGTTGAGTTTAGATGAATGTCATTTATTGGTGATTTAATGTATTGATAGAATGATGTAATGATGTTGTGGGTGAGGATGGGTATTCTCTATGTGTATGTATAGGTAGTATTCCTTTTCCTCATCGTATTCTGTGGATATATTTTACAGGTGTTGATGAGGACACAACTGGTGTCGATTATGAATAAAAGGGTATGCTCTGGTAGATGTGACATCAGGGTGTGCTTGGGGGTTTTACCATGTTCCTAGATTAGGAGTATTTTTATGAACTTCTGGATGCCTTGTATGGCAGTAGATTATTAATTGTTTTTATTCCTATGGAGATTTCCGCTGTTTATAATTAATTTATATTTGGAGTTTGAGTTCATTTAATAAAGTCGTTTTCAAACTATGACATTTATTAAGAGTGTTTGTGTACCTTTTTACCCACCGAGGGACTTTACATTTTCTAAACTTCTATTTACGAAACATATAATAGTATGGGGTAGAAGGGTGTCACAATGTTGGTTTGGAAAAAGTAGTGTCAGAAATTATAGAAAAATGATAAGGATAGTGGTTGGATGATTAACTCTGGTGGGGAGGTTAATGTTTTTAAATGATTAATCAAGTTCTATTTAAACCAGAGGAAATTTCTGAGAAAGGGGGGGACAAAGAGAAATTTTGCAAGATCAGAGACAGAAAGCAAAGAATTTTTTTTTCAAAAAAAAGAGCTTCACACAGAATTATTCCAAGTGAGAATCATCTTTATTCTCATTTGGATTTGAGAGTAAGCAGTGAGGATAAAAATTCTGAGAAAAAACAGGGAAAAAATTTGCAGCAGCAACGGATTTAAAATAGTTTGAAGGGGAGAAGTGCAGCTGTAAAGAGATAGGCACGTAAAGCGTTCAGGCATAATCAGATTTGGTATCATTTTTAATTTTTTAATGATTCAATACCTATGGATTTCTTTTACTTGATCTGAAAGTGCCTTGTGTGTGCAATGTAAGATAAAACTTCACCAGAATTCCAATTTGAAAATAAAGAGTCCAAATCACAGTCCATAATACGGTCCAATTTACAGTAAAAAATAAAAAAAATAGAGGAATAGAAAATAAAAGATCAGTGACAAAGTAAAATAAAAAAAGAGTCTTCCCCAAAATGGACACCACCACCGTGCACCACCGCTGCCTCCGATGAACACTACCACACCTCCACCACTGCGGATCTATACCTCTGTCGTTCTTGCAGCCGCTGTCTCCTCCTTGAATCGCCACAGCCGCGCCGTCCGCCACTCAACCATTGTAAACCACCGTTCTTAACAGCCACCAACCCCTGCAGTCAAATCCAAAAATTTAGAGAGAGAACAAGAAAGAGTGAGAGAGAGTGGAAAAGAAACCCCCTAACCCGCGGCTAAACGGCCGCCGCCATCCCTCCACCGCGTCGCAGCAGCGGCCGTTCTTCAGGCTGTGCGCGAGCCACCGCTCGCAGTCATCTTCTTTCGTCTTCTCATTACCAGATGCGGCCAGCCTCGCGTCGCCCGCCGTCGTTCACACCACCGCGCATCTGCCCAGTCATCAGCGAACCTTCGCCGCCACTGGACACGGCCTTCCCCCTCCACTCCGTTCCAGCCATGTGCAGCCATCAACCCCGTCGCTGCAGCACTGGACGCACCATCGTAGCCACCACCACGTCCCTCTCTCTCTCCCCCTCAGCCCAGCGTCCCTCTCCTTCTCTCTCGGTCTCTTTCTCTCCCTCTCTAACCCTCAGATCAGCCGCCCCTTTTCTCCCTTCTTTCTTTGTCTAATGTTTGCTACTAGACATAACCCTAATTCTAATTTCTAAGAGATGGACTAGCATACCATGCGACCCATCAGTTTTAAAAAAAAAAAATCTCTTAAAAAATATGAAATATGAGTTTTTTTTTATAATTTTGTTTAAAATAAAAAATCTCTTTAAAAAAAATAAAATTAATATGGTTTCAAATTCTTTTTTAAAATTAAAATCAATCTATTTCTCAATCCATTTATTTTTTCAGAACTACGTGGTTTTGATTTCTCCATTGCAGCTGGGGATATGTAGGAGCGGGAACCGGACCTGTCAAGCCAAAATAAATTCCAAAAAATGTTTTTTCCTTGTTAGAAAAAAAATCATTTTCTTAAATAAATTTCTAAAATCATTATAAAAATACATAAAAATAAAAATTTAAAAATATCAAAAAGATTTCTTCAAAATGTCATTCTCCTTTTCAATAATAAAAAATCAACCATTTTTCTTTGATAAATTCTTTCATTTACTCAAAAATATCAAAAAAGTAAAAAATACAAAAATACAAAAATAGTTTAATTTCTTTTCCAATTTTAATGGGGTAAAATAAATATTTTCAAAGTTAACCAAATTTGCACAATTAGTTAAAGGTAACCGTCTTAGGACGGATGTCGTAGGGTGATAATACCTTCCCTACGCATAATCGACTCCCGAACCCAAATCTGGTTCCGAAGACCATTTTCTCTTTAAAAGGGTTTTCCTAAAATTTTCCCTTTAAAATAAATTTTGGTGGCGACTCCATTGAACCTTTTAAATTTTATTTTCCTTATTCGGCTCACCTCCCCCACGTCGCGAACCCCGGTTGCGACACATAGGCAGAGAACCTCCAATTAGTTTGAAGATGCAGTGAGTCTACAGCCTGAAAATTTGTGCGAATCCAATAGAATAAAGAAGACCACCAAAAAGCTTCTAGCCCAAAATGAAATAAAAGATTCAAGTACGAATCAACTGGCTCCTCCTGATGGGTGGTTTGAAGATCTTTCAAATCCTTAGGATTGATCACTTTATTAAAGTCATTTCTGCCATTAAGATTGGAGGTTGAAGTTGCTTACAAGGAACGCCCATCGGTAATATCAATCTCTTATCCCTCTTTGCATTTGAACTAAAACATACTTGATCAAATCATTAACAACTCTTTTTACATGTCCTTACTTGTTGCATCATGGTTGTAAGTATTTTAATATACATGCATACTAAATTTGTAGATTCCTTGTTTGCAAAAAAGACATCTATTTGATCATCATCTATGGCCACTGCTATTGTTATTTAAAATTCTGAACAGCAAATCAAAATCATATTTTTTCTCCCTCTATCAAATGCTTAAATGTCTCATATGCTCATTTAGAGTTTGGAGTGTCAAATTGATAGATATCCTCTTGTTGGAAAGTGCCTAATATATTCATACCCTTGAAATCTGAAAATTTTCTGAACATGTTATAAAGTAACTATAGAGTCTGCAGTCTCATTGCACAATGTGTAGAAGAAAGCATGCATGATAATTTGATAAGACTAATCCTACACTTGAGATGAGAAAGCTTGCAGTTTTGTAGACAAAATGGAATACTTGGATCTCAACAAGAAATATATAGGAAAATCTTCAAAAAGAGTATATCCAAGTCTAAAGGATGTTCAGAAATGAAAAAGATAAAAGAAGAAGTCAGAATTTGTGGCTGCACTTGGGCAGACACATCTGAGTCTCAGGTTGAAACTAGACTGAGACTTAGATGGAAATATATGAGAAAGAACAGCCAAGTGAGACTCCTACTGCAGCTATGTTTCTGACAACACAAAAAGGAAATCCATGAATCACAGTTAGCTTATATAATGGCTACTGCACAAGAGGGCAAGTGATCTCCCACAAGATGAGAAAGAGAAAGAAGCTTCTACAAGATGAAAGCACAAAGAAATGACTAAGTTTGAAAAGAAAATGCAGAAGCTGAGCTAATCTCTACAATATATCAAGCTGCAAATTCTTAAATCTTGTGGATCAAATGACAACTTGAGGATTACTTTATGAGGTACTCTGAAACTCTAATCTTCATGATGATGCATATGTGATATTGTCACTCTAAAGATCAAAGTTGAATGCAGAATTTAGGATTCATGTTTGTGCCTTTTTTGACTGATTCTATGTTGCTTGGATAATTAGAATTTTGAATGATGTTTTGTCTTAACCTTAAGTACAGTTTTGAATCTCAACTATTGTGAGTATGCTGTAATGCAACATATGCTTAAGATATGATCTTGCATCATGTAAGAATTTGAGTTTGAAATCTATGTATGATGAAACATGAGCTGATCATATGAAAATATATCCTTGAGTCAATTTCATGATAACCAAGAAAAGAGAACTTGGAATTGATTGAATTGGTTAGGAGAAACCTTTCTAGAAGCTGAATCTGTCTGCTCTTATTTCCCTAAATCGAGTCAATCATCTAAGTAAGTGATATAAATGAAAAATACTAAGACTGATGGTTCAAAGGAAGATTAAGTGATAGGAGAAACCGTGAGATTTGGAGGCAAAGAGGTTACTGCACTATATGCAGAAATGTTTCTGATATAGCCTGACTAAAATGATCATAACTTGAGCTACAAAATTGATTCTTGAGTAAAACCAATTTTGTTGGAAAGCTAACTCATAAGAGTGCAAAACTGGAAAGTCTAAAGCTGTTATACTAAGCACAAAAGTACCAGAAAATTTGTTAACACGGCTGCAGTTTTACAAATGCTCATAGAAACTTGTTTACTAAAATCATCATAACGGGAGCTGTAGAAATCATTTTTCTGTGAAACTAGTTTTATTGGAAAGATATTTCAAAATAGTATCTAACTGGAAATTGTGAGATTTTTATACTAACCACAACAGTTCCAGTAAATTCGTGAACATAGTCTCACTAATACAAAGACTGATATAAACATGTTCACTTAAATTGATCATAACTGGAGCTACAGGAATGATTTTTTATTGAAACTAGTTTTCTATGAAAGCTAGCTCATATAAGTATTTGACTGGAAAGTTTCAGAATTTTTCATCATCTTCATAATTCCAAGCAAATACTTCAAGTTGACTGATCTCTCATCTGATCAAATCTGAACACATCTGTTTTGAATGCTTATATCTGGAGCTAGGAAAAGCCTTTCAAAATGAAACCGGTGGGATTTGAAAGATGTTGTTCAATGGTTTAACAGTATTAATTTTCACTATTTTTGGATGCATAGATTGATCACAGTGAATGAAAAACCAGACCTGTCATAGTAAGCACTCTATTATAGAACTGCCAACTTTAATCTCTCATATCTTATGATAGAAGACTCCAAATGAAATGAATTTTATACCATTAGAAAGCTTGTGATGTCTAGTTTATTGTGTTGAAATCTAATATTTTTATGAACTAGAAATAACTCACAAGCTCAGATTAAAGTAGCTAAGTCAATGGATGTTTTCTGGTTTGGTGTTGAAACTTCAAGTTAAAATATCTTTAATTGTACGAATCCAAATGAGTTTATATTTGTGGCATTGGAAAGTTGTCATGATGTGGTTTATTGTGATAGAATATAAATTTCAAGATCAATCTATGATAGGAATAGTACTTGTTTAATGATTAAGGCTATGTGATTGAAAAGTAGTGAAACTTGATCCATTGAAAGTGATACCTTTAACAAAGCACCCTTGATTCCAAAATCTTTGATAAACTATGGTATATCAAATATGAATTGTTGTATCAAATTGATGTGCATATTATGATTTGGAATATTGGGTGAATCAATGAATATGAAGAAGAACTTAACATGGAATATCAGAACAAATTTTTTTTAATGCTGAAAAATATGCAATGACTATGATCTTATCTGCAAATCATATTTTTGTTTTGTGTCCCCTGCTGTCCAAGCCTGTAATCTTGACCTTTTTATGCCTCTATCCATGTTTTATAAATTTAACTCACTATGGGCATAAAATTCAAGGTGAGTAACATATTTAGGGGGAGTAGTTGAACTAATCTTTGTACTGAATGTATTCTTGCTACTCGAATATGCATCAAATGAAATTCTTATCATCTAATCAAGTATGCAAACAAAATAAATCATTGTTCTGGTTTAAGAATTGAGTTCTGTCCTCTTCTGTTCAATTCTAACTGCATCCCCTACTCAATATTGGACTAAATAATGATCTTTGTGAAAGATAAAAAAAATTCTGCATCAGTTATTGAAAAGTTTCTAAACCAGCAACTTTGGAAATATAAGCAGAACCTTCTCACTTTGAGGGGGAGTCAGTCAAATTGTTTGCTAATGTGTTTACCATGTATGTTGACTCAGTTGGGGTGTGATCATGAATGCATATACCTCTTTCCTCTACAACTCTAGAAGTCACACTTTTTTAGAGGAAATGTTAAAATGAAAAGAGAATGGGAAAATAGCTCTCTTGAGGTTTGTATTGAGAAAGATGATCAAAGAGAAAATTGTAAGCAAGAAGTTTAAGAAGATTCTGAACTTAGTGAGAGAGATTCTGAAAAATATGGATATCAAGTTACTAAGAAAATTCTGGAATTTAGACTCTAAAATCTCTTCTTCTTACCTTAGTCTTTGATTCTTCTATTCTAACTATTATTGTTGGAGCATTTATCCCTTTTCATATCATATTGCTTTATCTAGAACTATTTGGATTATTGTTATAACCATATGTGTGATCTATTGTTGTATCATATTGTTCTTGGGAAATCAAGAATATCACTGCATACTTGCTCAAAACCCTCTGTTGAGATCACCCATATGCTTGATAAGTGGAAATCATGTCTTTGATGCCAATGAAAATCAATATGAAGTAATTATTTGACAGATTTTCAGAAAACATCTTGGTTGTTTAGAATTTCTCTGCCTCATCTTTTTGTTGATGCCAAAAGGGGGAGAAATAGGAAAGTAATCTCCATGTGCATAATAGCATAATTTCTGAATCATGTTATGATATTATTGTTTGCATGAAACATTGTTAGGCATGAATTCAGGGGGAGTTCAATTGAGTGGATCATATTATGAAAAATATATAGACTCTCATCATCCCTTATATGCTATTATACATGAAAACTTAATTTTGTTCAAATAGGTTTGTCATCATCAAAAAGGGGGAGATTGTTAGCGCAAAAACCCTCTGAGATTTGGTTTTAATGACAACAAACCTGTTGATCAAAATTAATGTTTTCTGTTCTTGAAGTTACTGATGTTTTACATGTGAGATCTTAGAAAGACGAGACTCTCATGAAGAATTCAAAAATATCAGAATCCTAATGTTAAGAAACATCAGACTTCAGAATCATTTATGGAGTATGGGAAAAGCTTAGAAGTTCTATATGCTGAAGGTAATTTCAGAAGAAAGCTTCAAGACATATCCTTTATCAGAAAGTCTTCAGAAGCTTTAAATGAAAGATAGCCTAAGTTGAGAGAGGTGCACATCAAAGTAAAGTCTCTACTAGAAATAAAAATCATCATGTCAAGTCAAGATGAGCTCAAGCAGTGAACTAAGTTGCATCAAGAAGACCAATATTTGAAACTCAAGATGAGACGTAGACTCAAGCATAGATGCTATCTCATGTTCAGATGCAAACTCAGTCTAAAAATCAGCTTAAGACCAATGCTCAAAGAAGAGACTCATCTACAAACTTAAAAGGAAGGATCAACAGTCAGATGCAAGATCTGCCAAGAGATGAGACTCTAACTTAGCTTCAGAAATCAAGAGATAAGATCAGAATAGAAGATGCCAAACCAAGAAAAGATTCAAAGTGAGCTTGAGATAAGCCCAAACTGTAAAGTCAGATTGAGACAAGCCCAAATTCATTGAAAGATCATATTCAGTCTAAGCATGACAAAGAAGCACTTTGAAATATGAAGCTGAGCAAAGATGAGATTCAAAGTCAGACTTGAGATGCAGACTCAGTAGAGATTTAGAATCAGACTTGAGATGTAGACTCAACTTGAGATTCAGAATCAGACATGAGACGGTCTCAAGATCAGATGCAGTCTCAAGTTCAGACGCAGAGATCAGATGCAGACATGAAACGCAGACTTGAGACGCAAACATGAGACTCAGACTTGAGATGCAGACATGAGACGCAGAGATAAGATGTAGACATCAAACTCAGAAGCATACTCAAGAGATTCGGTCTCATCAGAGACTCTGCATCAAAAGCTAGTCAACGCAAGTACACTGTCACAGCAGAGACTGCACCAGAAAAGTACTGAGCACATGACAGAAAAGTGAAAGACATCTTCTCTCTCTTCCAACGGCTAGAAACGGTCATAAAACGACTAGTTTCATTGGAATAAAAGGCTGAGAGCAACAGTACAACAGTGAGAGAGACTATGCTGATTATTGAACATCAACTACATCTCATCACATCTTAAGTAACATCTCAAGTGCACGTCTCAACCTGTTTATACTCAGACCTAATCTCAACTTGAGATTCCTATTAGTCTCTATCCATCTCTCTTCTCTTATTGTAATATTGTCATTTCTTTTAGAAGAGAGTATTTCTAGCTAAGCCTACTGCCTATCCATACACTGTATGTTTGTAAGCTAGATTCATCACAACTACATATTCTTGTAACCTGTCTCATCTAAGATAGGAGTGTGCCTAGTCTTAGAGTGAGTTGTGAGCATCCTGAAGAGGTTGTAAGAATACTTGTGGCTCAACCAAGATAGGGAGTGCCTAGGCTTGGTGTGAGAGACGTCCTGAAGAGGCTTTAAGAATACTTGTGGCTCAACCAAGATAGGGAGTGCCTAGGCTTGGTGTGAGAGACGTCCTGAAGAGGCTGTAAGAATACTTGTAATTGACGGGTTGTCAATAGTGGAAATCTCACGTGTTGTGAGGACTGGACATAGCCCAAGGTGTGGGTGAACCAGGATAAGATCCCTGTGCCATCTCTCTTCCTTATCTCTTCATCTTGCTTTGTACATATCTCATCTCAAATCTGTAAACAACTAAGTAATTGCTTTGAAACATAACTTAATCTAATTTGAGATTTCAAGACCACTAGAACATAATTAAAACAACTGAAACTGAAACTGTTTATAACCTGTCTTAACTGAGACCCCAAGTCCGCGGACTTGAGATCACGTCTCAACTTTCAATTTCAGTGTGCAAACTTCAGGAACAAATTTTTAAAGAGTCTCTATTCATCCCCCCTTCTAGAGACATTCAGCCAACTTCACTATTCTTGAGTTAGCATCTCAAGCTGACTTCGGATCTCTTTATTGCTCAACACTTTTGTTTTAAGTCTTTAATCTTGGCATATCTTGATTCTGACTTCTATGTTTATGTCCTCAAAGATGGTCTTTGAGCTTCCCTTTTTTTGATCATTATCTGCAAATTTAAAGTCTAGAAATTCTGCCACAAACTTGAGCACATAGTTAGTAAATAACAAGATGCATCTTAGACTTGCTTTTATGATCATCTCAACCTAATGGTTTGACTACATTAAAAACCTTAGGAGTGAGTTTGTCTTAACACATCACCCTTCAATGCTGATATCATTGATGAGAGGATGCAAAATCAACTGACTCTGATACCTACCTTATCTAATGTTGTTGATTCGAATTCTAAAGGGAAGTTTGTGTGGAGAGAAAAGGGGCAGTTTGTCTTTGAAGGAGATTTATCTCAGAGAGAAAGGATGTGGAAGCCAAAGTCAAGGGATATCTCAAGAAGGCCAACCTTTGACAATATAACACCTATTATCAATTTTGATGATTTCCTCAGATCTGCTGAAATTCCTTATAGATTCTACCAGTCTGCTGAAGCTCAAAGGAAGAGATTACCCAAGTTTCCAAGCTTGTATGAAGAGCTACTGTATTTTAAAAATCATTTGCCACTGCAACCACCCAAGCAAACTGGTCTACATGTGGACACTCTTGAAGATGCAAGGATGAGAAGAAGGGCCAAGGCTTCAGGGGGAGGATCTGATCAGATTGAAAAGATTAGACAAGGAGTGCAACCTCATAGCCACTACTGGAAGAAAATTGATGTTGATTCATCTGATGCAGTAAGAATACCTGCTGAAGACTGGATTCTTATCCGACATCTGAATATGGAAGCTGAGGTATACTCCAAATATGTTGTTGAAAGTGCTGGTTGCAGAGGGTTCAAGCCTCCAACACATCTCACCATGAAGCCCTCAACCAAAATTTATCGGAAATCAGATAGAGTTGTTCAAAAGCTGCCCTTTGGTGAAGGAGTGAATGACAAAAATAATTCACCTAAGTTCTACTCAGCATACTTAGAAGATCCAGAACCCATGACTGCTGAAGAATGGGAAATAATGCCTGAGGTTGCTGAAGCTTATGGTGGATTTGATCATTCCTATAGAGATTAGGTATGGAAATCATATTGGCATGAACGGGAAAAGGAGGGTTCTTGCTCTGGTACAAGGTATGATTTTGTTGATTGCATGACCAAGAGCACTCTCTCTGTTCAAGAATACAAGACCTGGTTTCCTGGTTCCAAACATCTTCTTGATAAATACAATGATGAAAACTGGGCCACAGTGGTATATACTCCTACTGTCTACACATGCTTGGTTCTCAAAACTGCTGATTATGGTTTTCTTGTTGGTTTTGTGGAGATCACCTTTACCGTAGCAAAAGATAGAGCATGACGCAAGCTGATACAAAGATCAAAGCTACAAATTTAATTAGATAAGTCATAGTCTAGTTAGTATTAATGTTAAAAGAATTCTAGACTTTGCAAGTAATTTCGCCTTTAAAATAAAGTTTATGCAAAAATGTTTTATGAACCAAAATTAAGTTCAAAATAAATATTTTTGAACTCGTAATCGATTACCAGTTGGATTGTAATCGATTACCAGCAACCATTCAGTTTCAGAAATAAGTGTTTTGGTTCTAGTAATCGATTACCAAATGTTTGTAATCGATTACCAGTAGGTCAAAACTTAAAATTCAAATTTAAATTGTAATGGCTCAAATGTTATTTGAATTTTGAATAGTGTAATCGATTACAAGACTTTGGTAATCGATTACCAGTAAAGATTTTCAGAAAAACGTGAAAAATCACAATTCCTCATCAAGAGACACAAAGCTTCATTTGTTCTACTATAAATATATGTCTCAATTTCGAAATTTAGTCAGAAAATACATGAGCAAAATTAATAGTGAAAAATCTCTTTAAAAACTTCTTGGTTCTCAAAACTGCTGATTATGGTTTTCCTGTTGGTTTTGTGGAGATCACCTTTACCTGGAAGCATGTGTCTATTATCTATAAAGAAGCTGATCTATCTAAAGCCCTTGAAATGAGAGAAAACGAAATCAGAAGGTTGAGAAGAAGGAACCAGAGACTTCAATCCTTGATGAGGCAACTAAATGCTGGTCCTGTGTGTGCTCAAGAGGAAAAGCCTAAGCTTAGGAGGAATGACAATTTTTAGTTTGCCAAGTTTCAGAAAAGTCTGTGTGTTTACAAGTGTTTTTATGTTTTTACTGAACCTTCTGAACTCTTTATATGATCATGACATTTGCTCACTGATTTGTCTACGTAACTTTATTGCTTATTATCGCATTTACTCAGTTACGTACAATATATCTGAAATAATTGGATTGATTGTTGTGAATGATAAAATTAAAGTACCTGAATCAATCATTGCATACCTACCCTGTATTTGTTGTCCTATATGCATTTATTACTTCTGTTTACTTTCACCTACCCTTTTGATTGATGACAAAAGGGGGAGAGATAAACTAACAAAGTATCTGAAGATTAATTTGTTCACAGGAAAGAATTCACTGATTTAGGGGGAGTAAGGCTTTCTGTTTAAGTATCTAAAAAGGGGGAGTTTTCTCAAATCTTAAATTACCTTATTTTTCCCTTCAGATATTTAATAGTTTAAGCAAATTTGTCATCATTAAAAAGGGAGAGAATGTTGAGTCTCTAAAATAATATTAAGAAAATTAATAATGTTTAAAGTCTCACAGATCCTAAGTTTTAATGGATAACAAATCTGTTAGGACCACAGGAAACACTAGAAGGGGGGTTGAATAGTGTTTTACAATCTTTACAGATTTTTTTTTGCGGAAACCTTTTTTGCAAACAGATTTTTCTCAAAAGATACAAGCAACTTGCTGAAAAATAAGTTTTCGGAGACTTGCTGAGACACTTCAGCAGGTCTAGTAAAATTGTCTTTTTAAAATGATTTGCGTAATAAATAAAATTATTTTTGCTGCAAAAATTATAAACTCACTTTTCAGAACCCTCCTTAGTTAAAATAAACAGATAACAGGGGAAAGTAAAGAGTAAGGGTAGAGAGATTGACCACAAAAATTTATATTGGTTCACCAACTAACCCAGTGAGCTACGTCCAGTCCCAGGGCAAAACCCCGCTAGATTTTCCACTAATCCGCAAGATTACAACGAGTACTATTTGCACTTGGCCTCTCCAGGCCCAATGAGTATTCTTTTATAGACAAGCCTTTCCAGGCTCAACGAGTATTCTTTTACAGACAAGTCTCTCCAGGCTCAATGAGTATTCTTTTACATACAAGCCTCTCCAGGCTCAACCAAGTATTCTTTGTACACCCAGCCTCTCCAGGCCGAAATGAGTATTCTTTATTCCACCAAGCCTCTCCAGGCTCTCAAAAGCTTAACAGTGTTTACAATATAAGCTAAGTTTAAGTTTCTGACAAACTTAAACTCAGGTTCTTCTTGTACAAAGGGAAAACTGAGTGAGACTCAGGATACAAAGATGAAGAATCTGAGTACAAGGAAAAACAGAGAGATACAAGTATCTAACTTGGATGTATTTTCTTCTTTTCTCTTTTATGTATTTTCCTCAGCAGAAATTGTTTCTTCAGAGGGTTGGCTTGATAGATTTTGCTCTTGACTTAACCTTTTTACTCTGTTGGCTGGGACTCTTCTCTTTTTCTTTTCTGGAGAGCTTCTCTAACTTTTCCTCCTTTTTGATTCTCTCTCTTGGGCGTTTTTCTTTTTCTATATGATATTCTTGCCCATTTTGATTAGCAACTTCAGACTATATCTTTTAGGAATATGGCCGACACATTCAAAGTCTTGAATGAAGCTATTTATAGAGGCCAAAAATGTAACAGTTGAGAGGTTTCTTGGTTACCGTTGAGAAATGACCTATAGCTTTTGACTTGAGCAGAATAGGTGTGCATAGACAGTACGGTTCTGACACACAACAAACATAAAAGTTCTTTATCATGTACTATGTTTCGGGGAAAAACGCAGAAAGAACTTTGTAGACTTCCTTATTGTAGACGCTTTGCCGAAGACGTTTAGAGACCTTTAATTCTATTGTGCAGAGTGTCTTCTGACTTTGGCAGATTTTACGTTGAACGTCTTCAGTAAGTCTTCTTCTCATAGATGATGCAACACTTCAGCAGGTTGGATAGATCTTTAGTGAATTCAAACATTTCAGCGAGTCTTCCATTTCAGAAGACTTAGGTTGGCACGTCATCATTAGGGGTGGAAATAGGACAGGCCGCTCGACAGGAACCTACGGCCCAGCCTAGTTTGGCTCGACTCGTTTAATAAAAAGGCCAGGTCTAGGGTTTTGAAAAAGTCTTTTTAATTAAATAGGTCAGGCTTAGGCTTTTTAAAAAGCCTATTTAGCTTGACATGTTGCCTATTATAAATAATATTATTTTTAATAAACATATAAATATTTTATATATAATAAATAGTATAATAATATATAATTTTTTAAATTCTTCTGTTAGCCTATTTAGAGATAGGCTTATTGTCCTATCTAAACGTATATGTTAGTGATATATTTACATTATAAAAAAGTAAGTATTAGTTTGTAAGCGCACTGACCTATTTAGAGATAAATTTATTGACCTGTTTAAAGGTCATAATATGAAATGGGCTTTTAAACAGGCTAATAAGCCAAACCAGGCTTTGAAACAGACCAGGCCAGGCCTAAAAAAATGGCCTATGACAGGTAATAGGCCAGACTTGGGCCACAAAAATATAATGTAGGCCAGACTTGGGCCCTACAAAGCCTAGCTCGGCTCGGCTTACTTCCACCCCTAGTCATCATGATAATTCATAGAGTATGTGTTCAACAGGCATAAATTCAGCACGCACATACTTTCGGCAGGTTGATCAATTCTTCAGATAGTTGATTTGACTTGAAGATTTGCTCATTTCATATTACATGAAATAACAAAGACAAACTACCTTTCTCAGTAGAATCTGTTTATATATAATCAAATTTGTTAACCATTAAAACCAAGGGTAACGAGTCTTGAATTAAATTGAATACTTAATTTATATTGAGACTCAACAAAATCTGCTTAAAGGAATTTGTCTAAAAGGATTATTATTATTAGAACAGTTTCAACAGTTTCACTTGAAGGTGTTTTGCTTAGATGTTTCAACAAGTCTGTCTAAAGAGCAACCATCTAATTTAATTCAACTCTTCGAAGTT
This sequence comes from Sesbania bispinosa, assembly GCA_026901365.1. Classification (NCBI taxonomy): domain Eukaryota; kingdom Viridiplantae; phylum Streptophyta; class Magnoliopsida; order Fabales; family Fabaceae; genus Sesbania; species Sesbania bispinosa. The sequence goes on from QLOH01000268.1 coordinate 883,765, forward strand.
GAACCTTCTGTTATAAGTAACTCTCTGAAGATCCAAGACCTACTGAAGATTATTCTACCTTCTAAAGTTCTACAGTATCTGAATCAAGAAGAATTGCTGAAGACCTACATCGTAGTATTTGACTGAAGTTAGAAGGCTGTCTGCTCAAGACTTCAATGCATCATTAACGTCTGAAGCAAGTTTGATTCAATTAAGGAATGTTACAGAGACCCCTTTATGAAGTATTTCAAGTCTTTCACTAGAAAGGGAAACTGCTGTAACCCAGTACCTGCACATGTCAGGAGCTTGTTGTACAAAGTCAGAAGCTTTTTGAAGATTGTATCACAACGATATTAACAACATTAAATGCTATTTCACAACAGTGTTTTCTTCAATCTTCAATGGACTCAAGATGTCTTCCTATAGAAAGCTTCATGAGAGACTTTGAAGACGTCGGCCAAGCTCAATAAGAAATCATTTTCAAGCCAACACTCTACTGCTACTCTGATATATTTTGTACTAAGAATATTTCAATTTGTATCCTGAGTTATACTTAGTTATCCTTTGTAAAAGATTTGTTTCTGTTTAAGTTCTCAGTAACTTAAACTTACTTTCATTGTAAGCACTGTAAAGTGTCTGAGAGCCTGAAGAGGCTTGGAGGAACAAAGAATACTTGATTGTTTAGCCTGGAGAGGCTGTGTCCAAAGAATAATTGGTGTTTAGCCTGGAGAGGTTGTGTCCAAAGAATACTTGGTGTTTAGCCTGAAGATGCTGGGGTCAAACAATACTTATATCAGATCTGATAGTGGAAAATCCAGTGGTGTGTTTGCCTTGGGACTGGACGTAGCTCACTGTGTTAGTGGGTGAACCAGGATAAATTTCTTGGCTAAGTTCTCTCAACCCTTATCTCTTTACTTTCAGTTTTAACTAACCAAGGAGGGTTTAGAAAAGTGATATTATAAATCTGCGCAGCAAAACAACTCTGGTTTTTCACTTAAAACCATTTCAACAACTATTTTATTGGACCTGCTGAAGCACTTCAGCAAGTCTCTGAAAAACCCAGTTTCAGCAAGTTGCTCAAAACTTTTGATAATCACTTTGCTTGTGAAAAGGTTTTCATAAAATCTGTAAAGAATTATAAAATACTATTCAACCCCCCTTCTAGTGTTTCCTATGGTTCTAACAAGAACCTTGTTATGTGACTTTGGAGTTGAAAAGTATTTTTTGGCAGAGGCTTTGAACACCTCATGCTACATCATCAATAGAGTCACCATAAGAAAGATTCTTAACAAAACTCCATACGAGTTATGGAAAAGAAGCAAGCCTTCTATTTCTTATTTTCATGTGTTTGGATGTGATTGCTACATCCTAAATAATGAGCATAATTTTGCATATATTTTGTATATATAATCTTAGCTTTATTGTGTTGTATCCATGATTAAATCCACTATTTTAATTGGAATTTACCTAATTGGGCTTATTTGGGCTTTAACTGTAATTGTTGTTTAATTTCGAACTTTTAAGCCTATTGACCTACCTGCCGCTGCACAGATTGAAAAATCTAAGTCTCAACGAATCTTATCACACACATTCATTTCCCACCTATATTCAATCATCTCTTTCATCTATTTCTGATTGTAACTCAAAAGAGTGATTGTAACTAGCTAAGCTCACTGTGTATCCGTACTTTGTACGTAGTCTAAGCTAGACCAACTCAATCTTACCAAATCTTACCCAGTCTCAACTAAGTTAGGAGGTGCCTAAGCTTAGTGTGATTGAGTGTGAGCCTGGAGAGACACTGTAATAAGAATACTCAATGTGTGTAAGCATGAAGAGGTAGAGGAAAGAATATTTGTACTTGATAGTTGTCATAATGGAAAATCTCACAAAGTTGCGAGGACTAAAGGTAGCCCAAGGTGTGGGCGAACCAGGATAAATCTCTGCGTACTTCTTATCCCTACTACTTATTTTATCTTACTTGATCTGATTTCACTTAAACTTAACTTGACTCAGATAATACAAGTAAATCTGTTAATACTCAGTCTCACTTTAACGCATATTTATCTAAATGAGTTTGCACAAGATCTGTTTTGCAAGTCAATCTGAGATTCTAAGCTGATAAGCTTAAGAGATAAGCTCATATTGATCTTAAGTTTTTTCAGGAACAAATTTGCAAGTCTCTATTCAACACCCATTCTAGAGACATCCAGCCAACTTTAGGCCCATGCTTGGAGTGAAGGAGAGGCAAGGTGCTCTCACGATCCATCAACCATCTTCCTTCCTCTCTTAGGGCTTGATCTAGGTGAGTATAACTCACACACTCCACCTCCATTTTGTATGAGAACTCCCATATGAACCCTATTCTCTTCTTTCCCCTTTCCTTTGCTTGTGAATGAGTTGTTTGTATGTGTTTACTATGATTAAGCCCATGAGTATGATTGTTGATGAATGGAGATTTGATGTAGGGTTCACATGTTAGGGTTTTGATTATGGCTTTGAGAATGTTTATTTACACTATGAATCATGTTCCATGTGTTGTGATTGAGTCATGCATTAGGACTTTGGCCCCTAGATAACTAGAAAATGTATTTTGAGCTTCGGCTCCTAGTTGGTAAAAATGATTTTGGTTTCGGCTCCAGTATTTGGCTTCGGCCCCAATTAACACTTAAGCAAGATTGGACTTCGGTCCCCAGTTAAAACATGGGTTTGGCCCCTAGTTAATGGCGGGTATTAGTTCCCAAGGAAGACATTCCTTGTAGTCTGAGCTTAGGTCTAGCCCTAGTTAAGAGATAAGACCCTGTCTGTCGGACAATGCAGGTCATGCATAACATGTTTATTATGAGTTGAGGTTCATTATGCCATGATTGATTGTGAATTCTGTGATGCATAGCATTTTCCTGCTTTCCCGCACTACCTGTTGCATAGTTATGCTCACTGAGACACTAGTCTCACCACACGTTTTGTGGTTTTTATTTGGATGCACAGGTACCTCCTCGAACTGGACAGTGAGAGTGCTGAAGCTTAGGAGTTTAGTTATATTTTTATGTATTTGATATTTCCTGTGTAGAGATGTTGACTTAGTGACTTAAATTCTTTTGTGGGATACGAGCATACATGTGTAGCCTTTGGACCCTTTCTACCTTGTTGAAAGCACATGTATGGTGGTATCTCAATCATGGCTATGTATGTTGGATGTTATAATTGAACCATTGATGGTATATGTATTGCAATGACTTACTTTATGTTTTCATATAGCGTTTAAGTAACGTTGGAATGCTTAAACGCTATATGATTAATTTATGTTTGCAACAATATCGATAATGGCGCGAAATAATTTCAGGAATTCGAGAATTTTACTTCCTACGAGCATTATTCTCAGATTTAGAAATTAAGACGTTACATATTAAACCCAGCAATCCTCGTCACAATCGCCAAATTGTTGCCCACGAACTCTATGGAGTTCTTTATTGCAATTTCCATTTGCCAGAGAACGTCACGTTCGATAATGTAGTTCAACTCGCCGATGGTCTTCAGCCTCGTGTCGTGATCAGTGACAGTGGCTCCGAATCAGGTCTCAACATCACTTATCAACGATGGAGAAATGATTTTACCGATGGCAGAGATCGAGTCGTTGAGTCAAAGATGGCGATGCAAATATCATTGGTCTTCTGGAGGCGCGTGTCACCATTAGCATTGAGTTTCAAATGGAGGCTTTTGAGCTTTGAGAGTTAATTAATGACAGTGCGTAGGTATTCAAGAGTTTAATGATGCACATGTATTTGAGATAAGTAATCTTTGAGAGTTCATCAATACCAAAGGTGTGCTTGTGTACCACGATTGTATAACTAAGAAGGAGACATTAAAGATTATTACATGCCTACATGTCTTCTTCTGAATGCTCCAACTCATCTACTATGTCATAGCTCTTGAAGTACATGATGGTATCCATTAGTTTGAATGGAAAGTGATAGTGTCGACTCAAAACTTAACCATGTAAATTGCAAGGGATTACAAGGACCCCAAAAAAATTAGATAAGTATAACCATTCATCACTTAAGTGAAATAGAAGGACCTATATATAAACATTTTGTAATGAGTTGTTTCAACTTGTTATTGGTTACATATCCTGACCCTTGATTAAATAAATAATAAATCTGACGGTAATGGAAGGGTGTTTCATGCACGAGATGAAACATCTTAGATAAAGTCATTCAAAAAACATCTTCTATTTTTTTTTAAAAAAAAAGAGAGAACATACCATCAAAGTTTACTTACACTTTCTAATACTTTATTTTAGTAACCATTTATTTCGGATCTAAGAAGAGTTTTGATTTTCTTTTTTTCAATCTTAAATGTTCTCTTTCTTGGTAGGTTTAACTCACTGGATGAATTTGATGAAGGAAAAAAAACAGCAGTAAACATTAGATGGACAGAACCGACGAAGTTGCTATATTAATTGGATTTCAAAAATCGTCTCCTGCACCAACTTAATAAACTATCCTCTTTAATTATCATAAATATCTTAAACAAATCAAAGGCTTACAAAAAAAAATAAAAAACGAAAACTAGAAAAGGGAAAATAAAAAAATCGAAATTCATAAGAGAAAAATGAAAATAAAATGTCACTAAATGAGATTAGGAAATAAAATTTACATAGATTCTCATAAGCCTTAGTCCTTCTTGTGTAGGCTAAATCTTCCCTTAAGGAAAATATTGAAGCAACGACTGATTCAATTCCCCCAGAAACATGACGAACAAAATGTGCCTCCACTGCTGGGATAAGGTGAAGCTCGCAACATAAAGAGGAAACACCACAAATACAGGAGTCGTCGTCAACGATGACGTCACAACAGATGATCGAGCCACCATTAGCAGATCTCTCTCGAGCTTAAGCAATTCAAAAGAATTGGTCTGAATATGGAGAAGAAGCAAATAAGCAGAGGAAGCACACAACACACGAGTGAGTAGAGCAGCGTAAACGAAAAGAAGTCAAATTAGTTAATATCATTATATTTACAATTGTGCCATCGCATTTTCACTTATCCCATTTTCCAGATTTTGAGAGAAAACACTTGAAAATGACTTTTTTTATTTTCAATTTTATGTTTTATTTTGAAAATGTTTTTAGAGAAACAAATTTCAAGAATACAACCAATCACATTTTCTTGATCATTTCATATTTCCAATAAAAATGAAAATAGATAAATGGGAAACCAAAGAAACCTCTAGCTTTTACATCTCCTTTCATGTCTCATTTTTTTTCTATCTCTCACTTTTCCTTTACTATCACATTCACGTTTATCACCTTTTCTCTCTTTATTTTCTCTATCTCGACCACTCTTTGATACACCTATCACACTCTTTAGGGTATGTTTGGAAAGATGGAAATGAAGTGAAAGATAGGTTTTAGGAAGCTCGTCCTCCTATGTGTAGAGGTGGAGCTTACTAATAGGAGGAACCATGGCTCCCCCAAGCTTTTCTAAAATAAATTTTTATATATATACATATTTATATAATTATTAAAAAGTATGGATAAAAATATCTTGACACTTAAAATATGAGGTGTGAGAAATGTAGAGAGGAGAAAGATAAAAAAATATATTTATACTTTAATAGTCAATTATAAGATTTTTTATAATATTCACAAGTATTTTTTAAAGTTGTTCTATAAAACTTATTCTATTATGAATTATTTTTTCTATTTAAATATTATTTTTATGATCAATTTTACGTTAATGTTGCTCTTTACATCTGGATATAGAGGCCTTGTTTGACAAAAATAACTTGAAAAAAATATTTGATAGACTAAAGCTAAAAAGTTAACTGATAGCTGAAAAATTAATTTTTAGTTAAAAGTTATTAGTTAGAATTTAACGTATTGAATTAGAAGTGTTTTATAAAATAAGCTATTAAAGCAGCTAATAAATATAAAATGACATATTTATATAATAAATTTTTATATAAATTCTATTTTTATTTAATATATAAAAGTATATTTTTTTATAATTAAAATTTTAGATATTTTAAAGATGAATTGTTTTAATTACACTATTTTTCAGTTTCAATTATTTTATTTTATAGAGCAAGTCTAAGGTTATTATTTGAGAGTAAGTATAGTTTGAAAAAGGTTAGTAACGTTTTTAAAAATGAAGAGGGATAAAAAAAAGGAATTTTATTAAAATATTAAAGATAAAAATAGAAAAAATAAATAAATTATATGTTTTAAGCTTAAATGCTAGCGTTTGAAAAAACACCATAAACTATTAAAATAAAATGGTTTGTCAAGCACTTATAATTTGATTAAATGAGTTTATAAACTAGTTAAGTATGCTATAAAAATCTATTTACCTTACCAAACACACATAATATAATAGTATATATTTATTTTAGACATTAATTTTTGGCCCCCTTAAATTTATTGGTTAAGTTTTGCCACTACCTATGTGTTTAAAAAAGTCTAATAGTAATTTACAAAAGTCTTCCTAATTCCCCATATCTCTTCCATTCCCGTTCCCAAAAAATACCCTAAAATGGGGTGTAAACCCATTTTTTTCCATCCAAGAAAGCTGTAGATCTTTTTCTTAGCATTGACGCGTCAAAAAGTTTGAAGATGGTGAACAAGTAAAAGAGAAATTCAAAGAAACAGATGCTATAATTTTCTTAACATTAACCCTTTAATTACTTACTTATTCTATTGGACACAATTTTCTTCACCTGTTATAGTTAGCTTTATTTATATGATGATTAAAAAAACCAATTTATGTATAAGGAAGGATGACTAGTGGATAAAAGGAAAAACCAATGAGTTTTATAGCTCAACTTGCACTTGTTCGATTTTTTTAAGATTTGTATTTCATCTTAATTTTTAACAACACTGCTATATAACAGCAACAATTTTTGCATGAATTTTTAAAAATTCAAAAGCAATTAATGACCAATGGAGTTGGTTTAAGTGGTACATGTTTGATTCCCCTTAAACAATGTCTCGGGTTCGAGTCTTGTGAATAAAAAAAATTCCCGCCGGAAGAGTTAACTCCACTATGATATAGATGTTCACAGTGCAAACATAATTGCCTCTCATACACGTGGTTAAAAAAAAAACAATTAATGTGAATGGTATCATTCAAAAGTGGTTATAAAATACAGTTAGATAAAAAAAATACTCCAATCAGAAAAGGACACAAATACACTACAAACTGGACTTTTATTTTAATGTTTAATTAAGCAACACGAACGGTAACAAGAAGCAAAAGTGATAAATAGACAATTTTGCCATAGCCAAGTTTAGTATGCATCCAATGCGCACAAACTAACTCCCGAGAATGCAGCACACATGAACACCCTTCAACAATTGTGTGTAACTCCAACTCTAACTCCCCTTTCCCTATTCAAACCCATTTGCTTTTTTAAGTTCAAAACAAACATGGTAGGAATGGATTCACTAGTAATAGTTTGTTGGTGTATAGGGCCATGAAGGTGGTGGTTGAGAATTTGACAGGAACACTTTTCTACATCCAAGTGGGCAATGATGCCACGGTCGAAGATCTAAAAAAGGAAATTGAGGCTCAGCAGAAGCTCCCTTGTGACCGTCTGATCCTCATTCTTGATACTGATAGCAGCCCTCTGATGACCAAAGAGGAAGAAAAGGCATCTCTGATTGATTGTGGAGTCCAAGATGGGTCCCACATATACCTTTTCTTCAACCCTCTTGATGATGACTCTAAGGATCATTTTGTGTTCACTTCGCCTTGAGTTTCTTCTTAGTTAGAACCTTCTCTGTTTCTAATTTTTCTCATACATACATCTTAAATAGCTTCTTAAAATGTTGGCTTTTAAATTTAGTATGTTATATGATTACATGGTTTGTGAAATCCCATCGTCTGTTGTCCAAAAATTAATTGCATGATGTGCAGATCATGCCGCTATAGTTTTTTTGTATTGTGTTTTATATATTTTATTTTTTATAAAACAATTTTTCTTTTAAAAAATGAAACAAACCTTTCTGTATTGGAATCCATGGTATATTGAATTGGATTGAAAAGTTTGGGATTCTCACAAAATGTTTGCCTCAAGTGCTTAACTAGTTTTGCTCTTTTAGAATGTGATTGATTCATTTCACATTATAAACATGAATTACAACCAACTCTCATGAATTTGGTCACGAATTAAAGTTTGTTAAACCAACACGTTAGAAGTTGTTTGTTTAATGGTGTGTTTGATTTACACTGGAAACGTGGATCCGGCTAGAAATTATTCTCAATAGATTTGTTCGGATCCACATTTGAAATGTGATTTTGGGGTAAACCAAACACATACTGACATCACGACATCAACTTCTATATTTCAATAGGATATTTGTATTCTAATTTTAAATTTGCAAATTTGATGTAACAAGACTAATTTTATATCCCCTGTATTTGTGGAAATTATTGTTGCCATTTAAGCATTACTAGTTTTAAGTTAGGGTAGTGTCCTAAGGGCACTAGTTAAGGATATATATAAAGAATGTTTTTTTGTTGGAAATCACGGCATTAATTGCATTTACAACATTCAATGCTACACACTTCAATAAAACATTTTTATTTTTGGATCCTTAACCAGTGCCCTTAGGGCACGTTAGCATTTTCCTTTAAGATATTATTTTATGAACCTGTTAATTATATATATTTGTGTTTTTTTAAGATGGAGTCTTCAATCAGATTTAGTAGCTGGTATGAACTTAATAAGTAGCAGATTTATTCAAGCAAAAATACTAAAAAATTAAAGTGTGTTTATCTCCAAGTTATGTAGCATGCCTTGGCGTGGGGGTGAAACACAGAGACAGTTCCAAATCTCACAAGGAGTCATGCGAGAAAGTTGTATTTAGGCTTGTAGCCTCCGGTGCCATGGGGTTGAAAATTTTACTCTGAAATGCAATTGGTCAAAATGGCTCGATATATATGGTCCAGTCATTAATGATGAGGTCAACTTATGTGCTATATATTGAGTAATCTTCCTTCTCTAATTCATCCACTAGTTGAGGATTTGTAAAGTCACTAACACACCCTTGATTTGTTTGATTTTCATTTTGATTTCAACATCTATTTCTTTGGCTCTTAAATGATTGAAAAAATTGGTTGGTTAATTGTAACCATATCTCCCTAATGGAATTAATTTAATTGAATCCCCTGCTTTCAGTTGTGAGCACATCCTTGGATAGGGAGAGGAAAAGTATAGAAGAGAAACATGTATTTAAGCAATCTGAAGCAAACAGCACAGCTAAAGGCGGAGTAACAAATTATGAGGACTCTTAAAATTATTAGTTTATCCTGAGATTATGGAGATTTGTTGGGATGTATGTGACCATACGCGTAACGTACCTTCCCAGTCATATCTTTGAAATTAAAATATATTTTCTGAAAACTAACTTGCAAAATGCATACTTAAGCATTGTTTTACCAATTTGAGCAAAATGTGTGGCTGTAGTTTTACGTTGAGATTTTACAAAATTCTGTAGATTATTTATTAATCATCCTCTGCAATGATTTAAGTGTTGATGTTATATAGCACATCGTATCATCAATGGTACCTAGAAAGTAGAAACTTCCCAAACAAGAAAATTAAAACTTCTCTGCCTTGGTCTGCACACTCTAATATTTCATTCTACTCATAATAGATCTTCACTCCATCAATTTACAATTATCTTGTCAATATATATAGTTGGAAATACAAACTCTTTAGAAACATAGGCACTATTTCTTTTTCCAGATCAATTACTTGGGTGATATTTTGCCTAATTGGTTTCGGTATAAATATAATCAGCATTCAAATTAAGAGTATATATAAGAGAACAAATATAAATATTTATTGGAGCTAAAAAATAATAGCCATATGATCGGAAGATGATGGAAATGCTTCATCTACACCGTTATATTGATTATGTAACGTACTAATTTCTATATTCAGAAATAATGCCTGTTGGGAGCACTATTTTCAAATTCGTGAAATTATTTCACGCATTTATAGTATCAGCATACGCATCCATTTAACCGCTTCAGTAATCTCACCCTTACATAAGCATCAATCTCAAAATACATGAATAACATTAACAACGGTATCATAGCTTCCACAGAGGGCTCAAAATACAATACAATTAATAAGCATAACAAGATATAACCATACATATGTCCTAGATATTAAATACAACCCGGAGGGCCCACATGTACAGCTCTATCCTATCAAAATAAATAATCTATGCCTATACAAAAGAGGAAAACACAATAACTAAGCATCCAAAAGGAGAGAGAGCCATCACTAAGCCTCAAACAATAGCTACTGGTCGTCTTTGCCCTGGCGAGATCCCTGCAAATTTGAAGGTAGATTCCCACAGAGTGAGGTGAGACCAACGTCCCAGCAAGTGTGAAAAAAAGACATGCAATGGGGGATGCAGGCAAATGATATGCAACAGATCTCAACGGTTCACATCCTCACATTAAATACCAATGTCAATCCAAATACATGACGATAAATCAAACATGACTGTGAGGTGTTGTAACCCGACACCCGGGGTCTTTTCACTATCTGTGACTGTGATTGAGTGCTCGGCCATATGACCAGGGACCGTCGTCCAAGGCCACCTATGATTAAATCTTATTAACAGAGAATATTCATGCGGGATTCATTTAGATTGAGGACCTCATCTCCCTCTTGGCCATGAGTTTGATGATGTTACCCCGTTGTTATTACATTATTTGCCCAGAGGCCTGTGATGGTCCGGAGACCCTGTGATAGCCCGAAAGCTCGATGATAGCCAAGAGGCTTTGTGATGGTTCAAGACCCATGATACATGTTCATTATTGGCCAATAGCCCATGAATGCTCAAGGATAAGATCAATAGTTCAATCAATGCAAAAATCCCCAAATCCACTACCCTAGGGTTTGGAACCCAACTCATGCAACCAATCAACACAATAATCTACCCTAGGTTTGTCAAAATACAACCACAATCAACAATAATAGCAAGGAAAGCAAGAATAGGGGTCATACATAGGATAGCAACCAAGAAGGAAAGTGAGTGAGAATCACACTCACCTTAGAGCAAGGAAGAATGAGGAGAAATGGAGAAGAGGAGAGGTTGAGGAGGAAAGATCCGAGGGAGTGAGCTTGATTGGTGGAGGAAGCTTTCTTGTAGCCTTCAATGGAGTTCTCTTTCTCTCGGGCACTCTATCTCTCTCTAAAAGTGAAAGGAAGAAGAAGAAATTAAGACTGGAGCACTAACATTAATCTTTTAAAAGGGGCTGAAAAACGTATCTGCGCTCAGAGCTCGCTCGAGCGCAAGGTATAGAATCTTAGGCGCGGATCTGGGCTCAGCCTGAGCTGAATTTCCCCAAAATGCTCTTTGTTTTATGCGCTCAGGCTGCGCCCAAGCTCAGCCTGAACTGAATTTCCTCTATTCCTCTATGTTTTCTGCGCTCAGGCTGCGCTCGAGCTCAGCCTGAGCGAGGAAACCATATGGGAGTTCCCCTGTTTTACTGATAGCGCAGTCTGAGCGAGCATACTAATTCTCAAAGTTTTCATTTTTACCCCTCTAAGCTCCTAACTCAATTTCCTCTATCCCAATCTAATTCCTTGTTATAAAGTCTCTTCCATTACTAATTTAATTCATAAAATATTTCATAATTTGGGATGTTACAGATACACTCACCTACACTTGCCAATATGGATTAAACAATGAGTCAACATAATATATTTGTACAGAGTTACCCAAAAATCTTGTCATGTTCACAGTGAGAGATATGAAATATTAGAAAAATTTTGATTTTTAATTTTTTTCACTCATTTTTTTACACTTTCTTCTACACTTCAATTTTTTATATCTCTTTTACTTTCCATTAATTACCACATTTTCACTTTATCTTTATTCACTTTTTTTTTAAGGTGATTTTAGGATGGACCTTCTTGAGTTTGGGTCCACTGTTGACCTTCAATTTTATTACTATAAAAAGTAATTTTTTATTTTATTATTTATTTTAATACATTTTTTTAATATTAAATTTATACTATTTATGGTAAAGGTCTACCATAGACCACTTTTTTTAGGTCTATCCTAAAATTTCCCTTTCTTTTTATCCCTCCATTCTCTACACTTCTGCATCCAAAATTTAAGTGTAGAAGTATTGTTTTCCACATTCATTTTTTCTACACTCCATTTACACTTAATTTCTATCTCTCCATTTCTTTCCCATTACATCAATGATCACATTTTCACTTACTCTATCTTTATTTCTTTTTTTTCTTTCTATCTCTCTCTTCCTACACTCCCCTATCTCTTTATTTCAAACCTCATTGTCTTTCTTTTTCACAAAAACAATAACCTTTATGTTCAATTACAATAAAAGTTAAGTATTTATCAACTTGACCAATCATTTAAAATAATTCCAGTGTTAATTAACGATATAAAGACTCGAACTTAACCAATTTATGTGTTTTACCCAATTAACCAATTTAGTAAAAGAAATAACCATAAATGTACAATTTCATAACCATCAATGCATATTCCACTTCTTCTAACCACTAGTCATTATATATGTTCTCATTTTGCTACATTAGTTCAAAGGACCCATCACAATAATCATTCTTATACTTAATTTCAATAAAGTTAAACGTTTATCAATTTAAATAATCATTTAATTTATCTTTAACCCATCATTAAACCACCTCATTAACCACACACACATATATACTCAAACTTAACCATGTTATGTGGTATTTAAATTTTATCATCACGGTTGTATAAATAACCGCTAATATATGCAAATTTAACAATAAGCGCATAATCCTCTTCTAACTTCTAGTTGTGATATATGATCCCAATTTGCTTCATCAATCTAAAGGACTCATCACAATATTCATCCATATATTCAATTGCAATAAAATTAATCATTTATCAATTTAAATTAATAATTATTTCACTAGCTTTAGCTTTAACCAATTAAATAAATAAATTAACTACACTAGTTTATAAATTTGAATAATTTTTTAAAAATAATTTCAATGGTAACCCATTAAGCTACTCAAACAATCACATACCGAGTCACTCTTAACCAACTCTTGAGTTATATATAAATAACTAAATTAATAAAAATAATAACCACAAATATATATATAAACATAGCCATCAATGCATACTCTCGCTTCTATGTGTGTGTGTGTTTTTTTTTTTTTGTCTAAGTGGACAGTTAAATAGGAACAGAGGTAATATTTTTTATTAAATTATTAATTTTTCACTTAACTAAAGTGCTGGTAACGAATACGGGTATGGGTATATAGGTGTCTAATGAGAGGCCAAACATTAAAATTGTTATCAACACAGGCATGAATACAAGTATTTTTTTTTTTTTAAACGCGAATACGGAGATGGTAGTATAGTATCCCGCCGAAAAGATATTCCTTACCATCCCTATTTCACTTTTTCCAGACCAGTCCACCATTTATTGCTTTATTTAGTTTCTTTTACAGTGTCAATTATGCCAACTTGACATTAGTGTAGCCTGGGTGTATTACGTAGCGTGAGTGTGGGAAAATCGCGAACCTTTGCTACAGATAGTCAGTTGGTTTAATAGTAATACAAGTATACAACTACCTCTTAGGTACCAATTACATGTTCCAAACTTCATAAACAGGCAAGGATTAAAAAAAAAAAACTCATATAAGTGGGGCAAATTAATAGATGAAAACGTGCAAGTCATTAGACCATCAAATACTTTTCGCATGTGGGAGTAACCTACATTGATCTAAATGGAACTCATCTCCTTTTAATTTCTTATTTCCTTTCCTTCAATTAAAACATAACATTTCAGTAAAAGATTTTCTCTCATTTCAAAATGGAAAATAGTATAAAAACAACACGTTGAAGGAAAGGGAACATGAATATTCATATTCTCTCGATCTATCCTTTAACTCTTATCATTATTGAAATATATTTTTTTCATTAACATCAAGTTAAATAATTAATAGAACCAATATTTATCTGTCAAAATTTTATGTTAAAAATATAAAAACACAAAATAGGGAGTAAGAAGTAAAATTTATATTTTTTATTCTTATATTTTGTCAGGTTCCAAACATACATGAAATTTTAAAAATGAAACATGATAATATGTTATTTAGGTTTAGGGCTTTTATTTTTTAATTTTTTTAAACTTAATTTATTTGATATATGATTTTAATATTTTAAACACAAAATCTTGAAGGATTGAGATTGGTTCTATTAATTATTTAACTTATGTTAATGAAATGACCTATTGCAACAATGATAAGAGTTGAAGGATTAATTAGGACAAAATGAAAGTTCATGATATCTATTTACAAAAGGATAATTTAGGAAGGTTATATACTTTTCTCCATTTTAAAATTAATATATTTTTCTTAGTTGTTAATTTTTTTTTTGGTTGAAGTGTTATGATCTTATTTGGGGATAAGAAATGGAACAATAAAAAAGGCATGTGATTTCAATATAGTTGAAAAATGCTACCCATACACATAGCTATTGCTCCAAATTTTTTAATCTTTTTTTATTAATTATGTAAATCTCAAAAAAATATTTTATCTAATCTTTATTTTACATCCTCAAATATTTTATAAGGATTTATTTGGCCCAACTTTTTTGGCTTAAAAGTTAAACAAGAGAATTTAAAAATAAAGTAAAAGTTGTTTGGTGATTTTAATGTTTTTAACTTAAAATCTACTTTTAAGTTAAAAGTTCTTGAGTAAAATATTTTATTTTATTTAAAATCAACCTAAAGATTATTGTGACTAGCTTTGTAATTGTATTTGGCAACATAAAGAGTAAAGGCTACACTAATGATTAATATTATGTAGGTTGAGCTTTTGAGCTGTAGCAAGAGGTATTCATTTAGTTCAAAATAAACTACACCAATTTTTCTCCCTTATTCAAACCAACTACAACTACACCTTATATTTCATGCTATTTCTTTCTTTTCTTATTAGATTAGTGTGTTTAATTATAATAATGAAAGGAATCATGTGCAAGTGATAGAAGAATAGGAATCATGATAGTCATATTTTTAAAAATTGGCTCAAGAAGGGATTAATAATGTGTCTCTTGTTAGGGGTGTAAGCGGGTCTGAGTTAACCAGTGAACCCGGTTAACCCGACCCGAACCAAACAAAAAAACGAGTTGGGTTGGGTTGGGTTGACGCGTCAATTCGGGTAGTTTTCAGTGAAACCGAACATGTTTGGTTCGGGTCTCGGGTTACTTTGAGCCATAGAAACTGACTCATGCATCATCTCGTGTAGCAGGATCGCCATATTTTCAACCCCCCCACCCGCCAATCTCTTTGACGTCATCTCCAACGACGCCCCCATCCTCTCCCATCTCTGCACCAACGTTTGCGAAAAGCCTCCACCCCCTGAAATCAACTCTCACATAGCTCAACTCCTTGAAATCAACGTTTAAATTTGCGAAAGCCTCCACTCCTTGAAATCCATGCCCACGTCATCTTCGACTCGAACAACGCCCCAGTCTTCTTGCCCATCCTTGTTGTTTCGAAACCTCATGTTTCCTGTTAATTCCTCGACCTGCTTAGTTATTGGCCGCTAAGAAAGGAAGATCTTCCTACTTGCCAATGAAGCAACTACCATTGTTGCAGATATAACCCGGGACCTGTAACAGGTAAATCAAGATCATCAAAATATATCACCACCAACTAACCCAGATCTAACCACCACACCAATGGAGGAGTACTTGCCATTGCCACCATGTTTTATGTTATGGTTGGTGGATTGTGAGTATTGTATTCATTTCATTTTCATGTTTTAGAAAACCTCGGTCATGAAATTTCTTAGCCTTAGTAGTTATTAAGATTAAGAATTCCATCCCTCACAGGGCTTTAGACCAGTCTGCACCCAACTTGGTTGCGTTTACTAAGGCCAAAGTTATAGCTGCAAAAATCTTCCATGTGATTGATCACAAGCCGAGTATAGATAGAGGGAGTGAATCAAGTGTGGAGTTAGACACTGTTACAGGAGACGAGAAGAAGAAGAAAATGAACAAAGAGAAAATCCCAACCTTGATTCGGATTTCAAAATCGAAGCATCAAAGAAAAACCGTTTGGACTTTGGAATGGAATGTAGAGTGTTCTGTTTTTTTTATGTTTTTTTTTAATTTTAACAATGTCAATAAAGATAAACCTGAGACCTGACCAGATCCAATCTATTAACATTCGAGTTGGTTCGGTTTAGGATACCCACCCAGAATAACTCAACCCGATCCAACCCAAACCATTGACGTTCTATTGGTTTGGATTTCAAAACACCCTAAACTTGATCTAACTCGACCTGATTACACCCCTATCTCTTATTGACCAAGATCATTTTTGGTTTATCTTCGGCAATAGGGAAAGTGGTTGGAGACAATTGAGCTCAACATGTTAGACCTTTGACACCCGATGAAGTTTATCTATCTAAATCATGTAGAAGAAGAAGAATGATGGAGACCGGGTTGAGAACGGCATGACCATGAAGAGGTTCCGGACGGAATAACGGTGGCGATGCTACGGACAGGCAGCTAACTCAGAGCAGTGGAACACCAAGAGTGGCGCAGGGAGAGGGAGGAACTGGGGGATAATCCTGCTTCACTACTTCACCACACTGGAATATAAAAGAAAGTGAAAAAAATCTAATAAAATTGGGAAAAACAAATTTGGAGAATCGAAAGTAAGCTCCACACTGCGTTTTCAAAAATTGTTAAATTAAAGGGTCTTTTTAAAACCTTTTTCTTTACAAAAACAAATAAGTTACTTTTTTACTCCAAGAACTTTTAAAGCGAGTGTTTGGCCCGAGTTTTATTTTCAAGTGCACTAAACATAAGCAATGCAAAACGAGCACTCAGCCGATAACAGAAGAAGAGACTTACAAGCCTATCATGAACAACTTAATCATGTATTACCTCCTATGATTTCCCAAGTTGATCAAGTGGCTCAAAGTATGTTGCCTGCCCAAGAGCTGCAGAGCAACTCAGTAAAGACCGTTCCTTATGGAGTTATCTCCGCTATGAACGTTGAGGTTGCGGGTCCCAATCAATTGCGCTTTGTTGATGAACTTGAATGGCTTGATCGAGAGGATAGACGTGAGGGATTAGGCGTGTGTGTCTTGCAAGTGATGTAGAGAACGACATGCGCGCAGGAGGCTAGTTCAAGCATAAAATTAAAGGCGACCCTGATCCCAATGATGGAGAAGACATGGTAGCTGAGTCTTTATATGCTTAATTTCTTTCTCTGAATATTTTATTGATAAACTCATTTAGCATCATTTCTTTATAGGTCTTGGGAGCTTGGTTGTTTTGGAAATTTAGGAAACACTGGAATCCTGGAAGCGGAACTGTTTGCGATTCTTCAAGGTTTGCGGCTTTGCAAAACCTTAGGTACTCCTATTGTGATTGTTAACTTAGACTCTCTTCAACGGTGAATCTTCTTAGTCAAGATGTTTCAAAGTATCACCAATGTGCAACTTGCATTTCTGAAATTCGTAGAATAAGAATTCGTATTGGAGTAATATGATTCATCACATTCTTCGTGAGGAAAATCAAAGTGTTGATTTCATGGCTAAGCTCGGTGTGACATCCAGCTTTCTGCTCACGCAAGTTCATGACCCGCTGAGGGACTTAATTCCTCTCCTCCAGGTTGATGCGCGAGGACTTTGATTTTAAGATTGTAGTTGTTTTCGCCTTTTGTTTCCTTTTCTTTTTGTTTTGTTTTTTCCTCAGTATACCCAAAAAAATAAAATTGAAAAGATTTGATAAAAATATCAATTAAGAGAATTTTTCTAACTAAAAGATGTTTAAGAAAGTTTGATAAAAAGAAGACACTATTTATTATAAAAGAGGAAGCTAAAATCTGACTTGTGAAATGGTATTACTTCCTACATTTATTGGAGGGATGGTACAATTAGTATCTAGTAATCACTTGCTCATTTTCACAAAGGTGAGGGAATTGCTTTTGGCATCCCTTTTTACTTTTTACACCCCTCTCATTTCTTAAGAATCCAACCCAAATTTCTCCAATCTCTTAACCCTCCCTCCCATCCTCTCATTCATCAACAATCCTCCCCCACAGTTAACCACCACCTCAATTCCTTCATTCACCTCCCTTATTTTTTTTTTTTTAATTTAGGCCATCTTTTAAAAAAGTTTGGCTTTTGGGGATGATAAATAAAAAAGGCTTCCGGAAAACTTGTTTCTAGAAGCTAAACATTCTGGGGACAAAAATTGATTTCTAGAAGCGTTTTTTTTTTTTTTTTCTGAAAAAATGGCTTCTAGAAAAAGGTTGGCTTCTGGGAAAGTAATAAATGCATAGAAAAAATGGAGGTAAGAAAGGAGTTAAGGTTGGTTGGAGAGAAGGGTCGGGCACGGGGGTCCCAGTCTCGAACCCTTCGGCTTTCGGTGGACTGCTCGAGCTGCTCCCGTGGCGAGAGCGGGTCGCCGTGTGTCGAACAGTCGACTCATAACTGGTACGGACAAGGGGAATCCGACTGTTTAATTAAAACAAAGCATTGCGATGGTCCCTACGGATGTTGATGCAATGTGATTTCTGCCCTAGTGCTCTGAATCTCAAAGTGAAGAAATTCAACCAAGCGCGGGTAAATGGCGGGAGTAACTATGACTCTCTTAAGGTAGTCAAATGTCTCGTCATCTAATTAGTGACGCGTGTGAATTGATTAACGAGATTCTCACTGTCCCTGTCTACTATCCAGTGAAACCACAGCCAAGGGAACAAGGTATTTTGGAAAATGAAAAGTTTAAAACACAAAAGGGGTGTGAAAAGTAAAAAAAGGAGTAGGTTTCAAAAGCAATTCCCCAAAGGTGACAATAATCGAATGTCAGAGTCCAAATCTGATGAAGAAAATTATGAAAGCTTGTGCTTTGTTAGTTGCCATCAACTATGGAGTAACCTAAATCCCACGTTATTATGAGTAACTTGCCCTGCTTAATGGTGAATTTAATCAAAATTGCAGGTCTCAATTTCAAAGCAGTTGAAGCTAGAAAGAGCGATAATGGTTCGTTTGGCTTAAAATTTTATTTAAATTAATTTAAAAAGAATATATATTACATGTATATATAATTGACTTGCATTTCGAAATAGTAATTTAAAATTTAGTTTAAATAATATAATTTAGTTTGGATGATCAAATATAATAGTTTTTAAATATATATAAATATAAATATAATTTTGAAAAATTTATGGATCCAACACATTTAACTAAATGTTCATTCCAAAAAGGTTAATTTGTAGCTTCTCTCGATATTATGGTCCCGTTTGGAAATACAACTTATTTAAGTACTTAATAAATAAGCTCTTAAAAAAGTAAATGAAAATGGAAGAGGGTGTAGTGTACTTAAATTCTCCATAAGCTATTCTATAAGTTATTCTCAGGAGCTTATTGAAATAAGCTGAAAACAACTTATGAGCATGTCATAAGCTCTTTTCATAAGTTTATCCAAATAGTTACAAAAGTGCTTATGTCATAAGATAAGCTTAAATAAGCTCTTCCAAACATCACCTATGTGTGTATTTGGATTTTCTTTTGAAACCTCAATTATTTAAATAAAAATTACAAAAGATAAGGTTTAAATCAAATCATAGTTTGAAGTTTTTTCAGTAAAAAATAATGGCCAAAACATGTTAATAATGATCTAGATTTTTTTAAGAATTATTTGGTAAACGTACCCAAATTAAACAAGTTTCAATACACTAAGAATTGATGACTTCGGGTTTCTAAAATTGATTGTAGCAAATTTAGAATAAAAAGACACAAATACATTTAGATTCATTTAGATTTTAAGAATTGATGTTATACCCACTCTTTTTTTTTTCCTGAATGAAGATATATTTATTTATTAAGAGAGATACATTGGCAAAGTCAAATACAACATTGCTGAACAGAGATGCAATTTATGAGGACATCCTTATTAATTAAGGGTGATAAAGGGGAGTCTAAAAATAGAACAACTCTAACAATGAATTTAAATAACTAATGACAATAGTGGACTTGAAACCATATCTTAACCTAGAATTTTTTTTAGAGAAAAATATGTTTTTTGTTCCTGTAGTTTCTGTCAATTTGGGTCTCCGTCCCTATATTTTTAGACGGAAGTTATACCTCAACCCCTTTTGTGGGCCCTACTTCTGTCTGCCACGTCATCCAGTTAACAGTCCACACTAACGGCAAAGACTAATGTTTAGGGGTTTAGAAAGTACAGGGACAAAAAACCATTGATTGAAAGTATAGGGACGAAAACCAAATGACCGAAACTACAAGGACGAAAAACATATTTTCCCTTTTTTTATTATCTTTAACCGAAAATTCTAAGAGTGACGATTCTAGGATTTAAATTCCTTATCTTTTTTTGTATACTACATGTATTCCTTATTACTAGGGGCAATCCAATTTGGGGCTTAATCACAGTTAAGGCTCATCGCCCCTCCCTAAGAGTACCGTGTTTAGTGAGGATTGAACCCAGGAACTATTCTCACAATCCCAACCTGCATGCATTGCCAACTGAGCCACGACTCTTTGATTTCGAATCTCTTGTCTTATCGTCCACTTCCGTTGTGAGCCACTATTGTTTGATTAACCCAAAACCTTTAAAGTAAATATATAAGTCTTTACATTTATATTGTTCTCATTCAATTCATTCTTCACCAATGTGTAACTTGACTCACATTTAAATTCTAATAATATTTTTCTCTCATAATTGAGACTAAAAGGAAGCTTAACTAAATAATCTGCAATCATATTTTCAACCCTATTAACATGAGTCAAATCACAATATAAAAATGAAGTTGACAAAGTCAAGCCCATCAATGAAATCTAAAGTGCTTAATTTCTGTACCAAATAGGCCGATAAGATAACTCTATTAATTAATAGTAATTTCAATTAAATGAGGAATTTGACATTCATTTAAAAAAAAAACTTTTGCACATGACGAAAGATGAATAGAGTATCATTAATAGGTAATTATGATCTAAATACTTCTCCAAATTGTATTTGGAGAAGTGAATTTAGCTATATAAGTATATATTTCTGTCTCAAAAGAGCAACATTAATTTTGAGAAACTGTTTATTTTAAAGTTGGCTCTCTACATAAGTAACAACTGATTTTCGTTAGTCAAATGTACGTTTAGAACTCTATAAGGCCATCTCCAGCGCGGTTCCTATTGAGCATTATGCTCTTTGGGAACCGGTTCTTTACCAGCATGACCGCTGGAGATCTGACAGTGGCACGATCTCCCAGTGCACTGGTGCTCTGCTGAGCACCGGCGCTTTATATTTTTTTTCTTTTTTTTATGTTTCTGGCGGTCAAAAGCTGACAGAAAACGCATCAAAATCGCCAGAAAACGTTGCACAAGTTTTTTTTTTTATGTTATATATATTGGCGGTGTCTGACCGCCAGAAAATGCAAGTAAGGTTTTTTTTTATTTTTATTGACGGTGTAAGACCGCCAGAAAATGCAAGTAAGTTTTTTTATGTTATATTTATTGGCGGTTTCAGACCGCTAGTAACGTTAAACATTTTAATAAAAATTTATATTTCATGATTTTCGTAATTTAATATTATTTTTATGAATATTTTAATATTATTTTTATTTTACATTAATTAATATATTTCTAATTAAAAATAATAAAAATTGAGGGATATGTATTGGTGGGACCCATTTAAGATTTGTGAATAGTGAAAAAGTGGAGTGCTGGAATGGAGAAGAGAGATGCTTAATAAGAACTTGCTGATGTGGACTGGTGGGACCCATTTAAGATCCATGAATAGTGAAAAAGTGGGGTGCTGGGATGGAGATGGCCTAAGTGTGAAATAAATGGGCTCTGAAACTTTGCCTTTTCATTAATAAAAATATACACAAAGTAAAAAATCAAAGTCCGTACCTGCCTGGCCGATATATTAGAGACTCGAGAGAGAAGAAAAGGAAGAAAGGAAAAAAATAAATTAAGAAGAAAGAAAGATAAGTGGATGAGATGAAAAATGGGTGAAGTGGACCAACAAAATGTGTTAAAAAATTTATTTCTAATAATTAATGTGGGCTATATATATATATATATAATATGTGTAACATTAATATGAGCTATTTACATTTATTTGGGTTTAATACAGGTGATCTAATTGTAGTGAATGTTTAGACTACTAACAAGAAAATTATATGTGTTTAATAAATGGAAATCGGATTTGACCCATTAAGGGTTAACGAGAACCCTATTAGTTTTAAAATTGTACAGATGGTCATAGTCCCTAATGTGACAAATTAGAAACACGTTTCTCTATCTCCCACCCATCGCAAATGAAACATCAAGTCCCATTTTTTTAGGAGTATGGTGATTTGGCTGAGAAAGATCATTACACCAAAAGACCATTTTATTGCAACCTCCAATTAATGTCAATGGATCCAGGTATATTTTAAAACTCAAGAATCTTGGTAATCTGACACAATATATTTTGTTTGTTATTTGGTAATTGCTAAAACTTCGGACAAGTGTATCAAAGCCAACATTGTTGTCAGATCAATGAGATTTAACTTTGTCAATGATACTTTTTTCTTTCAGCGTTTGAAACCAGATTATATACATAAAGATTTCCTATGCTTCAGTTGTAGGAAGTCTAATGTACTCTCAAGTTTGTACACATCCCAATATAACATTTGTATTGGGAGTTTTGGGCAGATACTTAAGTAATCCTGGGATGCAGCATCGGAAGGTGGTAAAGCATGTAATGCGCTATTTGAAGAGAACAAAGGGGTATATGCTTACTTATCAGAAGTCTGACAGTTTTGAGATTATTGTGTTTAATGATCATGAAGCGATCTGTTCTAGAAGTTTTTCGAGACTCTATTTCTGAGAGCTTGAGCGCAAAAGGTTTCCTTGATGTTGTTGATAAGTATTTCACCAGTAATGAGAAGGCTGATGGGAGCAGTTTGCTTGCCAAGCTTATCTCTCTCAGATACAAAGGAAAATGAAACATATAAGGAAGTGCATTATGGAAATGTCTAATCTCGCGTCAAAACTGAAAGCACTAAAGTTAGAGTTGTCTGATGACTTTCCCATGCACCTAGTTTTAATTTGCCTTCCTACACACTTTGGGAAGTTCAAGGTAAGCTATAATACTCAAAAAGATAAATGGACCTTGAACGAACTCATTTCTCAATGTGTGCAAGAAGAGGAAAGGCAGAAAAGAGAGAAGACTGAAAGTGCTCATTTGGCCTCAAACTCTCAGAATATGAAGCGAAAGAATGATAGGGATGTTGCAAAAAGAACTTCTCAGCAAAAGAAAATCAAGAAGGATGAGAAAACACTTATCTGCTTCTTCTGTAAAAAGCTTGGGCACATGAAGAAAGAGTGGATTAATGCCAAGCTATATGAAGTTCTAACTCTCAAAAGTGGATTGATGCCATGAAGGACGAGATGAAATCTATGTACGTAAGACAATGATGTTTGGGATATCATTGAATTACCTGAAGGTATGAAACCTATTAGTTGTAAATGGATATTTAAAACCAAGAAGGATTCAAAAGGTAATATTGAGAGATATAAGGCTCGTTTAATTGCTAAAGGCTTCACTCAAAAGGAAGACATTGATTACAAAGAAACCTTTTCTCGGGTTTCTTCAAAGGATTCTTTTAGAATAATAATGGCACTAGTAGCTCATTCTGATTTAGAGCTCTTTCAGATGGATGTTAAGACCGCGTTTCTAAATGGTGACATTAAATAAATAATTTATATGATGCAACTAGAAAATTTTGTGTCTGGTAACTCAAAGTTTGTGGTATGCAAACTAAAGAAATCCATCTATAGATTCAAACAAACTTCTCGTCAGTGGTATCACAAGTTCCATCAAGTTATTACCTCATATGGTTTTGAGGCAAATATAGTTGATGATTGTGTTTATCAAATGTTCAATGGAAGTAAATATATATTCTTGGTGTTATATGTCGATGATATATATATTCTATTTGGTAGCAGTGATATAGGCTTATTGCATGAAACCAAGATATTTCTGACAAAGAATTTTGAAATGAAAGATCTTGGTGAAGCCTCTTTTATATTAGGTATTATGATACTAAGAGATCGTTCTCATGGTATCTTAAGGTTATCACAAAACAACTATATCAATAAAGTTTTAAATAGATTCGGCATGAAAGATAGTAAACCCGGAGATACCCTCATAGCTAAGGGAGACAAATTTAGCCTCAAACAGTGCCCTAATAATGACCTTGAAAAAATGAGATGCAAAAGATTCCCTATGCTTCAGCTGTGGGAAGTCTAATGTACACTCAAGTTTGTACTCATCCCAATATAGCATTTGTAGTGGGAGTTTTTGGCAGATACTTAAGTAATCATAAGATGCATCATTGGAAGGCAGTAAAGCGTGTAATGCGCTAATTGTAGAGAACAAAATGGTATATGCTCACTTATCAAAAGTGTAACAGTTTAGAGATCTTTTGGTACTCTGACTCTGATTTTGCTGGATGTCAAGACTGAAAACGCTCCACGTCTTTTTATGTTGGCTGGAGGAGTTATCTCTTGAAGTCTGTTAAACAAACTCTTATAGCTTCTTCAACCATGGCTACAGAGTTCATTGCATGTTTTGAGGTGTCCAACCATGGGATATGGCTGCGAAACTTTGTCACTAATTTGCGTGTGGTCAATGGCATTGAAAGGTCATTAAAAATCTATTATGACAATAAATCAGTAGTTCTTTACTCCAATAACAATAGGAGTACAACCAAGTCAAAATTCATTGATATCAAGTTTCTGGTTGTTAAGGAAAGAGTTCAGAATAAGCAAATTTCCATAGAACATATAGGGACTGACTTTATGCTAGCCAATCCACTTACTAAGGGTTTAGTTCCTAGAGTTTTTCATGAGCACACTTCTATATTGTGATTGCTTTTTTTATTTTCTACAAAATAAATTGATGTTTTCATTATGCTTTAGCTTATTTTGTGTAATAAATATTTTGTGTTCAGAATTGATCTCTATAAAGAATAAAGTTTGGATCAATTGAAAATAGACATGACTAAGATCACATTGCATGTAATTTCCATGCCACTTATCCATATTTCACTACAAGAAATTTCGTTTTTAGCGACAGCTTAGAAACGGCCACGTGGAGGTCGCTAAGTGGCTCGTCATAAATACAGTAGTGACGACTGACGTCAGCCGTCGCTACCTAGAGATGGCTCAGCTGTCACTGAAGCCGTCTCTAAAAACATGGTCGTCGCTAAGATTAATTTTTTTAAGAAAAAATTATCTATAGACGGTTGTAGTGACGGCCACGGCCGTCGCTACAGGTATTTTTTTAAATTAAATTTATTATTATTTATTTTATTATTTATTAAATTTAAAATTATAAAAATAATACTAAAAAAAGCATATATATATATATATACACACACACAAACTCAGTTAAAAAATAATACAATAAAACATAAATATAAAGAAATCAATGACGGCGGCGGCGCTGGGGCTGTGGGGTGGGCTGCTCGTCCTCATCATCCACCAATTGGTCATCCATGGTGGGATCATAATAGGGGTGCGGTTGTGCCTGAGCCTGAGCGTCCAAGATATGTTGCTCTGTCCTCGAAGTCTTGCTAACTGATCCTCCAAATCTGTAACCTTCTCTATGGCCTGCCAAGACTGCTCTTTCGCTACTTCGACTTCCTTGCACATCGCCTCCTCTATAGAATGACGTGACCCGGACCCGTCAGTACTCTCGCCCAGGTGAGCCCGGGACTCCTGAGTCAAGCTGGTCACACCGAGACTAATGTTGGAGGCCAAGTCCACGGTGCCATAACAACGGCCTCGGGTCTTGCCACCCGCAACATCCCTCCAGATCTCTAGCTTGGTGGAGGCATCAGTCATGGAGGTGTCCCCCATCCGTGACTCCACCTCCCTCAGGCGCTCCTTGTAATTTGTCTGTTGAGGTAAAAGTAAAATTAGTTATTAGTTATATATTCAATTGCATAAATATGAAATTAAATAAAAAAAATACTTATAAACAAACACTTACACAGGTAGACCGGGCCCAGTCATCTACCCTGCCACCACCTTTTTTGGCATGGGTGACAGCGAAGAACTCGTCTAGCTCGACCTCCCGCCCAAGTTGTCACCGCTACACAGGAAAAATACACAAATTAATTAATTTAACAACAAATAGAAACATAATACAGAAGAGTGTTTGTTTATACATACCATATCCAACGCCACCTCATGGTGGGCCCTGCGGCCCGTGGTGTGGACTGCTCCCTCGCGTTGAGAATCCCGGTTGCTCTTGTTACGAGTGTTAGGTATATGTACTAGAGACTTATATGTTTTTGAAACATCCATCACATGTATCATATTACTGGGAATATTGTTTCTGTTTCTTGTTTGAACAAGAGTGGTTTTTTCATTCATAATAAAGAACAATAGTTGTTCAATTTATTTGAATGATATGTCTTATGGTTGTGCAAAGTTGAACGATGGACTATATGTTCTTGACTTGGAAGTGCCTATCTATAACATAAGTGCTAAGTGAAGGGAATCAAGTATGTGGTCAGGGTGCAGCGGAAATAAATGGATTCCCTCCCTTGTTATAATCGTTTTGCGAAAACACGAATCAAGACATAAAAGGTATTAAAACGAAAAGTCGTACCTTATTAGGATTACAAACAAGGCAAGAGTAGCCACGTCTCTATTGGTATCCACGCCAACAACCGGACTAGGAAACCCTCCTCAACTCTGCTAGTAGCCTTAGAAAGTAAGAAGCGATTGCTCATGTGTATCTGGAGTATTGCATCTTATGCTTTATTTATAGAGTGGTGGCTAGGGTTTTACCCCCTCACTCACTTAACCCTCACACTTATGGGTCTGGCCCATTATGTTATAATTCTAATTAAATTAAATTAGAATTATTATCCTTTCCTAGTGGCTTGTTGTATGCGTGTGACCCAATAGGCTTTTAATATTTGGTTATAATATCAAAATAAACCCTTTTATATTTAATATCATAAATAGTAAGCGGTATCTAGCAACACATCACTATCCAAATATTGAGATTATCAATAACTTTGATAAATCCTATTTTATGATAATAATTTATATGATCTGTCCCTTTGTCCAAATATCTAATTGAACACAAGGGCATGAATTGTGTCAACCTTGTATAGTTCAATTTATATTTTCTTGATCCCCAAGTAGACTGTACAGAAAATAAACATCTCATGTTTATCCTCCTGAGCATGGCCATGCATTTTGCAGTCTCACTTTATCAAGAGGCCTATAGATATAACTCCTGTTACATAGGAGGGACAAATCTCATCTAGGGCACTCACATTCCACCACACAATTTATTACATGTCCAAAAACCAACTTTATGATTACCCTGTTACAGGTAACGTTTGATGATAATTAAAACATATAATACCTTATGTAGGAATCGTAGTGATTTCAGGTCGAAGGACTTCATATTAACATCTATCAATTTAATAAATGTTCATGACACTTATGTAACAATCCATGCAACGTTCTTAAGGTGGGTCTGTCCAGTACATCATTACTCTTAATGTGCACCTATGTGAGAACATGATATCTCATATCCATGATGCGTGAGATGTGATCATCGATGAACTCACATACTAGTCTAAATGCATCTTTGTCCTAAGATGATACTTGACTAGGGACTATTTAAGAATAGTTCTTCATAAGATCTCACGATCAAGTCATCTACTTGATTTCTTATGAAGTTTAAGTTTACCATTCTAAGGACAATAATTATATTCTAAAAGAATAAGTTTGCTTTTATAAAATAACATGATACAAGTGATGGATGTTCATAAATATATAAGTCTCTAGTGCATATTCCTAACAATCTCCCACTTATACTAGAGACATTCAGACATAACCATTATGCCTAATGATCTAGTGCGCCCTTCATGCTTCTGCTACACAAGGGGTTTAATGGGTTTGTAACATCGACTGTTTCTTGCTTCAAACTTTTCTAGCTCACAGCGCCACCATTCAAACAATTATAACCTGATTGCGATCTTCAATCATCTTTGTCGGTTTGGAAGCTAGCATCAGTGTAACCCTTTACAAGTAGCTCTTCCTAACCTCCATATATCAAGAATGAATCCTCAGTTCTTCTCAAGTACTTAAGGAAGTTCTTGACTGTTGTCTAGTGATCTTCACCAAGATCAGACTGGTATCTGCTAGTCATGCTTAGAGCATATGATATGTCTGGTCGAGTATATAACATGGAATACATGATAGACCCTATAGCAGATGCATAAGGTATCTTACGCATGCGATCTCTCTCCTTTACTGGAAGGAGATTGAGCCTTAGATAGGCTTATACCATGTGACATAGGCAAAATTCCTTTTATCAGAATCTTGCGTGTTAAAACCATTTTAACACCTTGTCTATGCATGTACTTCGATTCAGGCCAAGTAATCTTTTAGATCTATCTCTATAGATCTTGGTACCTAACACATAGGTTGCTTCGCCCAAATCTTTCATAGTAAAACAACTTCCCAACCAAATCTTTACAGACTGAAGGGTAGGAATATCATTTCCTATGAAGAGTATGTCATCTATATACAAAACCAGAAAAACCACTATGTTGTCACTAACCATCTTGTAGACACAAGGCTCATTTTCATTTTTAATGAAACCAAACTGCTTAACAGCTTCATCAAAATGAAGATTCCAGCTTCTAGAAGTTTGCTTTAATCCATAAATGGATCGTTGCAACTTACATACCTTTAGGTATAAAAAAACCTTCAGGTTGTATCACATACACATCTTCAAGAAGGCTTCCATTCAGGAAGGCTGTCTTGACATCTACTTTCCAGATTTCATAATCATGGTAAGTTGCAAATAGCAAGCAAGATCCGAACAAATTTGAGCATGGCAACTAGGGAAAAGGTTTCATCATAGTCTACACCATGAATTTGCGTGAAACCCTTAGCCACCAACCGTGCTTTAAAGGTACTTACATTACCATCCATGTCAGTTTCCTTTCGAAAACCCACTTGCACCCTATGGGTTTTATCCCTTCGGGTGGCTCAATCAAGGTCCATACCTTGTTAGTGTACATGGAATCCATTTCAGATCTCATGGCATCAAGTCATTTCTCAGATTCTGGACTCAAAAGAGTTTCTTGGTAAGTCACTGGGTCATCTTGATCCATTATCAATACATCACCTTCCTGAGACACATGGAACCCATATCTCTCAGGTTGGTGACGTACCCTGTCTGACCTACGCAAGTCTTGCGCTACTTGAGCAGGTGGCTCCACAACACTTTGTGGTATCTGCACTTGTTCCATTACCAGCTCATTGCTACTCTATGTTACTTGAATTTCTTCAAGTTCTACTTTCCTCCCACTTATTTTCTTAGAGACATATTCCTTCTCTAAGAATACAACAGTCCTAACGACAACCACTCTGCCTTTGTTAGGATTATGCAAGTAGTAACCCTTAGTTTCTTTTGGGTATCCCACAAATAATCACTTATCTGATTTGGATCCTAGCTTATCTGAAACTTGGCGTTTCTCATAAGCTTCACAACCCCAAATCTTCATAAAAGACATACCAGGTCGTTTCCCAGTCCACATCTCATATGGCGTCTTTATGATAGTTTTAGATGCAACACGGTTTAATGTGAAGACTACTGTTAACAAAGCATGACCCCAAAAGGAGTCGGGGAGATCAGTATGACTCATCACAGATCAAACCATATCTGATAGAGTTCGATTTCTCCTTTCTAAAACTCCATTCCATTGAGGTGTTCCAGGAGGAGTGAGTTGAGATGTTATCCCACACTCTCTTAGATAGTCATCAAATTGTTGGCCTGAGTATTCTCCACCTCGATCTCATTGAAGTGTTTTAATGGTCTTGCCAAATTGGTTTTATACTTCATTCTTAAATTCCTTGAACTCTTCAAAGGATTCGGATTTGTGTTCCATCAGATACACAAATCCATTACTGAAATCATTAGTAAAAGTGATGAAGTATTGAAAACCTCCTCTAGCCATTGTGCCCATGGGCCCATATACATCACTATGTATGAGGCAAAGAAGATCACCGGCCCTTTCACCATTTTCCGGTGAATGGGGTTTTGGTCATCTTCCCAAATAAATAAGATTCACATGTCTCAATTGATTCAAAATCAAATGAGTCCAAATAACCATCTTGGTGGAGTTTGGATATGCATTTCTCATTTATGTGGCCTAAGCAACAATGCCAAAGATAAGTCGAGTTCAAACCATTTATTTTGACCCTCTTAGCACTTATGTTATAGATAGACACTTTATATTATTCAACTTTGCACAACCATAAAATATATCATTCAAATAAATTGAATAACTATTGTTCTTTATAAAAACACTCTTTTCTAAACAAGAAACAGAATTAAAATTCCCACTAATGGTAGGCACAAAATAACAATTATTTAGTTCAATAACTAGTCCAGTTGGCAAAGTTAAATAATAGGTTCCTACGGCTAAGGCAGCAACTCTTGCTCCTTTTCCCACACGTAGGTCGACTTCTCCTTTAGCCAATGACCTACTTAATTTAGATCCTTCACATTCACATTAATGTGAGATTCACATTCGGTATCCAATACCCAAGATACAGAAGTAGGTAAATTGACTTCTATAACATATATCTCTGAAGCGGAAGTCTCACTTCCCTTTTTCTTGATCTCCTCCAAGTTCTTTACACAGTCTCCAATGTCCTGATTAGCCACAGTGGAAACAATTTTCCTTCCTTAGATATCCCACCCATAGGCTTCAAAACAAAGGTACTAGGCTTATCCTTGCCTTTGTCCTTTGGTTTGAAATAGGGCTTCTTGAACTTCTTCTTGCCCTTTGCCTTTTCCAGGTTGGACCATCAATATGGCCTTCCCTTTACCTTTATTAATGTTTTGCTTAGTTGTTCTTAACATGCTTAGCAATTCTGGTAGTGGTTTGTCAAATTCATTCATGTTATAGTTCATGATGAGTCGACTATAGCTGTCCAGTAACGATTGCAGGACAAGATCAGTGGCCAACTCTTGACCTAATGGGAATCCAAGCCTTTCTAGGTTTTTCAATGTACCTAATTGTTTTGAGTACATGAGCACCAACAGGGGTTCCCTCTGCCAGTCTACATTGATAAAGTGCTTATGAGACTTCAAATCGTTCAAGCCTAGCTTGTCCTTGATAAGGTCTCTTTAAGTGTACAATCATATTGTACGCCTCCATGTTCTCATGCTGTTTTCAGCATTCATGGTAGTAAGCACAAGGCAAGTTACATCGAGAACAATATCCAGATGCTTTCTAAAAGCATCCTTGTCAGCTTTTGAAGCATTTGTAACGGGTGTTTCAGGAATAGGCCCTTCCAGGACATGTAGCGTTTTCTCATGCCTAAGGTCTTTAAATAAATATGTCTCCCACTATTTTGATTCAAAACAAGTACCCTCAATATAAAATCAGAAAATCCCATCACTAGATTTTCTAGTGGGCCAAGATCCATATTTCACCTATTTTTAAGTCAGCTTTAGTTGATCGCTTAAGAAAAGGTTATTTAGGTAGGAACACACTTCCAATTGCATCTCATACAACTCTTGGACAGTCAGGTGAATAACTCTTATTCTAATTCATCTTATGAATTAATGCCTAACTTAGTGCCTCTAGGTTCTTCAATCCTATTGAATATACCTAGTTAAGTCAAAACCCAATGGCATGAAAATTGGACATTACTTTTTTATTCCATCGCGCCTCACTAAAATAGATAAAGGTACCCTGCTTTAGCAGACCCACACTTTAATCGATTCTAGCATTGACGAGTGCCATACATTGGAAGGCAAATCATGACTTAATATTTTCTATGAGGGATTTGATCACTTTAATTTTATATATTCGTTGTTAAACCATTTAACATACAAGCATGCATCTCATACAAATACATGATATGGTTATGGCCTCCTAAAACAAATACAAAATTACATCAACTATATAATCTTGTATATAATCTTGAGCTCTCCAAATCTCCCACTGAATCCATACTCCATGTCCTCCCGGTTACATTACATAACAAGAAGAAACCTCGTTTAACATACGGGGGGATAGAGATGAGAAAAGAATTACAAAAGGAATATAGGAGGTAAGGCACGACACACAGGTTGTATTTAAATTAAAACAACTAAGGCCATAACCAATCATCATGCAAACTCAACATCCAATGATTGTAAAACGAGTGATATAATAAGATGTATATATTAAGCGAGGTTGGATTACGCGCGTACAAAATAAAACATTACGTAGTGTCTCAAAACAAAAAACTGGATTTGATAAACACTCAACCAATCATCAATAAGTGTCTCGCATCAAACGAACAGTTCACGAACCGATAAACGAGTAAGTCCCTCGTATCATTTGAATACGCTCTTGTCAGCAAATTGATAAGTGGCATGTTTATCGCAGCCAATATTTGAGTCAAGACAAGGTTTCAACAATTGAACCCTTTGATGTCCAAGACATGAACTCTTTCATGTTCCTTGGGACCCTCCAACATTAGAACATATAAACATATATACGTCGCACATGAAACAATCAATAAAGGGAACAAAATAAACTGATTTTGAAAGTTGCACTTCACTTGCGCTTTACTTGCGCTTCACCTGCGCTACAACGTAGGTGAAGCGCAAGTATCAGAATCAAAAAAACGTAAACTACGCTTCAGTCTGCGCTGCAGCGCAGGTTGCAGCCCAGATATCAGCGCTACGTTTTTCAACAGAAAAACAACAAAAAAAATCATAATCTTCACAAGATTAAAAGCCTAAAATGTGTTTATCGCAAACCAAAGCTCTGATACCAATTGAAGGGAATCAAGCATATGGTCAGGGTGCAGCGGAAATAAATGGATTCCCTCCCTTGTTATAATTGTTTTGCGAAAACACGAATCAAGACATAAAAGGTATTAAAACAAAAGGTCGTACCTTATTAGGATTACAAACGAGGCAAGAGTAACCACGTCTCTATTGGTATCCACGCCAACAGCTGGACTAGGAAACCCTCATCAGCTCTGCTAGTAGCCATAGAAAGTAAGAAGCGATTGCTCATGTGTATCTGGGGTAGTGCATCTTATGCTCTATTTATAGAGTGGTGGCTAGGGTTTTACCCCCTCACTCACTTAACCCTCACACTTATGGGCCTGGCCCATTATGTTATAATTCTAATTAAATTAAATTAGAATTATTATCCTTTCCTAGTGGCTTGTTGTATGCGTGTGACCCAATAGGCTTTTAATATTTGGTTATAATATTAAAATAAAACCCTTTTATATTTAATATCATATATAGTGAGCGGTATCTAGCAATGCATCACTATCTAAATATTGAGATTATCAATAACTTTGATAAATCCTATTTTATGATAATAATTTATATGATCTGTCCCTTTGTCCAAATATCTAATTGAACACAAGGGCATGGATTGTGTCAACCTTGTATAGTTCAATTTATATTTTCTTGATCCCCAAGTAGACTGTACAGAAAATAAACATCTCATGTTTATCCTCCTGAGCATGGCCATGCATTTTGCAGTCTCACTTTATCAAGAGGCCTACAGATATAACTCCTGTTACATAGGAGGGACAAATCTCATCTAGGGCACTCACATTCCACCACATAATTTATTACATGTCCAAAAACCAACTTTATGATTACCCTGTTACAGGTAACGTTTGGTGATAATTAAAACATATAATGCCTTATGTAAGAATCGTAGTGATTTCAGGTCGAAGGACTTCATATAACATCTATCAATTTAAAAAACGTTCATGACACTTATGTGACAATCCATGCAACGTTCTTAAGGTGGGTCTGTCCAATATATCATTACTCTTAATGTGCACCTATGTGAGAACATGATATCTCATATCCATGATCTGTGAGATGTGATCATCGATGAACTCACATACTAGTCTAAATGCATCTTTGTCCTAAGATGAGACTTGACCAGGGACTATTTAAGAATAGTTCTTCATAAGATCTCACGATCAAGTCATCTACTTGCTTTCTTATGAAGTTTAAGTTTACCATTCTAAGGACAATAATTATATTCTAAAAGAATAAGTTTTCCTTTATAAAATAACATGATACAAGTGATGGATGTTCATAAATATATAAGTCTCTAGTGCATACTCCTAACACTAAGAGGGTCAAAGAAAATGATTTAAACCCGACTTATCTTTGACCTTGTCGCTTAGGCCACATAAATAAGAAATGCGTATCCAAACTCCACCAAGATGGTTATTTGGACTCATTTAATTTTGAATCAATTGAGATATGTGAATCTTGTTTATTGGGGAAGATGACCAAAACCCCATTCACCGAAAAAGGTGAAAAGGTCGGTAATCTTCTTGGTCTCATACATAGTGATGTATGTGGGCCCATAGGCATAATGACAAGAGGAGGTTTACGGTACTTCATCACTTTTACTGATGATTTCAGTAGATATGGATTTGTGTATCTTATGAAACACAAATCTGAGTCCTTTGAAGAGTTCAAGGAATTTAAGAATGAAGTACAAAACCAACTTGGCAAGACTATTAAAACACTTCGATGAGATCGAGGTGGAGAATATTTGAGCCAACAATTTGATGACTATCTAAGAGAGTGTGGGATAACATCTCAACTTACTCCTCCTGGAACACCTTAATGGAATGGAGTTTCAGAAAGGAGAAATCGAACTCTATTAGATATGGTTCGTTCTATGATGAGTCACACTGATCTCCTCGACTCCTTTTGGGGTCATGCTTTGTTAACAGCAGCTTTCACACTAAACCGTGTTCCATCTAAGGCTGTTATAAAGACACCATATGAGATATGGACTGGGAAACAACCTAATATGTCTTTTATGAAGATTTGTGGTTGTGAAGCTTATGTGAAGCACCAAGTTTCACATAAACTAGGACCCAAATCAAATAAGTGCTTATTTGTGGAATACCCAAGGAAACTAAGGGCTACTACTTCTATAATCCTAGCAAAGGCAAAATGTTTGTCGCTGGGACTGCTGTATTCTTAGAGAAGGAATTTGTCTCTAAGAAAATCAGTGGGAGGAAAGTAGAACTTGAAGAAATTCAAGTACCACAGAGTAGCAATGAGCCAATGATGGAATGAGAGCAGATAACACAAAGTGTTGTGGATCCACCTGCTCAAGTAGCGCAAGACTTGCGTAGGTCAGATAAGGTACGTCACCAACCTGAGAGATATGGTTTCCTTGTGTCTCAGGGAGGGGATGTATTGCTAATGGATCAAGATGATCCATTGACTTGCCAAGAAGCTCTTTTGAGTCCAGAATCTGAGAAATGGCTTGATGCCATGAGATCTGAAATGGATTCCATGTACACTAACAAGGTATGGACCTTGATTGAGCCACCCAAAGGGAAGTGGGTTTTCAAAAGGAAAACTGACATGGATGGTAATGTGAGTACCTTTAAAGCACGATTTGTGGCTAAGGGTTTTAAGCAAATTCATGGTGAAAACTATGATGAAACCTTTTCCCCAGTTGCCATGCTTAAATCTGTTCGGATCTTGCTTGCTATTGCAGCTTACCATGAATATGAAATCTGGCAAATGGATGTCAAGATAGCTTTCCTAAACGGAAGCCTTCTTGAAGATGTGTGTTTGACACAACTTGAAGGTTTTGTAATACCTGAAAATGATGGAAAGGTATGTAAGTTGCAACGATCCATTTATGGATTAAAGCGAGCTTCTAGAAGCTAGAATCTTTCATTTTGATGAAGTTGTTAAGCAGTTTGATTTCATTAAAATGAAGATGAACCTTGTGTCTACAAAATGGTTAGTGACAACATAGTGATTTTTCTGGTTTTGTATGTAGATGACATACTCCTCATAGGAAATGACATTCCTACCCTTCAGTCTGTAAAGACTTGGTTAGGAAATTGTTTTTCTATAAAAGATTTGGGCGAAGCGACCTATGTGATAGGTATCAGGATCTATAGAGATGAGATCTCAAAGATTACTTGGCCTAAGTCAAAGTACATACATAGACAAAAGTGTTAAAACGGTTTAACATGCAAGATTCTAAGAAGGGATTTTGCCTATGACACATGGTATAAGCCTATCTAAGGCTTAATCTCCTTCCAGTAAAGAAGAGAGAGATCACATGAGTAAGATTCCTTATACATCTACTATAGGGTATATCATGTATGCCATGTTATGTACTCGACCAGACATATCATATGCTCTAAGCATGACTAGCAGATACCAATCTGATCCTAGTGAAGGTCACTGGACAACAGTCAAGAACATCCTTAAGTACTTGAGAAGAACTAAGGATTCATTCTTGATATATGAATGTGAGGAAGAGCTACTTGTAAAGGGTTACACTGATGCTGGCTTCCAAACCGACAAAGATTATTCTAGATCGCAATCAGGTTATGTGTTATGTTTGTATGGTGGCACTGTGACCTGAAAAGTTCAAAGCAGGAAACAGTCGTTGATTCTACCACATCAACAAAACCCCTTGTGTAGCAGAAGCATGAAGGGCACACTAGATCATTAGGCATAAGAGTTATGTCTGAATGTCTCTAGTGCAAATGGGAGATTGTTAGGTATATGCACTAGAGACTTATATCTTTTTGAAACATCCATCACATGTATCATATTATTTTATAAAGGCAATTCATTCTTTTAAGAATACTATTAATGTCCTTAGAATAGTAAGCTCAAACTTCATAAGAAATAAATAGATGACTTGATCATGAGATCTTATGAAGAACTATTCTTAAATAGTCCCTAGTCAAGTATCATCTTAGGACAAAGATGCATTTAGACTAGTATGTGAGTTCATTGATGATCACATCTCACGGATCATGGATATGAGATATCGTGTGCTCACATAGGTACACATTAAGAGTAATGATGTACTGGACAGACCCACCTTAAGAATGTTGCATGGATTGTTACATAAGTGTCATGAACGTTTCTTAAATTGACAAATATTATATGAAGTCCTTGGACCTGAAATCACTACGATTCCTACATAAGGAATTATATGTTTTAATTATCATCAAATGTTGCCTGTAACAAGGTAATCATAAAGTTGGTTTTTGGACATATAATAAATTATGTGGTGGGATGTGAGTGACCTAGATGGGATTTGTCCCTCCTATGTAACATGAGTTATATCTGTAGGCCTCTTGATAAAGTGAGATTGCAAAATGCATGGCCATGCTCAGGAGGATAAACATGAGATGTTTATTTTCTGTACAGTCTACTTGGGGATCAAGAAAACATAAATTGAACTATACAAGGTTGACACATTCCATGCCCTTGTGTTCAATTAGATATTTGGACAAAGGGACAGATCATATAAATTATCATAAAATAGGATTCGTCAAAGTTGTTGATAATCTCAATATTTGGGTAGTGATGTATTGCTAGATATTGCTCACTATTTATGATATTAAATATAAAAGGGTTTTATTTTAATATCATAACCAAATATTAAAAGCCTATTGGGTCACACGCATACAACAAGCCGCTAGGAAAAGATAATAATTCTAATTTGATTAGAATTATAACCTAATGGTCCAGGCCCATATGTGTTAGAGATAAGTGAGTGAGGGGTAAAACCCTAGCCACCATTCTATAAATAGAGCATGAGATGCATTACCCTACACACACATGAGTCGCTCTAACTCTCTAAAGGCTACTAGCAGAGTTGAAGAGGGTTTCCTAGTCCGGCTGTTGGCGTGGACACCATTAGAGACGTGGCTGCTATTGCCTCGTTCGCAATCCTTAAAAGGTACGACCTTTTGTTTTATGCCTTTTATGCCTTAATTCGTGTTTTCACATTAACGATCATAACAAGGGAGGGAATCCATTTATTCCGCTGCACCCTGACCACATGCTTGATTCCCTTCAACGAGCAGACTTCCCATTGAGTTTGCAGAGTCCCAATAGGCCAAAAGACCCTCCCAAGCCTCCTCACCACACCACGTGGGCCTCTTCCCAGCCTTTCGAGCCTTGTTCATCATATCTCGAAGGCGACGAGCAACCCTCTGCTCGTATACCTTCTTGATTTGGGCCTCATCAGAAGGGTTCCAAGTAACTCGGCTCTGCAAAATAAAAATATGGTAAGTCCTGCGAAATTGACATATCTTAAGAAAAAATTTAAAGTTGATAGGTTTTTAATTACCGTGAACTCCTCCCACCACATGTCCCAAACATCCTTAGGGGTGACCTCCCAAAGGTAGTGAGGACCCCGAAACTGCGCTGGGATTGCATGACCAATGGCTGCGATAGGTGGGGCGTTAGGCACCCACCTGCAAAATAAAATATTCAATATTAACAGTTAAAACAATTAAAGATTAAATATTAATATCAATTCTAAAGAAGAAAATAAAATTAAACAAACTCACCCCCGGCCAAATGGTCAGATAATAACCCGACCTCGAGCGTCTGTCTCATGAGGTCTGCTTAACCCGGCACCCTGGAACCGAGTTGGTTCCTCATCAGACTCCTGGTCAGCATCCATATCCAGGTCATTCTGAGCATTGTCAGGGTCTATCTCGGGCACAACGTCCTCCTACACTGGAGGCATCTAAACTAATCTCGGTGTCGGGATGAACCTCATACCATCGAATTGCGCCGGAGCATATGGTGGGGGGGAGGAAGAAGAAGAAGTCTGCATGGATCCCGCAGCTGATCGGGGTTAGAGGGGTTGGTCCTCTCCCGACGGGAGCGAGCTAACTATGTAGCCAGCTCGCCCGGAGGGATGGACCTTCCTCTACTAGGTGGGATATTCTCTCCACCTCTACACGCATCCTAGACACTGATGATTATAGACATTATATGCAAAATAAATAATTATATAAATTAAAAAACCTAATTACATATTACTATATACTAATTAATAAAATAATTACTAATATACTAATTACAAATAAAATTAATAAAACTAATTATAATTGCTATAGACATTATAAAACAAATAATTAATAAATTAATAAAACAAATAAACTAATAATTACAAATAAATTAAATAAACTATTAATTACAGATAAACTTAATTCCTATATCACATTAATAAATTAATAAAACAAATAAACCTAAATACAAATAAACTATTAATTACTAATAAACCTAATTACAAAAAAATAAATTAATTAAAAAATAACTACACATAAACCATTAATTACAAATAAACCTAATTCCTATATCACATTAATAAATTAATAAAACAAATAAAATATTAATTTCAAATAAATTGATTAAAGCTTTAAAAAAAACTTATTTGTTGCCACTCCGAGAGGGGAATAACTCTGAAATGAGCTCTAACATCACTTACAGGCAACTATTTTGAAAATTGATCGGTTCAAAACGATCCTATGAAGGAGAGGAACATTTGAATAGGTCAGTTTTTCAAAATAAATAGGGTGAGGGGACAGAAATAAGGGATGGTTGTATGAGAGGAAAAAGGAGTTTGGAGGAAAGAGAATTTGGAAATGGAGGAAGAGGGGATGGGGAGAGGTTTTGACGTGTGCAGGGCCGACGCTACGGTCGTCGCTACGTTTTAAAAAATGCGCGCGCAAATTAAAAATTCATTTTTAATGTAGCGACGGTCTGCTGTCTCTAAAGTCGTCGCTACATTTAATTCCTAGCGACGGCTAGGCCGTCTCTAAGAATTAATTGCACTGAACAATGCATTTAATGTTGTAGCGATGGCATAGTGATGACCAGGCCGTCGCTAGTAGCGACGCCAAGGGGCCGTCGCAGAGAAGCTGTCGCTAAAAACTGAATTTCTTGTAGTGTCTAATCTATGTCATTGAGTACATACAATTGTGGTGATCATTGTGGTTTAGTCACATTGGGATATGATGAAAGCTGTAGTGGTCCCCTGTTGTTGTATGAGATGGACCAAATTGTTTTAGGAGAGTCTAAAAGTAAATAGCATACGGTTGTGCGCCAAAAGAATTTTGTGATATACTTAAATGAATATGAAGCCCAAGTGGGAGATTGTTAGAAATTTTATTTCTAATAATTAATGTGGGCTATATATATTATTGGTAGCATTTATATTAGCTATTTACATTTATTTGGGCTTAATATAAGTGATCTAATTTTAGTGAACCTTTAGACTACCAACAAGAAAATTATATAGGCTTAATAAGTGGAAATCGGATTTGGTCCGTTAGGGGTTAATGGGAACCCTAATAGGTTTATAATCGTACAGATGGTCATGATCCTCAATACGCCAAATCATAAACACATCTTTCTATCTCCCATCCATCGAAAGAGAAACATCAAGTCCCATTTTTTAGGAGTACGATGATTTGGCTGAAGAAGATCATTGCATCAAAAGAATATTCTGTTGCAACCTCCGATCAACGTCAATGGATCCAGGTATATTTTAAAACTCAAGAATCTTGGTAATCTAACACAGTGTATTTTGTTTGTTATTTGATAATTGCTAAAAGTTCTAACAAAATGAGCTAGCCTAACTGGTTTAGTCCGAAAAAGGCAATAAAAATGCAGAGGTTAAATGGCCTTTATTTTAGAAGTTTGAGTAATTTCTGGGCATTTTAACCCGATCCAATAAAGGCCGCTACATGAAAAAAAACCGCAAAAGGGCGGATAGCCCACAAAACCCACAAAAAAATATACCCGCAAAAAATCAGTAAAAATGTATGACTTGTAGAAACACAGGGAAACACTAGAAATGGGGTTGAATAGTGTTTCTTAATAATTTATGGAAGCTTTTCGCAAACGGTTAAGTTTACAACAGTTTCAGACAAGTTTAAGCGGTTGTCTGAAGTTTCTTAAGAAGGCTTCTGAAAAGATCTTTAAAAAGGTTTCTTGCTTTTTAAAATTATCAAAACAGTTTTCAACACCCTTTGGTTAGTATAAATAAATTGACAAGAGATAAGGGATAGAAAACTTAGCCAAGGAATTGATCCTGGTTCACTCACTACCACTGTGAGCTACGTCCAGTCCCAATGCCAACTAGCACTTGGATTTTCTCTTAATCTTCACCAAGATTACAAGTATTCTTTTACAGTCAAGCCTCTTCAGGCTCTACAACCAAGTATTCTTTTACAGACAAGTCTCTCCAGACTCAAGGACAATTTTTACAAAGAGATATGTCTAAGCTTTTAAACTACACAAGTTTGAAGCTTAAACAGAGACGATGTACAATAAAAACTGAGGTATACTCAGGATATACAAATGATGTACAATGAATGTGAAATCAGAGTGTTTTTACAGAAAAACTTGCAGCGTGATATCTCTTAGACTTTCTTGTATATGCTGTCCGCCCTCTTGATGGTCTTCATGAATGGCTATTTATAACCAATCTTCAATCCGTTGAAATACCACCGTTTAGAAATAACATTAAATGTTATTTAATCCGTTGTGAGACATGCTTCTGAGAGTTCTGAATTTTTCTAACACAAGTACCAGGTTGCTGCTGCCATAAAGCTGCCACTGTTGTTGCTGCAAAGGTTGCGTTGCAGGGATTTCCTCAGTGGTGTATGAAATTCAAATATACCAGGAAAGGTCTCTGTGTTCCTTGCCATAAATATGTTTGAAAAGGTACGTGCAGCAGAGAACGCTTGACTCAGCAGAATTTCAGAGATGTCTTCACATATTTCAGCAAAGAGTGTCACGTCATTAATGAGACTTCAGACGGCTTCAACACTTCAGACGGGTTGCGCTTCAGACGGCTTCAACACTTCAGACGGGTTGAGCACTTCAGACGGCTTCAACACTTCAGACAGGTTGAACCTTCAGAAGGCTTTTCCACTTTAGACAGGTTGAAAGCACTTTAGACAGTCTTTATAAGTTCAGAATGGCTTGCTGAAATCATAGATAAGTCATTACACATTTATGTATCTATGATAAGTATTTTAACCAAAATTTGTTAAACAATAAAACTTGAGAGGTGAGCTATCTAAAAACATCATAATTTCCTTTATGATATTTTTGAGACTCAACATGACTTGGGTTTTTATTTTAAAAATCTGAATAATTGTATCTTTGAGAAGAAGATTGCTGGGACAAACAATCTGTTTGGAGGTATATGCTCATATTTCAACTTTTTGAGTTGCGTAGCTGGAAATTATGACGCTCACCCGAGACAAGACACTCTTTTGTAATGAAGTGTAAGCTGCAACTTTCGTTGTATTGGCTGTATTTGATTTATGGTGGTGGATAATTTGATGTCTAAATTTATAGAATTAACGACAGAAATGTAAGATTTATAAAAAAGTGATTAAAATTTTCACTGTTTCAAACTGTTAAACATACACTTATACGGGTTCGTGGTCCTCCAATTATGTGACACTACTGGCGCCTAAAAGGACAATATCCTTCATTAGTTTAATTTGATTATAGTTGTTGACTTTCTTATCTCTAGCTTTGAAATTGTTCAGCGCATTGGTATACACTTAATTTGTCCTAGATTTCAGTACTACACTATATATGAACTGGAAATTATAGAGTTAATTTATAAGAGATTACTGATAGTGTGATACATAGATTATCATGGTTATTTGGCAAAATTTTCTGATGAACGATGACAAAATTGCAAGTGCCTTTGTCAAGGTCAAATTAAAACATGCATACATGTGATCCACACAAATCCGTTTTGATGAATCTTTAAAAGAAAATATGCATTGTAAATTTAACATTTTTTCTATACATTGTTGGTATTCATAACATGACCCTGATGTTGATAACTATATAAAATTGCCTCAATCTTTTCTCATGAATTAAAGTCAAAGGATCATTTGCATATAATATTCGAGCAAACACGAGGACATTGGGTGGTTCCACCCAGCTGCCCACTCTAATGTTATGCTAAGGAATGGTACTTATGCTGCCTCCAGCCCATGAAAAACAAACAACAAAGAAGAGAAAGAAAAAACAATCCTTACCAATTTCGCTGTACATTATTTAAATAAAGGACCTCAACATATATTATAAGGCTGATTAAAAACTAGCTTACAAGTTAATATCAACCAACAACATGCTTGAAAATGATAATCTTGGCTTGATGACATATATTTATTTATTTTTTTCAAAATCATATATACCTTTTACAAGAGATAATCCTATTTGAGTAAGTCAGGTAGTCTCTCTATAGGCGACAAAACTCTTCCATCGAATATTAATTAACACATCTGCATACCTAGAATTCGAACTCAAAATAACTAATTAAGCTGGATACACATGCTAGGTGGTATATATAATTATATTTGAATCTTTCTTTTCTTTTTTTTTTTTTCAATTTTCCCAAATTTGATTTCATGTCGGTGAGCTCCCACACACACCTTTGCATTTATATATTCTTTTTGATGAAAACTATTCATTGGTTGAAAAAGAATACACGAAGCATGGTGGATAGATTAAAAACTATGCAAGATGTAGAGGCTTTAGAACTGGTTATATTAATAAAGCATATTAGTATATTTTTATATAATTAAATTAAATTTATATATTCAAAACTAAAATATAAAAAATAGAATGATTTTACATAATTACTCAATTTTAAATTATAATAGTTGGTTATATTTAATTTACTATTCAAATATAATATTTTATATATTTTTATTTGATAATAAGTTGTAATTAAATAAATTAAAATTATTATTAAATTTATAATAGTTGGTTATATTTAATTTACCCGACCCGGTTTGATGCAGGTAGCAAGCTAAAAAGTCTGAGAGTTATTCGAGTTTCTAATATAAGTCTTTGATTTGAGCCCTACATTTTTGCGGGTAGCTCGGTATTTTAGCGGGTTTTGCGAGCTACCTTTTGCAAGTTTTGCGAGTAGTCGGCTTTATCAGGTTGGGCTAAAAAACCAAAGAGTTATTTGGACTTGTAAGTGTTTGAGCCCTATATTTTTGCTAGCTTTTGTGAGCTAACTCAATCGTGTTAGCCAATTTTACCGGCTGTAATCCCTATCATCACCACCCAACATCATGTATTGTTGTTATCGCTGCTTGACACTCTCCATACCAACCGAACCCCGCCACTGCCACTACCACCACCGTCACTATTTGGCATCCTCAATTCTCGCCACCGTTATTGAGTTAATTTTTTTGAACAACTATTTGTCCTCATGTTTTATTACGTCGTTTTTCATTCTAGTTATAATATATTATGTTCATCATTATTGTTATGAAACTACTTCGTTGGTTTTGTACACATAAATGAAAGAAATTTTTAGTTTTTTTCTCTCATTTTTTACAATTTTCTTCTAAATTATCCCTTCTCATATATTTATGCAATTTGTCTTATATGAAATAATTAACATAATTAATATAAATTTTATATTACTTTAATTATTATTAAAAGCGCTGTTGTATTAATTAGTTTAGCTATTTTATCTTTATTTTAAATTTATATAAGATTATTGATTAATTTTAAAGTAATAATTAATTATTATACAAACTCACTTTAAATTATTAAAAAAAAACTCACTTTACAATATTCATATATTCAAGGCAGGGAAGGTACCTGGTACAGGTGAAATCATATTGAGGGAAGAAAACTTTCCTTGTCACATAACCTAATTAACTCATATGTATATATTAAATAAATTTAATCCTTCCATCAATTATCCTCCACCTAAAATCATCAAATTCACATTTTCAATCCACACATTTAGGAGTTTATAATAGA
This sequence comes from Sesbania bispinosa, assembly GCA_026901365.1. Lineage (NCBI taxonomy): Eukaryota > Viridiplantae > Streptophyta > Magnoliopsida > Fabales > Fabaceae > Sesbania > Sesbania bispinosa. Next base: position 928,484 of record QLOH01000268.1, read on the forward strand.
TTGAGATATGAAATAAATGTAAAGATTCAAAAGTAAAAAAAAAAATATAGAAATTTGATAAAATTTTAAGAACTTTGTAGCTTGTAAAATTAGGGTATACAAAGAGCAAAAATTTGATATTTTAAAATTTTAGATAAAATTTGATATTTTAATTAGCGAGTTTTGAGTTTAACAAGATTTAAAATGATCTAATTTCAATTTGTGATAATGTTAAATAGAAAAAAAAAATGAGAATTTAAAGTTTTTAGCTAGATAAAAAATAATTGTTAAAGGACCAGAGTCGCTTAATTTTAAAAATAAAGAGACTTAATTTGCTTTATACAAACTTAAGGGATCAAAGATTCACACAGTCAAAACTAGAAAAATCAAAATTGTAATTAATTTATTTTAAATGTTTCACATTAAATTTTTCTTTTTTTATCCAAAATCGTAATTGTTTATATTCTCAAAATAATTCCTTTCAAAGTTCTATTCTACATTTTGCTCTTTTTTTTTTCTAAACTTTATATTTACTTATTTTATGAATTATTATGTATATTTAATGTTATCAAATTTGACTTGACTAAGTCAATTTGATCAGTGAACCATCAAGTAACTAATTCGAATAACGTGTTAGATTGTTATATTTTTATTAAAAAATAATGTGAATCAATTTGACTCCTCAGCCAATAATGTAGTTTTCTTAATGTAAGATAAAAATTACTACTTTTTAATTTTTTTATTTTTTCTACATTTATTGAAAGATATTTTTCATATTTCTATATCCAATAAACAATATTTTTTCATAAAAACACCAAAAATATACTTAAAATATTCATTTACCTGAAGAATATATATATATAAAGAGAGAGGAGGGATCAAATTATACCGGTGTAAGTTACACCAAGTATTACACCGCTAGATAACATTTTAACAGATCATTATATAGAGTAATCCACCGTTGGATTGAAAGTTACTACAATATGGATCATACATATAAAATTTTACATTAATCCGAAATCATTTTATATGTCATTGAGATGTCTCAAAATTAACGTCATATATACATTTTTTTGAAATATATGAAAAAAACCAACCATTTGATTATCAAGTTAATGGTGTCAAAATTTTACGAAATTTGATACAAATAATGATGATGAATAAACATAATTCAACGATTGGATTACTAAAAAACACATTCAATTTGTAGTTATTAGCGGTGTAATACTTGGTGTAACTTACACAGGTGTAATTTGATCCCTCCTCATAACATTGAGGAGGGATCAAATTACATCGGTGTAAGTTACACCAAGTATTACACCGCTAGATAACATTTTAACAGATCATTGTATAGAGTAATTCACCGTTGGATTGAAAGTTACTATGATATGGATCATATAAATAAAATTTTACATTAATCCGAAATAATTTTATGTCATTGAGATGTCTCAAAATTAACGTCATATATAGATTTGAAATATATGAAAAAAAAACCAACCATTTGATTATCATTTAAAATTAACGTCATATATATATATATATATATATATTATAATTTATCATTTAAAATCTATTTTTTAATTTTCAATTTATAGTTATATTAATAATTTGTTTAATTCATTTTAGTTAAATGATTGATGTTTTTTTTGTTGTAAATCATAGGTATTCCTTATTACCAAGGGCAATCCTATTCGTCATTCGGGGCTTAACCACAGTTAAGGCTCCTTACCCTTCCCGAAGAATGTGTTTAGTGGGGATCGAACCGGGAGCTCTTCCCACAATCTCAGTCTGTTTAAGAATACATATAGTTTCCGTAAAAAAATGAAAAATAAAATAATGTATATAGTTTCATTCTTGTTTATTTGCATTTGATAAATAACAGCGACTTATGCAATTGATCTTCAAATTAATTTTACAATTCTGATTTTCTCGCAATTCATTTTGCTACATCTTACTTTACACATTTATTTTTGTCTTTCTTTTTTTTTTTCTCATTATATTACATTTTGTCTTATTTTTTACTTTTTTTCTCTTTTCTTATTACAATTTGTAGAGGTGGAAACCGTCAGACCCCTCGTCAAGGACATATAGCCTGGGCTACATTAGGTCCAGGTTAGTTCAATTTATTAAATAGATCATATTAAAGATTTTTCAAAAGCCTATATAACTAAACAGGTCAGACTTCGGATCATTGAAAAAACCTTTTGAACCTACCTATCAGGCCGACCTATTTAACTAAATATAAATAAAATATTAATATTTTTTATTGATTTAACCACATGTATCCTCCACAGGTATCCCAAAAGCATGTACCACTTGAATCAACCCTTGTTGGTTAATATTTTTTATATTGATATTATTATTATAAAATTTTTTATTAAATTGCCTAATAATTATATACTTATTAACTTGTGTAAATATATAAGTATATTGTCTTACATAAAAAACTTGGGTCTATAAGCCTATTCAAATAATGTTTATAATATATTCAAGTACTTTATTATATAACATGCTTTTAGGCCATACTCAGACCTTAAAATAAAGGCTAGATAAGATAAACAGGTCAGGCCGATGACCATATTTTCTATCCCTAACAAATTGTCTTATTTTTTTTTACTCCTTTTCCCGTTTTTTCCTACGCTAATAACACTGTAATTTTCGAGAGTCATCCAATTACTTTTCTTTTTTAATTTTAACACACACACACCATTTACTCGTAAAAGTACTAGAAGTTCACTCCATTCTGATAATGGGCTTCAGCTCTCCATTATCCACATTTGCATGAACTGGTCATACTTTATGTATAAGCAAGTTATGTTGGTCGCGCTGCAGCATGATTCTCTCCTCAACATTCGCCATAATTATATATCTGTACTTAGTTTTGACTTGTAATTTAAAGCTTATCATCATTTTTGTAATATGCTTATAGATATAGTTATTTACATATTTTAATTTAAAACATTGTTATACGTATTTCAATACTTATATTTACAAATCTTAATAATAATTTTAAAGCTTATGACTCTAATGCTTACATACATATTTTAATGCTTAAATAGTTGTGTAAATATAATAAAAAAATACTTTAATTCATTTTGACTGGTTAAATTACTTTTTTAAGATTTGAAAACTGGCATAATTTTATCTGATTTGTGTGATGTAAGTAACTAACAGAATGAAGAATAACTATAGTAAGATATCATTTACTGGTAAAAATGTTGAGAAGTTAATTGGGTTAATTAACCTCTCCATTATCCATAATCATATGGACTGGTCAGACTTTAACATGATTAAGCAAGTGTATGTTGGTAGTGCTGCACGATTCTCTCCACAACATTAGCCATAATTATCTCTCTGTAAGTAGTTCTGACTTGTAATTTTAAAGCCTATCATTGTAATTGCTTATAGATATAGTGAACTTTCACATGTCTTGAGATTCCAGCAAAGCATTCTCAACTCCTCACTTGTCAACTTTAATTAACAGGCACATTATTCACCAAAAAAAAAAACATAACAGGCACATTAGGAGAGTATCTATACATCTACTATTTTCTTTTTCTTTTTCACACTGAATTAAGAACAAATTAAAGAAAACCTATTCTCCAGCTAAGAACTAAGAAGCAATTCCTGTCTAGTTTGTGCTACTTTCCTCATAACTCATCAGTAGTGACCTTGTCTCTATCTCTGTCACCATATATTAAGTATTTTATGTGTTTATAGTCATAATGATTAAGATCATACAACTGCTCTTTACCCACTCTATAATTCATGTGTCACGTTCCCATTTTTTGTCTAAACAATTTGTCCATAGGTGGTAATTTAATTTGAACAAGGGACGGCTCATGTGTGACAGACAGATTAAAGGCACCAATTAAGTCAACCATATTCTTTCCTAAATTCCTCCTCCAAACAATAAACTCAATTTGCTGTTAGGAGATACCCATCAATTCATTTTATATATATGTTAACCACCGCAAGAAACTGCTTAAAACGTTAAATTTAATATTATACAATATTCTGAGAATAAATTAAAGTTGTACAGTCCAAAATGGAAGATGTGGTATGACATGTTTAAAGAAAGGGATAATAAGTTGTGAAAATATCACTTGACGTGTAATGTAGCATTCAGAAATCATATATTATTTGGAAACTACTAACGCTTGACATCTAAGAACATACCTAACTAATCATTTTTTATTAGATTAGTGACATTATTAAGTGAAAAAGGATATGATAAAGTAACATGAACTATATACCTTATCACATGCTAGCTAGCTTGCTGCATGGACCATCTCTATGATATGCCCCGTTTATTGTAACACGAACAGAGGACTATAAATAACTGGGTCCTGCCTCCGGGAACAACAAAGCAAATGAAATTGCTTCTTACAAGAAGTATTTGAGTTTTCATATCTTTTTTATATAATTACTCTTGGCAATTAAGGTCTCTGTTGTGAAAATGGGAAGCCAGAGTTACTTGAGGGCTTTAATTATTTGTCTTATAGCATTAATTGGATCAACTCAAGCTCAATTGCAGCTGGGTTTCTATGCTAAAAGCTGCCCAAAGGCTGAGCAAATCGTTTTGAAGTATGTTTTTGAGCATATCCCCAATGTCCCATCAATGGCAGCTGCCCTCATAAGAATGCACTTCCATGACTGTTTTGTCAGGGTATGCACTATGCAATTCAAGTTGTGGCTTTCATTTCATATTCATGTATATTCAGTTATAGTTAGAAGTATTTTGTTGAACTGAGGAGCTAACATTTATACATCATTTCAGGGCTGTGATGCATCAGTGCTTCTGAACTCAACAAAAACCAATCAAGCTGAAAAGGACTCTATTCCAAATCTTACACTCCGAGGCTTTGATGTCATTGACAATATAAAGAGCCTTATTGAAGCTGAATGCCCTGGGGTAGTCTCTTGTGCTGATATCTTAGCGTTAACTGCCAGAGACTCTGTTCATGCCATTGTAAGTACTACTAATTTAATCTGTTTCTTGAATAAAATATGTTTTTTGGTCCTTCATCCCTGATTTTTAAATTTTTTGTTTTATATCATTATATTTTTAGAATACCTATATTTTCACAAAACTAATTAATGTTAAAGACTATATTTAAGGTGTTTTAAAAATATATGTTAATTAGCTTTGTACTTTTAAAATACCTATATTTTTAAAACATCTTAATCATAGTCCTTAGCATTAATAAATTCTGTTTTAAAAATAGAGATATGAAATAAAGGTTTTAAAAGTCACACGAACACTAAAGTTTACAAAAATAACAAAGACAAAAAACATATTTACATTTGTTTCTCTCATCCTTTTTCTACATTAGAAAAAGAAATAATGACCCGTTTGCTTGTGTTCTGCTATCATTGACATGGGTTTGCAGGGTGGACCTTATTGGAATGTTCCGACAGGTAGAAGGGATGGGATCATATCTAAAACAGCAGATGTCTTTCTTAGCCTTCCTGCTCCATTTCACAACCTCACCACCCTCATAACTCTCTTTGCCAATGTTGGACTTGATGTAAATGACCTGGTCTTGCTCTCTGGTATGCCAATTTCATTATCATTATTATGCGTTTTGCATATGCTATGCTAATTAAATTCGTTTTTTTATTCTAATCACCAAAATTTATGACATTAATTCTTTCAGGTGCTCACACAATTGGTATTGCTCATTGCTCAACAATTGCAAATAGGCTATATAATTTTACTGGCAAGGGTGATCAAGACCCTGATCTAGACAGTGAATATGCAAAAAATCTCAAGACCTTGAAGTGCAAAAGTATCACTGATCAAACCACACTAATTGAGATGGACCCTGGAAGCCGCAATACATTTGATCTTGGCTATTACAATCAAGTAGTTAAGAGAAGGGGCTTGTTCCAATCAGATGCTGCATTGCTCAAAAGCTCTATTACAAGGTCTATTATTGCCAGTCAGCTTAAGTCAACTCAAGGATTCTTTGTTGAATTTGCCAAGTCCATGGAGAAAATGGGTCGAATCAATGTCTTGACTGGGATTCAAGGAGAGATCAGGAAGCATTGTGCGCTAGTAAACTGAGAATCTTGTTGATAATGACCCATCCAAGTGCAATATGTATGCCAAATTTTCACAACAAATTTTTTTCTGGGGTCTTGTTATTTATGTTATGTTAGCGGTGTCTTGATACCTAAGATACCCTATGGTCTAGTTGTTTTCCAAATGATGTGGGAATAATTGGTTAGTGATTCCTAAGTTTGATGGGAATCATGTTCTCGTGGTAATAAATAAGCAAAATTGAGAGGGAGATAAATTTTCTTGTGATACATACAACATAATAAAATCTAGCCACAAATTTGCCCTCCCTTCGTATGTTGAAAACGTATTTTTCCTGTAATTAAAATAAGTGTTTATTTATTTATTATTTCTTTGGATATATGGTTTTTAGGATTTTCTTGAAAAATGTTTTTCTTTTTGGTGGATTTATTTTCTTGGGTGTTCCGATAAAACACAAATATACGATTAGAATAACTCCAAGAGGTTGGTCGAGTTGAGCAAAATATGGTCTCGCATCTTCCAGGTCGCAGGTTTAGACCCCTACTCGTCCCCTTGGGGTGACTTAAATATATGTACCTCTACAAGCACTCTTTAAGCTCGGATGCATTCCCTGCCTTGGACAAGGCGTCATCCCCTCACCATCAATTTAATTATCACAAAAAATATATACAATTAGAATTGTGATAAAACACAAAAAAAAAATATATATAATAAATTATGGAATTTTAAAAATTTTAATAGTTAATATTTTGATCAATGATTATTATTTTTCAAAACTATGGAGGCCCTTAAGCCAAAATAAAACTAACAAACTACTTTACGAGATATTCTAATACCAACAAAATCATGTCAAAGCAGTGAAATAACACTAGGAGAGACTGGAAAACATGAACCCTTAAGGACCGATTATGACCAAAGTTTGCCATCCAGTCAGCTACAAGATTACCCTCGCGAAATCCGTGGGAGATAACTATTGACCAATCCTCTTTGCACAGTCTTTCAATTTCTTTCAGTAGAGAAGCATGAAGGTGGTATGGTGGCCACCTTTTCTCAATGAGATGCACAACAATTATAGAATCACTCTTAATCCAAAGCTTCCTCACCCCTATCTCCTTTCCCAGATGCAAGGCTGTGTAAATGGCCTGAAGCTCAGTTGAGAGAACAGATCCACTACCTAACTTCTTGGTGAAATCGTTAACCCAATAACCAAGAGTGTTTCGGAAAACTCCTCCGCAAGCTACCTTCCGTCCACCATCCCTAGAGGAAACATCAATGTTACATTTTATGCAACCATCTGCAGGATAAGACCAACCTTCGTCCTTCTCACCATAAACTGGTTGCAGGTGCGGAGTAGGCACACTTGGAGATACTAGTTCCGCCACCAAATGATGAATGCGCTTGACAATGTCATTGTGCTAAAACTCTTTTCCAGAGAAGCATTTTTATTTTCTTGCTATCCAGATGGCATGGATAGCTACCCCAAACATAATGTGCTTTCTTCCATGAGCCTTGGGATGAATGTTAGAGCAAACCCAATTCTCTAAATATGTGCCAGTGTCCTGCAGCTACCCACTTTCATTGTAGCCATCAAAGCTCTTCCAAACCTTCCGCACTTCTGGGCAATCACGAAGGATATAGAGATCCGTATCTATAGAGGAATTACAGATCAGACATATAGAGCAGCTACTCATGCCACACTATGTTCTTTTAACATTAGTCTTCAGGCCATTACGGATGAGCTGCCAAATGAAAGAATGAATATGTTGGGGACCATCCCACTTCCAGACCAAGTCCCAAACTTGATCTTTCCTAGGATGAGGTTCCTCTGTAATTAAAGAATATGTTGTCTTCGTAGAGAACATACCATCTGTAATAAAAGACAAGTTGAGTAGGTCCTTTCCTAAATCATCAATAGACTTTGGATGATTTAAGATGTCATTTATAATTTCAGGGGGTAAGTAAACCCTGAGAAGATCCACGTTCCAGTCTCCGTCCTCGATCAAATCCTTCATAGTGAGCTACTTTAAGTCATTAGGAATAGGTTGACGTGCTACGCTTTCTAAAATAACCCCAGTAGGCAACCAAACATCGCTCCAAAACACCACCTTTTTTCCGTTTCCTAAAATCCAACGAAGCCCTTTAAAGATATACGACCAAGTCTTTGTTATCCCTCGTCACGTGCTAGAAGCATTGCTACACTTTTTCATCTGCAGTAGACTATTATGGCTACAACCATATTTGGATTTCAAAACTTGAACCCAAAACACTTGTGGCTTAGTAACTAGGCCCCGGGCCAATTTCATAATTATCGCACAGTTGAAATCACTTACACGCCATATACCAAGCCCACCTAAATGTTTGGGCTTACACACTTTCTCCCAAGCCACCATGTGCCAGGATCTGTTGGTATTTGATGACCCCCAAAGGAAGTTTCACATCATATGCTCTAGTCTTTGAAAATATATATTTTGGAAACATTATAGTTTGCATGACATATGTTGGAAATGCACTAAGAACTGACTAAATCAAAGTAACTCTCCCAGCAAAGGATAGATGTTTAGCTCTCCAAGAAGAAAGTCTGCTTTGCGCTTTATCTAAAAGATAGCCATGATCTTCTTTACATTGACGAACATGTAAAAGAGGGACTCCCAAATATTTCCCTAAATTCCCAGATAAAGAGAACCCAAAGATAGTCTTGAGATGAGAATCTCTAGAAATATGGACATTTTTAGATACTAGAAACCTTGTTTTTTCAACACTAACCTTTTATCCAGATGCTCTACAAAATTTATCCAAAACACATCAAGATAGTCCTCATCTGCTCCCCTGTTGCCTCGCCAAAAGGAACAAGTCGTCAGCAAAAAATAAGTGAGAAATTGAAGGCTCATTTCTACTAAGCTTGATTGGCTTCCAGTTATTTGATTGAACCTCCCTTTGAATAAGGTGATTCAATCTTTCCAAACAGAGCACAAAAAAATAGGGAGAAAGAGGATCCCCTTGACGAATATCCCTTTGAGGATGGAAAGGAGAAGTCCTCTCACCATTAAAAATTACTCGCATGGTACATGTGGAAACACATTGAATTAAGATATCACAAAAATGTCTACTAAAACCAATCTCCATCAAAGTATTTTCTAGGAATTCCCAACTTAGTTTGTCATATGCCTTCTCCAAGTCCACCTTAATAGCTAAAGCTCCATTTTTTCGTTTCCAATTTCTCATAGAGTGGAACACCTCCTATGCAACTACAATATTGTCTGAGCTATTTCTTCCTGGCACAAAACTGCATTGACAAGGTAAAACAAGAAAATCCATATAATGCTTTGGTCGGTTAGCAATTAGCTTGGTTATGATCTTGTATACTACGTTACAGAGGCTGATGGGCTTGAAATGCCTCACATTGTCTGGCTTGTCAGCCTTTGGAATGAGTGTAACAAGTGTCTCATTAATCTCACTAACACTTCTTGCATAAATGAAAATGTCCCTTGCAAACCTACACACTGAACCCCCCACTATATCCCAATGTGACTGATAGAACATAGGGTGGAGGCCATCAGGACCAGGTGCTTTAAGAGGACTCGTGTCAAATACTGCAGCCTTAATTTCTTCATCAAGCAGAGTTCCTTGTAATGATTCAAAAGCATCATATTGTAGGGATGGAAAATTTCCTAACGGATGCCATCTATCCTGCTCATCATTCACTGTATAAAGCTCTCTAAAATAGTCAACAACTAGGCTTTTTAAATCGGTTTCATCCATGACTTCCCGACTAGCTTCATCAGTAAGCATCTCAATCTTATTTATCCTTCTTCTGATCATAATGGCCATATGAAAGAATTTAATGTTACGATCCCCAAATTTTATCCAATCCATCCTTGCCTTCTGATACCAAAGTAATTCTTCTTGCTTGAGAATATTCTGATAATCCACCCATAGCTTTTTTAATATAATTTCCAAACCTCTATGTTGACTAGCACTCAGCTTATGGTTGATGCCCTCCAGTCTATTCATAAGCACACGCTTCTTATGAAAAATATTTCCAAAGTGTGTCGCTCCCATATATTAGCATCTTGTACAAAAAGACTACAAGCATTACTCCAGTTTGTCTCATTTCTCCAAACTTCTACTACGTTCCAGAAAGAGCTATCTGCCAACCATCCCGCAAAGAATTTTGTTGATGTATATTAGTATATTAGGCCCATAAGCCCATGTGTGGTTTATTGTATATATATACTTTGTAACTTTTATCTTTGAATAGAAGAAAATATTCACTCCACATTTTTCACCCTCTCTAATTTAACATGGTATCTAGAGCCCTAAAAACCCTAGAACAGTAACTGGTTTCTCTCCGGCCACCGGCGATGTTTCTCCGACAGCCATTTTTCCGGCAGCGTCTGGTTCTTCTCCGGCGACTTTCTTTGCTCTGTCTAGCAGCAGCACTGCGTTCGCCGCGCCTCCCTCGTCCTGTCCACCGAACCGCGCCTCCTGCCTCGCCGCCACGCGCCGCCATACAACCAGCCACTTCTTCATCTTCTCCGGCAGATCTGTGATGCGTCGGTGAGCGTGAGTTCTCACCGCCTCCGCCACTGAGGTCGCCTTGCTCCGGCGACCCTTCTGCCTGTCTCAGACCGTTCTTCCGCCGCCACCTCCGCCGCCGGTCGCCGCTGAACGCCGGAGGCAGAACAATTCTGCCCTATTTTTCTACGAGGAGTTTGTTTCCGCTGTCTGTTCCTCCTGTTTCTTCTTCTGAATATCAGTTTTTGGACTGAGTCATACCCTAACTATGACTACCTCAAAGTCTTCCACCAATTCCGGACCCTTTTCGGGTGTCTTCACCTCCACACCAGCCATTGCAACGGAAAAATTACTGGGCTCCTCTAATTATCTTTCATGGTCCAAGGCTATGGAGAAATGGTGTATTGGACAAGGGTTGAAGAAACATCTTTACACTAAGCTTGAAAATGTGAATGAAGATAAGGAAAATTGGGAGAAGACCGATGCCTTACTATGCACCCTACTATGGCAGTCTATTGATCCCTCTCTTCACAACATCTACACCAACTTTGACACCTGCTATGATTTATGGACTCAAGCCAAATCTCTTTACACCAATGACATTCAGCGTTTATACTTTGTTGTTGAGAAGTTAATCAATTCTCGCCAACAGAATATGACTGTTTCTGAAATTGTTGGCCACATGTCATCTATCAAGGCTGAGTACAATGCTCTCTTACCTACTGGAAAAACCGTTGCTGAGGACCTCGCTCAACGAGATAAGTTCTTTATGGTGTGTACTTTGGCCATACTGAACACTGATCTTGTATCTGTGAGGGATCAAATTCTTGCTAGCCCGAGTATTCCCACATTGGATGAGGTCTTCTCCCGGCTTCTTCGTGTAGCCTCTATCCCTCCTTCTGGTCTTATTCCTAATGCACATGACACTTCAGCCTTAATTTCGACCAATGCTCAGCATGGCCATAGGGAAGAACAAGGCGGCCCTTATCGAGGAGGTAACAAGACATCTCGGCCTAAATGTACTTATTGTCATAGATGGGGACACACTAAGGAAAAGTGCTTCAAGTTACACGGTCGTCCTCCGCGGGCTAATCTTGCTCATATTGATGACACCTTACCTGAGCAGCCAAGGGACCTTCCAGTGCAACAGTCTGTCACTCTTACTGGGACTGATTATGATGACTATTTGAGGTACCGTGCATCACACCAGTCATCCTGGTAATTCATTTGCCTGTGTGTCCCAGTCTTCTTTGGGCCCTTGGGTCCTTGATTCTGGCGCCTCTGATCACATCTCTGGTAATTCCTTTTTACTTTCTCATGTTACTTATTCCAACTCTCTGCCTTCAGTCACCTTAGCTAATGGCTCTAAACAGGTTCCTATTGCAGTAGGTAGTGCCAATCCTTCACCTTCTGTTTCTTTGGATACTGTGTTATATATTCCGAAGTGCCCATTTAATCTCATTTCTGTTAGTCGTTTGACTCGTACCTTAAATTGCTCTATCACCTTTTCTCATAATTCTGTTGTTATTCAGGATCGCAGTACAGGACAGGTGATTGGCACAGGACGTGAGTCCCAGGGTCTGTATAATCTTTTGGCACCATCTGTTGCATGCACCACTGCTTCATCTCCTGAGCTTCTTCACAACCGTTTGGGTCATCCAAGTTTATCTAAACTGCAAAAGATGGTTCCTAATTTTTCCACTTTGCCTAGTCTTAGTTGTGAGTCATGTCAACGGGGTAAACAGTCTAGAGGGTCTTTTCCTAAGCGTGTCCCAGATCGGGCTGCGTCCCCTTTTGCTTTAGTTCATTCTGATGTTTGGGGTCCTAGTCGTGTTGTCTCCGTGTTGGGGTTTAAGTATTTTGTAACATTTATTGATGACTATTCTCGTTGTACTTGGTTATATCTAATGAAAAGTCGATCTGAAGTTTTATCCATTTTTCAGAACTTTTGTGCTGAAATTAAAAATCAATTTCATACAGATGTTCAAGTACTACGAAGTGATAATGCACCTGAGTATTTTTCCACAACTTTCACTCAATTTATGTCTTCTCAGGGCATTCTACACCAGTCTTCCTGTGCTTATACCCCACAACAAAATTGGGTTGCTGAACGAAAGAATCGGCATCTGATTGAGACAACTCGAACCCTTTTACTTCATTATAATGTTCCCACTCGTTTTTGGGGGGATGTTGTTGTCACTGCTTGTTATCTAATTAATCGTATGCCCTCATCTGTCTTACACCATAAAATTCCTTACTCCATACTGTTTCCTGAGCGGCAGCTATATGCTCTTACCCCACGCATTTTTGGGTGTGTTTGTTTTGTTCATGACATGACTCCTGGATTAGATAAATTGTCAGCCAAGTCAATCAAATGTATCTTTCTTGGATATTCATGTGTTCAAAAAGGTTATAAATGTTACTCTCCAGATACTCACAGGTATTATCTCTCTGCTGATGTTACCTTCTTTGAGTCTTCCCCATCTCATCCTTCCTCCTCCTCACCTCCTTCCCTACCATCTCAATCCATAGCAGAAGTTCTGCCACTTCCTCACTTTACTCCTCTCCTGTCCTATGACTCTGCCACACCTGCTGAACCCACGTCTTCTACTCCCGTTAGACCCTTACATGTTTATCATCGCAGGAATCACACAACAGGTGATGCTCATTATGCAGTTCCTCTAGACTCACTTCCTGCTCTAGCACCTATTCCTACTGTGGACCAACCGCCTAGTGATCATCTCCCTATTGCCATTAGAAAAGGTACTCATTCCACTCGGAATCCTCACCCTCTTTATACTTTCCTTAGTTACCACCGCTTGTCTATTCCATATTGTGCCTTCCTCTCTTCTTTGTCTGCTGTCTCTATTCCTAACTCCACCACAAAGGCGCTCTCACATCCAGGATGGCATCAGGAAATGATGGATGAGATGACTGCACTTCATACTAATGGTACTTGGGAGTTGGTCCCTCTTCCCTCAGGTAAAACTCCCGTTGCTTGTCGTTGGATTTATACTGTTAAAGTTGGTCCTGATGGTCAGGTTGATCGACTCAAGGCTTGTCTTGTTGCTAAAGGATACACTCAGGTTTATGGCCAAGATTACACAGATACTTTCTCTCCTGTTGCTAAGATGTCATCTGTACGTTTATTCTTGGCCATGGCTACCATGCGCTCTTGGCCCTTGTTTCAGCTTGATATCAAGAATGCATTCCTTCATGGTGAGCTTCATGAGGAGATTTATATGGAGCAACCGCCTGGCTTTGTTGCTCAGGGGGAGTCTAATCTAGTTTGTAAACTTCGTCGCTCCCTTTATGGTTTAAAGCAATCTCCTCGTGCTTGGTTTGGAAGATTTAGCACTGTCATTCAAGACTTTGGTATGTCTCGATGTGATTCTGATCATACAGTCTTTTATAGACATAATCCTCAGGGAAAATGTATTTATTTGGTTGTCTATGTTGATGACATTGTCATAACTGGAGATGATCAAGGTGGCATTGAAAAGCTGAAACAACACTTATTCCATCACTTTCAGACCAAGGACTTGGGCTTGCTTAAATACTTTTTGGGTATTGAAGTAGCTCAATCTAACTGTGGTATTGTTGTTTCTCAACGAAAGTATGTGTTGGACATTCTTGAGGAGACCGGTATGTCAGATTGCAAACCAACTGACACTCCTATGGATCCCAATATAAAACTTCTTCCTAATCAGGGGGAGCCATTGACTGATCCAGGCAGGTATCAGAGACTAGTTGGCAAGCTAAATTATCTCACTATCACCCGTCCAGATATTTCCTTTCCTGTTTCAGTGGTGAGCCAGTTTCTTCAGTCTCCCTGTGATAGTCATTGGGATGCAGCTGTTCGTGTTTTGAGGTATGTCAAAGGATCTTCAGGTCAAGGATTATTGTATGAGAATAAAGGCCACTCCCAGGTGATTGGCTACTCAGATGCTGGTTGGGCTGGATCCCCTTCTGATAGGCGTTCTACCTCAGGATTCTGTGTTCTTGTGGGAGGTAATCTTGTTTCTTGGAAGAGTAAAAAGCAAGAGGTGGTAGCTAGATCTAGTGCTGAGGCTGAGTATCGTGCCATGGCCTTAGTCACTTGTGAACTCATCTGGATCAAGCAACTAATCCATGAATTGAAATTTACAGAGGTCTCACAGATGAAGTTGCTTTGTGATAATCAGGCTGCTCTTCATATTGCTTCCAATCCGGTGTTTCATGAGAGGACTAAACACATTGAAGTGGATTGTCATTTTATTAGAGAAAAGGTTCTCTCTGGATGTATTGTCACTAGTTACACTAGTTCTAATGAACAACTAGCTGACATTTTTACTAAGTCTCTAAGAGGACCCCGAATTGAGTTTATTTGTAACAAGCTTGGTGCATATAATCTATATGCTCCAGCTTGAGGGGGAGTGTTGATGTATATTAGTATATTAGGCCCATAAGCCCATGTGTGGTTTATTGTATATATATACTTTGTAACTTTTATCTTTGAATAGAAGAAAATATTCACTCCACATTTTTCACCCTCTCTAATTTAACAAATTTAAACTCCTTCACCCTCCTAGGATGATGACTGGCCCCAAATAATTTTAAGAGTAAGGGACGATGATCAAAAGGATGAGGAGGAAGATGAATATGAGATGTTTCACTAAATATAAGTCTCTACCTACTGTTACAAAGCCCATGGTCTAATCTTTCTTTAATATTTCTCCCTTCCTAAGTGTGCTCTGGACATTTAAAACCCATGTTCAGCAGATTACTATCAAGAAGAAATTGGATGAACCTTGTCATGGTTGAAAAGTTTGGAGATGCTCCCCCTAACTTGTCATCCGCTTTATCATAAGCATTAAAATCTCCTAGTTCTGCCCAGGAGACATCATCAACAATCTAAAGATCCAATAATTCACGCCAAAGTTGTTCCCTCAATTGTGGTCATGGGCTACCATAAACACAAGTAAGTAGTCATAAATCACTCCCATCATTAGGTTTGATTCTAAGATGAGCCAATTGGGCATGCAAATGTAGAATATCAACATAAAAAAGTCATCATTCCAAATGATCCATATGCCCCTTGAAAAGCCCACCGCATCAACATAATAATGTTTCAAAAAACCAAGCTTCCTAATTACTGCAGAAGCCTTAGCCCCACTAATTCTGAGCTCAAACAATGCGCAGAGGTGTAACTTATGTCTGACACAAAGGTCTTTAATAACTCTTGGGAAAATAGGTGCCCCAACCCCTCTTTCATTCCAAAACTAAAAATTCATAAGGAAAAATTGGGAAAAAGGTAACTAGCTTAAAAGCTAATTTGAAAAATTCCCAGTACCCATCATGGCATCCTCATCCTTTCGCATACATGTGTCCATAGGTTCCCCACATGCACCTGATGCGTTGTCCAGTGGTCTTTCAAGCAAGGAGTTCTCATTCACCATCATAACTTCTTGTTGATCTGTATCTATCCCAATTGGGCCTACCACGTTCATAAGGGATTAGCGGGAAGACATGTTGTGACATGGTCCTTAGTTGGGCCTGGACTTACTACCACATTATGGGCTCCATATGTACTAGCTAAACCTCCCTCATGCGCCATATGTTTCAACACCCTTAAGTCTCGCTTCTCCACAAACCTCGTGCCAAGTGTCCCTCGATTGCTTATAGGTGCCACAACATCAACCCTGCTTGGACATTTAGTGGGCAAGCATCTCATCTATGACCATATCACCCAGAGTTGAAACAAATAAGGTTCAAGCCCTCATATTCAACTTTGTAAACTCGCTTGTTCAGTTTGAACGTTGACACAAGGACTTTACGCAAATCAATCTCCATGCACAACCTCACAAACTTTGCTCTTTCAGTTAGGAAATCACTTCCAGGATCTTCTCCATGCTACCTAAGAGTGTTAGTATCAATCTTTAACATATTACCCATACTACAACCAATCCTCCAGAGAATGTGCTTATCATAATACTCTATGGGAAGATCAGGAACCCTCACTCAGACTGCCACACGCTTAAATTCATCTTCCCGAGGGAAGAATTCAGGATGCCAGCATTTGGATCATCAGATAGTGGTCCAAAATCATCCCTGGACCCCCTTCAAACACTCTACATACATCCTCTTGATTGCTAAACCGTATAAGAAAGTAACCATTCTCTAAATCTATCATCTCCAGAGCACCAGCAGGCTGCCACATCTTAAGGAGCCATTATCATAGGAACCTCATGCCTAGGCGCTTTCCCAAGAGCTTAATCAAAAGTGCATTCTTCCATGGTTGACAAGCTTCACGCATCTCTACCTTAGAAACCTGGATAGTAGGACAAAGCGGATCATCCTTGGTTTGTGGGACATGTTTCTGAGTGGCACCTTCATCTCCATCTTCCTCCATCTCAACTTCAGTCTCGTCCTTCATCTCTTCTTCAGAGCTATCTCCGGCTCTTCCTCCGTGAAAGATTCCCATTCAGAACTTGAGGGATAGTTGAAATCTCCATTAATACCTATGTAAGAGTCCCTATAAGAGACCAATTTACGCTTCATGCTTTCCCCTATGGTTGTAGGGAATGCTTCAGTACGTACTTCCCCTTTCTCTGGTTCGTCCTCGTTCTCATTCACAACCTCTAGAGTTTCACCAACCACAGTCTCTTATGAATAATCTCTCTTAGCCTTCTTCTTTTTTTTTATCTAGCTGATCTCGTTCTTGTCTAGAGAGGGTTTTAGAAACCCTAGCAAACCGCAATATTTTCCTTCCTCTCATTTTTTTAATAAATGAATTTCATATATTTGGATCGCATTTTCGTTTGATTAATGATTATTATTCCATACTTTATTGTTTAAACTAGGTAAAGTCAAATCTCTCTTTTTTTAATGAAATTGAAATATGACATTTAATTAAAATTATACCTTAGCAATTATATAAATAAACTACAAAGACATATGATCAAAACACCACCTAACTTATGTAATTAATTTAATTTTAATTACTGTTAGGGTTAAATAGGTTTTATTCTTATATTCTTATTCAGTGTTTCTACCTTCTATTTTATTTTTTTAATTTTTTTTCATTCTATCTCCTCATTGATCAAATATATTTAATTTTGTTCTTATGATATTATTTCATCCAAATTATTTTGTTAGACTAGGGCGTGTCATGTTGAATGTAATTAATATATTTAGAAACAACATAAATCAAATAAAAAATATATTTAGTATTTTTTTGGTCGTGAAAAAAATATATTTGGTATGAACACATAAATATATTTATATGATAAAATTAAATTTTAAAATTATTTTTTTTGGTCGTGAAATTCTAAATTAATTGTTCTATTCTTATCGGAAACGGAATAAAGAAAAGAAAAGTTAGTGACGTGGGCTTTGAATTTGAAGTTTGAAGCCCGGCCCATCCCTAAATTGCGGGCACCTTCACATAAACCCTAATTTGTGCCTTACCCATCACTGCCTATATATTCGAACCTGTACCCTCTCTTTTTAATCATCTCTCTTCGTTCATCATCGGTGCTTACCTGGGCAATCTTAGGGTTCATCAGGTTTTGCCATTCAGTAGTCTGAATTTTTGTCAAGATTGCGTCTTTATGAAATGGTGTTTCTGTCTTTTGATGTTTTGTGCTATGTGTTCTTTTAGTGTTTTTATTAATTTTTTGGAATGTGCTGTGACGAGGCAATTTTGTGGACTAGAGTTTCTGATCTGGGTACCTTCACCCAGAAGCTGATTATCAAACCCTTGGCTGTCTGAGCACACCCAAAATTTTCAATTTTATAGGAAGATTAGGGCTTTTTGGCGTCGGGGTTGGGGGTAATGTTATTTCTTCATCTATTACAAGGTTTTTCGATTCCCAAAACAATTCACCTTTTTCCCTCTTAATTTTTCTCTAATTGTAATTGCATTGATTTTTAGTTGGCTTTTATGCTTAATTGCCTCGAGAAACTTTTTGGCTTATGATGATAATTTAATTATCTTAGCGGATTTCAGTGAGATTTTATCAATGATCTGATTGTTACACACACTGAAGCCATTGTTTAATTTTTTACTTTTTTGTTTTAAAATGTTATTTTTGCTCGTTAAGTTGTTGTCCTGTGTATTCTTACTGAGTTTGATAGCCGAATTTTTTACTTGGCCAATTTCTCTGTTAGTTGGTGCTATGATGAGATGAAAACACTTATGTGTTTATTGGGCAGTGGACGTGACCATCAGGTTTCGCCGTGAGCCCCTTTTTAACGACTTCTCCTTCCACTGAGCACTAGAGTAACAATTATTTTAGCTTAGCCATAGGAGTGTCAATTATTTGAATCAATGGATGCATATTAAATGGTTATTGATTTGTGATGCATTGCGTCCATTACCAATTCCGAGGGATCTGTTGTTCCTTTTGGTATAATGGCTCGGACGCCATATCATGATGTGGTCATCCTGATTGATGGATTTTTCGCAATGCCATTTGGTCTTGGAAACGCCACCAACATTGTTTCTCTGTTTTTCCTTTTAATCCAATTTCAAAAAAAAAATGCAGAGTCATTCGAGTTATATGATGACTTGGATAACATATGCCTTGATTTGAATTGTTTTCCCCTCAGACCTCAGATGATTTCATGATATTAAAGAATAAAGATGAATAATAAATATTTATATCTTCATGTTGATTTTGAACACTAATATGAGCCAGGATTTGAAAAATTGCAGTGGTTTTTTGGCTAAAGAAGTGTCCGTGCAGTGTCTTTTTTGGTGAAACAATGTGTTTATGTGACCTTGTGAATGATGCAAGCCATCAACAGTGTTAGTGAGTTTAGTATGCAAGCTTCGCTTAGAGGGATGTTCGAGTTTTCATCCATATTACTAAACAAAGGTTCAAAATGACTGAGTTCTGTTCGTTCTCTTGGAAGTTGAAAAAAGACACATGTAACAAATAATAAAGTTAAAATTTTTTAATGAATGGAAAATATTTATTATATTTATAGTTTTAAAAATTATTTAATTATTTAATATTAAAAAGATTCAAAAAATAAATGTATAAAATTGTTTCTGTTTCTCGTAACAATAATAATATTCCAATTAATAAAAAAGATTCCATATGTTTCAGAATTGAATTACATTTATTTTAGAAGAGGCAGTGAATTAATTTAAATTGTTTTAATCAATTTTCTTTTTTGACAATTTAAATAAATCAATTTAATCTAATTTAATTACTTCTCATTTGACAAGTTTTATATATTGTGTATATTCTTTTACACAAAATCATTAAACTACCAAAATCAAATACATAAAATAAATACATGTTTAAATATAAAAAAGATGAAAAAGTTGAGTATAATTGATTATAAAATTAGTGAATGATAATAAATTGTGAGTTACGATGCACGTCCAATTGAATTGATTTGTTTTCGTTTCTATTAAAATCGATTTTCTATTGTTCTGCCACCAAACTATACAAAGGCTAAAGTCAAAGGACAATCTAACAATATTTACATGAAATAACAAAGTTAGTCAACTAATAAATATTATATTATGTAACCTGTTCGCTTAATACATAGAGAAAATCGGAAATTAGATAAATAGACAAAACAAATAGACACTCCTATTCTCCATCATGGTTTGCCTCATCATAAAACTAAATTGCTCTGTTGGGACTACACACGTGTAAGGGAAAGACCCATGGACATCTTAGATTATGGGTCTCAGCCCCACTAAATCATAGTAAGACAGATTGCATTCATGACATACCTAGAAATATTAGAGGGGAAAGACAACAATGATTATAGACAAAAGTATATTTGAATGGTGGATAACAGGAGGAGATGAAAGTGGTGTGCAAGAAGTGAGAAGAGGGAAGTGGCAGTGGGAGTGGGATTGAGAATAGAGAGGCAACGAACTTCTCTCGCTTTCTAGGATTCATGTAAAACAAACTAATTCTCAGCCTTATTTTGTTTTGAAGATTGATTCTGAAAATTCAAATTTTTCATTGAAGATGAATCCAATGAACTCGGAGCTCAACTTGTGACTGAAAATTCAATATTATGGATCGTTTAATTTCAGAAAGCATTTTTTATTTTAGTTTTAGTTACAAAGAATGCCTACTTGCCCTTTTCATTTTATCTCATGTTTCATAATTTTGTATGGAAATCACAAAAACCAATACAAAGTTATTTTTACTAGTTCCCGCACAAAACTTTGAAAATGAAAAATAGAATGAAAATAGTGTGATTTTTTATAATCAAATTAATTAAAATAAAAAAATATGAAATGGAAACAAAAAAATTTCTAAAACCAAACAACCCCTACTTTTCTAGAGAGTAAACTAGCACTTTCATCCTCGACTTTCTTGTTGTTTCGTCTTTGACTTTCTCAAAATAGTACTTTAATCCTTGACTTTATTAAAAACATGTACTTTAATTCATAATGTTAATATTTTTTAATAAAGTCAGGGACTAAAGTGTATTTTTTAATAAAGTCAAGGACTAAAATACATGTTCCAGAGACAAATGTTATTTTAGAAAAGTCAGGTATAAAACTGTATGATGTTGTAAAAGGTGAGGGCGAAAGTACTAGTTTACTCGCTAAACATCCATTACTCTTCTCTCATTCCCCACTAATTATCATGGTCATTATCCATGCTTCACTAGTTTCTAATTACCTTGGCCATGGCAACGCATCTGCCGCCATGCTTGTGCAACGAAGAACCCAATTATCGACGTTGTATCATCTTTCTTCGAAGTCACAATTAAGTCACAAATCCATGAAAGTATGAAAGTAATACCAAATAGGTATTGTGTCCCACTAAGTTCCTGAAAGATTATCATTACCAAATATGTTCTAGGAATTATGAGAATGTCATCAAATAAATTCATGTTTATGGACAATAGAGGGACTAAGATAGTGACAATTTTGTACTTTTAGGAAATCATTTGGTGTGACGATAATCTTTGGTGTGACAATAATCTTTTAAAGACCTAATTGATGTACAATTATTTATTTGGTAACACTTTCGTCCTCTCAGGAACTTATTTTATAACACATTTTAGAGACCTAACTAACAATATGTATATCTTTTAAGGATTTAGTTGAGGGTTTACTGTTATATTTTTACATTACCAAATATAACACTAATTCATCTCAACTGAGGCTGTGCAAATTATCACGTAGCATTACCAATTTTAGTATTTGCAAATTTTTCTAACCCTCGCAGAAATCCTCCTGAAAAAAAAAAAAAAAGAACTATCTTTCAGTGTGTTATTTTTTCTAAATCACATATATCACTACCCACTGAAGAAAATCTGATTTGAACAACAATTAACAGTTAAGGAGAATCAAATATGTATTCACATTAACCAACCACCTGTTGGTATTTCGGTGTATAGTGCAAATATTAGTGTCATGAACTCACGATTAGCAAGAATTCACAATTCCACGGAAAATTAAGGAAAAAATTTCAAATCTTGATTTAAAAAAAATAAAATAAAATGGCGTATGCACCAACTTTGTTGATGATAGTATCACTTGACTGAACTATCATATATTTCAATTCATATACCAACGTTCCTGTAGATGATAGTATTTCTACTAGGAAAGTCATTTCTTGCATGAAAGATAGATGCCCGATATTATTGCCACCCCGGCCACGGCAACACCGACAGATGTAAATATTCTTATTGCAGAGATAGCCGGTTGGGGAGACGGAACTGTCATGAGATCCTTCATCTGACAAACAGCAAGGAAAATGAAGTAAGAAAATCTGACAATGAATAATAAAAGAATAATACTATGATTTTGAAAAGAAAGATATTACAAAATATAAGAAAAAAGATAATGTTCTTATCCGAATTGGTAAAATGGGAGCAACTGAAATGTTTTTTGTGCTAAAAGTACTTCTAAAGTCTAGTATATCCGCTTTGAAGTACACAAAGGATAATCTCTAGCATTTATTACGATTATATAACAGAAACAAGTAAATGTTCACCAACCACGACAGGTTGCTTCCAGTGCTTCTTTATTCCTTGCAGATGCCCCTTTCCAACAACAGCAACGACTGAGCTATTCTCACTTGCCACTTTTAATAACGTGGAGGACATGTACCTGGATAGACACAATATTAGTCAAATCATACATAATACAGACAAAATATAAATACATAATTGTTTTGTAGACATTCCAGACAAAGCAAAGGCCAACTGAACTAGAGAAGTCATCACCCTAAATGCTACCTTTGAAGTAACTAAAACCATAACGGTTTCTCTATCTCACAGTAAAGGCATGGTCTAATCTTAACCAGACATGGGAGAAGAGACTGTAGGATTGAAGAAGTTACAACGACACTCTAGTTGTCAAAAGAAAGAACGGCAGATAGTTTGTTGAGAGAAGATTAACAATAGCACCCATAACACTAGATAATGATAACAGTTTTTGGAGAACATTGTTTAGATCCCATGATGCGAGGGACAATGATATACTGCCAATAGAATCTATAAAGAATCCATTTCATTTAAACTCCCAGAATGCTAGTGCACTAGTCAACAGGCATAACAGGAGATGATATCAACTCAGCGCAAAAAAATCTCTAAGCAAAGGTCAATCCAAAGGTTTTTCCATATCCTATGCCCTGAAACAAAAGGGGAATTCAGGGTAAGAAGTCCAAGCCTCGAAGGTATATGGATTCGGATCTTCGAGGTGCTTGGAGAAAATGCCAATACCAGAACCCAGAAGGGCCAGAACCACGTCCAGGATACCTTTCAAGGACCCCTCTGCTAAATGGTAACATAACTGGGGTGACAAATGTTAACTGAAGCATTCTCTAAAGCATAAGGGAAGCAGGTGACAGTGACAGATAACGTACAATAAATGAAACTGTAATTTGAATTGAGTGCAATAGAACTTACTGATCTCGTTCATGCACAAGGGTCTCCATTAGAGTTGGAAACTCCTTACTCATTTCTTGAATAACAAGAGTGAGCATGTCACTGTCATCCATTTCTTTCAGCTGAAGAAAGTAAACCCAAGTTAGGAAATAGACAAGGACTTGACACACACACATTTAATTCACACTTATCACTACAACATGAGGATTGTGAAGTTTACCATTTTATTAAGATCATCGGAGCTGGGTAGAAAAACTGCTTGGAAAAGTAAAGAGTACAACAATTTTGTCTTATGCCATAGGGGCATCTTACTCCATGTTCTCCTTAATGTAATCTGTCTCAAACAAAATGAAAACCCATTAATATAGTGACAAGAAATTTCTAAAGTATAATCACACAATGCAATCCAAGTTGAAAGCACATGTGATAAAATAGTAACTAGTGAAAATAAAAATTACATAAATTAGGGTGAGTTTAGACATGCTTTAAAAAAAAGTTTCATTATATAGTTTAGTTTCAAATTTTTTAAAAAATCTTATCTAATCATTAAAATAATTTTAAAATGTTTTTTTAATTTTAAAAAAGTTCCTTTTTGTTAAGAAAACAGCTCAACCAAACAGACTCTTATGCTACTTTAGTACAGTTGGTTACATTTCAATATTTCTCTCATCCCATGTTTATAGAAAGGATTAAGAGTAAACTCATAAGCATTGAACATTTTCCAGTGAGCATTTTTAGGAGATTGAGAACAAGAAAAGAGAACATATTTTTTATGTAGAATGGAAGTGTTGGAGAGCAATCCTTCATGCAACAGTAAGAATGCTGCTATTTGACATGGTGGTCATGGGTTCTAGTCATTATAATAGCCTCTTTGCTTACAACAGTAAGACTGCATACATCTACTCTCCCCAGACCCCATAAATGTGGGAGCATGCTGACCACCTCTTTCTTTAAGATTAAGTTTATACTAATATAAATATGTTAGCAAAGGAGATATAGGAATTCTTAAAGCTCAGGCACATTAAAAAAAAAAAAAAAAAAGAAACAATGGAATAATATATGCCAATAAATATTACTATTTAGTGATTATACAACATGATTTTATCCTTAAGAGAATACCAAAAGTTGAAGCCATGCAAAATAATGAATAATATCCATTACATTATATTTATGCAATATCAGCTATTTTTCTTCCACAGAATTATGTTAAAAAAATCTTTCTTCAGTGCAATGGCTTAATGAGCTTAAAGAATATTCTGGGAATAAAAGGTATTCAAATACACCAAGCCTTTACAATATAGTGTAATATTTTAAAACCAAAAGATCTTCCTAGAATTCAACAAACTCTAAAATAAAAGACTTATCCAACCTGTACAGGACGATCACCGAGTATCACCCTGCCACCATACTTGATTGCTTCTTCATATGCCACACGGAATTCAGAGCCAGGAAAGACCTCAAGCTTACTAGCAATCTGTCAGAAATTTAAGGGGAGAAAAAGCAAGGTATATGAGAAACAAAGCATTCTTCAATAAGAAAGAATGAATGATTAATAACTAAAAAACTAATAGGGATGGTGAATATTGTTGGAATCATAGAAACATGCCTTGGCAAGGAACCAGCCATAAAGTACTTCAAACATGTTATGTTTTTTCTTCAACATTGCAACCATTTCTCCTACAGTTGGTACCTGGAAGAAGCAGAAAATAAATAAACGTACAAACAAACAGATAACCGAATAAGAATCAAAATCAAACTATGGTGAAATTAAGGAAATTAGTTTATGCTAAGGTTGAATAACAGCATATAGACCATTTAACAACAGTATCTAGAATCATCATTATATTGCTGAAAGAAAATATGACTGTTTTCTCTATTGCACATAAGGCAAAACAAATTACTTATAAGTTTCAAGCTTAAAGGTTTTAATCATCAAGGTAAATAAGCTAATACATATTACAAAACAAAAGCTGTGAAATAAAATGATGATGTTCCTTCTTTAGTCAGTGAAACACCAGTAAGCCATACAAATATTCAGCAATCTGATACTTAATCTTTCAACCCTGCACTCATCCCTGCACTCATCTAATATGAAACTGGAGCTTGTTGATATATACTAGCAACAAAATATTCTCCCAGAATTAATATACAATTTGGTCTCTATAAATGGCATTTTGTATTGCTTTGGTCCTTCGAAGTGTCCAAGTGTGTAGTTAACGTGCCATATCAGCCATTTCATTGCAAATTATTGATAGTAGTTGATAGAATGACCAAATTAGGAAGACGAATGGGCAAATTTGTGAATAAGTTGATACATTCGTGGAGTAATTTATACACATACACACTTTTATGGACTAGCAAGTTGCCACTTTACAGGATCAAATTGTATATTAAATCTATTTTTTCATATTTTGCATACTTATGCTCTTAAATTACAAAAGGCAGAAACCAAATTAAAGAGCAGAAACCTTAAGATTTTGAAGGGTAAGCACTGCCACACGACTCGAGCACAATTCCAAGAAGACAACCTGCAGCAAACAAAGGCCAGCCATACAATTTCATCATTAAAAATTTACAGTGTGAAGAAGGGGACAGTAAGAAATCAAGAGCAGGAAGCTAAGGATGTGAATGATCTATTCACCAATGAAGTGCTACTGAGTTCAAAAGGGAAACAACACCTCTGGTTTCAGAAGACTAACTATAGCTTGAACTTCTCTGCTTGATTCCTGCAACATAGTTCAGCATAAATGTTAAGCTCTAACCCTGTCAATTCACCACCAGTATTTCTTACAACTAGAATTAATATAACGAAGAGAAGACAAGACCATTCATTTTCATCTCTGCAAAGGAATGACGCTATAACAATTCCAATTGAAATGAACGCAGAATAACAACATGCAGAAAATAAAAAGAAAAGAAAAACCCTAAGTTATAGTTCTGATTGAAGAAAGTGAAAATGTACAATGCAACCAAACTCAAAACCTCGTCCCAGATCAAAAGAACAAATTACCTCGGAGACATGAGCGGTGCCGACCAAGTAGACGTCACAAACGCCGCCCTCGGCAGCGGACTCGCAAGAAAGGACGAGCACGTTTCTGGAGAGCTCCTCCGGGAGCGCCACCGGACGGCGATCCGAATCCACCGGGGCTTCAGGAGCGGGTGAAGAGGCAGCAGCGTCTGAGGGCTCGTCGATTCGAACCATGCTCTCGGACAAGCTCTCCATCTTGAGATCCTGGATGTGGACGAAATCTTCACCCTCGACGGCGGGAGTGTCGGAATCCGGCGGTTGCGCTTCCATTGCCAGCGGCTGGGCACGACGGCGGAAGGCGGCGGTTTTGGTTGAGAATTGGGCGAAGGTGACGGTTTGGGAACGAGGGATTTTGGTTTTGAGGGAAGGTTTGGGGCGATGAATGAAAGGCGCGAGTCGAGCGAGTTGAGTACGAGTGACCAGGTAAGTCATAAGCAATTGAAATTCGTTTTTTAAGTGTTGTTTCTCCGTCGAGGTGATAAAGAGTGTATACCCTGCCTTCTTCCCTTAAGTTATTCTAAGAGTGCAACGTATACCATTAAGAAAAAAAAAAAAAAATGCTTCATTCATTTCGCATTAGTTCATGTGATTCACATAGGAGTTTAGGTAAAACCCGTTAAAGGTATTGATTTCAATATATATGGTCGGGATGTTTCAAGCTCGAGTGTTGCGTAGAGGATTTATGTGATTTAAAAAAAAAAATATGGTCTTGTTAACAAGTGTTTTAATGGCACTAATTAAGAAATTTATATATAAAATATTTTATTGGAAATCACGACATTAGTTATATTTATAACAATAAATACTGCACAATTCAATAAGTTTTCTAAATTTAATTTCTTAATCAGTGTAATTAGGACACTTGTAAGTATTTCTCTTAAAATATATTTTTTATTAATAACAAGTATTCTTGTGCAATTGGGAGTTTGGAACAGTGCTATATGGATTAAGTTACAATTAAGATTCTTCACCATTTCTTAAGGATGTATTATGTAACATCCCAAAAGTTAGGGCCTAGAAACTATGGTGAGAGCGTTAGACTGGGGTTCCGGCCAAGTAGAAGAGAGTTGGAAGTGGTATGAGATGTTGGAGTTCTGGATGTGAATTTAGATAAGAATTTGGTAAATGAATTAAGAGGATTATAACGATTTAAGAATAAGAAAAAGGATATTAGAGAAATAAAAAAGAAATAAAAAAGAAGAGGGATTCACGTTTCAGCCGCTAGCAAGTCTAGAGGGTTAGGGTTTCATGGTGATGGAGAGGGATTATGGGGGGCGGCGGCCAGGAGAGGGATTACAGACTTGATGGTCACGTACGGCGGCGTCGAGACCACGGGGAAGGATACAATGGCGCTGCTCTGATGCTGACTGTTGGCTTGCACAACGGATCTGCGCGAGGACGACGGTGGAGGTATCGCTCCGTACTGTCGCGACGGTGGAGGGAGGAGTCCGTGCGACTGCGACATACAGTCCGAACGGCAGCGTCCCGCGATGTGCTGCTATCTCCGGCGCGGGCAGGCAGAGGGTGATGGCATCTGCAACGTGCGACTGCTTTCAGTCGTGGAAGGTTGAAGCTGAGGGTGGTCGCGTCTCTGCGGCT
Source organism: Sesbania bispinosa (assembly GCA_026901365.1). NCBI lineage: Eukaryota > Viridiplantae > Streptophyta > Magnoliopsida > Fabales > Fabaceae > Sesbania > Sesbania bispinosa. The sequence goes on from QLOH01000268.1 coordinate 956,515, forward strand.
TAAATCTAAACATCTGAAGCTCGATGAAGCTCCTCCCATGGCGACCAGGCTACGGACCCGACGTGAAGCAAAGGTGGTGCAACGGTAGGGAAGGGGTGGCAGCGGTATAACCGCGAAGAAGAGGTTGCTGACTTACTATGATGGAGGTTATTAAAATGAGGTTTTCTGGCGGTGGTAACTCAACAACAACGGTGTTCTTGATGAGCTGCGGCAAGGGGCTTCTAGAGGGAGAGGGTTTTTAGAGAGAGAAAGTGAGAGGAAGAAGGAGATAGTAGATTGGAGGCCTTCTCCACCCCTTGGAGCTTGAAGATCATCCTCCTCTTCTCCCCATTTTCACCAAGTTTCTCCTATTGGAGGTGAGTGTGGTTCTCACTCACTTGTTCTCTTGATTATTCTCCTATGTATGATCCTTATTCTTCCTCCCCTTACTATTATAGTTGATTATGTATGAGTTTATGCAAAACCTAGGGTTGATTGCTAGATTAATTGAATATATGAATTGTTGGCCAAACCCTAGGTTAGTAATTTGGGGATTTGAGGATTTTCCTTGTATGATGGATTGCTTTGGATTGCCCTGAATTGCTTGATTTTGGATCAAATCTTAGGTTAGAGGATTTGGGGGTTTCATGAAATTGGAGGTTTGGGATGTTGATTGTGACTATAATTGCTTATGTTCATGCTTATTATCATGTTTATGCATTGAATGAAGGTTTGTACATGTTCCTAACCCCCACCATGTTCATGGAAATGGTTTTGGGTCTTTAGACCTCATGTAAATAATCATGTTTTGGTCCCTTGACTCATGTTTTTGAGACTCTGTCTTCGGTCCTTCGACTCATGTTAATTAAGCAAGATTTTGGTCCATGGACTCATGCTTCAAGACTTTGTCTTCGGTCCATGGACTCATGTGAAGAGAAATAAATTCTTGTTTGAATTTATCACAATTAATGGGTTAAGGTCTTATGGCCTTCAGGGACGACGGTCTCTGTTAGTCTGAGCTCAGTCTAGCCTCACAGATAAGTGGAAAGACCCCTTGGGTGTTGGGTAAAACACTTCATGACTGGCCCTACATTATGATTGTCATTGGATGACTAACATTACATGTCTCTAATTGTCATTATGAATGTTTTTCTTAATTTTTCAAGTGATGTTATATTGCTTTATATCTTGTGCTTTGCCTCCCCACACCGCACACACTGTTACCTCACTCACTGGGACGTAGTCTCATCCCACGTTGTGGAATTACTTTGAGTTGTGCAGGTTGTTGTACAGGTTGATGGCGGAAGAGTAGAGAACTCAATTGAAATAAATGTCAGGGATTGTAATTGTGAATTTGAAGTTTATTGATGTATTAATGTATTGATTTTGGTTTGGCCATGGAGGCCTTATTGTAGTTTGTTACTCTATGGTGACATTATAAACTGTACTGGTATTTTTCTGAGTTTCAGGCTAAGTTTCAAAATTGGGAAATGTCCAATTTTCAGGGGAAACTCTGCCGGATTTCCGGTAGGAGTATTATGAGCCATACACTCAAAGTGTAGGTTCGTCCCCTAGGTTCTTAATGAGGAGTTAATATGGAAACTAGTGATGTATGATTTTTGTGGAAGCCTAAGTAAACGTTGGATTGTTTAAGCGTTGCGTGATTTGTATGTCGATACACGAAATGCGCGAAATAATTTCAGAAATTCGAAATAATGTTTCCAACGGACATTATTCTGGAGTTGGGAAATTAGGATGTTACATTTTGGTATAAGAGCAGTTCAATCCAATTGGATTGTGGTTAGGTTAGTTACCCGTAACTTACTATAATTCCACCGTGCCTCAAGCTCAGTTTAGGGACTGATCACCCCTCTACTGGGTGCGTTGCACACAGAATTATGGTTAGTAACGTAAATAGGGTGCCTTGTTGAGGGAATTGGGACATTTCTCTAACAAGGTTAGAGCCACCTACATGATAGTTAGAGGGAGAGTGACATAGGTCTATTTCCAAGAGTAGGATCTCCACCTCAAGAGCCTTATGAGATGTCATTTTAGTTCCTAGAGGAATTAAGGTACCCTTAGAAGGGAAGACCAGGACGAGGTTATGAGAAGGAGTGTGTAGTTGGTTTTGGAAGGTAGAAGTCAGATGAAAGGTTAGAGGGAATGATGAATGAGCTCCCTAGTAGGCTAGCAGGGTGTTGGTTGCCTGTAAGTGAACCTTGGTGGTGTAATGTGTTTGAACAATGATAATTCTTATTTCTGCTTGAATGGTTCCTTGGATGTTTGATGTATGTGTTTCATGAATGAATGTATGCCTTGTGTGCTAGGTGGTGGTTTGATGAATGTGTTACGATGATGTTGCATGACTTGTATGTTAGGTTCCAAGGTTTAGAGGGACATGTAAGTGGGAAGTAAATGGTGATCTTATAGAAGTAGGGCTGAATGACTTTAGAGTTGAGATTTTGTGAATTTCGGATCTCACGCTTAGTGGACTAGGGATATGGCAAGTAGAGGTCGGGATGGAAGTGTGGGACTCATGGGAAGTATAGGAACTTCATACCAATAGTGAAAGGGGTGTAGTCCTAGCTTTTGGCTAAGTTACTTCTTTGGGGTAGGCATCTAAACCCGCATACTTGTTTTCCCTTCTTTAAATCCCTGTTAGTGTATGCTTATGTTGAGGGTGCTTTTTTTTTATGTCAACCCTAACCTCCCTAGTAGTTGCCTAAGTTATTATTGTAACCTGGTTAAATTTTCTCATTTAGTGTTAATGGTGTTTTTATGATGGTGGTGAGATTGTGTGAGCCCTCATGTCCTATGATTTATCTTTAGTATGCAAGTGGTAAGCCCAATCCGTTCCCCCTAAGTTACTAGACGAAGACTCTTAGAATCCCTAATGAATGGTTAGCGGTGACTTCGGTCCTCATAGGTGTATGATCAAACATCTAGCTAATTAGTGTATTGCGATATATGAATTGTCGGAGGATTTCTGAAATTAGGAATCAAGTTGGGATTTGTGATACCCTGTCAATCTAGGCCTCCATTTCCACATTGTTCCACTTTAGAGCTTTATGGTCTTTTAGCTCTTTTGTGACTACCACAATGTGGTTCATGTTTGAGTTCTGGTTAGGCACTACCACCTGGTTAGAACCATTTGGTCAGTTTCGGTTGAGCTTGAGGATAGACACCAGAGTTAAGGGGAGTGAGTGGCTATGGAGGCTCGGATGGTTGAGGGTACCTTGTAGGAATCAATCACGGTCGGTTCCTTTTAGCTTAGGCCTATTTGGTTGTGGATATCTAAGGAATCAGGTTCTTTTGGCTTTAGCCGAAGTGTTCTGGAGTTATGTTGTTAGTGCACGAGTAATGATCTATTTTCTAAGTTATTGGTGGTAAAGTTAAGTCTATAAGTTAGTCTCCCCAGTTTTTTCGTTGTTGTTTCCCTAGTGGTAAGAACTCTGATCTTTATAGTCCATGGAGGAAGAAAAATCTTATGGAATTTAGAATGGTTACTCAGTGCATGACTCCTACGAGGGTCAATGGTCAGTATTTAGCTAATGTTTTGCTAAGGAGTAATGTTAAGGTTAGTGTACTGAATCCATCGCTAAGTGTTAAACATTCTCATTTCCATTTACCCTTGTTTCCAGAGCTCCCGTTATCCACCTAGGTTGGGTGTGTCCCCTGCCACCAAGGCAATTGGATGTCCCTTCAATTGCTGCGGTTGTTAGCTATTGACAGTAGCTGTTGATGTCGTAGTATAGAGCATGTGTCTGTACTCAGTTTCCTAGGTTGGAATGTTAGACAATTGTGTTTTCTACACGTGTGCACATGATGGAGTGATAGGTACAAGCAGACCTACACACTATCATGTTCTGTCTAATGAGGTTGGTTTTCCCCAGATGAACTACATGAGTTTGCCCATTCTCTGTCATATGTGTATCAGAGGAGCGCCACTTGGCTGTAACTTTATATTCTTTAAATTGAGCCCTGTGTGTTGTTGTTCCAGAAACTAGTGATGAGATGGTGTTGTTTATAAGATGAGGTTTCAAACTAACTAGCTGTTAGGGGTCACAATGTAGTTTTGTGGAGTAAACTTAAACCTTGAAGGTTGTTAGAGAGGGTCGAGCCATCAAAGGGGTAGCCTTGTAGGGAAGGACATGAGAACCCATCGTATAACTTAGAATGCTTACTAGAAGCACTCAGAGCACAGTTAGGTATTTAGCAACCCAGAGTTGAAATCAATCAGTAGATGTTGGAAATTAGGATCCCTAATAACTGGAACAACTTGTAGGTACCCTCCAAGGTTTTGTGCATGGTTTAGGCATTGAGTTAGAAATCATAATTAGGAGCTTGGAAGACCACCATTTTCGTCTTAATCCCGTTATATAGATAGTTTGAATCAAATTGTAAGTTACTCGAGAGTGAGGAAAACCAAGGAGAGGCTTCTTAGGAACCCATGTCAAGATTGTGGCAAAGGAAGGGTAGATGTTGGGGCATGTATTCCGAGGAAGGATGAGAGGATTACTTAGAGTTAATGTGAGTTAGGCATGGAACACTTAAAGGATAATGACGTTTGGGAGGTAGCGTAGCATTTTGAAAACAAGTCCAAGAATGCAGACGAACCCTAGTTTTCCTTTAACAACCTAGAGTAGTGAAGGTACTTGTATCGGAAGGTAGTTCTTTGGAGTTCATAGTTCTTGGACCTAGCTATAGGTATGTTTGGGATCAGATGTTGGGGATGGTAACCAGAGCAAATTTTGAGAACAAAATTTATTTAAGGGGGTAGAATTGTAACATCCCAAAAATTAGGGCCTAGAAACTATGGTGAGAGCGTTAGACTGGGGTTCCGGCCAAGTAAAAGAGAGTTGGAAGTGGTATGAGATGTTGGAGTTCTCAATGTGAATTTAGATAGGAATTTGGTAAATGAATTAAGAGGATTATAACGATTTAAGAATAAGAAAAAGGACATTAGAGAAAATAAAAAAGAAGAGGGATTCACGTTTCAGCCGCTAGCAAGTCTAGAGGGTTAGGCTTTCATGGTGATGGAGAGGGATTATGAGGGGCGGCGACCAGGAGAGGGATTACAGACTTGATGGTCACGTACGACGGCGTCGAGACCATGGGGAAGGAGACAATGGCGCTGCTCCGGTGCTGACTGGTGGCTTGCACGGCATATCTGCGCGAGGACGACGGTGGAGGTATCGCTCCGTACTGCCGCGACGGTGGAGGGAGGAGTCAGTGCGACTGCGACGTACAGTCCGAACGGCAGCGTCCCGCGATGTGCAGCTGTCTCCGGCGGTGTCGTTGTCTCCGGCGCGGGCAGGCAGAGGGTGATGGCGTCTGCAACGTGCGACTGCTTTCAGCCGTGGAAGGTTGAAGCTGAGGGTGGTCGCGTCTCTGCGGCTTGAATCTAAACATCTGAAGCTCGATGAAAGATGAAGCTCCTCCCATGGCGACCAGGCTACGGACCCGACGTGAAGCAAATGTGGTGCAACAATAGGGAAGGGGTGGCAAGGGTATAACCGCGAAGAAGAGGTTGCTGACTTACTATGATGGGGGTTATTAAAATGAGGTTTTCTGACGGTGGTAACTCAACAACAACGGTGTTCTTGATAAGCTGCGGCAAGGGGCTTCTAGTGAGAGAGGGATGGGGTTTTTAGAGAGAGAAAGTGAGAGGAAGAAGGAGATAGTAAATTGGAGGCCTTCTCCACCCCTTGGAGCTTGAAGATCATCCTCCTCTTCTCCCTATTTTCACCAAGTTTCTCCTATTGGAAGTGAGTGTGGTTCTCATTCAATTGTTCTCTTGATTGTTCTCCTATGTATGATCCCTATTCTTCCTACCCTTGCTATTATAGTTGATTATGTATGAGTTTATGCAAAACGTATGGTTGATTGCTAGATTAATTGAATATATAAATTGTTGGCCAAACCCTAGGTTAGTAATTTGGGGATTTGAGGATTTTCCTTGTATGATGGATTGCTTTGGATTGCCCTGAATTGCTTGATTTTGGATCAAATCTTAGGTTAGAGGATTTGGGGGTTTCATGAAATTGGAGGTTTGGGATGTTGATTGTGACTATAATTGCTTATGTTCATGCTTATTATCATGTTTATGCATTGAATGAAGGTTTGTACATGTTCCTAACCCCCACCATGTTCTTGGAAATGGTTTTGGGTCTTTAGACCTCATGTAAATAATCATGTTTTGGTCCCTGGACTCATGTTTTTGAGACTCTATCTTCGGTCCTTCGACTCATGTTAATTAAGCAAGATTTTGGTCCATGGACTCATGCTTCAAGACTTTGTCTTCGGTCCATGGACTCATGTGAAAAGAAATAAATTCTGGTTTGAATTTATCACAATTAATGGGTTAAGGTCTTATGGCCTTCAGGGACGACGGTCTCTGTTAGTCTGAGCTCAGTCTAGCCTCACAGATAAGTGGAAAGACCCCTTGGGTGTTGGGTAAAACACTTCATGACTGACCCTGCATTATGATTGTCATTGGATGACTAACATTACATGTCTCTAATTGTCATTATGAATGTTTTTCTTAATTTTTCAAATGATGTTATATTGCTTTATATCTTGTGCTTTGCCTCCCCACACCGCACACACTGTTACCTCACTCACTGGGACGTAGTCTCATCCCACGTTGTGGGAATTACTTTTAGTTGTGCAGGTTGTTGTGCAGGTTGATGGTGGAAGAGTAGAGAACTCAATTGAAATAAATGTCAGGGATTGTAATTGTGAATTTGAAGTTTATTGATGTATTAATGTATTGATTTTTTTTGGCCATGGAGGCCTTATTGTAGTTTGTTACTCTATGGTGACATTATAAACTGTACTGGTATTTTTCTGAGTTTCAGGCTAAGTTGCAAAATTGGGAAATGTCCAATTTTCAGGGGAAACTCTGCCGGATTTCCGGTAGGAGTTTTATGAGCCATACACTCAAAGTGTAGGTTCGGCCCCTAGGTTCTTAATTAGGAATTAATATGGAAACTAGTGATGTGTGATTTTTTTGGAAGGCTAAGCAAACGTTGGATTGCTTAAGCGTTGCGTGATTTGTATGTCGATACACGAAATGCGAGAAATAATTTCAGAAATTCAGAATAATGTTTCCAACGGACATTATTCTGGAGTTTAGAAATTAGGACGTTACATATTCAATAGAGATCAATCTCAAGAGATGAAATATTTAATATTTCATGTAAAATTTATTGAAAATATTTGAGTTTATCCAATTATAACTTTTTTTAAATAGTCCATGAGTTGAGTTCAACATGCCCTTATCTTATATATATAAAAAAAATAAAAGATGAAGTTTATACAATACCTTTTTTTTAACATGAAAGTTATGAGTAGAATTAGCATATTGATTATTATACAAATTTTTTGCACTTTTTTCCCATATAATTTTTTTCTCTATCTCTCTATATTATTCATTATATCACACATCATATTTTTTACTTATCTCTTTTCAAAATGAGATATATACACCCTAATGAAGTTTATATTATTATTTTTCTGTAAAATTGATCAAATCCACCTAAAATTATATTCAAAGTCTATTGATGGAGAATTTAAAGTAAGAGTTATTTGATTTGTACATCATGCATCCTCCTAAAAAACGAGTTTAGATGGGTTGACCCATCAATACAAATGGATTGAAAATCTTAACTAAATTCACTCATGGACGAGTTAAACGGATTGACCCCTATAACAGAGAAAAATATAAATGGGACATGTTAAACAAGTTGGCCCATCCAAAAAACAAAAAGAAAAGGAAAAAATGTAAAAAATAAAACTTAAAATGAACAAATTATGAGAGAAGCAAATAAATAATACCATCCAACATCTTTTATAATAACAAACTCATTAAAGATGAAATTATAAACTCATCCAACATCTTCTGACTTTACCTGCAAGGTTAAACCCAAGGTTAGGAGTTTGAATCCTATAGTCATTATTTTTGGGGGACTTAACCTAACCACCACCCCGACCCGAAAGTTAAACACACGACTATTTCAGTAGGGGATTCTCAATCAAAGATAGAAAAACCAACTCATTAAAGTCCATTTTACCAAATTAATAAATTATACAAAACAAATCAACACCATCCATAATAGGCTAAAACGGGCTAGCTCATCTCAACCCATCATCAACCTATTTTTTAATGGGCTAAAACGGGCCAAGTTAAAATGGGTTGGTGTGTTAAAGATCCCTAATCCAACATTTAAAAATAACGAGTTAAATGAGTTGGTCAAGCAGAGCAAATCCATTTTGTCATTCCTAGAAGTCTAGAACCACATTTAATTGTTTATTTTAATAAAGAGTTTGATTTACTTAGAAATACCAATATTGCACATAATTCAAAATAAAAGGATAAAATTGTAAAAAAAATATACAATTAAGCCTAATTATAATTCCTAAGATATATATATATATATATCATGCCAAAGTTTAGTTACCAATGTAGCTGAAATTTTATTTGTCTTCTTATTATCACAAAGACATTTATTAAAACCCTCTTCTAATGTGAATATTACTAGTATTTTATTACATACAAATGTATAATACATGAAAAATATATTTTATATAGTTATTTTTTTAATATATACTTATTTTAATAATCAATAAATATATTAACATATGAAGTATATGTTACATTTAAAATGAAATACATAAAATTTGGGTTAAATATGTTTTTAGTCTCTGAAATATAGTCGAGATTTGGTTTTAGTCCATGTAATTTAAAATCATTGATTTTGGTCCCTCAAAAATTGAAAATACATCAATTTAGTCCTTGTTAATAAAAATTTGTAGCTAATCCGTAGCAATATCTATAGCAAAACTAGGCAATAAGGACTAAACTGGTGTATTTTCAATTTTTGAGGGACCAAAACCACCGGTTTTAGATTACATGGACTAAAACTAAATCTTTACTATATTTGAGGGATTAAAAATATATTTAACCCATAAAATTTTATATATAAGTAGGAAGAGCTAATTAGTTTAAAATAGGGATGTTGTTTGAATATATATAATTATATATTAAAAAATAATTGTTTTTAATATGAAATTATTATTAATTTATAAAAAATAATTATTCTAACCATATTATTCAAATAAGGGTAAAAAAATGTTTTTGGTTCTCGTAATTAGAGAGTTTTGCTTTTGGTCCCTATAATTTTTTTTATTAAAAGTGTCCTCCCAAATATTTTTTTTTACAAATAGTTCCACCCTCCAAAAGTGTGTGTTCCTTGGGATCCGGATCCTCTCCAGGCATCCTGCCTCTCCAGCCAAGTTTAGCTACGGAATAACTACAAAATAACTAGGAAATCAAAATCCGTAGTTATTCCGTAGTTATTACGCAGCTAAAGTTGGCTGGAGAGGCAGGAGAGGTCGAAGAGGATCCTTACTAGTTGTACATCCTATGCCACATAATAATATTCCTATGTGACTTAAACCTATTATTACACTTGTAGTTCAATTAAAACAAAATGATTAATTTTGGTAATCTCATTATTAACATACCCTAATCCTATTTTCAGCTTTATGTTTTTGGCTTTTTTCTCATCCTTCCCCAACAAACTGAACATGGTAGGTAGGGGTGTTCGCGGTTCAGTTTGGATCGGTTTTAAAATAAAAATTATCTGATCCAATCATTATGGTTTTATCATTTCATCATCCGATCGATTTTGATTAATTTTCAAATTCGATCCAATTTAAATCTGATTAAATTGGATCGATTTTCTATTTTTAAAGAGACAATAAACATTAGATAAAGATGATAAAATTATAAAATACTAGTAAACATTTTTTATTGAAACATATATTTATTAATATAAATATAAAATTATATAAAAGGAAGAACATGAGACATGAAAATTAATTTAAAACTAGTTTAAAATTGATATATTTATAGAGATATTATCATGATATTAGATAATAAAATCATAAAAAGTATATTAGTATTTTTTTGTGAATATAAGGACCTAAAAAAGGTCACAAACAACAAAAGACACTAACAACCTCTTTGGTAAAAGGTACCATAGTTGTCAAATACATAAGGCATCATAACACTAGGAGGAAGATTATTGAAAATCCTAAGGTTGCAATCTACTCCAAGGCCCTGCTGAGCCAGGCTATCCACAACACAATTTGCTTTTCTGTATGTATGGCTCCAAACTATGTCAATGAAAAAATTTGACAGCTCCTTGATTCTCATTACCAAATTGAAAGATAAATGCGATTGGGGGCACACACCATCCACCAAATTAATTGCCACCATTGAATCTGATTCAAGTATAACATGCTTATACTCCTTTTGTTGAGCAATTACCAAGATATGGAGAATTCCCCATAATTCAGCATTTAATATAGAACAAGCTCCTAGATTGCGAGAGAAACCAACAAGAAATCTACCCAAGTGATCACGCAGGACTCCACCACAAGCCACCATCCCACTTGTTAGGGAGCGAGGGGAGCCTAAACCACCAGGGAGATCTCCAACATAGGGCTAATGAGCAAACCACACAAGTGAGCTAGACACCACATCCAACTCAAAACCTTAAGGTGTTAGGTTTATGGGTCTTTCCACTTATATATTGCTCTCCTTGCTCATTCCTATCCAATGTGGGACTGACACTTGATATCCCAATAATCTCCCCCTCAAGTGTGAGTCCATTCATCTAATGCTCCCCCTCAAGTGGAAGCTTTTTTTTTTCATCACGAGTTTCTATGGTCTTGCTCCGCCATTAGCTCACATCAACGGGACACGCCGCCTAGCCTCCACATATCACTAGGAAGACTTTCGACACAAGGATCGCCACCAATTTCTCGTCCGAGCCGATCACCAGGTCACTTGATCACACACCATCGGCTCTGATACCACTTGTTAGGGAGCGGGGGGAGCCTAAACCATCGGGGAGACCTCCAACATAGGGCCAATGAGCAAACCACATAGGTGAGATAGACACCACATCCAACCCAAAACCTTAAGGTGTTAGGTTTATGGGTCTTTCCACTTATATATTGCTCTCCTTGCTCATTCCTATCCAATATGGGACTAACACTTTATGTCCCAACACCACTTGATGTTGATAAAGCACCATCTGTATTGAATTTTACCCAATTAACAGGAGGAGGAAACCAGCAAATTGGCCTTAAACTGCTAGAGTCTGCCTCAACCATTGTAAAAGAACTACTCCTCAAGGCTTGAACCACTGTTTTAACTTGTTTTAGAACTTCTTCATATGAGTTTGCCTTTTGTAATTTAGACAACATCCAATTGTGAATGATGGAGGAGGCGAAAAAAGCATCAATCTTGTCTTAGTGAATAATACTACACCATAGATCAATTATATCTGGACAATCTCTAAATAGATGGAGCAAAGTTTCAGGACCGGTATGACAAAAACTGCAGCCAACATCCTGTGTCATCTTCCTGTGATGTCTTTGTACATTTGTTAACATACATTAGCAGCCATTTTCCACATGAGCACATGAATATGTTGACGGCCAACCCAAGACCATATTTTTTTTCATCAAACGATATGGATTAGACGTACGAACATCAGTAATCACATTATAAGCTAATGAAATAGAGAAACACCCATCTGCTGAACCAGTCTAGGCAATAATATCTTGTCCTACACCCTGTACAGGAGGGCTAAACCTTGAATTTTCCTACAAATAGGGGATGGAAGGAGTTGTTGGATTCTATCCATGTCCCAACCACTAGAAGGAGTTACAAACTCAACCACACATGCATTTTGGTTCCAAGAAGCATTCTGATGTATAAATATATGATTATTTTATAATTAAAATAATATATGTGTATATAAGTACGGTTTAGATTGGATTGGATAGGTTTTCAACATAGGATCCGAAAACCAATCCAATCCCATAAAAATTTCGCTTTTTGGGGTTTTCAGTTTAATTCGATTTTTGATTATTCAGTTCAGTTTTTGTGGTTTGCATTGGATTGGACTGGATATGAACACCCATAATGGAAATCACACCTACATAACAAGCAAAACAGAACAATATTTCCCCATTTGAACCAGCACCATTCAATCCACTCCTAGCCTTAAACCATCATACTCCTCTAACCTCTACAAAAGCAAGCCATTAATGTGTAATGCACCCTTCTTCTACCTCATCAAAAGAATCATCTCCCAGCAACTTTCCAAAACGACAGTTGATGCCATCGAAAAGTGTTTCGTCTCCCTTTGGGGTGGCACGCTTTGGTTCGACCAGACATTGTTCTGTCTCCCTCGACACAACTGCTCCACCAAAATCGTGCCTCCCACCTCTGTCAACGCCCTCCGCGGGCTTCACTTCTTCTCCCCGTATCGCGCCGGAAAGTGCAACTTGAGCCACTCCGTCCTCCTCCACCATGTGTCGCTATGAGTCTCTGCCAGCCCAACTGCTCACCATTCGCAAGCCTGTCATAGGGGGTGACGCACACAACATTAACAAAGAAGGTGGAAGTTGGTTGGAGGTTGTAGTGCAAGGGAGTGGCGTGATCCAGAAGGGGAAGGGACTTGTCAAAGGCGTCATGGACACTACTGGGTCTGGACTCCGTGGCTACCGATCAGAAGTTGTAGTCGCGCTCTCCCTGTTTACAAAGAAGATGCCAACAACTTTTTGTTGGGATAGTGATAATGAGATTAGGGTTTATTACAAAAATTATTAATTTTTATTTTAATTGAAGGTTTAAGCCACATAGGATTAGCATTATGACACATTGGTGCGCAACTAAGAGAGAATGTCTCAAATCATCAAGGGACACACACTTTTGAACGGGAGGGATTGTTTGCAAAAAAAAATGGGAGGACACTTTTAATAAAAAATTATAGGGACAAAAGCAAAACTCACTAATTTTACTGGGACTAATAACATATTTAACCCTTCAAACAGTAACATTTCATATAGTTTTAAAATTATCACATCCTTTAGTATAGTATAAAATTTGAAAGACTAATCAACATTCGTATTATTCAAATTTTAAATATCAATAATTTGATGTTCTTATAATTATTAATTATATATTAATACATGATAATAGTAAGGATTCAAATTTAAATTAATAAAAGGATTTGGGATAGGAAAAAGTAGGCTGAGAATTATAATTATAAATATTTAGATTTTAAAAAATAAGTCTTTCAATAGATTGAGAGAATTTAAAAAAAAATCAAGAAAAATAATAAGAAAATATAAAAAATAACACATGCATGACTTTATAAATTAAAGAGTAGAAAAAGCGAGTTTCACTCTTTAAAATGAGGTCTCAAAATTAATATATGAAGAATTGATTATAATTCCTAAATATGATGAGTGTTTAGTTTTTATAAAAACCATGTTTCAAATGTGAATTGAAGCCAACATTCACATGTAAACCAAACAGGTTATAAATATATAAATCACCTAGCAAAGTTTTGGTAGTATAGCTCCGGTTAGTGTTGAAATTTCATGTGCCTTCTCATAATCTTTTAGACATTTTCTTATCTTGAGATATGTTGAGAATTTGAGACAAAAAGTACTTCTATATTAACCAATGTTCGTTTATTTCCATGCAAAAGGAATATATTCTAAACTTTTTCTTAACATGAAAAAGTAATTCCTGGTTGGTAAGCAAGCATAAAGTCTAAATAAAAAAGTTTAGAACTGTATTTTAATGACTAAATCTGTTTCTAAGCTTAAATCATGCTTAACGATGGCAATTAGGACCCAAACTCAGAATGTACCTATAAAATTTATCCATAATGAGTAGGGTAATTATCCATTAAATGAGTTTGAATCCGGGTCTGAGTAAGTACCCACATTTTTTAATAAGTATGGGTGGAGGTATGGGTACATGGTACCATACCCTACCCATACCCACACATTAATATATGATACTAATTTAATTAATTTAAAAGTTATAATTTTGGAAATGTTATAATTTTGTATCCCTAAACACTAAAATAGCAAAATTTTATCCATTCCCCTTTCACTGTTATCGTCTCTAATCCACTTCCACATCCTAGAGTTGTTCTATAATTTTCATTTGTGCTAGAGTTGTTTTTAATTAATTTAATTTTCTAATTAATTTATTATTTTTATAGTTAACAAAAGTGCGGGTAATGAGTACGGGTAAGGGTACTTAAGTACCCAACAGGTAGTGGATTTAAGGAACTTAAGACTATATCCCTGAGGTCTTGGGTTCGAATCCACGGAGGTTCCCCGAGAGGGAATAATCCACTTCAGGGGTGGAAATTCGGGGTGGTTGGGAGTTTTCAGTTTTTAAAAATTTTCAATCAAGTTTTTACAACTCAAAACCAAAAATTGAAAACCAAAATGTTTGTTTTGAAAACCACAAAAACAAGTTTTCAGTTTTTGGTTTTAAATTATAAAAACTTGATTGAAAATTTTTAAAAACCAAAAACTGAAAACTCGTAACCACCCCGAACGGCCCATTAGTTAACACGCCCAGTGAATCCCTAGCCCCAGCCACAGGTTGGGGTGTTACAGGATGAAATATGTGTCTCAAGTGAAGAGGTCCACCCACTGAACCGCCATGCTACTTGGTGAAGCAATGGAAGGTTTCAAATTCAAAATTTGAAATGCGCTACAAATACACTTTAAAAGAACGGAAAAATATCTTAACTGTAACTAAGTCCTGAACAGGATTGCCCCTGTTAATAGGGGATACATGTGGTTTATACCAACAAAAAAGAACGGAAAAATATTTTTTCAGCAATAATTCAAATAATTATAATATAGAAATATTTTAATACTCTACAGTTATTTTGTTCATACTTCTCAGTGAATTAATTGACACAACATGTCACCAAAGTGACTTCTCTCATGAAGATTTTTTCATGAAGAGTTATGTGTATGTGTAATACTAGCTAGGTTTATACCTGTTGAATGCACGGGGTCTAAAATTAATCAATTGATAATAAAAGAAATTTTTTTATATGATCTTATGATTTTCATTTCTTCATAAATTTAATTTTAGACATTCCCTTCTATACCTTTTTTTTTCGTTGTCTTTTTCTACTTGGCTATATTGTTATTAATGTTTCTTTTGTTATTCAAACATGTACAATTGACTATCAATATCAAAATATAACCTTAAGCAAGTAATTATTAATAGAATAATATAATTTATGATATTGATTTAAATCATATATACATATAATAATCATAATCGTATTAAAAAATACGTCGAAATTTTGTAGAATACAATAACTTTAACAATCAATGTTCTGTCATTTAAATCTTTTGGAAAACTTCATTATACACAACATTCTTAATGGAAGTACAATGACTGATACTATCATCACAAATTAATATCTTCAATCCACTTCGAGAGTTTACTCTAGAAACAACAACATATAGTTGACCATGAAAAAAAGAGGCTTTGGAAGGAATACACCAACATGAGATTACGTTTGACCCCGACTTTTGTTTATGGTCATGGCAAATGATAGACATAAAGGAAATTGTCTCCTTTAGAATTTTAATGGTGTCAAAGGAAATTGTCTCCTTTGGAATTTTAATGGTGTCAAGTGATCAGAAGGTATCAAATTCATCTGAGGGATATATACTTTGTTTTCAGCATTATTCTCAGTAATAACCTTTGCACCAATAATATTAGCACCCAAGTCCTCTTCACAAACTTGTAAGGCTTCGATAGTTTTCCTTGAGGAGAAGTTCAGAAACTTGTCCCTTATGTTCACAGGACTATCACCATCAAACACACCAATAGCCAAATCCACTTCAATCTCATGAACGACCAGACTTAACATACAATTTGAGGGAAAAAAGGTTTTCACTTTAATAAAATATATGGAAGATAAAAAATAATCATTTAATTATAAAAGAATGTGTGTATATATAAGAAAGCAATAGACAATAAATTAAATTCAGATCCACATCATTTATAAAACACATTTATTTGAATTGTATTGCCTCCGGGATTTGAGGATTCCATAACAACCTTGAAAACACATTGACCAATCCAACTTCACTTGATTCTAGAATCACTATAGATTATGTTCCATGCTAAAACAAATCACATAGTTTGAAAAACAAAAAAAAAATAAAATCAAAACATAAGTTCCCAATAAGAATTGCATACCCTTGTATAGATTTACTTTTGCAAACTGAATAATGACAACAGGTAGCTCAGTACCAGTGATAACAAGATGTTCCTTGACTATGTCTACATGGTCGCCAAAAAGGGCACACCTAATCTTTGCCCCTGCAAATCAAACATTTAGGAAATTTTTAATTCAATATCTAATAACCAAAACAAAAATATTTGTAAAATCACTTTAATTCAAGGTTTAATCATTACTTGTCATTAACCAACTCAAGGACTGTAAATCTTGTAGTAGTTTCCTATTTTTTTAATATTTTTTCCTCAGAGACAGCCGTAAGTATTCCCATCATATCTGAAAAATGAACAATAACAATGGTTAGCATGAGCAAAAAAGAAAACTTAAAAAAATAAAAATAAATTATAACACTGTATTTTAAAAAAATCATTATCCTCACCAAATAAATAATGTGATTCGCCCTTGGTGCTAATGATGACATCTGAAGAAACCAAAGACAATCCAAATTCTGGAATCAATTTACTTTCAGCAGGAAAAACTTTTGTCTTACTATTAAAGATCAACTTAAATTGATGTCTTGTTGCTCGATATATACCTTCATTCTTCACAATAGAAAAAGAAGTCATCTTATAGACCTCACCCTCAGTAATAATGTTCATAAACTTTCTCATCATTGGCTTGGCTTCCGAATGCTAGCCTGTATCCTTTCTCCCTGGAAAATGTTTAAAATTAAGTGTTAAGAATAAAGAATAATTTTAATTGGCAACTTATACATAATTCAACAAAGCAGTAAATGATAACTATATAAAAAATATACCTCAGTATCCACCAAGGCCAATTCGATGGCAAATGACTTATCGAGTTCATTCTTGGAACAACTCTTCCACATACGTACCACCCGAACCTTCAATCTCAAAAAATCCTTTCCTTCAAAAATGTCTTTGACCATATGAAATTTCCCAGACACAACAGCCATGGTTACAGTAAAGGAAAATATGAGAAATTTGAAATTACTATTTCAGAATGAGATCCAATGGAGATGTGCAGAAAATAACAGATCATTACAACATATTTATAGGAAAAATCCAATTGACGAACGGGTTCAAAATCATGCCCAACTTTGCCTCCAAAATTTTGATTCAAATTCAAAAATCTGACACAGAGAACAAATTACGCCGAAAGAAGCCCGATCTACAAAAGCCCTAATCCTAATTCTATATAGTAATGGTGATTGAAATTGTTTGCAACAATAATAAAAAATAACAATTCCGGTGAAATTATATGGAAACATAATCATCACTAGTACGAGTGCAAAATCTATGTTTGATATTTGATGAATAAATCAATCAAATCCTGTGAATCCTATGAATAAAAAGAAATGTAAAACCTGAGGCTTTATAGATGAATTGAAGCTTCACAATACGTCTGCAAAAGGCACACGTGTTTACCGCTTGGAATTGATTCACTGAGCAAGCTCTATTGTTGCACCACCTTTCTCATTGGGAAGCAACAACTGAATGCAAAAGTGCAGTAGGAAATCTGTGCATCCCACTCCGCCAAAAAGACAAACCAAAGCAAAGTCTACAATTTTTTCCCTCAAGACACACACTCTGCTATATTAATGTCTTTTGTCACCAATCTATCATAATCCAAGCCTAAAAAGTGTAGCCGGCCGATTGCCCCGCGTCCGTGTTCCGCAAAGTAGACTTGGCCACTTTTTTTTTTTTTTAATTTCTTTGGTCATAAGTCTTCCCACTTTTTATTCTTAAAATAGCCATATAGCCATAGACATATATATAGAAATCAGCCCTTAGCATAAAGTTAAGGGAAAAAAACGTTCCACACCCAATTAACAGTTCTCAAACAATAGCATTAATGTAAATAAGTTGATTATGTGGGTATTCACTCGCTCAAAGGAAGGTTGATATTTGGCAGACTTATACATACACTTGCAATGGTAAACACGTGATATTATCAATGGTTGATCATTCCAATAAGATTACCTTTTGCAATTAATGTTACTATCCAAAGACTTATTATAATGTTGTACTAGTGTCTTCTAATGGGTTTTAATTGTTAAAATTTATTATTTCTAGTTAAATATTTGTTGAGTATGTTAATTATGTTGTATTCTTTTCTTTTAGTTGTTTTTTCTTCTATATCTTTCAATTTGAGTTCTATCCACCTATTGAATAGGACAAATTTCAAGGAATGGAAGAATAACATTCATATTGTTTTAGGTTGTATGGATCTAGACCTTGCACTACAAATTGAGAAACATATGTTTCTCTTTCAACTACAAGTTCCACTAATGAATGGAGAAATTTTGAGAAATGGGATCATTCAAATTGCATGAGTCTAATGATCACCAAAAATGGCATTCTAGAAGCCTTTAGGGGTGTGGTGTTTGAAGGGATCACCACTACTAAGGATTTCCTTGCTAAACTAGAGAAATGCTTTGCAAAATGCGATAAGGAAAAAACAAGTACACTTTTGCAACACTTGAATTTTTATGAAATATAATGGAATAGGAAATATCAGGGAATGCATCATGGAAATGTCTCATGGCCGCTAATCTTAAGGGACTCAAATTTGAGATATCTGAAGACCTCCTAGTGCTTTTGGTTTTAATCTTTCCTCCAATCCAATGTAATCAATTCAAATTCAATTATAATTTTAAGAAGAGAAAATATACTCTTAATGAGCTTATTTCATATCTAGTGCAAGAGGAAGCAAGATTGAAGCATTATAGCATTTGAAGTTCTAATTTGGCGAGCACCTTTAAGGAATCAGAAAGTGTCCTTTAATATACAATGCTAGTGTCACCTGGCAAGAAAAAAATAGTCAAGTGGAAAAGTTGTACTGTTCAGAAGATGATAAGAAGTATGAATTTTACATCACCATATCACTCTAGAAAGAAGAAATAAAGACAATAGCCTACATTTTGAATAAAGTGCCAACTAAAGCAACTGCTAAAACAACCTGTGGGCTTTGAATAGAATGAAAGCCCAATATCAAGAACTTCCACATTTAGGGATGTCTAGCTGAAGGAGGCCTTAATTATAAGCCTCAAGAAAAGGAAGTTGGAGTCCAAAATAGTCAACAATTACCTTATTAGCTATTGGGGCTATAAATTTTATGATAATATGATAAAGATTGTATTTGAGATAGGGACAGTATAGTTCTTTGAGGATGTTGAGCTTGAGGGGGGAAATAAGGATAGGGACATTACTTTTTTGGAAGAATCAATTTCAGTTCAGCTGTCAATTCCCACCATTGCTTCTGACAATATGTTGTTTACTAATCTAGTTTATGTTGAAGACAGGGGATTAAAATCTCAACAAGATAATGTTGAACAAAATCCTATTCAAAATAAGGTAATTGCTATTTAACAACCTTAGCAACCAATGTCATTGCGTTGGTCCACTAGAGAGGAGAAATGCAATTCCATATGACCACATTGTGTTCCTTTAAGAACATGATGGAGATAATGGTATGATAAAGGATGATCCAATCGATTTCTATCAAACCATGCAAGGCCCTAACTCTCAAAAGTGGGTTAAAGCAATGAATGAAGAGTACAAGTCAATGTACGATAATAAAGTATGTACACATTAATATTAACTTCACAGAAAAGTACACAATATTAATATTAATATTAATCTAATTATACATAATTTTCATCTTCTTGATCTTCATCATCATCATCTTCATCCCACTCATCTTCATCATCATTTTCATCTTCTTGATCTTGACCATCATCCTCAGATTCATCATCTTCAACTATAGTCTAAGGCTGAATAACTGGTTCATATCGATTCTCAGCTAAGCCTGACAGCTGTTAAATGTCTACAACTGGTAAAACAATTGAAGTGTCATCAGCCTGATAAGGAACTTCTTCCTCAACCCCATCAACCTCAACATGACCCCTTGGTTTTGTTGTGATTGTCACAATCCAACCTTGTAAGTCCTTACATAATTATGGATAAGGGGTATAACAGACATGTCTTGCTTTTTGTGCAAGAATAAATGGATCATACCGATTATACCTTCTATTCTTCCTTATTTCTAAGATATTGTATTGTGCTTGAAATCGCATGCCACTGTTTGTGGTTGGATCAAACCATTCACAATAGAAAATAGGAATCAAGTTAGGCAAACCAAGATACTCTAATTCATAGATATGGTGGATGATATCGTAAAAGTCATCTTCACTGCCATTGGTAAGTCTTTTTACATGCACTCCATAATTTGTGGTCCTTTTACCCACACACCAATCCTTTGTCTAAAATCTATAGCTATTTATAAGGTATGTGTTCCATGACTTTGCTTTAGAGTTCGATCCCCAAGCTAATGATTTAACTTCATTGTTGGTCACTCCATTTCGCTCATCACGAACCTAATGATAAAAACCATTAAATATTAATTGAATTCAATTTACTCAGTAACAAATAGAAAAAAAAGTAGATGATCAAACTTACATAGTTCCTAAACCATGTTGGAAAGTCTGAATGTATTTGAGCAAGAGAATCTCGATCATCGATCGAGTGAAATTGTAAGAATAAGCTGAAATGGAACAAATAGTTAATAAACTATTCATTTGTAAACCATAAAACCTAAAGATAATAAAAACACGGTCACTTACTCAATGTATGGTTTAACTTCATTGCAATTGAGCAGTATATGTACATGAGCTGATTTCCATTCATCCTCATTTAACCAATGTTCACTGGACATTCCTACAGGGCGTCCTGACTTGTTCAACATTGACAATGTGGAATTGCCGCATTGAAATCCAGTTGGAGGCTCATTCCTCAATGTAAGTGTTTGACAACAAACATGAGTTCTGAAAATAATGCGAACACAAATACGTGGTTTCTCGGTGTAAGTGGAATGAGCATATTGAGCCCTCCACCCTAGCCAAATTACCCACGGATCATTTCGAATCTCCTATCATTCTAAAACAAAAACCTACATTGTTATTTGAATTTGATTACAAATAAATTAAAATAAACAATATAGTTTTATTAACAAACCTTTCAAATGGATACTGTAACGTCCTAATTTCTGAATCCAAGAATAATGTCCGTTGGAGACACTATTCCCGAATTTCTGAAATTATTTCGCGCCATTTCAAGTATCGCCAAACATACACGTGTCCAAACAATCCAACGTTTGCTTAGACTTCCTCAACATTCAAAACACAAACCTTAAGCATTCCATAAAAGAAACAGGGAGGAACCCACACTTGGTGTGTTAAGGCTCATAAAATCTCAACCGGAAATCCGGCAGAGTTTCCCCTGAAAACTGGACGTTTTCCCCAATTCCCAAATTCACCTGAAAATCAGCAACCACCAGTACATTTTATATTATACCATAACTAATCCAATTCTACAATAAAATGGACCTCCATGGCCAAAATGAGACATTCTCATCAATATTTACACTAGTTCCATACAATACATTACATTTACAACTATCAACCTTTTCAATACGTTAGTAACAATGGAAACTAAATGTCCTACGTCGAACTGGCAGCCGAGGAGGCGGAAGTATCCGCCGCCGGACTCCGACTCTTCATCCAACGCTAAGGAAACCCTAACCTGCACAACTGAAAGTGATTCCCCGTAACGTGAGGTGAGACTACGTCCCAGTGAGTGAGGTAATAGTGTGTGCATGTGTGGGGAGGCAAAACACATGGGAAACAACATTATAACCAAGTTAAACAGTTCACAAAACACTTAGAATGAAAGTAAAAGACATATAACATCAATCATCCAATAGCAATCATAAGTGGAGTGATAATCATAGGGAAATCATGAACATGTCTATGCAACAACAGATAAACTCATAACTTTCTCAATTAACATTAATCATCAAATACTGAATTCTGCACCATGGATTTTAACTTTTCCCTTAGGCTAGACTGAGCTCAGACTAACAGGAACCGTCGTCCCTGAAGGCTGGAAGACCTTACCTAAAACCTTTCCCAAGGCCATAAAGACTTTAACCTTTACCAAGGGCCAAGGACCCCAAACATGTCTTTATACATGAAACATACTTGAATTGAAGATTATCATCATATACATGCCATTCATGAATGAAATTCATAAGGTAACCTAAATCATTCCATTTCAAAACCTTAATTTCAACTAGAGCAATTAATAGAGTAATAATCATTTTCCATGAACATGATGGGGTAAAAACATGCACAAGCATAATGGAGTACATAAACATAAGCAATTATATGCATAATTACATTTCAAACCTTCATTCTCATGAAAATCCCCAATTTCCTCTAACCTAGGGTTTGCATTACAAAGAATACATCCAAATCAACAATCCTAGCTTCCTCTAATCAACAATAACCATGAATACAAGCAAGGGAAGGTAGAATATGGGTCATACAAGGGAACTTACATGGCGAATAAACAAGTGAGTGAACCACACTCACCTTAGGGGAAGAAATAGGGGCGGATGAGAGGTGGAGAGGGGAAATCCCAAGCCCCTCAAGTGATTGGGAACCTTAGAGATACTTCTTGATCTTCCTTTTCTTCCTCCTTCAAGCTCCCAAGCTTCCCCTCTCTCTAGAACTCTCTCTCCCTCTCTCTAGAAACCCTAAGAAGCCAAGGAAAATGAGGGGAGAGGATGAACCCCTCTGTTTTTAAAAACTGAAATCGTGTATTTTTTCTCAAGCCAATTGCTTTCACTTGAGAGAATTTACACCAGAAAATAACCCTTCTCTGGACAATTCTCGCTCAAGCGAAATATTTTTCGCTTGAGTGAGTATGAGTCTGTTTTGGAAGTTCAAATAAGCTCGGGACCCTATCATATAACTTATCAAACTGAAGCCCCGAAAGTTAGCTTTCTAATGAAAGTGGAAACACCTTAATTGGACACCCATGGCTCTAAATATTTGCGAATTAGTGCACCAAGGTCATTAGGCCTAAAATCCACAATTAAGCAATGACCTCGGTTGATTCCCTTATTTGCTCCAATTCAATTCTCTCCTTCTCAAACCTAATTCCTCTCCAAGAAAACCTTCTTCTAACTTAGTTCTTCTCATCCAAAGCCTTCCCTCATTCACATCTTGCTGCACAATTCCATTATTCCTTGGGTAGTCTCTATTGTTAACCTATTCCACTTAATGGCCAAAACCTATGACAATGCACTCCCCCCAATCGTTACTAACCACATACTTCCTAATCTCATTAGATAACCAATTTCCATCCTAATTTCACATTCCAAACTCTAAATCCTCATACTGTTCCCTGTCTTCTGACCCTTGGCTAAAGCCACAACCTAGGATTCTATTACAATTCCCAAGCCCTAAATTTGGGATGTTAAAGATACATCCATCGATATTAAACTGGACCCCCAAGTCTTGCTTCCATAGGAAGATGAATTGGCAGATGCTTCATTGAATCAAAGAATCCTAGTGGAAATATCCTTTCCAATTTGCATAGAATGATTGATATATTTTGTTCCAATTTAGCCACAACATCCATCCTTAAAGTATTAGAACATATATCTTTGAAGAATCGACTTAATTCAGCAAGTGGTTTCCACACACAATCTGGTAAGGATCGAAATGCAATTGGGAGAAAACACTCCATGAATACATGACAATCATGACTTTTCATCCCATGCATTGTACCCCTATTGATATCTGCACATTTTGCAAGATTGGAGGCATAACCATCCAGAAATTTCAATTCAGAAATCCATTTACAAACCAGTTTTGCATCCTTAGGTTCTAAAGAGTAGTTTGCCTTTGGTTTTCCCATCTTTCCAATACCAAGGTCAACCAACTCCAAGTCACCCCGTGCACAGAACACAGACACATCCATCCTTGCCTTTACATTGTCCTTGGTTTTACCCGCAACATTCATCACAGTGTTAAAGACATTATCAAAGAAATTTTTCTCTATATACATGACATCAAGATTATGACTTAACAAGTTGTCCTTCCAATATGGAAGATCCCAAAATATATTGCGTTTAACCCAATTATGAAGTTGTCCCTACCCTCGCAGTTTGGAACAATTACCATCTGTCACCTTCGAAAAATCTTGCACAAATGATCAAATATCATAACCTGTCAACATTAAAGGTGGTCCATCATGCTCAGTCTGGTTTATCCTAAACCCTCTTTTACTCCTTCTAAAGGGGTGATCACTTTGCAAGAATTTACGATGACAATCAAACCATGAGTTTTTTCCACCATGCTGCAAAGTGAAAGTTTTTGTGTCTTATATACAATAAGGATATGCTAATTTACCCTTTGTTTGCCAACCAGATAACATTCCATACGCCAAAAAATCATTGATAGTCTACATCAAACATGCACGCATAAGAAAGTTTACTTTCGTGGAAATGTCATAAGTCAAAACACCATACCTCCACAACTGTTGCAGATAATCTATTAAAGGCTACAGAAACACGTCTATGTTTGCCTTGGGATTTGTTGGACTGGGTATTAGACAAGTAAAAAACATATGGCTTAGTCATGCACAATTCAGGAGGGAAATTATAAGGTGTTAGAATTACAGGCCAACAAGAATATGGTGAAGTCGAAGCTTGAATGTAGGGTGTAAACCCATCAACACATAACCCCAACCTTACATTTCTTGGCTCATTTACAAAATCATGATACACCTTATCAAAGTGTTTCCATGCTTCCCTGTCCGATGGATGACACAATAAACCAGAATTGTTCTTATTCTCACGATGTCATCGCATTTGTGCAGCAGACTCTAATGAAGCATACAATCGCTGCAACCTTGGAATAATTGTCAAATAAAACATTCTCTTCACCGGAACATCTTTATATCTCCCCTTCCCAACCTTACGAGGAACAAACCTCAGAGCATTACAAAACTTGGATTCAGTTAACATAGAATCATCCTTGTAATACAACATGCAATCATTCCTACAACAATCAATTTTTTTCACCTTCAACCCTAACTCAGACACCAATTTGGTCACTTGATAATAGTTCTTTGGAATGGTGTTAGGTGTTGGAGCTACATCAAGTAGCATTTGGATGAAATAATCCAAACACTTTTCAGTAATATGCCAATTACTCCTAACTGCTAATAACCTCACAACTATTGATAACCTAGAATCATTTGCTCCATCATAGATTTGTTGTTTTGCAGTTATTAACACATCATAAAACCGTTGGGCATTTGGGTTAGGTGGCTCATGGTTATTTTCATCTGTTTCATCAGGTATAGGCCTAAATGCATCATAGACCATTTGAGTCATTGAGGAAAACTGAGGTTCATAACTCATACCTTCACCATTATTATCATCATCTCCCAACTCTACATTATTAGACCCTACTTCTCCGTGGTCAATCCATACCCTGTAGTTTGGTTTAAATCCAGATTTCAACAAATGAAGTCTAACTAAAGAAGGTTTCAGAATACTCTCACGATTAAATTTCACACATGGACACCTAATCCCTCCATCAGAAACAAACGAAGGTTGTTCCATAGCCTTGTTAACAATTCTCGAAACCCCTTCAATAAACTCATTATTCAATCTCCTAGAAGAATCAAACCTATCATACATCCATCTACGATCCATTTGTCTACAATTCAAAAATTATATAATTTAATTTCAGCATAAAAGTTTCACATATCACAACACAAACACATGCACAATTCTATAATATCAGCACACAATCAGCACCCTTTATAGGGTCTCACCTATTGAGCTCAGCTCTCCACCAACAAACAATTCATACAATACAAACACATGCACAAATATATATATTACCAACACACAACCAACACCTTTCATAGGGTCTCACCTATTGAGTTCAGCTCTCCACTAACAAATAATTCATACAATACAAACACATGCACAAATATATATTACCAGCACACAACCAACACCCTTCATAGGGTCTCACCTATTGAGCTCAACTCTCCACTAACAAACAATTTATACAATACATAGACAAATTACAACAGTTACATCACACATAGGAGTGAAGACAATACCCGTTCGATGCCCACAACAGAGATTCACTGCCGCCAACGTCTACCCATGGTGGTTGGCCGCCGTCCACAGCCTCTTTACCAAAAACAATGGTTGTTTCACAAAAATAATCGGTAAGATTGAAGGGTTAAGTGAGAGGGAGAGGATGGAGGAGAAAGAGAGCTTGAGGGACAGTGATGGAGGAGTGGAGGGAAGTTTTCCGGTATGGCCGCTGCGGAGGATCGGAGGAGAAGAGAAGAAGGGAAGAAGAAAAAAGAAAGAAGAAGGAAGGGACGATCGCGTATAAATCTCGCATTTTGCGAAAGCCAGGTCGTCGCTAAATTTAATTAATATAGCGAAGGCTCAGTCGTCGCTACGCCAATAAAAGCCGTCGCTCCAGATTAATTTTTAAACTTCGCCTGCGAAATTTTTTCACACTTGCGATAACATTAGTGACGACACATTCGTCGCTAGTATGTATTTTTAATTAGCGACGTTTTCTGCGTCACTTATTTGAAACTCAGTCGTCGCTAATGACAATTTTCAGTTAGCAACGGCCTATCCGTTGCTAATTTTTTGCAGCTAGCGATTCATAAATAAATTGTAAAAGAAAAAAAACCATTTCACGACGACTTAGCGACGACACGGGGCCGTCGCAAAAAATTCGTCGCTAAAAATGAAAATTCTTGTAGTGAAATAAACTTAATATAAAAGATAGAGAAAAAGATCACTTAATCAAACTTTTACTGGTTTACTCTCACCAACAGAGAACTACGTCTAGTCCTTGTAACTCACACATGATTTTTCACTAAATTAGGCAATTTACAAGTATTCTCTTCAACTTAACATCTTTAAGCTACAAAGCTCAACACGTATTACTTTTAATAATTAGCCTTTTTAGGCTTAACAACTTAATGGTTAGACATGAGGTTGGGTAACTCTCAACAATAACTTTTTAAAAGAGGCAAATGTTTTGCAGTAAATATAAAGAGAACAACTTAAATGTTTTCTTAAGTAATTATATTAAGTATAAAATGAATAAATTTAAGGCTTAAGGTTAAGACGAAACAAATGCAAATGATTTGCAATAAATGCTTTAAGACTCTTCAATGTAATAGCTTCTTCTTCAAATCTTAAAGTCTTTGTAGCTCTTGTGTATGAGGTATGCATTTAGACTTGAAGAGAATGAAAAATATTCATTATGACTTGACATTTAATGCATTGGAGTTGCTACTATTGCTTTTCTACTTTTGTGATTTTTACTCTAAAACTTTATCTCTAAATGAGACATAAGCGCCTTCATCATCTAGTGGCTTCTTTGGTGGCCTATTAGTCGTGAATACGAAGGAACTCATGACAAAGCAAAACCCCTAAAATATAACAAAACCGAATTAATTTTTCAATGTAAAATAAAGAAATGTGAAAAGTCATTACACTTTTTAAGAGTATTAAAACTTTAACAACTCATTTTTGGAGTGTGGGAAGTGTTGGGAAGAGAAATAGAAAGAAACAAAAAAGAAAATGGAGAGAAAATGTGAAAGATGTGATAAGAAATGAAGAGATGGATGAAATAAAATAGGGTGTAAAAGAAAGTGTAAAATAAAAAAGTGAAAAAAATCATTACTCTTTCTTAAGGGTATTAAAACTTCAACAATACATTTTTGTGGTGTGGTGAGTATAGAAAAGAGAAAGATAGAAAAAAAAAATAAATGAAGAGAAGGAAGCAGTAAGTAATTATAATTGATGTGATAGGAAATTAAGATAAATAAAAAAATAAGATGTGAAAGGATCTTATATATTTTAAAATTAAAATAGCAAGTATCTTATATATTAAAAAACGTTTTAAGAAATTAAAATATTTAATAAATTAGTTTAACTAAAAAATATTTTAGGAATAATTTGTTACTATATACTATATATATAAGAAACAACAAAGGTAATATTTCGGTTCTTTATATAAGAAACATAGTACCATTTTTAGTTTCATTAATTGTAATTACCTTATATACCTTTAATTTATTGTGAGTGGTTAGCAAGATGTTCACTCATTCAATCATTTAATACTAAGGGTATTTGTGAAAAAATATTAAATTTATGCCACTATTAATTATTACTAACAGTTCCATGCATATCCTTGATCATCATGATTTTAGTCCTATGTTTCTTATATATAGGACCAAAGATAATATTTATTTACTCCCTCTGGTCCTATTTATAAGATAAAGTTGTACATTTTTCCATGGTCCTATT
Organism: Sesbania bispinosa; assembly: GCA_026901365.1. NCBI lineage: Eukaryota > Viridiplantae > Streptophyta > Magnoliopsida > Fabales > Fabaceae > Sesbania > Sesbania bispinosa. The sequence continues at coordinate 984,840 of QLOH01000268.1, forward strand.
TATAAGATAAAGTGTACAAATCTAAAAGCATTTATTATTTTTTCTCATATTTGCCCTTGTTGATCATTAAATGTCTTGAGGTGACACAATTACCATGGTAGTGGAATTTAATTTTAAATAGGGGTAAACTTGTAATCTTACAAAGTAATTTCTTGAAAATCAACGCATTAATTACATAAAACATGTGTTTCTTAAGAAGTGTGTTTTTGTCTGAATTATCTTATAAATAGGACCGGAGGGAGTAACATTTATTTCTATTTTCTCTTTGAATTTAAAAATTAAATATTTTTATTAAATGTAAAAAATTCAATTGAAACATATCTTCAAAATTAATTAATATTGTGTCCTCGAATGAATCTAAATACTACCTCCATTCCAAAACTTTTGTTATTTAAGGTTATGCGCATAGACTAAGGAAATGATTGGTGTGTCTTGATTTAATAACATCTTTACTAAAATACCCTCGTTTAATTGTGGATGCAAATTGCTAAAGAGATGGTTAGTTAGTGGATATATGGTCGCAAGTTCATTAAGTCATTAAAATGCCTTGAAAATATAAAGAGAGTGTTTGTATAATAAAGACGGTAGTTAAGAGAGAGAAAATAAGAGTAGTTGGTAGTTGATGTAAGTAATTAAATAAGGATATAATTGGAAAAAATAATTAATTTTTCTTGGACATCTAAAACAACAAAAGTTTTAAAACTTAGGAGTATGCTAAAACAATAAGAGTTTTGGAACAAATGTAATAGTACTTAATTTCCTTGAAATTCTAATGAAGACGATTCCCAATGCATATCATTTGCCATAATAATCAACAAAAGTCAAGGTCAAATGCTCCCTGCATTTCTATTCATAAGGCACCTTTTAAAAGTTTTGTATGTTCTTTTTTATAAGTTATTTTACAATTACAATTTCAAAGAATCATTTATTACCAAATCTTTATTTACCCTTCTTAACTTTAATATCTTTTCAACTATCAAATGATAATAGAGTTAGTTAATGATATTAAATAAGAGTAAAACTAGAAAGTTAAACTATTTTTTATAACACCAATAAAATTAATTAGTTTTAACCACTTTTATTGATCTTTGTAATTTAATCAATTGTGTCTTATAAATAAGAATGGAAGGAGTATTATCTAGTGTTGGACTCTTTCTACCTAAACATGTTTCTCACATGGTCAAATATTATCTCAAGGGTTAAGGCTAGACATGGATTGCAAATATTAATATGTGGTGATCATATTTCTTGCCCAACATATGCAAATAATGTATGTAAAGTTCTGCAAAAGATATATGTTTTGTAATGTATTTTTGTTATCTTTTCTCTACTGAATTTTATTTTTTTGTAATACATTCTTTCATTTTCTTCAGTTTATATTTTAATGATAACACATCATTTACCATTGTGATACTGAAATGCTTTAATATCTCTCTCTCTCAATTTGTTCTAATTATTTTTCATTATTTCATCATTTATATATAGTTTTATGTTATTATTTCGTTATCTCTCATTTCTAATTATAACTATCATTCATTTCTAATTTTAACTATCATTCTTACAAGTGCGCCGTGTATAGCACGGGCTTTAACCAGTTCAACACAGCGTTCATGTAGATGACAGTATTTGCACCGATATTATGGCCACCCCAGCAACGACAATACCGACACATGTAAAGATTCTCATTGCAGAGATAGCCGGCTTGGGAGATGGAACTACCATGAGATCCTTTATCTGATAAAACAGTAATTAGGAAAATTGAGGTAAGAAAATATGATAATGCATGATAAAAGAATAATGAAATGATCTTATCAGAATTGGTAAAATGGGAGCAGCTGAAAGATGCGTTTTATGCCAAAAAATACTTCTAAATTCCTTTGAAGTGCACAATCGCTAGCATATAGTACAACTATATAACAAAAATAAATGTTCACCAACCAGGACAGGTTGCTTCCAATGCTTCTTTATTCCTTGTAGATGCCCCTTTCCAACAACAGCAACAACTGATCTTTTCGTACTTGCAACCTTTATGTACCTAGATAGACGCAATATAAGTCAAATTATAGACACTATATACGTACATAACTGTATTGTAGACAAATTCTAGACAAAGAAAAGGCCTATTGAATAAGTGCAGTCATCACCCTCAATATTACCTTGTGAAGTATTATAATAATGATAATGATATTGTATCGATCAAACAAAATTGATTGTTAAATAAGTGCCCCTTCATAAGGTGCATTAGTGAAGACATATGAATTGAAAAACCAAATCTCAACTATTATGCCTATAGATATTAAATAATTTGGTGTTTGAAAGTTCCTTCACCTATTAGTACGACAGTTTCTTATGTTTGAATAATTTTGAATGCTATTCTTAGGATAAATAGTTTAGAGCAGTCATTTTTATAAGTAAATTAACTAGTTTTCAGAAAAGTAAAGATTATACAGAAATTTGTCCAAAAGGTTTTTGAGTACTTTTACTCTTGGAGATCATTGGATTCTCTCTAATGAGCCCAAATTCGATTAACAAAATAGGATACAAAGGTAGATGAAGTCTGCACTCTGCTGAATTACAACCAGATTTTAATGCTTCAATGTTGAGTCCTTATTAGTAGGTATTTTTTAGAATAATTTTAGTTAGGAAAGGTTTAATTTTAATAATTAGATTTTATTTTATTTTCTCTTTTAGGAAATTAGAATTTTGGAAGTAATTAGCTATATTTGTTAATTTTCTCCTAGATTGTTATCAACACTTGAGCATGGAAGTATCAACGCTCTAAGCGTTGATGCGGGAACGTGAATATTATTTAAAGTACATCAGAACCGTTTTGGAAGGGATATAAGCTTTGGAGAAGATGATTGGACAGCTGAAAAGAAGGTCAATACCAAGGTGGAGGTTACATTCATATATAGAGCATGTTTGGGTGGAACTTCCGCAGAAGGACTTCTAGGCGAAAAAAATAACATGTATCAAAGAGGTCAAATGCATTTAACTTCTCCATAAGTTAAAATTAGTTACTTTTGGATAAGTGAAATGAGAGAGCTTTTGGATTAGGTGGTCTACAAAGACTAATTTTAACTTATGGAGAAGTTAAATGCATTTGACCTCTTTGCTTCATGCTATTTTTTTCACCTAGAAGTACTTCTACAGAAGTTCCACCCAAACAGGCTCTTAGTCATCAACTTTCTCAATTTTTGGTTTATTTGTTTACCATTTGCATTGCTAATTTCTTTTTGTTAGGGACTTGATTTAGTGTTTGAATTACATGTTCTGATCCTTATTGGTCAATGTGAAGCAATTCAATTATCCTGGTGTTTTACCTTTGTTTATCTTTTTTCATTGATAAATGGTTATTCTATGAGTGCTTTACAATTGGGAAATTGGGGATTGCTCGCGAGTAGAGGTAGAACAAATTAGGTTTTGTCACAATTGGGAATTGGACATACTTAATTAGTCTTTTTTTTACACAAGATAATTGTACACTCTTATTGAATTTCTTAATTTATCAAGGAATTGGGAATTAATGTTCAATAAATAGATTTACCTGAATGAGAAATTAGGGGTAAATAACTCAAAATTAATTCATCAAGTAATTGGAATTCTCACATTTATCAATGCAAGTAGGAAAATACAAGAAAGATTACGAAATCAATTCTCTTACTTAATTGAATTTGTTATCTTAAATTGTTTTACATTCATACTTTGTCTATTTTAAAATTAAGTGTTTCATACTCAATCTTTCGATTTCTCAAACTTAGCGTTAATTAGTGAACTAGTACTTAATAATTTTAATCTCTGAGGACAATATTTTTATTACTACATTAATGATTGGTACACTTATCAAACAATATGACAAGTTTTTGACGTCATTGCAAAGGATTGAATTTTTGTTGATATTAGTTAGCTAAATAAACTTAGGATGAGTTGTAGAGTTTAGGTAAGTTAACATCATTTTTAATTTTTTATTTATTTTATAGTTTTTTTCTTGTTTTGTTATTTTTCACTAATATTTTATTTTAACTGTTTATGCAAGGTATTGTCGCTCTAGACAAGTTGCCTTTTGATCCGAAAATTGAACTAGCAACAAGAAGTAAGAGTACTAATGCAAGGAGAGAAAGAGCAAGACAAGCACTAGTACACAATAAGATAAAGAAAGTCAAGGAGGTCAGCCAATTGAAGAAGAGCAGGAACCACCTATGGCAGAAGAACTTGCTAATGTAAGGAGGACTTTGTGTGACTATTCTATGCCTGATCCTAATGGCTATTATGGGAGTATTGTGAGGCCTCATTTTCAGGCCAATAATTTTGAAACAAGTAGACACTTCTCCAAGTTGTCCAACAAAATCAGTTTGGAGGAGAAGCTTCAAAGGATCCAAATTCTCACCTTGAGATAGGTGAGAATTATCTCATAATGTGTGACAATGACACCATAAAGATCAATGGGGCCAGTGACAATGCAGTCCGCTTGAGGCGGGATAAAGCTAAGAGTTGACTTTAGTCACAACTTTGAGTGAGCAGTTATACTTGGGAGGACCTAGTTGCGAAGTTTGTGAACAAGTATTTTCCTACGCCTAAGTCAGCAAGAATGAGGAACCACTTTTGTGCAACAAGAGTCTGAATCACTATACGAGGCTTGAAGAGGTACAAGGAGCTACTCAGGAAGTGTCCCCATCATTCCTTACCCAATTAGCTATAGGTTCATGTTTTTGAATTTTTAATTGATTAATTAATCCTAAAAATTCTTCTTCTTCTTGAGGAATTTCCTCTTTCTTCTTCTTGTTAGCTGAGAGAGTGGATCCTCTCCTGCAATTTGTCTGCAGCATCTCTCCATCTCTCATCATAACCGTTGGTGTTTTTATTCATCTAAGGGCTACAAATGAAAGTCCACCCACCACATGTTTTCCTCTAAAATTTTCGCGCCACTGTTACATAACATTTGCTATAGCTTTGCAAACAAGGAAAACAGAGCACATGTCTGGGACCAACTCAAAGTATAGTTTTTGGTGATCATAAATCACTCAAATTGCTTGGCAAAGATAACAAAAATTGTTGGGGATTACCTTGAAAGGTAAAAATTTATGTATGTGATTATTTTAAAAATTCTTTCAAGTTTCGATAACTATTTGAGGGTGAGAAGATGGTTGATGATAGAAACATAATTTTTTATCTTACATTGTTGATGAAAGAAAAATGAAGTCTGTTAATTAATAATTTTTCTATTAATCTTACATATATTGTTGATGAAAGAAAAATAAATTGGATTTTTTATGCAAACCAATAAATCTTTAATTGTTTAGAATGATTGTCATATAACCCCAAGGGGTTGGTCAAGTGGAGCAAGGGTATGGTAACCCCCACTTGTCCCCTTGGGGTGAGGTAAAATGTAAGTACCTCTGTAAGTGCTCTTTGAGCCCGAAGGCTTTCCCTGCCTTGGACTAGGGCACCATCCCCTCACCCTAAATTTATTGCTACAAAAAAAATAAAGAATGATTGTCAAATATGTGCCTCTCTATGTGTCTCATAATATGTCCAACTCTATTTTTCATTTATAACAATACGTGCTTAAAATGTTGGCAAATCCACTTTGAAACGTTAGCATCTTGATTAATAATTTTCTGTTTGTTTATACTATGGCAAATGCAAAATTATTGATTTAAGATGCAAGAAGATTTGAAGCCGAAATTGGATATGATTTTTGATAGCCTTGAGGATGCTTGGAAGTTTTGGTCGGATTATGGCGGGAGAGTTGGATTTGGAGTAAGGAGACAATATGCACACACCAAAAAAGATGGCTTAATTTCATCTTGCAGGTTTGTTTGTTGCAAAGAAGGTTTGCGAAAGCCAGACAAACGAGATTATAAAACAATTAATCCAAGACTGGAGACCAGAACAAATTGTAAAGAAAGGTTGGGACTTAAAAACTTGTGTGGAAAATTGATAGTGCATGATATTGAGGAGGAACACAACCATATTTTACATATACAAGAAACAACCCATATGTTGCCATCTCACGAAAACTTTCAGAGGCTCAATGTCATCAAATTGATCTAGCAGATGATGTTGGCCTACAACAAAGAAAATCATTTGATTTGATGAGTAAAGAAGTGGGAGGTAGAACTAACTTGGGATATACCCGCCTTGATCAAAAGAACTATCTCCGAAAAAGAAGGCAAAGGAGCTCGGTACATGGGGAAGCCGGTTATCTTTTGCAATACTTTCAAAGAAAGTTGGTTGAAAGTCCACCTTTCTATCATGCCTATCAACTAGATGTCGAAGATCAAATTACTAACGTCTTCTGGGTAGATGAGGGGATGCTAATTGATTATGAGTATTTTGGTGACGTGGTTTCTCTTGATTCAACATATTGCACAAATAGCTCACATAGACCACTAGCAGTGTTCTCAGGATTTAACCACCATCGAAGAGCAGTGATTTTTGGGGTTGCATTATTATATGATGAGACAACAGAGTCATACAAGTGGCTTTTTGAAACATTTCTGGAGGCACATAAACAAAAAAGGCCCCAAACAGTTTTTATTGATCAAGACCAGGCAATGGCAAAACACTAGTTGAGGTTATTCCTGAAACTTACCATGGCTTATGTACATGGTACTTGATGCAGAATGGCATCAAGCACTTAGGTAATTTAATGAAGGGTGAATCACATTGTCTTAGTGACTTTAAGAAGTGCATGTATGGCTATGATGATGAAGAACATTTTGAGGAAGGTTAGAGAAACCTCCTTGAAAAGTTTGATGTTAAGGAAAACACTTGGTTGCAAAGAGTGTACTCTGTGAAGGAAAAATGGGCATCTTGTTACCTGAAGAAGGCTTTCACATTGGGAATGCGAAGCACCCAACTTAGTGAAAGTGTGAATGTCGATATTAAAAATTTTATCAATGTGAATTTGGATCTTATCAAGTTTTTTAATCGTTTTGAGGATGTTGTAGAAGAAAAGCAGTATAATGAATTGAAGTGTGAATATGAAGCACGTCAAAAAATTCCAAGACTCAAGAACCCATATTCTGATATCTTAAAACAAGTGTCTGAGCTTTATACTCCCACTATTTTTGAGTTATTCCAACATGAGTATGAGTTGTTTGAAGCATGTTCTGTTAAGAGCATAAATGTAAAAGCATCATTTGTTGATTGTGTTATTGCCATGGTAAAGGATTTGGGTGAATGGAAAGTGTCATTTGATTTGGATAAGAAGACAATTCATTGCTCTTGTTGTAAATTTGAGACATTTGGCATACTTTGTTGTCATTGTCTAAAAGTCTTTATTCATATGGATGTCAGATCAGTGCCTGAGCAATATATCCTAAAGAGGTGGACAAAGTTAGCAAGAAGTGTGTCTTTTCCTAACGTTAGTGTTCGCCATGTAGTAGAAGATGCGCAATTGACTTCAACACAACGTCGTAGAGACATCTATCCCCGCATTATGAGGATAGTTGATGAAGCATGTAGGAGTCAAGAAACACACACGTTGTTGAGCAAAGTTACTGATTTATTGGACAAGGAAATGTTAGAGTTTCAAAATAAACAAGTAAGTAACACTCAAGTTAATGAGTTCCTTAGTAATGTTATAGAGATTGCAAGAAACAATGATGGTTCAACACAAGTAAAGGGGTTCAAGAAAAAAGAAGGTAGAAAAGGTTCAAAGCGTATGAAAGGTTGGGTAGAATGCCAACTTAGTAAACGGAAGAAAAATGGTGACTCAAGTGCTTCACAAAATCAAGAGCTTACTAAGGTATTATAAAATTATGAATTTTACCTAATGCATTAGCTTACTCAAATACATAAATTCACCTTTTTTTGTATGCAGAACAATGAGAGTAAGAAGGGTTCAAAATTTGTGAGGGGGAGGATAGAGCACAATTCATAAGTGCCTAATATAAGTGCCTCCACATGGCTTAATGATGCATACAAACAACAACAATCTATGGTAAACTAATAGAAATTTAACTATGTGAGTAAACTAAAAAATATTTGGTGATTAATTGAGTTTGTCTTTTGTGTAGGAAATCAATGAAATCAATGACATTTCAAGTCAAGTTAGTGTTATTAGTTTTACTAGTTTATTGATGGTAAGTTTCAATAACTTGGATGGGAATATCACAAACATTTAACCAACTTGCAGATTTTACTGGTTTTCATGTCTGTATTTAAAATTTTAACATGTGTCTTTTAAATTATAGGCAGCACTTGATGGGGATATCACAACTTTGACCAACCCATAGAGATGTAAATTAGAAGCTACAACAACAGGCTGCTTGCAATGCTTTTTGACCATTGGCTTTTGTTCTGTTATTCAAAACTATTTTCAATTCTGTTATGCCCCTAATTATGCAGTTCAGTTTATGTTGTTCTATTGACCAATGTGTTTGCACACTCTTTGCAATTTTGTTATGCCACTTATTATGCATTTCTATTTATAATTCAGATTATGCACTGTTTTAGTTTGTGTTGCTAAATTTAAAGAAGGCCGATGTAGCTGCAGGCATGGGGAGTCTAAGTTTGTTGTTCACCAATCAAAATCAGTTTCAATTTAAATAGGGAGGAAAGTTACATGTTTTACTTTTTTTCACTTTAGAATGTTTACTGGTTTTAAGTTAATTACTTGTCTCTTTAAGCCTTGATTTGTATTTTGTATATGAGCTTATGAGAAGGAATTTTTCATGCATTAAATACCCTGATATTGGAGTGCATTAATGGTTAAATTTCCATTAATCAGTTTCCATTTCAGTGACCAGAAACTGATGAAATTCATTCCATGTTGAAACTTTGTTACCCTTCCCTCTGATGAATGTTCCCAAAACAGAAGAATAAAAGTATCACTTATGAGAAAGTAGGAAGATGCATTCAAATATCATGGTAGGAAGATGTATGTCTTGTAAGAACTTAGACTAATATAAATAGTTTAATCAATCTGACTATGAAACTAACAGAGTCGGTTATACTTCACTCTCATAGTCAAATTCACATGTCAAATTACTTTGGACAAAGCCAAATTTGTTTTAACTTGTCAATAATTGTTTGTAATAATCAACAAATTTTTAAAAGGGTAATTGGGTGTTATATAAATGGTTTTATCCAGCTAAATGATGCCAATCTGATAGAAGAAACTTGCAAGCAGACCTCTGCAGAGAACATTGCAAAATGCAAAATGCAAACAAAGACAAGTGCAAAATGCAAACAGATAAAAGCCTTTACACAACTTAGATTGCAAAATGCAAACAACAACCAATTACTCAACTTAGATTTTTTACACAACAGGAACTGAATTTCAAATGAATTCGAGCAATGCAATATCATTTTCAATTGAAACTTTTCCCAATTACAACAGATAACAGCACTGCAATATCATTCCAGCAGTAAAATTACATTTTTCAACCTCTCTAAACTACAAAGACCAAGTGTTGTAACAATAACTTTGGCATGTCCTAGCTTTGCCTAAACTAAATCAGAGCTTTGCCTAAACTAAATCCTAGCTTTGCCTTAACTAAATTAGAGCTTTGCCTAAACTAGTGCTGCTCGTGCCTCAACCTCTGAATCTGGTGCCAGAAGCCATCGCTGGGAAGTCCGTAGACGAAAACTCTGCAGGACCCACATTGGTCTTCGTTGGCGGTGGGAGAAGACTCCTGGACGGTGGCATTTTCAGTGATGGCAGCGAGGGGAGTGGGGAGGTGGCAGTGTGGGATGGAGATTAAGGTGGGGAAGCTACTGAGGTTGTAGAGGAGGAGGATCTAGATGAAGAGGAGGGTGAAGAGAAAAGAATCCATGAGCGAGAATTTTGAGGGGAGAAAAGGGGTTGAAGAAAGGTGGTGAGAGACGCTCTGCACTGTGAATTTAGGGATTTAGGCAAATTGGAATTTCAGATTATTTTAATATGAATTTTTAAAGTTTTTATGTGTTCATTTTTTTCCATCGTTAGATGAAACCTGTGGCTACGATGACTGATGGAGAGAAGCTGGAGACAAACTTGATGGAGAGGAACCAGATCCGTTAGCTGAAGCATAAACTAAAGAATAGGGAAGCAGGCGACAGGTAATAGACACAATAAACGAAATTATATATATATATCAAGTAAAAGAAGTGAATTATTATGAGGTGAGAAGAATAAATAAGAACCATTGGATCAAAATGAATGATTTAGATGCATTTTTAAATTTAAATCCCCTCACGTGCTTCCTTTTTTTTCACATATAGTACAGGTGTCTCGTGCTCCAGAACACATTTGTGCTCTGCTCCTTTTGTTTTTTCAACTTCACCCTTGCACGACCTTTTCCCTCTATATTCCACTTCTACCAAAATTTTCATTCCAGTAACATCAGCCTCTCAACTCCACTCAAATGCTAAAACAAGATGTGAAATAAATTAACTTTTGGCTTTCGATCTTATATACTGAAAAAAAAAAAAAGGTTGATACTTGATGGACTTGTTATGTGAAGGTTTTTTATTGTGAATTGTGTTACTGAATTAAAATAAAAAGAAAAGCATTTCATCAATGGTCAATCTCCTCTCCATGCGTGTGGGTGCTTTGCAATGGCTCGTGGATTTGCCGCTCGCAATGGCACACGAACTTGGTGGTAGGACGATGTCATGCCCCTAGTGTGAGACCATATGTGCACCATGACAGGGGACAAGCAAGATGAGAGGGGAGGAAGAAAACGTGTGCGCGTGAGAAAAAAAGGAAGCGGGTGAGGGGATTTAAATTTAAAAATGCATCTAAATCTTTCATTTTGATCTAAGGGTTCTTATTTATTCCTCACACCTCTCACAATAATTCACTCACTCTCACTTGATATGCCCCTTATACTAATATACCATTAAATTTTTCTAATGGTTATTATTAATTGATCTTATTTCTCACAATAAACAAGTGCTCTCATATGATATGTCCCCTATATGGGGTATATATATATATATATATATATATATATATATATATATATATGAGTCAAGATTCGTTGACACCCGGTGTCAAACTTTATTAGTTACACCATTTAATAACTTTTTGTAAGATGAGAATTTGACCAATGCAAACTTTAACGGGTGAAATTTGATCACGCTTATAAAATTTCATAAAAATCGAAAATTAATTGATAATTCATCAAACTAATTTATTTTAATGTATATATGTTTTTAAAACATAAGTAAAAGTCCACTATTATATAACATACCTATAAATGTTCAAATTATCTAAAATTTGATATACATGATCTTGAAGGTAATATAATGTGATTCAACGGTTGGATTGATCAAATTCTCATTTTACAAAAAAATTATTAATTGGTGTAACTCTTAAAATTTGACACCTGGTGTCAACTCTCTTTATTTATATATATATATATATATACCATTAAATTTATCTAATGGTTATTATTAATTGTTCTCATTTCTCACAATGAACAAGTGTTCTATTATGATTTACAACACAATATACTTATGACCATGTTAGGAACTATGATATACTACTAATAGCATCTATGAAGAAGCGATTTCATTTAAAGTCCCAAAATACTAGTGCACTAGTCAAAAGGAATAACTGGATGTTTCCAAGAGAAAAGAAGAAGAATAAAAAACTCCATTGTAAGGTCAATTCAAGGTTTCTCCATATCCTTTGCTCTGAAACAAAAGGGGGACTCAGGGTAAGAAGTCCAAGCCTCCTAGGTATTTTAATTCATATCCTCAAGATGACTAGGATATGCAGAAAATGCTAATACCAGAACTATGTCCAGGACACCCTCCCAGGACCCCTTTGCTAAATGGTAACTTAAGTAGGGTGACAAATGTTAACTGAAGCATAAGGGACAGGCGACAGGTAACAGACACAATAAATGAAATTGTAAATTGAATTAAGTGCAATAGAACTTTGTGATCTCGTTCATGCACAAGGGTCTCCATTATAGTTGGAAACTCCTTACTTACATTTTGAGTAACAAGATTTAGCAGGTCACCATCATTCAGCTGAAGAAAGCAAATCTAAGTGAGGATGTAGACAAGAACTGCTCAAACACGATTAATTCACACTAATAACTAGCGCATGAAGATTGTGAAGTTTACCATTTTATGTACATTAATTAGCATGCCACTGTCATCCCACTAAAGAAATCAAACCCAAGTTAGGATATAGATAACAAAGCACAAACATGATTAATTCACATATCACCAGCGCATGAAGATTGTGAAGTTTACCATTTCATTAAGATCAACGGAGCTGGGTAAAAACATTTTTGGGAAAAATAAATAGTAGAACAATTTTGTCTTATGCCAAAGTGGCATATTTCTCCATGCTCTCTTTAATGTAATATGTCTCAATCAAAATCAAAACCCGTTAATACAGCAACAAGAAAGTTCTAAAGCATAACCACACAAAGCAAACCAAGTTGATAGCATATGTAACTATTGAAAATAAAAATTACAAAAATTCCTTGTACAACCACTATATATCACTATTAGCCTTGCTAGTGATTATACAACATGATTTTATCCTCATTCCTCAAGATAATACAAGTGGAAGACAGGAAAAAGAATGGATGATATTCATTATACTTAGACAATATTAACAATATTTAATGTGGTTAAAGAATATTCTGGGAATAAAAGATATCCAAATACATCGAGTCTTTATAGTATATTTTAGAAAATTAGAAAATATATTTAATATCGTAGAATATCTGTTAAGATTAGGTTTTATCCTATAATATCTTCTAGGATTAGTTTCTATATTTCTAGATAATTTCTATGATTTGTTTCCTAACTAGGAGTCTATATTGGTCAATATAAATAAGCGTTAGTGTCTAGTCCTTTATATCAATTATCAACTATCAAATATATTTATTAATTATTTTTCTTCTCTATTCTTCATTTTTATCCAAAACCCTATAACTTTAACGGTATAGATTAATATTTTAAATCAGAAGATCTTCTTAGAATTAAAAAAACTCTAAAATCAAAAACTTATCCCACCTGTAAAGGACGATCACCAAGTGTCACCTTGCTACCATACTTGATTGCTTCTTCAAATGCCACACGAAACTCAGAGCCAGGAAAAACCCCAAGCTTTCTAGCAATCTGTCAAAAATTCAAGGGGAGAAAAGGCATGGTATATGAGAAATACAACATTCTTTAATAAGAAGGAATGAAAGATTAATAACTGAAAATCTAATAGGGAAGATAGATATTGTTTCAAACATAGAAACATACCATGGAAATGACGAGCCATAAAGTACTTCAAACAATGTATGTTTTTTCTTCAACATTGCAATCATTTCTTCTACAATGGGTACCTTGAAGAAACAGAAAATGAATATACATACAAACAAACAGATGACTGAAAATGATGAAATTAAGGAAATTAGTTTATGCTAAGGCTGAATCATAACATATACACCATTGAACAACAATATTAAGAATTATCATTTTATTGCTGAAAGAAAAGATGGTTGTTTTCTCCTATATGCATATGGCAAAATAAGCTACTCACAAGTTGTAAGCTAAAAGGATTAAATCATCAAGGTAAATATGCCAATATATTACAAAAAAAAGTATAATAAAATGATGTTTCCTTTAGTCAGCGAAACACCAGTAAGCCATAATAAATATTCAGCAATATGATACTTAATATATCTTTCAACCTCTCTAAAACATTTAATACGGAATTGAAGCATGTTGATATTCTCTAATAGTAAAATATTTTCCCAGAGTTAATATATAATTTCGTCCCACGGTCACGAGTTATATTGCTTTGGTCCCTGCAAGTGTCCAAGTGCACAAATTAATCTCTGAATGTGTTAACTTCAAAAATCCTTCCTTATTCCTTCCATCTTACAAATTGGTCCTCCCGTCAATTAGGCAACACGTAGCACTTACGTAGTTGTTGTCCATGTTAGCAACTTATGTGGCACTTAATGTTATTTGTATGTAGCTAATGTGCCAGCTAGTTATTAATAGTAATTGACAGAAGGACCAAAACCAAATTGTGAAGATAAAATGACTGATTTGTAAGAAGTTGATACTTGGTACGTTCAACATTGATTTGTATAATAGATGCTTTCACACAAGTTGCCATTTGGAGGGAAGAAATTATATATTAACTCTATTTTCCCATATTTTACATATTTATGCTCTTAAATTAAAATGGGAACAAGATAGGACTAAAGAGGGGAAAGTCGAAAATCCCCACAAAAAAAAGTGATATAACAATCATAAAAATACCAAGTTAAAGAGTAGAAACCTTAAGATTTTGCAGATTACGATTTTTATTGGTAACAACTCCCTTACGATCCCAACACAATTCTAAGAAGACTGTTAAAGTTTGTTACAAATTTCTAGAATATGTTAGATAAGTGTAGAAAAAGCTAGATATGTATGTTAGTAACTACTAGATAGAAAATTCTAAAATTATGTAAACAATTAAATATAGATAGAGAACTCTAGAATAGATATCTCTAGAATTCTCTTGATAAAGCATGAATGGTGTGTTGAGGCCTATAAATAGGCCATGTACCCAACATTTGTAACCAAGCAACTAGTAAGCCATTTCCACTCAAAGTTATTCCAACTATTCCTCTAAGCTAGCTTTCCTTTCAACTAAGCCTATCAACATAAATTTGCCTTCCCATCCTTTCTACCAATCAAAGAAGTTTTCACTATTTGATAATTCTAAAACTAACAGTGGTACCAGAGCTACGTTCGGTCATCTACTGGGCGTAGAAATATTACCCACTACTTCCAAAAAAAATTCTCCCAATATCCTACCCACTTTCAAAAAAATTTCTAATCCATGACTAACACCATTCAACCATCATCTATCCTTATTCCCATTTTTAATGGTGAAAATTATGATTTTTGGAGCACAAAAATGAAGACATATTTCACCTTCCAAGATTTATGGGATACGATAGAAGAAGGATTTTCTGCTCCAGAAGACACCTCAGCCCTTACTGCGGCTCAAAAAAAGGAGTTGAAGGAGAACAAACAAAATAATTCGAAGGCACTATTTATTTTGCAACAAGTCGTGACCGACACAATTTTTCCAAGAATAATGGGTGCCAAAACCGCCAAAGAAGCATGGACTACGCTGCAGGAGGAGTTTGAAGGAAGCGAAAAGGTACGTGCTGTAAAACTCCAAACTCTACGGCGTAACTTTGAATTGCTAAATATGAAGGAAGCTGAGACCGTAAAGGACTACTATTCTAAGATAAAAGAAATAGTTAACCAAATGAGAGCATACGGGGAAAATATTCTTGACAAGAAAATTGTCGAGAAATTTCTAATTACTCTTCCCCGTAAATATGATACAATTGTGCCCACGATTGAGCAAACAAAAGATCTATCTACCTTATCAGTGACAGAGCTGATGGGGTCACTTGAAGCTTATGAGCAAAGGTTGAATAGGCATGATGAGGACTCAGTTGAAAACGCCTTTTAATCAAAGTTCAAATTACGGTCTCAGAATAAAGGCAATGGAGGAAAAAGAATAATGGTGAAATTTCTAGAAATAAAGGGAATTCTAGAAATCTCTCCAGAAATGACCAGGATGAATATCCTCCATGTGGCATTTGCAAAAGGACAAATCATGTCGAGAAAGACTGTTGGTATCGTGGAAAGCCACAATGTCGTCACTGCAAGAAATTTGGACATGTTGAGAAATATTGCCGCAACAAAAATAAGCATCAAGCAAACTTTGCTGAAGACAAAGATGGTGAGCAACATCTTTTCTATGTTACCCAAGATTCCAATAGTGAAACAAGTGGAAGCTGGTACTTGGATAGCGGCTGCAGCAATCATATGGCCAAAGATGCAACCATCTTCAAGGATATTGATGAATCCGTCAAAGTGAAAGTCCGAATGGGGAACGGAACTGTTGTTGAATCAAAAGGCAAAGGCACCATTATGGTGGAGATGAAGAAAGGTACGAGACTTACTACTGACGTTCTACTAGTTCCCAACCTCAAAGAAAATCTCTTGAGTATTGGCCAAATGATGGAGAAAGGTTATACTCTCCACTTTGAAGGAGACACATGTAAAATATACGACAATAAAAAGATAAAGATTGGCCGAGTAAAAATGGAGAAGAGGAACATAAGTTTTCCAATAAGCCTGAGACAAGGCTGTAATATTGCCATGAAAGCGGAAGTTGACGACTCATTTCAATACCCATGTCTTGAAGTTATTATATCAAAAGAATATGATGAGAGATCCCCCATGCCTAACAGAGAATAGTGAAGCTTGTGAAGGATGTCTCCTTGGCAAGCAACATCGATTGCCGTTTTTAACCAGCAAAGCATGGAGAGCAAATGACTTATTGGAGCTGATCCATACAGATATCTGCGGACCAATGCGGACGTCGTCACTCCATAACAACATGTATTTTATTCTCTTCATAGATTACTTTTCTAGAATGACTTGGGTCTACTTCATAAAAGCAAAATCAGAAGTCTTTGGTATTTTCAAGAAGTTTAAGGCCCTTGTCGAAAAGCAAAGTGGCAAGCAGATAAAAGTACTTAGAAGTGATCGTGGCAAAGAATACACATCCAATGAGTTCGATAAATTCTGTGAAGATGAAGGCATTGAGCGACAACTTACAGTCGCATATTCTCCGCAACAAAATGGAGTGTCTGAGAGAAAAAACCGCACTGTCATGGAGATGGCCAGATCGATGCTCAAGGAGAAAGGATTACCAAACACCTTCTGGGCTGAAGCAGTCTATATTGTTGTCTACATACTAAACAGATGTCCAACTAAAGCAGTTCAAGATAAGACTCCGATCGAAGCTTGGAGTGGGCAAAAGCCATCAGCAAAGCACCTACGGGTCTTTGGATCTATTTGCTATATACACGTTCCGGAAGAGAAGAGGCACAAGCTAGAAGACAAAACTGTTCGAGGCATCTTCCTTGGGTATATCACACAGTCAAAAGGCTATCGAGTCTACAATTTGCAGACCAAGAAGCTCACTATTAGCCGAGACGTTGAAGTCGATGAAAATGCTGCTTGGAATTGGAATGATGAGAAAGTAGAGAAAAAAATTTCGATCTCAATGCAGCAACCTGAAGAAGAAACTGCAAAAGTCCCAGGTGAGCCTCATTCTCCTTCACAACAACAAACTTCATCACCAGAATCTACCCCAAGACGAGTTAGATCTTTGGTGGATATATATGAAACCTGCAACTTGGCCATACTTGAACCTAAAGGCTTTGAAGCAGCATCAAAACAACAAGTATGAGTCAAGGCTATAGAAGAAGAGATAAAAATGATTGAGAAAAATAACACATGGGAGCTAGTAGACTGTCTAAAAGACAAAGATATCATCGGGGTAAAATGGGTGTATAAGACAAAGCTCAATCCTGACGACACCATACAAAAGCACAAGGCAAGGTTGGTAGCTAAAGGCTATTCACAACAACCTGGAGTCGACTATAATGAGACATTTGCCCCAGTAGCTCACTTAGATACAATCATAGCTCTAATAGCTCTTGCGGCACAAAAAGGCTGTAACATCTACCAACTAGATGTAAAGTCTGCTTTTCTCAATGGAGTACTGCAAGAAGAGATCTACGTGGAGCAACCACAAGGTTTTGTGAGCAAAGGAAATGAAGACAAAGTGCTAAGGCTTAGAAAAGCTTTATATGGTTTGAAGCAAGCTCCTCGAGCGTGGTACAGCAGAATAGATCAATACTTCACTGATCATGGATTCAGGAGGAGCGAGAGTGAGCCAACACTATAAATCAAGACCCAAGGTCAGTATGACACTTTCATAGTCTCCTTGTATGTAGATGATCTTATCTACACAGGGAACAATATGAAGATGATGACAGAATTCAAAGAAGACATGATGAAGACATTTGAAATGACGGACCTTGGCTTGATGAACTACTTCCTTGGTATTGAGGTAAGTCAAAAGAAAGAAGGGATATTCATCTGTCAAAAGAAATATACAGAAGCTCTACTCAAGAAGTTCAAGATGAGTGGTTGCAAGACTGTCACTACTCCGCTCGTGACAAACGAGAAGCTACAAAAGGATGATGGAGCACCAAAAGCTGATCCATCTCGCTACATAAGTCTAATTGGGAGTTTACTATATCTAACAGCCACACGACCAGACATCATGTATGTTGTAAGTCTTTTATCAAGGTTTATGCAAAGCCCAAGCCAAATTCACTTTGGAGCAACTAAAAGAATCCTTAGATATCTACAGGGCACAAAGGTGTTTGGTATATGGTACAAAACCATGACCAACTCAAGTTTGCTAGGATACACTGACAGTGATTGGGCAGGTTCGGTAGATGACATGAAGAGCACCTCCGGCTATGCCTTGTCACTCGGATCAGGAATATTTGCTTGGGCATCAAAGAAGCAAGCAACAGTTGCACAATCAACCGCAGAGGCAGAATACATTGCAGCAGCTGAAGCTACAAGTCAAACAATTTGGCTTCGAAGAATACTTGGATAAATGGGAGAACAACAAGATGGGCCTACCGTAATCTACTGCGACAACAAATCAGCAATAGCAATGACTAAGAATCCAGTGCATCATAGTAGAACAAAACACATAGCAATCAAATACCATTTCTTCAGAGAAGCATAAGCAACTAAAGAAATCAAGCTAGAGTATTGCAAGACTGAAGATCAAGTAGCTGACATATTCACGAAGGCACTACCGAGAGCAAGGTTCGAACAACTACGCATTATGCTTGGAGTTACAGAAATTTGTATCAAGGAGGAGTGTTAAAGTTTGATACAAATTTCTAGAATATGTTAGATAAGTGTAGAAAAAGCTAGATATGTATGTTAGTAACTACTAGATAGAAAATTCTAGAATTATGTAAACAATTAAATATAGATAGAGAACTCTAGAATAGATATCTCTAGAATTCTCTTGATAAAGCATGAATGGTGTGTTGAGGCCTATAAATAGGCCATGTACCCAACATTTGTAACCAAGCAACTAGTAAGCCATTTCCACTCAAAGCTATTCCAACTATTCCTCTAAGCTAGCTTTCCTTTCAACTAAGTCTATCAACATAAATTTGCCTTCCCATCCTTTCTACCAATCAAAGAAGTTTTCACTATTTGATAATTCTAAAACTAACAAAGACAACCTGCAGCCATATGGTTTCATCATTAAAAACTTTTACAAGTTGAAGAAGGGGATAATATGAAACCAAAAGCAGGCAGCTAAAAATGTGAATAATCTATTATCATTTATCAACCAATGAAGTGCTATTGAGTTCAAAAGGAAAACAACACCTCTGGTTTGAGAAAACTGACGATAGCTTGAACTTCTCTTGTTGATTGCTGCAACATAGTTCAGCACAAATGTTAAGCTCTAATTCTGTCAATTCACCATCAGAGTTATTACAAATTTACAACTACAATCAATGTATTGAAGAGAAGACAAGCAAGGCCAGATGTTCTCTCTAAAGGAATGATACAATAACACTTCCAATTGAAAAGAATGCAGAAAAAACCCTAATAACAATTTTTTGTTCTGGTTGAAGACAGTGAATGACAATGCACCATGCAACCAAACTCAAAACCAAAGCAAAAGAAGAGGTACCTCCGAGACATGACAGGTGCCGACCACATAGACGTCACAAACACCGCCCTCGGCGGTGGACTCGCACGACAGGACAAGCACGTTACTGGAGAGCTTGTCCGGGAGCGTCGCCAGACGACGATCCGAATCCACGGTGTCTCGGCGGCCGGAGGCGGTAGTTTCAGTTGAGAATTTGGTGGCGGTTTGGGAACGAGGGATTGTTGTTTTGAGTGAAGAAATGACTCGGACAAGTCGAGTACGAGTGAGCAGGTGAGCCATGACCGAGTGAGCAGGTGAAGAAATTGATATGCATCAGTATTGTACAACCACAACAATAATATATTGAGTTGCATTTTCAAAAGCTAAAACTTAAGCCATTGATTATAGGAGGCTTCTACAGTGAAGCACTAGATTAAGTGATTGTTATACGAACTTAATCAAAATTTTATTTGAATTAGCAAGTGTTACCAAACTTGAATTTGAATGAGGCTCCTCCGTCAAAGTGATCCCTGCTCGATCCATCTCTCAAGTTAGTAAAAGTATCTGTACACTATTCACTATGCAGGACTGCAGGAGTCTAGTCTAGACTCTACAGGCAAATGTGCAGTGCAGGGACTTCATTCAAGAGTAATATTTTTCATACATGTTGTATATAGGCAACTACAACATGGAGAGAGATTGAGAGAAAATAAAAAAGTGTGAGATGTGATAGGTGATATGATAAGTGATATGATGGAGAGATATAGAAAGAAAAAATATGTTGTATAAGTTTGTTGTATAAATATCAATACTCTTCATTCAATTTGTGGACCCACAATGTGACATCTCATCTACAGTGGACTGGATCCACTCATGTTTTATATTTTAAGAAATAATTTAGAATTTCCTCAAAAAAAAAAACAGATATGATATAGTCAATTTTTCTGAGTTAAAGATAAAAATAGGAAAACCAATTAAACACTTCTTAAATTTTAAATTGAAAACATAAAGAAACAGTTTTTTTTTCTAAAAGGATAAATAAAAAGAGAATAGTGTAGTGCAAATTATTAATTTTTATTTTTATTAAGCAAATTTATTATTTATAAATCTTGATAATAATATTAAATAAAAATTTATAAAAACTTTCGTGGAATTTTATAATCCTCTAACATTTTTGTTTGGATAAATTACATTCTTCTCATTTTAATGTAAACAAATTTCTTGTGGATATTTTTCTCAATTTGTGATTTTCACTATCAATAGCATATAATTTTAAACTCTTATTACTATTACTATTAACTACAAGACATTCGGAGATGAAATGAAGATTTTGAATGAAACTTCATAGTTGATAAAGTAGGTATTAAAATTTTCTTTTCATCTTTTAAAATCCTAATATTAATCATAAAATTTTTAAAATTAATTATTAATAACATCAAAAGTTATAGAGAGAAAAAATTTCATTAAAAGGTTTGCAGTTATTCACTATTATTAAAATGCTTATTTACGTTAAAATGTACTAAATATATATTCATCTTTAAGTGCCGAGTATGTTCTAAAATAAAATGAGATGATAATATAATTTAAATTTCTCTTAGGGAGGATAATATAATTGACTTTTTTATTTTTCTTTTAAAGAAACAATATTATGAGAGGAAGTGGTAAAAAAACCACGTGTATGTGTACGTGCATGTGCAAGTGGCACATATGATAATGTGTAAGCTATGGATAAGATACACTTATATCCTTATGTTAATCGCACTGATCACCTAAGCAATAACTTTAACATCATGTTATTAACCATTGGATACCCATTAAACTCAAGTTAGATACATGCATTACTCATTTTAATTAATTTAAATATGATTTCTTATAATTCACTTTTTTTATAAATTAATAAAACATGAATTATACCATTATAATACTAACACAAATAGTGAAAAATCAACAAAAAAAATATTGATTAAAAACAAAACATATAAATCAATTGAAAAATATTCAAAAATCATTCAGATCTTAATTATAAAATATTATAAATAGAACCATTTAACTCAATTAAAAAATAATTTTTAAATATTTAAAATCGTAATTATAAACATAGTGTGGTATGGATAGGGTTAATATTATCATACTCATATTGACAAAATTTTATGGGTAAAATATTTATGCTTAGATATAGACTCATTTAATGAGTAAAAATCCTATCTAGTCTAGATAATTTTTACAGGTATTCTTTAGCTATGTATTGGGACGGATGCAAGGGGGGTAAACATTGACCTATTGGCCCCCTCTCTCACTATATTACATATATACTACATATAAAAAATTAAAATATTATCAATATATATATATGTAATAATTGAAAATAAATTAAATAAAATGAGTGTAATACATTTAATTTTTATAATATAGATTTTATTTAATATTTATTATTAAAATTTAATCTCTTTAAGTGATTTCTATAAAAAAAATTATTTGATACAAATGTTATTATTCATAAATTTTATAACATGAATATACTATATGTATAACTTAAATAAAAAATATGATGAATTTGATTATTATTTAATATTTATTATTAAAAAAAATCGACCCTTATGAATCCTGATCTGTGTCCCTGGCTATAGCTATGAATTCTAAGAGAGAAATCTTCCAATTATATATCAAGTGGTAATAGTCAGATTACCACATCGGACCAAACAATTAGCCAACAATTTTGCTTTATTTTATTTTAAAAGAAAAATGATAAAATAATAGGAACATGGATATTACTACCAACTAGATTTGAAACACAAGTTCCACCAATGGATAAATAATTTTACAAATAACTAAGATTAAAAGCCATAATATTAAGTATATTAAATCTAATAATAATGTAATTGATTTTTTATACTAAATAAAGCATTGTATTTGATTGGAAAATTTCTATAATTGCTAAAAGTCCCTTTTTCCATCTAAAAGTGTCTTTAGAAGTATTGAACAAGTTCTCACGCTCCTCAAGCTATTATCCTTTAATATTTCAAGTTAAATGACTAATCCTTTAATGAATATTCAGTATTAAGCATGGACAAAATTCTTATTGGACACAAATATATTATGTATTAATTATCACAAGAATTAGCACAATTCCATAATCACATAATCCTATCCAGAAAAACAAATGCTATCCAGATTCTATAGTTTTCCAAAATCACCAATGTTCTCCAGAAGCATGGGAATAATCCAGTATTCATCTAAGAAGATTGCAAATATTTTTCTAATGTTTCAGAAAGAAAAATTTGCTTCAGAAGCAGGCGGAGACAACTCAGCTAGTCAAAAGTGGACCAAAGATGAGATAGAAAAGTCATAAATGATAGTGACCCATCACTAAAAGACAAGGCTCGCTTTTTGACCAACTTTGATGCTTTCTAACGGGTAGTTGGATTTTATGGCACTATAAATTAGTGATGGGTATGGAAGGAAATCATCAGACAACAACCCAAGACAAAAAGCTCACGAATTTCTGCTTTTGTACTACCATTCTCCTTCTAGAGGAACATTTCTTTTGCAGGATGCTTCTGCAAATACTCAAAATCATTTTTCTGGATTAGAAGTGTTTCATACAGCTCTGTATTGTATAGTTTATCCACTCCTTGAGTGTTAAGAGAGAGCCCACTATCAAAAATCAACTTTATCAAAGAAGGTAGTTGTATTCCAAGCTAATTAGAAGAATTAGTGTTTGTTTTGAAGCTTGATGATGTGTGCTTTTATTACATATTATTTCTAGGTAATTTGGAATTTTAATTGTGCATAATCATGCATATTAATTATTTATAGCATGCATTTTTATTCATTTTATTTCAGATGATTGGTTTTGGTTTTTTATTTTGTAGGCAGGAGATTTTGGGCTTTATTTGACTTTTAATTGCTATTAGTTGGTTATGGGTCAAGCCCAATTTTGATTCTCCAATTATAAAAGCCAATTGAGGACACAATTTTAAGGGTTATGAAATTAAATCAAGAAGTGGCCTTATTCTTTGACGATCAAGAGCAAAAGTTTAAGACCTTTTTGGAGCAAGACATTGGATTTCTGTTCAACAAGACAACAAGTTTCAAAGAGCGGATTTGGAATTCTTTCTATTTTCTACTCTTTTATTTTCTATTTTGTTGAATCACCATGTTTGAACTCATAGTTATTAGCTTTGATTTAAATATGGCTAAGTAGATTTCTTATTCTAGGAATTGGGAGTAGCCCAATGTAGAATTGACAATTATGTTTTGATTTCTTCCCTTTTATTAATGTTATTATTATTTTGATTCAGTTTTAGATGGTCTTAATGCTTATGAATTTGTTAGGCCTCTTATTCACATGATTTTAGATATTAGGGGAAGAACTGAATGGTGAACCTTAATATTGAAGACTCTAAAATTGAACCCGGGACTCTAAATCATGAAAGTAGGTTTGATCCCTTGAGGGGTCACTGAATTATCATAGAACTTAATGGGTTTGAGGTGATTCAATTACCACGAAAGTAGGAGTTGGTCTAATCAAATATGTTATTGAGATTTTGAAAGGAACCGATAATTACCTTAGGATAATTCACTTTCAAAATAAAATAAATTAATAAAAGGGATAATCTTTACATATCTGTTGGTACTCATTGTGGTGAATCCTAATTCCCAGAAGATTTTAGATTTGATTTTATTCATTTAATAGATAGATTTGCTTTTTTGAATTGATTTAATAATTAGATTTTATTTTATTGTTTAACCAAATCTTTATCTTTGCCCTTTTCAAATTTAAGTTCATTTAGATAATAAAATTGTAAATAGTTGGTAGTCAACAATATAGTCCCTGTGGAGACGATATCTCTTATATTACTTTATAAAATCGTGCACTTATGATTGCTATCACTTGAACAGTCTTGTAAGATAGAAAACTTGTTGTGAGAAACCTAAAGAGACTTGTAAGAAAGAATACTTATTGTGAGGAGCCTGAATAAGCTTGGGAAAAAATACTTTATTTAAGCCTGAGGAGGTTGTGGGAAAATAACACCTTGTAATCAGGTTTGATTAGTGGAAAATCCTACTAAGTTAGGTACTGGTCGTAGCCCAAGGATTGTTAAGCAAAAATAATAACCTTACTATTTTCTGCACTTATATTGATTGATTTATTAGTTATTGTTCATACCTTGAATATTTAGCAAGTTGAAAACCGGTTTTTGATAAACTTGTTTTTAAACTGATATTTCCATATGAACCACATGCATATCAGTTCAAATATCAGTTCAAATACTGATATGAAAAGTTTTATTAAATTATGGAACTATTTGGTGCTGCAGAAGCACATTTTTTTAAATTTGTTCATAATTACCAATGAAACTTGAGGTGCAGAATATCAGATCTTTACAGACTCAACTTTAATTTGATTTAACTGTATATTCTGATTGTTTATTGTTTAAATTTCTGATATGCAAGGTTTCATCAAGTTATGAATCTATTTGATATTTTAGAAGCATCATTTATCATATTTCACATTTGCAACTTGAGTTAAAAATATCACATTGATATAAACTTGTTTTTGAACAACTTTTCTTATATAATATGATTAGTTATTAGTTAAATAAGTATTCTGGAAAGTTATATTAAAATATAAAATCGTTTAACCTTTCAGAAGCATGTTTGAAAATGTTTGTTTCACTGTTTTGCTTCTGTAGAAGCATTATAGTCTTCTAAATTTTATTTAAGTTCTACCTACATTAAAAATACACCATTTGGAAGAATAAACTTTGGTGATATTAATCCCTATGATATTGTTTATCTTTAAAAAGATAGTTTCAATCAACTTAATTAGTATATTACACTAACTACTTTCTTCTAGAAGTAACTTCTGATAGTCAATATATTCCTTAAGCAAAAATCAGAAAGTTTCTCAAAGTATTTATAGGTTGGCCCAAAAGTTTTCAAGGATCACAATTCAATCCCCATCCTGTGACTCTCTAAACCACTTCAATCTCTATCAATGACCATCAAATATTGATTCATTGGTTTTTCTTATATTTTGTTGAACAGGAGGAATGGCTATGGAACAAGAGTAGTTTAGAGTACCTGCAAAGGGAAATATATAAATATTTTAAGTATTTGTTAAGAAAAGAAGTTTCAATATTCATAATCAAGAAATCTCGAGAATAGTTCTAAACTTATAATTAGTCATTTTTCACAATTCAAATCTTCACCTCTGGCAAAGTTTTTATTAACTAATTTGACAAAGATGCAATATCAACACCAATGTAATCCCAAAGAATCCTATTTTCTTACATGTTCTAAAAATTCTATTATATTTTAGGAATAGGATCCGTTCACTCAACAAGTGTAAAATTTCTATACCTACACCATTTAATAACTTTTATAGAGTGTAAAATTAATCAATCCAACTAATAAATTAAAAGTTATTATATAATAAATCAAGTCTACATCCACAACCTCTACCGGAAAATCGTCATCATCAATCTTACACCCTCTATTGAAAAATTGCTCGGTAAGCTATAACACTTGATCCAGCGACAAGACATGGTGAATGGCTGAATGCCATACGCATCAACCAGGTGGACAAGCTGAAAATGAACAGTAATTTGATACCTAGTATTGATACAACAGTAAAGGTGGGTTTGTGAATTTAGAGAGAAGAGAAATGGGCGAATTAGAGGGGGAAAGAAGGGGAGAAAAGGAGGGAAAACTTTGTAAAATACTCAAATTTCCAAATATAGAAGGGAGAGAGCTTCCAATAAGTCTTTCTCTTCCCTTCCTTTCCCTCCAAAAGTAAACTCAAACATACCCTAAAAAAGGGAATGTGGAAAGTCACCAGTCAAATTGTGGGTTGCAAGAGATACTAGACTCAGTTTGAAGCTAAGGTTGAAAAATACAATTTTTGTGTGTTTGAAAGAAGAATTTTGAAATTTTTAAAATTGTGATAAAGAATATTTGGTAAAATGAAAGTATGAAAAAAATTATAAATGATAATCTAAAAAATTAAATATAATAAAAAATATTAAAATTTTCTCTTAATATATGTCATTTAATATTCCTTTTATTTTTTATTTGAAATTTTTACTTTTTATTATTTTAACATATGAAATCTAATACTCTGTCCAAAAGCAAGATTGTTCATTGTCCCATTAAATAATTGGTGATCAAGTTATAGCACAAATGTGACTCATGAGTGTCATTACCATCAAAGAATAATGATGATCTATCCATCTGTAACCATATAGTGAGTTTATTTACCAAAAGATTGTCATAAGCGTTCCTCACCTAATCAAAATCATTATATTTGCCACTTGTAAACTTCCATTTCTTCGTAGTTTACTCTCTTCCATGAGAGTACCCACCTTTCTTTCTATTCAATTTCTTTCATATTTTTCGAACTAAATTTATAAATCTATTCTATTTCTCGTAACTTTTTCCCTTTCAAAATTTTCTCTTCAAACCAAAGATATGGTTAATAAATTAGCATTATAGCAAGTACTGCAGGTCCTCTTACACTTACCCGGCTAAGATAAAATGGAAGGACTTGAGTTCACCTTCAACCAGGTTGATCAGAAACAACTCTCAAACAATAATTCTGAAGAATGGAATGGCGCACTGCATATGAATTTTATCATGTGAAATCCCAATATTAAAATTGCATTTTATGGATTTGGTAATCAAACTCAAACAAATCCAATAATGAGATTTGGATCTTAAAAATTAAAAAGTAAAAATCATAGCCATGAGAGGATTGCCGATTACATAACCTACAGTCAATAGACATTCAACTTAAGCACTACCACAAATCTGTCATGCATTCTTATGCATGCTATAACAATTTATACCATTATAAAATATATCATTACATCGAAGCAAAGTGCTAAAGTCATTTGATTTTTGTTCCACTGTCTTGCACCCTATCCTATTTGAAAATATATGTTCAAGATAATGACGCTTTCAACTACAACTTCTGAACCACCAAAACAAAAGGTTAGAAATCGCTAATATTAATTAGACTATGTCCACATGTGCCCCTGCTGCTTCTTCATCAACACCATCCACATCTACATTCTCGTCATTACCTACATACTGCACATGAAGTTAAAGTGCTATTACAAATGCTTGCTACAAGAGTCTAATTTTCATGACAGCCAAAAGTGTACCCCAGAGACTAACCTGTGAGTAATTGCTACGAGGAATCAAAGTTGGGGGAAGCATAAGAGGTACACCCTTCATCTCATGTATCACTCCATTCTCATTTTCCAGGTTTGCAGTTTCATTGATATCAATTCCATCATCATGTTCAATCTCAACTTCCTCATCAAGCACATGAGCTGCCATGCTGGTTGATGGCACTTCAATCCTGGATTCCTTCAACTGTATATTCACGGTTAAGAATGGAAAAAGGTTATTTGTAATGACAATGGTCAATTTCAAAAATCTTAATTTTAAGACAAAGGTTTACAGCTTTTAACATACAACTGAATCAAAAAAAGAATAAACGTATGAGGAATACAACCAAAACAAACTTTATTTTAGAGTTCCAGTAGAGGCAGAGCTATCATGAAATTAATTGAATTTGTACCTTTTCTGAATGAAGGTTGTTCGAAGAATTCCATATTCCTTTCTTGTGCTTGCCTTCAATTTCTAGGGGCCTAGTAACTTCAGTTCCATTATTTGGGGCCTCAAGGCCTATGTAACCATGGTCATTCAATTGAGCAGACAAATTCCAGCGAGAACGCTTCCTGGTTCTTGCTGTCTCAACCAAATGCCCAACTTTTGATCTATCTGCATGTGCATTACAGAGACATCAGCATAAATAACAAAACTGCAATTACAATAATCATGACTGATGGGCAGATTAAAGGAAAAATACAAGCGTATGTGGACAGGGCACAGCAAAGCACAACAATAAAGAAGTCACATGAACTGAAAGCAGATATGCTTAAGTCCAAATTAAATTATTAGAATATGTAAGCAAGCTAACAATCAAAATAGTATCCAAATTTAATCACCAGATATATGCGTTTCAAATGACAATCAAAATCCATGATAAAATTATGATGGTGTATTTTGGCAATCAGCATAGGTATCAAGCAGTCTGCCATATTTCTAGTACCTAGACCAACAAAATTTTAGTATTTACAACCAAGACAACACAAACTGAGCTATGATGTCCTATAAACATGTATGCCTTTATGTTCTTATTGAATACGAGCACGAGACAAGCATATGAGTTATGAGGATTGGGTCAAACTTGTCCAATTGTAATTAACCACTGAATAACAACACTCCCAGATGCTCGTGATCCAGAATCGTACAGGTTACAAAACACAAGCCCTTAACATAAAACTCTGCATTATTCTGTACAGTATATAAAAGGTCACAGATACTAGCTAGATTATAGGTTGTCTGAACATATCCATCCCCACATAGACGATAGAAGTTTTCAGTTTTGAGCCTCTCAATGTTCAGTTTAGCAAAGGTCACAGTATTTGGGGGAATCAGAAACAATAACAAAACCCAAAATCACTATCCTTTTCAAACTACTACCTTGTTTTAACTCTTCCACAGCATCTCGTTCCACATGCAGCCTTTTTCTGAGGGGAGATGCATCATTCTGCTCCAAATTATGTTTGATGATTGGAGGAAGACCAGTATTCTCACCATTGCTTACAATATCAACGCTTAAATCTTCCTCATTAGCACCAATTCTAGAAATGTCTGACACAAGCTGATCTCCAAATCTTTGAATTCGAGCCTGTGATCTATACATGAAAAAATAACAAATTGAATACAAGAATCACCCCCCAAAAAATTAAAGAAAGAATAAATGCATTCAAGAAAATCAAGCACATCAAATGATATGAATTCATACTAGTTCATACTAGGATAAAAAGTAAGTCGGGAAATAATGTAACTTGCCTTTTCAGTTCATCTTGTAACTGTGAATTATGATTGTGCACTCTAACAAACTTCTTTATTCTTGAAGTAATTCTGAATTTTCCAGAAAGAGCAAAGAATAAAGAAAAGCCGGGAAAGGGAACAGCATCACCAAGAAAAGTCAAAGCAATGGAGAGGGTTAATACAAATTATCAACATGTACATTTTGAGACATTCCAGTACCTTTTACACTCCTCATTCTCTTTGCACAATTGAGCCTCAAGTTCCTGAATTCTAGAATTAAGGCTATCCACTTCTTGTACACTCTCATCTAAGTAGACCTTCAAAAACATGCATTTATCCATTGCAAGTCAAAAAACTATAAATTGAATTTAATTCCACCTCCCAACAGGATAATGATATCAATTGAAAACACAACGGATTTCTTTTTCCATTTCATTTAGGGATGTGGATTGGAAGTTGAATTTCATTAATATTCTCAAGACATCACATGAAACAACTCTTCAATATCAGTATCCTAATTAAGAGCCTGTTTGTTTGAGCATTTTTCATTAAAAAAAAAAAAAAACTTCAAAATTTTAATTGTTTGTTTAAGCTTTTAAGAAGCTATTCTGAAAAGAAACTAAAATTATAACTACCTTTTAAAAATGAAAAGTGCTTTTTATAATTGTAATCAAAAGAAAAATAACTTCTGCTTGACATATAATCTCTAAAAAATAAATCGCATTTTTACACAACTTTAAAATCACTTAAAAATCTTAACCGAAGAGACCCTAAGACTCAAAACAAAGATTTGGAAACCACAATTGGACATCCCTATTGAATATAGTTTTGCAGACCAATTTGTCCTCCCTGAACAGGGATGCAACTGACAGCTCTCTGCCAATTCATCCCTACTTCCCATCAATACTCAACCTATCAAAAATATTTCTATCCCATATTCCCATTTCATAATTAACCTAACATGGAACATAATAATGAATTCCACAAATCTTTCCACAACATGGCTATGTGGAAAGTGGGGTAATAATAATAATAATAATAATAATAATAAGGTTTAATTATGTTTTTGGTCCCTCAAAATATCGCGACTTTCCCAATTGTTCCCCCATTTTTATTTTTTTTCAAAGTAGTCCCCCAAAAATGATTTTTTTCCTAAATGGTTCCTCTGTTTTTTTTTACAATTATTTTTTTCCCAAATGGTCCCTAAAAAATATCACGATTTCCAAATTAGTCCCTATAAAATATCATGATTTCCAAATTAGTCCTCCAAAATATCGCAATTTTCCCAAATGGTCCCTCTGTTTTTTGTGCCACGTCAGCACTTTATGGTTAAAAAAACAGAGGGACCATTTGGGAAAAAAAACTTTTTTAGAGGACCACTTTGGAAAAAAATAAAAATGGGGGACCAAATGGGTAAATCGCGATATTTTGGGGGACCAAAAACATAATTTAACCTAATAATAATAATAGTAATAATAATAATAATAATAATTCAAGAAGTTTGAGTTTCATCAACAGGCAAGTACCAACAAAGCATAATCAAGGAGTGCACAGACATACCTTGTAGCTTTGCAGAAGCAAAATGCTTCAATGTATTAAAATATCATCTTCCTTTAATAATTTTGATATATTATGTTAGAGTAAAACGTGGTTGGCAATCTACTAGTGCAAAGCCATAGCTAAAATATTGTGCAACAGATATTGCCTATGACTATCACCTTTGGGCCTTATTTTAATTGGCTTTTGATACTAATAATTATTGTTTTTCTCAAAGCATATTTATAATTTAAGAAAAAAAAAGCACTTTAATTATCAATATAAATAATAGTATATTTAATATAAAGAGGAAACTTCAATGTTTTATTTGAAGTTAATTTTTTACATTAAACTTTATCTGATATAATCATATGCCACATATTTAGTTTAATTTTTAAAAGTACTCCTGTTAAGTTTCTACAACACTGTCTTAAGGCTTAATTACTGCCTATCACTTCTTAAAACATAGACACCAACAAAAACCTAATAATTGTTATAATTACAGCCTGAATATACCTACATTACAGTAATCTGGACACAAATCAAAATTAATACTCAAAACACACTAAATGGGGGGGGGGGGGGGGGGAGAACATCAAAAGAGAACCTAAGATCATCAATAAACAACATGATAGTTATATCCACCAAGAAATATCAAAGCCGGGATGCCTTGTGATTGTAGAGCACACAACTCCACATATTAAAGCTAAAATGTTGTGAGTTGCTTAAAAGACTGGAAGAATCATTAGGCCCCCAAATTTAGGAATATCATTCAATAAAACCACTTCTACCAACTGATTTGGAAGTTCACAAACTTATGAAAAAAATTTAGGTATCATTCAATGGATAACCAATGACAATGTTTTCAGGTGTCAACCTAATAAAGACAAAACGGCTGGGCAGTATTTGGTAGGCATGTTAGACTGGAACGGAACATAACATGTGTTCGGTTTTTACATTTGGTGTATTTTTAAAATTGAACAGAATGGGACATAAAGTTTAAAAAAAAAAGTGGTATGTTTTAGTTCCTTTAAAAGGGTGAAACCAAAGAGAAGATAATAATGCAACATATTCCACTTCGTTTTGCCTGCATGTCAGACAATACAATAGAGAATGTGAGAAAATACCACTACAAGAAATAAAACTAACCGCTAGTTGGAACTTTCGGTTCTCAAGTGTGTTGATATCAGAATGTACTTTCTTCAGCTGCACACAGTTCCAAGAATAAAAATAAGCATGAAACTTCAAAGAAAAAATAAGGGATTTTTTGGATACATTTGTGATAGACAGATGAAACAGAATTTCTAAACCTGCTCCTCAAGAGTGTTTCTAGAATCAGAGGAAAGCAATTTTCCTTCTTTAACCCGATCTTGGATTCTATCTGATATTTTCAAACTTCCAGAAATATCACTTTGACCAGTAATGCCTTGTTTTCTCCTATGTTTTCTGTCACTGCAACAACAATTACTGATATTTAGATTAAATCATAGATAAGGATCTGAAACAAATAAAATATTAGATGAACAAATTAAAGGTTTTCCCCAAGAGAGGCACATTCCAGTCGTTAAGGTAATGTTTTCCACACAGATAGAATGGAGAATCGTTCTGATCTGTACTACTTGGTCCTGCCCCTTTAGTGGAACTACAATTTACAAACATTTTTAACCTTGAATCCTACTCTGTTCTATTTAAAAATGCAATGTATCCCATTTTAACACGTCTACCAAACACTACCTAAGTGTCCGGAGAGTGAGAATAGAATTAGAAATCCCCTCACCAAGTTCATGGCATCAAATGTTAAAATTGGCTAACCCTGTAACTCCAATTAACAACACTTATAAACAATAAAGCTGTCATGCACACAGCTGTGACTGCCAAGCAGGATAATCTTGAAGATTATTACCAAAAGCTAACAATCCATAGGGGGGGGGGGAGCAAACTTAATATTTATCAGCTCACAATTACAAATAGTAGAAAACTTCATGGTAGACAAAGTACATGTTTTCACTTCTGGTGTGTTTAGCATGTTTCGTCTGAATTTTTCATCTCTTTTATTTATTGTTCACAAGGCATTAAGTCTCCCCCATCCTTCTCCAGTCTCCCCATTTCAAAGTTTGCCTCTCCCAAATCAATTCCAATCCTTTTTTTCTAAATAGAATTATGAATTTCCAGTTTCTCTGTCAATATAGCACAATTTAATATGCATAAAAATTCAACAGAAGTTGTAGACAACGTCAACAAAAACTACAGGACATAATCAACATCATCAATAGTGATTCATGTGGACTTACCCTTTTTTCTCCAAGGACCTTAGGGGACTGTATTCTGCAATTTTTAATCCATAGAACATTAGAAAAGAGAGAAGGGGCAAAATCATTAAGTAAAACAGTATGTGTAAGTAATCAGTGAGTGTGTGTGTGTGTAAGCACAAAGATACACAATATTGTGCATGAAGAAATAAAACCACATATACTAATGCAAACTCTCATTTATGCCTGGTAAACAGGTGCATAAGTTCATAGTGAAGCAATGCACATTCTTCATAACTTATGGAAAATTGAAGATAATAGAAAGAAATAAGTCATGTCTCTGATAGTATCTTGTTTAAAGATCTCTTAAAATCTAGAAAATGGTTGTATTAGATACATTCAAGATTTTGGAGACATCAATCTTACAGAATGTCAAATGTAAAATTGCTATCATGGAAATAAAAACCGTTCATTTAAGTGATAGAGAACCAGCAGTCCAGCACCTCCATGGTACAACCAAATTAAGAAATGGTACTAAAAACAATGAGAGCAAGCAGAACTATAAGGATGTTGTGTCTGACCGCGGATGGTCTGGCGGCCTCTTGCATCTCGAGCTGGTGAGTACCTTCGAGGAGATAAATGCCTCCTATCAAGTTTATCTCTCAAGTCATTACCTGAATAGTCTCTCCTACCTGCAATAAGAGTAGAAGCTTCATTATTGCAGACTAAAACCAAAAGCAATAAATATTTTAGAAGACACAAACAGAACACACAAAATGATAATGAGACCAAGCTTACCATTAACTGGAATAACAAGAGAAACATAATAATGAATAGTAATAGTGCCTCCCATGTAAGAGCAAAAAGGCGATAGAAACTAGCACCCTCATATTATGACAGATATAGTTAAACCCACGTATGTAGCTTATATCTTTGAAGTGTAATCAAGGTAGCAATGGATAAAGAACAGTTCACATCCTCATCTTGTTGAGAAGTAAGATATAAAATATAAGCTCAAAAGCAGAGATATATCCAAGATGCTTAAGAAATAAAAATCCATCCACATGCTATCAGAATTGATTTCTCCTGACATCATCTTCAATAATAATTCCATTTTGCCTTTGTCCAGGTAACCATGCCATATCCAGAAGTATCAGCCAAAAGGAATATCATAAGCTCCATATACCTAAGCAGTAGGATTTGTATATGAAATGATTGGGAAATTCGCTGAACTCGCTTCTGATCAAAATATGATGTTAGCAGACACATCCACATAAGCCTAATCATGATTCTTCAGGAAACACTGTAGTTCCATAGATTCAAGGAATGAAGCATAAAAAACATTGCCAAGAAAATACAATGTCGTGAACAACACCAGCATTGCCTTCAAGATAAACCAATCAGCAGAATCCATTCTGAAGAATCTCTCATCTAAATGAAATATCCATACTGCTGGAAATGCAACAGTCTCAACAAGATAATGTGATCAGATGTCCTATCATTGAATAAATTAATCCAACATTAATCCCACATAGCTATTTTTATTGCATAGCTAAGCTTTGGTATCTGCGATTACACAGAATCAATGGACATATGGACCGTTTTATCAGATAAGTATCCAGATCCTCAGCGTTTTAAGAATATAGAATCCAGCTAAACAAATGGAATAACAGTGTGTGAACAAAACAAGCTGGGGGTGTGAATAAACAGTTTACAGGAAATGCCGTGAAAGTGATAAGTGATAACACATCACTAAGTAATTTATTTCCTTGCATTTTTCTTTTCCAGTATATTTTCTACATGCAATGCTTTGTTTTCTTATCATTAATCAATTTCCCATCAAACTCCAGCATGTTATCACAAATATGGGGTGAAATTCAGACTGCTCGACATTTAAACAGCTTTATACCATTCCACACGAATACTAGTTACGGGCTTATGTAGAAGCCACAATACAAACAAGGAAAGACAAAGGACTGGTGAGATATGAGATATGCACAAGAAATTATAACAAAAAATAAATAAACATTATATGCACAAGAAATCATAACAAAAAAAGGAAGGAAGACAAATTTGATGGAG
Organism: Sesbania bispinosa; assembly: GCA_026901365.1. Lineage (NCBI taxonomy): Eukaryota > Viridiplantae > Streptophyta > Magnoliopsida > Fabales > Fabaceae > Sesbania > Sesbania bispinosa. The sequence continues at coordinate 1,020,144 of QLOH01000268.1, forward strand.
ATGAAATTAGCAAGAAAATAGAAACTATACGCCTTGCTCAGCTTGATTACCTCCACTCTCAAGGGTGAAGTTACTGGAAGAAGATCCCAGGAAGAGAAATATGACTAGCAAGTGAACAGAGCAGATGCAATACTTATAATAGAGTTACATCAAAATCCAAATAATAATTGAAGTGCAAATTAATCACTGAATTAGAGTTACAATTCACATTAAATTTTATAAATTATTCATTAAATGCTTTAGATAAGAGAGGAAAAAGTAACATCTAGCAGATAAAAAATGTTACCTCATAAAACTCTACAAGAAGAATAAAAAGGCAAAAGAAAAAAAAGAACAGATTATGATTATGAATAGCCAAAAGCAATCAAAGTTCTACTCAAACAAAAGAGCTTGACACCTTCCGTGGTGGTAAAGTTTTACTCAAGCAAAAGAGCTCGACACCTTCACAACACAAAGAAGCTTCTTCCTTCACTCAAGAAATTTTTTACCACAAACTATTATCCACAAAAGGCACTTAACCCGCTAAGGCACTGTCACCCAAAATCCAATCAACAAATACCACAGTATTGTGTCTTTCTTTCCAAGTTCCAATGCATTATGCGCCCATCAAACATCCCTCAACAAGCATCAAGCCAAGTACTCAAGTGTCCCATTCACTTGCCATAATCCACAAGATATAGACTAAACTAAACAACCCCATCCCAAAAACTTTTTTAAAAACACACACACACACGGGCAATGCAAGGCAGAAAATATACCACTGTATGAGGTAGAGAATCGTCGAAGTTCAGCATTCCCATGTGCGAAGGAGCAGTTATGGCGCGTGCAGCGACCTCTCTGATAGAGCACGCACAACCTCGTCTTGAACTGCTTTCGTTCAACCATCTTCAACTAATTCGACGCAAAAACAACGTGGCGTGCCAATAATTCGATTGGCAATAAATCAATATCAGCCTTCAATTTTGCGAAGAAGAAGACACAACCCTAAATCGGAAAGTTCCCAACATTTGCACCGAAGGTTATGTTGCTGAGAAAACGCGAACGAAATAAATAAAAGAAACAAGGAATCGTAAAAACACAAATAAAAAAAGAATAAGAAAAGAAATTGCTCTTGCTGTGCGCAAATGAGTGGGGAATCAAGACCTGGAAGTTGAAGATTGAAGGAGAAGAGAGAGTAGTAATATTTTGCACTATGAAGAAGCAGTCTACGAAGCTTCACCACTGAAGAAATGGTTTGTGTAGACTTTGCTGGTAGTTTCATGACCCGACCCACGTTTTGGACCCATTTTCTCAATTTCACATTTCAATCTCATGTTAGGGCTTTGCGTTTTGGGAACCTTAATAAAGCAATAATATTAATCTTTTATTTATCATCAAGTGAAATATGGTGTTGGTTAATCTTTTATTTATCATCAAGTGAAATATGGTGTTGGTTTTATTAATTAATAAAAAGGGAATTCAAGTTATTTAGTAAGATCAGTATAAAATTTATTTACCAAAAGAGTTGTGGCTTAATTGGCAATACAAACTGAAATTGTGGGAAAAGTTACTGGGTTCGATCCCCATTAAACATACTCTTAGGGAGGGGTGAGGAGTCTTAATCGTGACTAAACCACAAACATAATTGTGGATAACACAGACCTATAGTCTACGCACAATCCCATGCTCTCATTCTTCCTCCTTACCTGTGCTCCTATGGTGACACACTAGGCCTAATGAATTTTTTTGTTATTAATTTCTCTAATTGAGACTTAAGTTCACTAAACTCTAGTGGAGACATCCTATAGGGTGCCTTGAATATGGGTCTGGTGCCCGGAACCAAGTCGATGGCAAACTCAATCTCCCTATCAGGTGGAAGGGTGGTAATCACCTCACTAGGGAACCTCGCTAGGGAAAACATCCTGATACTCCTTAACAATGGATATACCACTCAAGTCAAAAACTGTCCCTACAGTTGAGGAAAACATTAAGAGAAAACAGTCACTCCCATCACATAGGATTCCGAAAACTTGAGCAAAACAGGAAAACAACATAGTTGGTCACTCGCTCAGAGGGAGAGGAAAAGGCGGGAAGACAACAATTAGGGCTGTAAATGAGCCGAGCTAAGCCGAGTACTTGAAGCTCAAGTTTGGCTTCTGATAAAAATGGGTGGCTCAAGCTTGGCTCATTTATTTAAACGAGCCAAACTTAAAGCTTGGGCTTAGCTTGTTAAAGAAAAACAAAGCTTGAGTTTGGATTGTTTAGCTTCCTTGTTTTTGCTTTTATGAAAATTTTCATTAAATCATTTTTAAATTTTTTGAATTTAGTATTTTATTAAATATTTTACTATTAAATGATAATATAAAAATGAAAATATATTCTTAATGTATGATATATATTTAAGAATTTTAAAATATTATCTATACTATTACATTAGTCTAGATTTTTAATCATTGTTCACTCAGTTAGAATTTTTTTTTTTCCTTTCTGGGCCTCTTTAGGTAGGCCTCTTTGTGAATAGTGTCAGACCCTTATATTAATTATATTAAACATGAAACTTTTACTTTTTGCTTTGATATATTATCATGACTTATTTGTGTGAAAATTGATTAGATAGGGTTGTACTGTTTTATCGATTAACGTAAAATTGGAATGACCGAATGACAGAGTAATTTTGAGATATTACTACTGTGGCCTACTTTCAAAATGTGGTCACACGTATCCGATTTCCATTTTCAAAAACAAATTTTTTATAATTTAATTATTGTTCACTCAGCTAGAATTTTTTTTTCCTTTCTGGGCCTCTTTAGGTAGGCCTCTTTGTGAATAGTGTCAGGCCCTTATATTAATTATATTAAACATGAAACTTTTACTTTTTGCTTTGATATATTATCATGACTTATTTGTGTGAAAATTGATTAGATAGGGTTGTACTGTTTTATCGATTAACGTAAAATTGGAATGACCGAATGATAGAGTAATTTTGAGATATTACTACTGTGGCCTACTTTCAAAATGTGATCACACGTATCCGGTTTCCATTTCCAAAAACAAATTTTTTTTATAATTTAATTATCTTAAATAATTTTATATGTTTCTTTTTTTAAGAAATTATAATAATTTGAATAAATTTAATACGCGTTCGCATATGACTAAATAACGACTCCAGCATTGAAGCCAGTAGAATGAAAAAATGTTTAATTATATTCATATTTGTTTCTGAATATGTTTATAATCATTTATTATTTATTTGCTTTCCTCACAATAATTTTTATTTATTATTATCTTCGTTTCCATTTAACTATCAATCTTGAGAAAAAAAATCCCCTATTTAACTGTCATTTACAAATCCAATAAAATAATACTTATTTCTTTCTCTATTTTACTCGTATGTTAATAAATGATATACTATTAAAAATTAATGAGACCAAATAAAATTAAGAGAGATAAAGGATAAAATAAAAAATTTAAAATTTATTTTTATGAAATCAAGAATAATAATTGCATTATTTATTATGTGTACTTTTTGTCCAAATGAATAGTTAAATAGGACCAAAAGTAATCATTAATCTATACTATTACATTAGTATAGAATTTTTAGTTACTCTTCACTCAGCTAGAATTTTTGTTATTCCTTTCTGGGACTCTTTAGGTGGGCCTCCATGTGAATAGTGGTAGGCCATTTGTGGGCTCTTCCACAATATTACAATTCGATAGAATTTTTACTATTCATGGCGAAAATTTTGTTTTCCTGTATTTATGATGGTTTATAAATTAGGATATAGAGTAGCCTTATGAAACAAGTATCATAATTGATTAACAAATGGAATTCTCAGCGTCTGCGTCCACCACGCCTACGTCCACCATGCCGCCGCCACCAAAACCTCCGGATGATAGTGGTGGTAAGACTACAACAACCTTGAAAACCTTCTTCCGGGACAAACTGCTCGGTGGACAGGATCCCCTCCCCCACCGTGAAAAGTCAGATTTGATAAGCAAGAATCTCATGCGAATTGAACTTCATGAGGGGAACAGGCTGCTCCCTAAATGCTACATAGATGACAATATTCTGACTGACCTTTGGAGACCATGGAGAGATGCTGTTTTTGTGAAACTGCTAGGAAAGTCTGTGGGTTTTTTAACCATGAAGGACCGGTTAAAAGCTACTTGGAGAATGAGTGGCTTTGATATCATGGATGTGGGTAATGGCTTCTATATGGTGAAGTTTGACCTTGCTGAGGATAGAGAGAAGATCATTAACGACGACCCTTATATGATTTTTGATCACTATTTGGCAGTGCAACCTTGGACTCCAGACTTTGTGGCTGCAGAAGCTACCATTGGGAGCACACTTGTTTGGATTTGTTTCCCTAGCCTTGGTATGGAGTACTATGATGAAAGTATCCTTTTAGGATTGGCATCTGCAGTGGGTAGGCCCTTGAAAGTAGACTTGATGACCATGAATGCATCTAGAGGCAAGTTTGCAAGGGTCTGTGTAGAAATCGACTTAGACAAACCAGTCGTGGGGAAGGTCTGGTTGAGAGGGCACTGGTACAAGGTAGAGTATGAGGGGCTCCACCTTCTTTGCTCTAAATGTGGGTGTTATGGTCACAGTGGGTAGAAACTGCACCATTAAGCCTCAACCACAACCTACGACGGCGGAGCCTCGGAATGAACCACCGCACGTGGCGGCGCAGCCAACAAGCACAACTCATGAAAACCCTAGCCCCGTAGCCGTGGAGGAAATTACGGGCAATAAGGAAACAAAATCTGTTGCAAATTCCTTGCATGGTGAATGGCTTATAGTTACCAAAAATAGAAAACCCCAAAGAATACGTGGCAAGGTAGGCCCCCGGGAGACTAACGTGAATGGCAATCATGCAAAGGTCAACAGATTTGCCGCTCTGAATAAGGATTCAAATGTCTCAAATAAGGAAGTTTCTGATCATGGAAATTTGGTCAATGAGTCAACCCAATTAAAGTTTGATAGTCCTAAGATTTGGAAGCGAAAGAAGCGGCTACGTAAGGATTTTATTCCACCCTTGCCTAAGATTGTTAGTGAGGACCGCTACGCGAGTTTGATAGGGAAGCTTCACGCGCCAAAGGAGACTCATGACGAGACCAAGCCTGGACAGAATGACAGAGAGGTGTCTATGAGTAAAGGGACGTCTAAGGTAGTTACCTTGATGCACAAACAAAATGACAATACAGACACTGTTGTTCATAAACTACCTCATGATATTCAAACCACTATGCACGTGGAGATGATTTCTGCCAATCACCTTCGTTTTCTGGAGGAGCCAGAACCACCTGACTTGGGGAGGGTCATATCTATTGCCAAAGAATCAGAAGCAGCACAACATTCAAACGAAACCCACGAGGTGGAAGAGGTAGTTGAGGTGGAAGAGGAGGATGAAGACTCAGAGATGGTGCCAACAACCTTATAAAGAGGTTACTCTCTCCTCATCTTTTTGTTATCTATGATTCCTTTTAAAAGTTTCACTGTTCTTTCGTGGAATGTTAGGGGCGTCGCTAACAAGCAAAGTCAGAGACATGTTCAGGATCTGATCCATAGACACTCTCCTTCCATTTTAATTCTTTGTGAGACTCATGTTCCTTTTATCAAGACGGAGGCATTCTGGGCACGTGTTGGCTATAAAAAAAGTGGCTATTGAGGAGGCTAGGGGCCATGCAGGTGGTATTTGGGTGTTATCTCCTTTGACAAGCACCTTCTCATTTCAAATTATTGACTCTGGACCCCAGGCTATTTTCCTTAGAGTATCAGCAGGAACGACCAGCTGGGTGTGTACAGCTGTATATGCTAGTCCCACTCCATGCATGCGACTACAGCTATGGAACCACCTCAAGCAATTGCAATCTGCTATCAACCACTCATGGCTTCTCATTGGTGATTTCAACGATATTGTTCTCTCCTCTGAGCAGCGTGGAGGCCTTTTCAACCACTCCCGGGCAGCCGCTTTTCTTAGTATGATGGACACTTGTTCTCTCTTGGACCTGGGATTTTTCGGAAGTAAATTTACTTGGCACCGTCCTGGACCAGGGGGCAACTTACTTTACAGAAGATTAGATCGTGCTATTGCTAGCCATGATTGGCGTCTCTCCTTTCCGGAAGCTTCCCTGGAACATCTATGTAGACTTCATTCAGATCACTGCCCTATTTTCCTCAGGTGTGGACACATGCATAAAAAGGGTCATAATAGACCCTTTCGTTTTGAAGCATCATGGGCTACTCACCAAGATTATGAACCTCTAATTTCCCGTGCTTGGGATTCCCACAGAGGTGACGTCCTCCTGGCTCTTCGACAGGTGCAAAATGATTCCATTGATTTTAATAAAGATAAATTTGGAAACATCTTTGTGAGGAAGAGGAAGATTGAATCTAGACTCAAGGGCATTCAACGAGCTTTGGAGAGGGTGGGCTCTTCTGATCTCCTACGCACCCAGGCGCAACTCCAAAATGATTATAACCAAATCCTCTTCCAGGAGGAGGTTTTTTGGTTCCAGAAGTCTAGAGAAAACTAGGTGAAATTTGGCAATCGGAATACTTCTTTTTTCCACACACAAACTGTTGTTCGGAGGAAAAGAAATCGCATTCATGGCCTCCATATCCCCTCAGGGGAGTGGTGTATAGATGATGAGATCTTGCAAAAGTCAGCCATTGATTTTTATCGGGATCTGTTTTGGTGTCAAAGAGGCTTCTCTGTTATTATCCCGACCCCGACTATGCCCCGACTTCAAGAGGAGTGCATCCAGCAACTTTTAAAACCCGTGACCAAAGAGGAGGTGGAATTAGTTTTGAAATTCATGAAGTCCTATAAAGCTCCGAGTCCGGATGGTTTTCAACCAATCTTTTTCAAGCTTTATTGGCACATTGTAGGTGATGACGTTTGGCAGTTGGTGAGTGATGCTTTCCAATTCGGTCGCATAAACCCAAGTCTGGCTGAGACTCTCCTAGTCTTGATCCCTAAAATTGACCACCCTCAGTCCTTTAAAGACTTCAGGCCTATAAGTCTTTGTAATGTGGTCTACAAACTGATCACGAAGGTGCTTGTCCAGAGATTGCGACCTTTTTTGAATAACCTTATTAGCCCTCTTCAGAGTAGCTTTATCCCTGGGAGAGGGACATCTGATAATGTGATTATTCTTCAGGAAGTTCTTCATCTCATGCACTCTTCAAAGAGTAAGAAAGGTGATCTTGTGTTTAAGTTAGACTTGGAGAAGGCATATGATAGAGTTGACTGGGACTTCCTCCGGAACACCCTTATAGAGTTTGGCTTCCCCTCTTCCACGACAAGTCTCATCATGAGTTGTGTCACCTCCTCCTCTCTTTGCCTACTTTAGAATGGTTGCAGATCTCCTCATTTCTCTCCCAAGAGGGGGCTTCGCCAAGGTGACCCACTATCCCCTTATCTCTTTGTCTTGTGTATGGAAAAATTAGGCCTGATGATTTCTGAGGCAATTGATAAAAAAAATTGGCTCCCGATTAAAGTTGACAAAGTTGGTCCATCCATTTCTCATCTGTTTTTCGCTGACGATTGTCTATTGTTCATGAAAGCCAAGAATAAGCAGGTTCACTTTATGACTAATTTATTATAGAATTTTTGCAATGCCTCGAGATTGAAAATTAATTTGCATAAGAGTCGGGCTCTTGCCTCCAAGTATGTCCCAAATAATAAAAAGGAGCAGTTTTCTCAGATTTCAGGAGCTCGTTTTACTTCTAATTTGGGTAGATATTTGGGGTTCACTGTCTTTCAAGGTAGACCCAAGAAAGAATATTTTAATGGGGTGCTGGATCGTATAAATAGTAAGCTCTCCTCTTGGAAACAAAGGATGCTCAATAAGGCTGGAAGGATGACCCTAGTCAACTCGGTTCTAGCTGCTATTCCTATGCATACCATGTAGGCCTATTGGATCCCTCAATCTGTTTGTAACAAAGTGGATTCCATTGCCTGAAACTTCCTTTGGAAAAATCAACAGAATAGAGGTCTGCACTTGGTGGCTTGGGACAAGATTGTTCGTCCTAGGAGGCATGGCGGGCTTGGTGTTAGGATGGCCCGGTTACAAAATATCTCCCTGTTGGGCAAGCTCATTTGGGCTTTATTGCATGAGGACAAGCTATGGGTCCGTATTTTGAGAAACAAATATTTGAAGCATTCTAACATTTTGGATGCGCGCAAGTCCCCTGGGTCCTACATTTGGACTTCAATCCTTAAGGCCCGTGATCAGCTCCGAGACGGATTCACCTTCAAAGTGGGCAACGGGGAGTCTAACCTTTGGGACCACGATTGGGTTGGCAATGGGCGTCTATGCGACCAGGTGCCTTATGTTCACATCCATGATTTGGATAAAAGAATTATAGACGTGTGGTCTGGTGAGGAGTGGACGCTAGAGCAGTTGTGGACCGCTTTGCCTTCCAACCTTATTGATCAAATTCGAGCTCTTAGGCCTCTCTTTAATGCTACTGTTGCGGATACTGTGGTTTGGAATGGCTCCCTGTCTGGGCAATATTCAGCCAAGGACGGCTATACCTGGCTGCTCCATAATGTTCTTCAGCCTGTTTCTACTTCATGGTCATGGATTTGGAGATTGAAAGTGCCAGAGAATATTCGGATTTTTGTTTGGCTCATCTGCCATAAATCCCTCCCCACTCAATCTGTTCTTTCCCATAGAGGTATTCCGGTCTCTTCCCTATGTTCCAGATGTGGTGTCAACGATGAGAGTAACCTTCATTGCCTTAGGGACTGCATTAAAGCCAAAGGAATTTGGAATGCTATGGGATTTTCATCTTCTGCATCCTTTTTTGCTCTTGATTCAGCACAGGATTGGATTTCGAAGAACATCCAACAAGATCCTATCCCCTTCCTCTCCACTCTTTGGCAAATTTGGCGTAATAGAAATAAAGCAATTTTTAATCTTCAAGAGACCTCTATCTAGGAGCCTGTTGCCTCAACCAATTCTTTAATTTCTATTACTCGTAAAGTTTTTTTGCTGGATGGTGTTGTGGATCAGCGCCCTCCTCGGCTTGTGAAATGGAGAGCCCCTTTGGATGACCAAATTGCCATTAACACTGATGGTAGTGTCAATCAACATGGCATGGGCTTTGGGGGTATCTTACGAAATGCTAATGGTTCTTGAATTAAAGGCTTTTATGGGCACTTACACAATAGTGACATCCTGCGTGCTGAGCTTTATGCTGTGTGGAAAGGGTTAGAGCTGTGTTGGAGACTAAATTTCAGGAACGTACTTTGCCTTTCGAACTCTCTTCTTGCTGTGGAGCTTGTTCAGAAAGGAGTGGACCGGTTTCATCACTATGCAGCTATTATCTGTGAGGTGAGAGCTTTACTTGATAGAGACTGGAATGTAGAGGTTGTTCATACCCTCAGAGAAGGTAACCAGACTGCGGACTTCTTGGCTAAGAAAGGAACCTTAGAGCTCTCCTCGTTCATTCTTCTTCATGACCCCCCTGTGGAGTTAAGGGATACCTTGCTGGCTGACTCCCTCGGGACCAGTTTTGTTAGAACTTAGTTTCTCTTTTTCTTGTGTTTTCCTCTTTTGTTTCCCTTCCATCACCAAAAAAAATATAGAGTAGCCTTCTATTTAGAGTTATTTTTTTGGTACACGTAAAACTATATTTGGTGTTCATGATGGTTTATAGATTATGAGATAGAGTAGTTTTGCTATGGATTAGATTAGTGGAGTAATACACTGTTCTTAATGTTTTTTTTTATATTTTAATATGATAGAAAAGGAAAAAAGAGAAAAAAAAATTAGGTGTGAAAAAAATGTAAAATAAATGAGTGTGAAAAAAAATCATCCCTCTTTTTTTAAGAGTATTACAACTTTGGCACCTTATTTTTAGGGTGTGGTAAGTGTAGAAAAAAAGAGATAAAAAAAAAACAAATAAATAATGAGAGATAACATGAAAAATGTGCTAATTTATGTGATAAGAAAGGAATAGAGAGATAAAAAATGGTGTACGAGATAAAGTGTAAAACTTTATACCTCAATTTTAGGGTGTGACAAGTGTAGAAAACAATATTAAAACTTTTTAAAAAATATATTAATACTTTGACATCTTATTTTTGGGGTGTGATAAGTGTAGGAAAGAGAAATAGAGATGAAAAATGAAGACAATGAAAGTGTGATAATTGATGTGATGGAGGGATAGAAAAAAATGACGTAGAAAAGAAAGTGTAAAACTTTTACACCTCATTTTTAGTGTGTGAGAAGTGTATGAAAGAGAAAGATAAAAATAAAATGAAGAGAAATAAGTTAAAAATGTGATACAAAAGAAAAAGAGATATATAAGTAAAAAGTAAGTGTGAAAGAAAGTGTAAAATAAAGAATTGTGAAAAAAAAATCATTAGTTTTTTAAAAGTATGAAACATTGACAACCCATTTTTAGGGTGTGAGAAGTGTATGGGAAAGAGAGATAGGAAGAAAAAAATAAAGAGAGAAAATGTGAAAAAAAGTGATAATTAATGTAATAGAAAAGGAATGGGATGGAAAAAAAATATGTGCTAAAAGATCTCATATATTTTAGTATTAAACTAGCAAGTATGTTGTATATTAAGGGTGTGTTAGGTTTAGCGTTGGAACGTGATAAACTCATGTTTCCAATGCTACAAAAGATCTCATATGTTGAGAGATCCAAACTTAAATTTGGCCACTTCTCAACGCTAAACAAAACATGCACTAAAAAATATTTTGTGAAATTAAAAAAAATTAAAAATATAACCAATATAAAATAATTTAAAAAACTATATTTTAAAATATTCATAAATTGATTCAACTAATAAAAAATTATTTTACCAATAATTTGTTCCAATGTATTTATCTAACATTCATTTATATTTTTCTCTACAAATTTTAAAATTAAATTACCCTGATTAAAAGTAAAAAACAATTAAAACATATGTATAAAATTAATAGAATTGATACAAAATTATTCTACTTTCAAGGCTTAATTGCATTTTTTGTCCCCCTATTATCATCAATTCGCGATTTTGGTCCCCATACTTTTTTTTTTCGCGATTTTGGTCCCCCTATTATTCCAAATTCGCGATTTTGGTCCCTATAACACATAGATTTTGAAAATAGGGGACCAAGATTTTGAACTAAATTGCGAATTTAGAATAATAGGGGGACCAAAATCGCGAAAAAAAGTAGGGGGACCAAAATCGCGGATTGATGATAATAGGGGGACCAAAAGTGCAATTAAGCCTACTTTCAATACAAATAAATTAAAATATAAAAAAGATAAGAATTAAAAGATAGTTAATCGAAAATTATTGTATGTGTCATTTTATTTTTTACATTAGTTATTATGTAAAAAATTATTGTTTAAAATTTGATAGACCATTAGTGTAAATGATAAAAATACTAATAAATATATTAGAATATAAACATAATAAAATATAAATACAATAAAGAAAATATTAATAGTTTATTTGGTTAAATATATTTTTTTTGGAAGTATGTTTTTATATTTATTTTTACTTTAGTTCTTAAAAAGTCCTTATTTTTAAGAAAAATACAGTGCATCTTTAGTTTCATTTCGGTATTTCTTTAAGGCATTTTAAATATAAAAAATTTAAAAATTTGAAAGTACTATTTGTAAAAAACATAATATTTTTAAAAGTAAGAAATATATTTAAATTTATTTTTTAATAGTTTCATTATTTTATGATAATAATTACTCTAATATTAAAATTATATATAAAAATTTAAAAACAAAACTACACTACATGTGCTGATGTGCACCAAAGATTATTACATCTATTTGTGTTAATCTTATTTTAATAATTATATTTGTGTTAATATTTATAAATCGTGTAATGATATTCTATTTTCTTTTTTTTGTCACGTAAGATTTTTTGATACATCTTTCAAATGCTTACTTTTTCTAATGATACTTTTTTATTTTATAATAAATACCATATAAGTTTTAACTTGAAATGGAAGAGTCATATTCAATGTTAAACTTTTACAATTGTATTCATAATTAAAAACTATTTATAGACATACCAAGTAAGAGACACGTTAAATGATAAATTAATAACAAAATAGCATGGCAATTATATGTATCTATTTATATATTGTTTGCTCTTTTAATCACCATATTAAATTTTAAATACTGAAATTTGATAAATACTCCATTTTTATTTTGAAATGATTTTGAAATGCAATATATAAAACGAACCTTATATTTTATATTTATATGTATTATTATACATTTATAGTAAATGATATTACATATCATATTAATGTTAACATAAATTATTAATGATGTATAAAAAGTATTATGAAATAGAATATATGATCCGTGCATCGCACCGGATGCATACTAGTATTTTTCAAAATTCAATACATAACTTCTTGACTAATATAAGAAATATTTCAATACTTATTTTTAAATATATAGAGTAATTATTTTACTTTATTTTTTATTACTTATTTTAAAAATTAATTTATGACAATATTTTTCTTTTTATATTTTTTTATTAATCTTACTTTACTTCAAATATTTATATTATTTAATTATTATATATATAATAAGCGAGCGATTCACGAGCTCTTAATGTCAAACTTATAAGGCTTGGGCTTGACTCATTTAAATAATCAAGCACAATCTTAAGCTTGGGCTTGTTTGTTTAATTAAACAAACAAGCTTGATCGAGCATTTAATGAGCCGAGCTCAAATAATTCACCAATAGCTCAGTTCATTTACTGTGACACCCTTCTACCTCAACACTTATATAATAATGTAGCGGAAGACTTTCGAAAATATAACAAGTTCAATTGGGTAAAAAGGTTCACATAACTCTTTATTCGAAAACCTCATTATTTCGAAAGAATAAAAGAATAAAAATAGAATTCAAATGTACTCAAATACTCAAGCAGCGGAATCTCTAAAATAAAATAATTAAACTTCCTACTCGTCGTGCAAGGCATCCAAAAGGGTTTATAAAAATATTCCTAATTAAAAAAAAACATAAAGAACACCCCAACAGTATGCCCTGATGTCACATGTACCAGAGCAACACTCCCTTTAATTAAACTCGACACCAAAGGTGTCATCACCATTACCTGAAACAACAACAGTAACAGTGAGGAAAGAACTCTAACTCATATATACACATAGGAGGCTACCCTATCCTCACCCACATATAATCAATATCATCATTAACCACACCACGTACCCAAACAACAAGTAATCCATCAAATAACAATCATCTATGAACTCACTTAACAGCTCATCAATATCATCATATAAATCTCACAACGTCATTCACCAAAGAAAGCACATACTCTATTCTCAACACAATATACTCATTTCATCATTATACTCATAACATCATCATATAACCCATTTATATCATCATATATAACACAGATTCATCCATCATCCTATAACTCATTTCATCATCATTTATAACACATATTTATCCATCATCACATACACCAAAATTCATCAACATCGTCAATCTCATCACCCTCATCAATACTCTCCCGAGTTGCACTCGCCCCTCTCTAGGCTTATGCTCCTCGGTACCAACTCTCCCAAGACGCACTCGCCCCTCTCTAGGCTTATGCTCCTCGGTACACACTCTCCCAAGTCGCACTCGCCCCTCTCTAGGCTTATGCTCCTTGGTACAAACTCTCCCCAAGTTACACTCGCCTCTCACTAGGCTCATGCATCCCGAGAACAAACTCTCCCCGAGTTACACTCGTCTCTCTCTAGGCTCATGCATCCCGAGTACAAACTCTCCCCGAGTTACACTCGCCTCTCTCTAGGCTCATGCATCCCGAGTACAAACTCTCCCCGAGTTACACTCGCCTCTCTCTAGGCTCATGTAACCAAGTACAAACTCTCCCCGAGTTACACTCGCCTCTCTCTAGGCTCATGTAACCGAGTACAACAACAAATTCACCACAATTATATGCAACATGTAATTATTCATCATTAGCAACTCCCCGAATTACACTCGCCTCTCTCTAGGCTCATGCAATCCGAGTACCACCACTCACATGCTCAATGCATGATCAATCAACATAAGATTAAATGCATCATCCTCAACAACATAACATTATCATCAACAACATTAATCATCACACATCTCATACATCATTATCAATTCACTTAGGATCTCAAAATCCACTCTGGTAATCGATTACCAATCTCCAGTAATCGATTACCTGCAAACAAGGTCTCTGGTAATCGATTACAACCACCATGTAATCGATTACCTGCAACCAAACACTCCGGTAATCGATTACAGCACCCCTGTAATCGATTACCCACAGACAACTCTCTGGTAATCGATTACAGCACCCCTGTAATCGATTACCTGCAAGCACACAGTGCTTCTAGGTTACCTAGAACACTCTGGTAATCGATTACCACTCCTGGTAATCGATTACCCGCGACGCAGATCGCAGAATTCACGATCTCCAACCCCTCAAACTCATCCAATCAATCCCTAATCAATCTCTTTCGTCTAAACATCATGCATAATCATTATTAACATCAATTACTCCGTAAATCAACAATCAATTACAGATTATACCCTCAATTCATCAAAACCCCCATTTCTCAATCCCTAATCACCCCTTTTTCAATTATTCTCAATATCATCTTTATTCTTATTCAATAAGTCATCAATAGACATACAATCACCATAAATCAACAGATTATATCATTCATTCTTAATTATGCATTCATCCATACGAATTTAGAGCCTTTAGAGGGTCTTATGGTTGCCCCCACTACCTAAACACCCCCTACATGCACATACAAGGAACACCCTTTTCCCCCCGTTACCTTGTAGTGGAGATCGAACAACAAGGAAGATTCTTTCTTGGTTCTTGATGATCACTCTCCAACAATATCCTCTTGATATGTAGTTTTTCCCCTCCTTGGCTCTTCACTCTTCGACGATTTGAAAAATAAGGATTTGGATGAATTGGTACCCTTTCCTTATTTGAATACTTATACGCTTAATGGGCTTGGGCCCATCCTCTACCCACTTATCCTATTTATTACTTTTATTAATTCTTATTAGATAACTCTTACTCGTTAAATATATTAATTTTATTAATATTATTTACTTATTTATTTATTTCTTCTACTCTGTTAATTATCCTTAATTTTATTTTACTTAATAAAATTCAGGATGTTACATTTACAGCCCTAACAACAACCTTGTTGAAGCAATCCAACATGACTTGGTTTTGTGACAACGAATCCATGCCAAGGATCAGGTCAATGCCCTTTAGGGGTAAACAAATCAAATCAACCTCGAAGGCCCTCTCTTGTATAACAATTGGGCATTTTAAACAAACAAGAGAAGTGGAAATTGCCTCTTTGGCCGAAGTAATAACATTTAGGTGAAATGTAACATCCCGAAAATTAGGACTCTAAGAAATGTAAGAGGAATCACAGGTTAAGGACTCTGTTCAGAGGGAGAGAATAGGAATTTAAGAAAGATTATGAGTTCTAGAGAGAATCCTAAATGTGGAGTCCAACATTAAGTCCCTGTTTTCAATCATAAATGAACTTAGGAGAAAATTAAGCTAGGACATGGGGGAGTAAGTTTTAGTAGTGAGGAAAAAGGGGAAAAACACTATGATTAGTGTATTTTTATAGACACTTAGCACCTTTAAACTTAGCCTTATTGGATTGAATTAATTATTTATATCATTGTTCACTTGGAATGTACCCCGTTGGGCTTCAATTAAAGTTGTTGCTTAATTTTGGATTTTAAGCCTAATGACCTTTGTGCACTAATTTGATGATATCTAGAGTTGTAGGTGGACGATTTAGGTGATTCAAGTTGTATTAGAAATCTAAGATTCAAGGCTTCAATTTTATATGCTACATTACAATAATACTGTCTCATTTTCGCTCCAGAGAGTCTCATTTTTTCTTAAGCGAAGAATTTCTCGCTTGAGCGAAAATATCAGCAAAAATAGGGATTTGGAATGCTGTCATTTTCGCTTGAGCGAGAAATCCTTCGTTCAAGCGAAAATTTAGCAGAATGCCACTGTCTTAATTTCACTCAAGTGAAATTATTTCACTTCAGCGAAAATACGCGAGGTCAATTTTTAAAAACAGAACCTAAGGGTCATTTGACCCATTCTAACTCTTTTCCCCTATCTCCCCCTTGCCCTAGCAGAGGAAAAAAAAAGAGGAAGAAGAAGGAGAAGCCTAGCTTGGAGTCCCAACCAAGAGAGAAGCGTAAAATCATCACTCTCCATCCCTCCAACATCTCCATTCTACTCTTGAGGTGAGTGTGGTTCACCCACTTACTTTCATTCTTGTATGAGATCCTATGAATGTCCCCTATTCATACTTCCCTTGCTTATTTTGCTTGATTGTGGTTGATTAGAGGTTAACATAAGGTTGATGGTTCGATTGCTTGCTTTGTATGCTCTAACACTAGGTTTGAAGGTTAGGGTTTTGCTTGAAATTCACATGATGATGATTAGGCTTTAGAGGAGTTATGCACTCATGGTAATACTCGTGTTCATGCACTTGTTATCAATTTTCATGTTCTTAAACCCTAATCATGTAAAAAGGAAATTATGGGTCTTTGGACCACATGTTTTAAGGAGGAATTTATGGGTCTTTGGACCTCATTTTTAAGAGGAAATTATGGGTCTTCGGACCTCATGTTTTAAAGAGGAATTCATGTTGTAAGCTAAAATATATCATGGTTTAAGGGTAAGTTCCTCTTGGCCTTCAGGAACGACGATTCCTATTAGTCCGAGCTCAGTCTAGCCTCATGTAAAGTGAAAAGACCCATAGGGTGTTGGATTAAACACTTGAGGACTAACATTGTATTGATTGTCGTTGTCTTTATGACTTGATTGAGGTTATGGAATGTTGTGGCATATCATTTGCTCGACTTCCCCACATTGTATGCTTTAATCACACTCACTGGGACTTTAGTCTCACCACACATTATGGCTTTTATCTAGATATGCAGGGTTCTCGACCGGATGCTTGACCAGGGAGTTGGGAGCTCATGGGTGGGCTATGCCTTGGCCACGGTTTATTTTGATTTAGCTGATATCTTTTGTATAGGCATTATTCTTGTTGTATTCTTTGTGGGATATCATGTTACATGTGTAACCCTTAGGGGTTCTCATTTTATTCTTTCAGAGCACATGTATAATAGTATCCCAACCATATGCCTATTTATTTGTGTATTATGACCTATTGAGCCACTTGTCGGCAATTCACCTTGATTATTAAACTTGTGTATTTATTTGAGGCTTAAGTAACGTTGGACTACCTAAGCAATTAATGTATATGATTGTATGTCAATATCGATAATGGTGCGAAATAATTTCATAAATTTGGGAATAGTGCTTCTAACGAGCATTATTCTTATATCCAGAAATTAGGACGTTACATGAAAGGGTAAAGAGATGGCATGCAAACTTAATTCCTTCACACAATCAATAACAATAAATGAATGATTTTCCCTAGAGTCATACAGTGCAATCAAGATTTTATCTTTAAATAAACATGTACCTTGCATTAGATTGTCGGCCTTGGCAGCCGCTTCCCCACTAAGGCTAAAGACTCTCCCGGTGATTTGGGGTTTGGCGAGATCCTTCCTCTTTGGGCTCTTATTCTTCATGTGGCTTGGCTCCCGGCAGTAGTAGCATTTCTGCTACCCAAGGAGACACCCCCTTGTGGTTCCTCTCGCACTTGAAGCACTTGGGCATCTCCCCATGTTTCTGAGTGGGGCGGATGACCAAGTTGGTGTTTCCCTGCCACTTGGGCTTGGAGCCCTCTCCCTGGATGGGGTCTTCAAATTTCCTTTCGCCCTTGAGGTCAACAGGCTTAGGTACCTCAATCTCTTTCATGTTCTCCTCAGCAATGAGGAACTTGTTGACCAGAGTGGAAAAGTCTCTGATTTCCATGGTCCTCACTGCCCTTTTAATCTCAGGCCTCAAACCTTGTTCCAAGTGGGTGCACCTCCACTCCTCATTCGGATGGACTTGGAGAAAGCGGGAGTATTTGGACAACTCCTCAACCTGGCTACTTACTGGCCCACCGTCATACTCCCCTGCTTGAGCTGAAGGAACTCAGTTTCCTTCTGCTTCCTCACATTTGCTAGAAAATATTTCTCTAAAAAGGCGGTCTCGAACTGCTCACAAAGAATAGGAGCCCCAGGTGTGCCAAACTTGGCACTCGCCCCGTGCCACCAATCTCAGCCTCCCCCCAGAGCATGTAGGATGCATATGACACCTTCAGCTCCTTAGAACACCTCATGACTCTAAAAATCCGGTTGAGATCCTTGAGCCATTTAGCTGTAGCTTCAAGGTCATAGGCCCCAGTGAAAGGGGGAGGGCTATGTTTTCGAAACTCCATGAGACCAAGCACAAATAGGTCTACTACCTGAGGTGGAGGCATTCCCGTTGGTTGGCGATGAAGCTCCTGCAACATAACAGCGTTAGCAGCAGCCTGGTCCCGGTTAGACGCCGCTTGATCCCCCATTATGTTTAATAAATTTAGTTTTTAATAGATTGTTAAAGTTAATTTTACTATATATATAATATATATATATATATATATATAGATATAATTTTGGATCAAATTTACACCTAAAAAATATATAAAAAAATTGGATTTATTTTTTTATGCTTAAATAAGTTTTTGCATATCTTTCATTTTATTTTTGAATTTTTTGTATCAAAGAATCACATTTGAATCTAAATTATTCTCATCCTTCTAAATATATTTTACTATTTTGAACGAAGAATTATATATCATTATAGCTTTTTAAAACGAGTCAAATATGTTATTTTAAATTCATTAGGGATATTTTCTTATTTCATTTTATAAAAAAAGGGGTTCAATTTTTACATTTAAGTATTCATTCTTAAATATGAGTCCTTCTTAGATTAACATATCGAAATCTCATATTAACTCTTATTCTAATGGTTCTTTCATGATAATTTACACAATTTTTTATTTTATTTTAAAATTATAAACTAATCAGAAAGTTTCTTATGATTACGAAAGTTAGGATCCACACTAAAGGCTTGATTTTTTTCTTATCCTTTGAATTTGTTTTTAAAATTTAAAATATATTAATTAAAAATCACACTAATATTTTTCATATAATATATAGTCTCGTTATTCTTTAAATAATTTTATTTAATTTTAAAATATATATTTTTATACTTAATTTCTTAAAAAATTATTTTAAAAATACCAATGAAATAATAATGTTATCTATATTCTATACATTACATGATATCATCAACCTAGTTTTTCGAAAAAAGAAATGTAATAACCCATTGACAAGCTACTCTACAATACACCATACCCAGAAGCGTTAGAATAATATCCCACGTGTTTAACTCCTTCCAAAATACACGCATGTAAATAGGCTTTCATTTAATTTACTGTAGATTCAATATCCGATTAGAAAGGCTGAATTTTTCTACCACAACACTTCCCACATCACCCAACCCATCACTTTTCGCGGCTTAATTTTCTCCACATGTCACTAACCCACCTAACCTAAGAAAACCATCATCGTGTATAAATAACTACCAAAGTAGCTTTCTTTCTAAGCTCTCATTCTCTCGCCACTCCCTGCACTTATGTAGTGACATTTTGTGCCTCTTGATATTGACCTGATATTTGTACCATAAGGATTCAACATTTTTGAATTACCATCTGTAAGTATCACTCACTTTTTCAACATTTTATTCTAATATTTTCATACAATTATAATTAGAATGTGACCAGAACACATGCTAGTTGATGAATACTCATATTATGCCTATATATATCATTTGTTGGTTTTATTTTTATTTAATGTGGGTGTTTTTGTTCCTTTGTGATGGTGGTTAATTAATTTGTTCTTTGGCTGCTTGAAATGGTGAAAGGTTAGGAGCTACATGGACAACAAAGAGCTAAGCTTAGTTTTGTGATCTATAAACAATTACATTAAAGGACCATGGATCCTTTATGTGAGTTATGTGGGGTTGTAAGAGCTGTCGTTTACTGCAAGCCTGATTCTGCTCGTCTCTGTTTGGATTGCGATGTATGTGTGCACGCTGCTAATGCTTTATCTTGTAGGCATCCTCGTTATCCCCTGTGTGGCAAGTGTAATTGCCAACCAGCAATTGTCCACTGCTTGGACAATAAATTGTCTTTATGTCAATGTTGTGACTGGGACCAACATAACTGTTTGTTGTTGGGACACAAGCATCAAACTTTGAATTGCTATACGGGTTGTCCCTCTTTTACTGAGTTTCCGATGTTATTGTCCTATGTGCTTGATGCTACTTCCTCAGATGGCTCAGATCATGGTGGGGGATCACTTAATACATTGCAAAAAAATGATAGTTGCATTAGCAAGTGTTTGGAGCAGCTCGAAAATGGTAGCTCATTTGATTTGGTGAGTAACAAGTTGAATGAAAAAGAACCATGTGCCAAATATGAACCATGGATGGAGCAAGCTTCCACTATTCCATCAAATCCAAATTACAAGAACATATCAAAGGTATTACCTTTTACTGGTTTTTCTTTTCATTTTTTGCTATCAGTAACATGTACATTAGTTTTACTGATAATGCTCACTTGATTGACATGTACATAGTGTATTTCATTATTTCACAGGATAACGTACTATAATAATGACAGAAGTGGTTAGAACTTGCACTATCAGAACTAGTAACGTACTTTGTATGTTTGACCAGTCCTCCTAACAACACTCTATTATCCTTCTTAACCATGAGTTGATCCAAGTTTTTTTTTTCTTATAATTGTGATTTTTTCAACTTTTCAATTGCAGGAACATTCAAATGTTAATGATCTACTAATGCATGATGAAGATGATCTCAGCATGGAGAGTATTCTAATTAACTTTGAAAATAGTGCTGAAATGTTTGATTGTTCTCAAATTGCCACAAAAAACCACTTTGATAATGGAGGAATGGGTTGTGAGTTAAAGGAAAACAACATATCAATTTCAGAATCTAATACTCTCATTAAGAGTGTCATGGAGGTTAAAACAAATATATTTTCTTATATTTTTCCGCTATCTAAAGATTCTTGTCCATACATTCTTTACTGTGATGCAATTTCATGAAACTAATTGTCATTGATATAATTGTTTTAGGAATCATCACCAATCCATCATGACTATGAGGCATTTCAGTCATTCAGGACTAGTGACTCAACTAGTGTAATGTTGGGACTCAATGGTAACACAAATTGTGTACTTATGCATCCATGCTTCAATGACAACATCAACAAAGGATTTCCTCAAGGCCAAGACTATTCAAGCATATCTCTTTCATTACCAAAAATCAATGGTGAAATTAATGGCACTGATTATCAAGATAGTGAATTACCACCAATGTTTATGGTAGGAGAATCCCCATGGGAATCAAATTTGGAGGGTACATGCCCACAAGCCAGGGAGAAGGCTAAAATGAGATACAATGAGAAAAAGAAAACTCGAAGGTAAATCTTTTAATTCTTTGCATGTATCTTATCATGCGGATTCCTAAGGTAGTTTTCTTATTTCTTATGTGCAGGTTTGGTAAGCAAATAAGGTATGCATCTCGCAAAGCAAGGGCCGATACAA
Organism: Sesbania bispinosa; assembly: GCA_026901365.1. NCBI lineage: Eukaryota > Viridiplantae > Streptophyta > Magnoliopsida > Fabales > Fabaceae > Sesbania > Sesbania bispinosa. Next base: position 1,041,770 of record QLOH01000268.1, read on the forward strand.
GAAAACGCGTGAAAGGTAGATTTGTGAAAGTAAATGATGCAAGTGATTGTGATCCTCAAGGGGCAGGGGACTTCTAACCATATTATTTGCAACCATTATCATTTCCAAGCAAGATATGGTTCTAATTGGTAAGGCATTTAATGTATTTAAATAATTTTTCATACCTGATTACTTATATGATTGATACAAATCTATTAAAACTTTTAATAGATTGCTCAATCAAGGCATTATTTACCTTTAGATGAAAACAAATCTACGAAAGTGGTTTTACATTAGGAAATTACATAAGAGATTGCATATATAACAGGGTATTGAATTTAATTTATTATATGTAGGAAGTTTAAGAGGTAACGGGCATGAGACATAGAGGAGCAAGAAGTTTGAACAGATTCAAGTTGCATCAATGTCAATTTCATTTCAGGCACACAGAGGGTAAGATGAATACTTTTTATACATAAAACCTTTTTCTTTTCAAATTATAAAGGATTTGAATTGAATACCTCTACTGATGCCTATTCTATCTTTATAACTTGAATAATATCCAAGTGGATATCAAATAACTATTAATTTAGTGCCTGAATCCTGCTAAATATATGTAGTTCCTAATTTTTTTACCATTTACTTTTGCTCTGTAACAAATAAGATAAGACCCTTTTCTTGCATAAATATTAAAATTAGATGTAGCATACATTTTTCCCTTTTCTGTTGCAAATTTCAGGGTAATGATTTTTTAAATAATCTTAAATTTGGATTTTATTGTTTATATTATTTATAGGTCCATGTTGTTTTATCTTGTTTTCAGAGGAGATTATTCATCTTGATTTTTAGCAGTTGAGGGACAACATATTGTGTGTCTTAAACAAAAACCATCTCGTAAAGAATAAAAAGAAAGTAACTACATGCTACAGACGCCTCATATTTCTGCCTTCAGTTTGTTCATCCCTTAATGTAAGGATAAACTTATAGACAACGAAATGTAATATAATTACCTTGCTTCATCATCTTTTGGCAACTCTTGATTTTATATATTTTCATTAGAATAAAGAGCATGGTCGACTGTTGATGAGAGCCTATTGATGTTGAATAGCTTAGAGCCATTTTCACTTGGAGCAATCACAAGCATCTTTGACAACTCATGTATTTCCTTAACAATCATAATGTTCAGTATAACTCCATGCTTTCTTTGAGAAACGCTTATTTCAGTTTTAATAATTGTACAAACATCATTGCTTTGTCTTTAAGGAAATTTTGTTTCTTTTATAACACTGGAGATTTTAATTATTATTTACTTGTTTTGTGCCAATTTCATTACTATCATAACAAAAAATGTTGAAGTGTGATTAAGGGGAAAAGACTCATCATAACATGTTTTAAAACTATTCTAACATGAAAAAAGAAGAAAGAATATGTTATTAGTAAAAAAAAAACTACTTACTATTCTAAGTTACTTGATATGAGACCCAACTTAATTAATACAATCTAATTATGGTCAACATAATGATAAGTATCTATTCCGCAAGTTTACATTGAATTTCTATAAGATGACACATTTAATCTTTAAATTTTAAATCAAACACGAGCAACTAGATCATAATGGATTTCTATTGAATGTCACATTTGATCTTTGAATTTTAAATCAAACACGAACAATTCAATATGACATGGATGATTAAATACTAAAGATTTGCAAGCTTGCAACTTATTTTGATAGGGAATACATTTAACCTACAAAAACTTGTTAGAAGTAAGGAGACTCTGGAAATATATATTTTTTTAATCAAGAAACGAAATATCAAAAGTTGTATAAGATACCGATATTTTAGCATCAACTACTAGACAATAAAAACATCCTCAGGTAAGTCATATGGATATTTTGATCGATGTTTGGCTATAGTACCATACTTGATAGTGATTAGTTATCTTATATAATTAAGTAATTTTATAGAGAAATTGGAATGTGTTTAGAAAAGTGTTTTTCTATCAAATTTCCTTAATAGTCTCTAATTTTTTTAATGAATAATAATAATTATGATCTCACCAACATTTTTATGCAATAATTTTTTATTGGAAATCAATGCTAATATTTATTTCAATTTTTCAATGTTTCTGGATTATTAACAAAGTCATGAATTATATTGTTGTTACAATTGTAAATTATTTATATTTATAACAGTGTAGAAGACTAAGGTTATGTTTCTATTGTCACATGAATAAGTGCTATAATATTTTATTATTTTTATATTTTTTTGGTTATAAGGAAAAGAGAGCAAACAAACACAACTAAACACTAATAACTAACAGGAGCATAGGAATAATATGTGAACACTACTATTATTTTTTGTATACGTCAAAGTAAAAGTAGTCATCCCCCCTAATCAATTTGTCTATAAAAAAAATCATGTTTTTTGGGGTTTATGGAGCATGTGCAAGAAGTTAGATGATTATTCTGTCATTTATTTGTTTGGATCCAAATAAAATGTGTCTCTTTAAATCTTTTATTTCAAGTGGTATATATAAATGCTTCATTACAAACAATATGATACTTTCTTATTTTCCAGCCCTGAGGTATGTTATCTCAATCATTCCAAAACTAGGGTTCATTTCTACATCAAAACATTTCTTCTCTAATTCCATGTATTTTATTTTATCGATAATTCAATACGAGAAAATTTAAGGTACGATGAAAAAAATCTTCGGCTTCACCAGATATTGTTGTTTTACATTTTTAGAATTTTTGTTCAACTTTCCTTTTTTGTCTTTTTATTTTCTTCATTTACTGAATGATTGTTGTGGTTGTATTCATTTTTAATTTTTGAAGTTTGTGCTTCATATCCTTGTTTATAGTTTCCCCCCTTTCAAGGCAAATCCAAAATAGTAAGTATTCCACATTTTCTGTTAGGGTGTTTTCTTTGTTTGTCTTCTACCGACCTCTTCTTTTCTTTGCATTCTTCATCTTATGCTCTCTCTGTGTTTTTTAGTAGATTGTTTTTAGATACTTTCTTCCATTTTTTATTTATTCTTCTAGGGTTTCTCTCTCAATATTACAGTTATGAGAACTCTTTGTGTTTTCTTTTCGTTTTTACTACATTGATAATAAATTATTTTAATTTAATGCGGTTTATTTTTTAATGGAGATCAATGGAAGCACTGAAGAAAACTAATGAACCCCCAAACTTTAGGGTTTTTTTTTACATGGAATACATTCTAGACAAGGTAAGTTTAGGTGTTTCTCATGTTGTTTTTTGTTCTTTGTATAATTTAATTAGGGGTTTTAATACTTCAAAATTTTTTGTGGAAACTTTTGTTATTCTCTTTCTTATGCAAGACAAAATTTAGAAAATTTTATGAGTTTCAATTCATTCCATTTTTGTTTAGCAAAAATTATGCATAACAGATTGGAAGTAGGATTTTTTTAAAGGACCGTGCTAGCAATGTTATCCGCATGATGACAAAAATGTTCATTGAAGTCATCTACTTTTGTCATGGCTGAAATCATTTCTTGATTAGGACGTTGACTTAGATTTTGATCTTTAGATAACAATGAATTTTAGTTGAAGGTTTTAGATAAGGATTTTTTTTCCTATTCATTATCCAATTCCTGTAATGAAGTATCACTCTAAAGTCCTCTACTTGCCTAAGATATAATACCTACACATGTGGATGGACTGAGTGCACCACACACAGGTATATAAGTTAATTGTCATTTTAATACATTTCCATTTTGTTTGAAAATTTATTTATTTTTTTGAAAAATGCCTGACTTTTGATGCAGAATCTTCCGAAAAGACCTCTATGATAGGTTTCAAGGTACTTCTTTAATTACTACTTGAAGGACAAGGATTGAACGGAGTACCCAGTTAAGCTTACATAGACAAATGTTCGATCTGCTTACGTGACTTTATTTTGAATATTAATTTTTGGTTTAGCTTTTTATGTCATTATTTAAAATAACTATTATCCAAAATATAAATTAACCTACGAAACAACTTGCTGTCATTAAATTTATTTTTTAAAAATAATGATTATTATTACTAAGGGTCCTTCTAGAGTGAAACACTTCATGTGTTTTCACTGTGAAACACCCATTTTTATGTGTTTTTACCTGCTATTGTGTGTTTATTGTAACTGAATGGATTGAATTTATGTATTTGCTGTAAAGGGCTTCTATAGTCTTCAATTAAAGTTTCATAAAGTTCTAAAAATTTTGCTTACATTACTTTATTTTGAATATTAATATTTGGTTTAGCTTTTTATATCATTATTTAAAATAACTATTATCCAAAATATAAATTAACCTATGAAACAAACTTACTGTCATTAAATTTATTTTTAAAAAATAATGATTATTACTAAGGGTCCTTCTAGGGTGAAACACTTCATGGGTTTCCACCAATGAAACCCCTATTTTTATGTGTTTTTATCTGTTATATTGGGTTTTGTAACCGAATGGATTGCATTTTTGTATTTGCTGTAAGGGGCTTTTATAGGCTTCAATTAAAGTTTCATAAAGTTCTAAAAGTCTAGCCTATTAGATCCGTGAGATACACAAATAATGACCCACCTTTGTGTAACATTTCAAATTTCGTAAACCATTTTCATAAGCTAAATAGGGTTAGAAAGGTGTTTTATAAAAAGGAATTAGGAAAGGGGTGTAAGGATCAAAATCCCCTATGAAGGTTTTAATAATAACAACCTCTCTAATTTCAGTAGGCATAAATTCTGATTTAATGAACTAATGATTTCATTTGAGCATGTGTTAAAGAAAGTACAGATTCAAAGACTCTTTAGAAGATGCCAATTATGAAAATCCAAGAATAGAAGAAACGAAGCCTGCAATTCTTCTATAAAGAAAGAAGAAATAGGTCACTTCAAAAAAACATTGAAAGAAAGCAACAAAGCAGTTGAGAAGAAACAACAGTAACAGTGACATCCTTTGGAAGGAATATAGCTTCTGCAGAAGAAACAAAACTCTATCAGAAGAAGCAAGCTGTTCAATATAACAGATTGAATAACCCTGAGCCCTCTAAATGAAGAAACTTTTCTCAAAAGAAAGAATTAGAAGGAAGATTCACTATTAAATACTCTGCAGAAGAAAGCATCGTCAGAGAACCCCAGTTTATTCTTCTGCAGAATAATAGAAGTCCGTTTCTTCATTTTATAATATTTAATATAACCCTCTGCATAAATATAAAATACGCATCACAGAAGAAATGAACTCCAATCAAGGAAAGAGCTCCAGAAGAAGTGTTGCAGACAATTGACAGTTGTTCTTAACTGTCACAGCCTGCAACATGCAGTGTTTCAGTCTGTCCTTGATAGAGACAACTCCTTCCTCACAGCTGGAGATGACACAGCCTTCCCAAGGGTTTCCAACGGCTACATCTTCCACAATGCCTATAAAAGAAACTCATTTCTTCATGAAAATCACAGACAGACAATCCAGAAGAAGCATCAGGCTGCATAATTACCATCTCTACCTTCTGGAAAAATTCTCTCTCTCATAATTCTCTGACATATTGTCCTTACCAGTTCAAGGAAGAGAGAGGTGGCTCAAACCTTCTGCTGTGCACTAAAAAGAATCCTCATTTTGAGCTTTGTAATTTAAATTTTCACTACATACTTCTTCTGTAATCTCTCAAGGAGGCTTAAGAGAGTCAGTGCCTCTTGAGAAAGTATTTAGTGACTGTAAGTGGATAGTTCCACAAGTTTGTAGTGGAGAAAATAGTCTGTAGATAATTTTCTGTAGCTATTCACTATCTGTATCATCTGCAGAAGAAGCTGCAGTTGGTTGGAAGCCTTCAGTGACTGAAAAAGAAATCAGTTGATGAGCCTGAAGAGGATGCACAAGAATACTAGTGGTAAGGTGTACCCAAGGTCATTGTAATAGTAAAGATTGAGTAAGAAAATCCTACTTGGTGTAGGGACTGGACGTAGCCTCTGGTTGAAAGAGGTGAACCAGTATAAAATCTGTGTGTGCAATCTTTCTATCCTTACCTCTCTTTATTTTACGTTGATCACATTTGCATAAAATCAATTTGAAAAATAAGCAATACCTAAGTAAGTGTTATCTGTTAAATAGATTTCATACTGGAACCATATCTTCTGCATATTGCATTACTTATAATATCCTTCTTCTAAAGTGTTTAAAACTTTTAATACAAAGCCAAGGTTATCTTGAGCAGACCAAGTATTAAAAGAAAATTTGCAGAAAGTTAAAAAGGATCACAATTCAACCCCTTTCTTGTGATTGGAATTTCAACTTCAATTGGTACCAGAGCTTGCCTCTAGGGTTGAACTCACTTAACAGTGAGAGAGGAAAAGATCAAGGAAGATGGCCAACCATGGAGCTGCAATGTTTATCCCAGAAGGATCATCAACAAACAGACCTCCTGCTTTCAATGGAAAGGATTACTATTATTTGAAAAACAAAATGAAATTATTTCTAGAATCCCAAGACATTGAGCTTTCAGATATCATAGAAAATGGAAATTACATCCCTATGGTAAAAAAAAACCAGAATTCTAACTCCTCCTAAAGAAGGAGAATCAGAAGTCCAAGAAGAACCTCCAAAGGCTAAGCCTAGAGAAGAATGGACTCTAGAAGATAAGCAAAGGTATCTTCTAAATTCTAAAGCAAAATTCTTTCTTCTTTGTGCCTTAAGAAGAGGAGAATATGACAAAGTAGTTGGCTGCTCCACTGCAAAAGAAATATGGGACACACTGAAAATTGCTCATGAAGAAACTGATCAAGTAAAAGAATCAAAAATTAATATTTTGATCCATCAATATGAAATGTTCAATATGATTGAGCATGAATCTATTGATGAAATGTTCAGCAGATTCACTGTCATCATAAATGATCTCAAATCTCTTGGTAAAAGCTATTCTAATCAAGAGCAAGTCAGAAAAATCCTTAGAAGTCTTCCAAAAATATGGAGACCTAAGGTAACAGCAATTCAGGAAGCAAAAGATCTTGCTGCACTGAAACTAGATGAACTTCTTGGCTCATTGAAAGTTCATGAATAAGAACTCATGGATGAACTGCCAAGGAAAGGAAAATCAATTGCTCTTAAAGCTAGCACCTCAAAGAAAAGCAACACTGCATCAACAGAAGAAAAGGCCGCTGAAGGAGAATCCTCCTCTGAAAATGATGATGAGCTTGCCTTCATATCCAAAAGAATCCAAAGAATGATCAGAAGAAAGAGTATAGGAAAAAGTTTTTCAATCTCAAAAAGGATGGACAAAAGAGTGAAGGATTCAAAGGATCAATCATCTGCTATGAATGCAACAAGCCAGGACACATCAAGGCCGAATGTCCTCAACTGAAAAAGGACCCAAAACCCTTCAAGAAGAAGAAGGTCATGATGGCAACCTGGGATGATTCAGAAAGTTCTTCAGAGGAAGAAACTGAAGATGAGATAGAAAACCTATGCCTCATGGCTGGAAAAGAAGATGAAGATGATAAGGTAATTACTTACAATCCTACTGCATATAGAGAATTAGAAGATGCATTTGAAAATTTACTATCTGACTCACACACACTTTCTCAAAAATGTGCATTGCTTAGAGAACAATTGGTTAAAACTAAGGAAGAAAATAAAAAATTAAAAGAAGATAATGAAAGATTGGCTAAGACAAATCAATGTCTTCAACAATCCCATTTTAAGCTATCAGAACAAATGAAACAAATTAAATCTGATGCTGCAGAAGATCCAAAATATGTATCACTACAAAAAGAAAACAATCTTCTGCAGAAAAAGATTGATGAACTACAAAATGATTTAAGTAAATTTGTAAATAGTACAAGAAACTTAAATAAACTAATTGGAAACAGTAGAGAAAGCACTGATAAAAGAGGATTAGGATATAATCAAGCCGAATCATCAAAAAACATTAAAACTGTCTTTGTTTCTGCCAAAAGGCAATCTCCCAAATGTTCTTGGTGTAACAGAATTGGACACACATCTAACAACTGTTACAGAAGAGAAAGGAGTTTTAGAAGAAAGGAACCTAACCACTCAGGACCCAACAGAATTTGGGTACCTAAATCTTTACTATCTTCTGGTGTAGGTACAAGCAAAAACTGTCAAAGAGAAAGGGCAATGGTTCTTGGACAGTGGCTGCTCAAGACATATGACTGGAGACAAGAACAAATTCATCCAGTTACACAAGATAGAAGGAGGAACAGTCACTTTTTGAGACAACAACAAATCACACATCAAAGGTATTGGAAAAATAGGTATGAAAAATTCTACCCAGGTTAACAATGTCTACTATATAAAAGGATTAAAACATAATCTTCTTAGCATAAGTCAACTCTGTGACAGTGGCTATGAAGTTATGTTTCATCCAACACTTTGTGAAATTAGGGAATCATCTACTAAGCAAGTTTTATTTTCAGGAATAAGAAATAAAAACTTATATAGCATTAGTTTAGAAGAACTACCTGATCACACTTGCTTTGCTTCTTTTGAAAATGACAAATGGACTTGGCATAGAAAAATAGGTCATCTAAACATGAAAAGTATTTCAAAACTCTCTAAACTAGAATTAGTTAGAGGATTACCAAAAATCAAGTTTGAAAAAGATAAAATTTGTGATGCTTGTGCTAAAGGAAAACAAACTCATTCTAGCTTTCATCCCAAAAATATAATCACTACAAAAAGAGTTTTAGAATTACTACACATTGACTTATTTGGACCCATTAAAACACCTAGTCTAGGAGGTAAAAAATATGGTCTTGTCATAGTAGATGATTACTCTAGATTCACATGGGTTTTATTTCTCACTACCAAGGATGAATCATTTGATGCCTTCAAAATCTTCTCCAAAAAGATACAAAATGAAAGTGGTCAAGCAATTGCTTCTGTAAGAAGTGACCATGGTGGAGAATTTGAAAACTTTTCTTTCAAAAGATTTTTTGATGAAAGTGGAATCTCTCATAATTTTTCATGTCCTAGAACTCCTCAACAAAATGGAGTTGTTGAAAGAAAAAAATAGAACTCTACAAGAAATGGCTAGAACTATGTTAAGTGATAGTGGAATTCAAAAATTTTTTTGGGCTGAAGCAGCATCCACTTCCTGCTATATACTTAACAGAGTTTCCATCAGAAGCATTCTAAATAAAACCCCATATGAAATCTGGAAAGGAAGAAAACCAAATATTGCATATTTTCATGTTTTTGGCTGTGATTGTTACATTTTAAATAACAAAGAAAACCTTGAAAAATTTGATGCTAAATCTGAAAAAGGAATATTTCTTGGATATTCTACTACTTCAAAAGCATATAGAATATATAATGTAAAGAATCAAACTATAGAAGAAAGTATGCATGTTACTTTCAATGATACTAACCTTTCTTCTCAAGGAAAGAACAACAATAAATCCGATGATGATTCAGATCACCTACAGAAGATATCTTCTGAAAATGAGAACCTATCAGGAGATCAAACTGAACAGGAAAAGACCAAAGAAAATATTGCAGAAGATATCTACACACATAAAGAAGACCTACCTAGGGCATGGAAGCTGATTACAGCTCATCCTCACACTCAAATCATTGGAAACACTTCAGAAGGAGTAAAAACAAGATCTCAGACAAAAAGGGATGAAAAAGATACAACCTTGATATCTCAAATTGAACCAAAAAATATAAATGATGCTTTAGAAGATGATTCATGGATAAAGGCCATGAAAGAGGAACTTGACCAATTTGAGAAGAACAAAGTCTAGACACTTGTAACATCTTCCAAAGGATCACTCCATAATTGGAACTAAGTGGGTCTTAAGAAACAAAATGGATGAAGAAGGTAATGTGATCAGAAATAAAGCAAGGTTGGTGGCTCAAGGTTATAACCAACAAGAAGGTATTGATTTTGATGAAACCTTTGCTCCTGTAGCTAGACTAGAAACTATTAGAATACTTCTTGCATTTGCTGCATTTAAAAACTTTAAACTATACCAAATGGATGTCAAAAGTGCCTTTTTAAATGGTTTCATAAATGAGGAGGTATATGTGCATCAACCTCCTAGTTTTGAAAATCCAAAACTTCCAAACCATGTCTTTAAATTAACCAAAGCTTTATATGGTCTAAAACAAGCTCCTAGAGCTTGGTATGAGAGACTAAGTAATTTCCTTCTCAACAACGATTTTACAAGAGGACAAATTGATACCACCCTTTTTAGAAAAACTCTTAAGAAGGATTTATTGATTGTGCAAATTTATGTTGATGATATCATTTTTGGATCTACAAATACACAAATGTGCCAATACTTTTCAGATTTAATGAAAGGAGAATTTGAAATGAGTCTTATGGGGAAACTCAAATTCTTTCTTGGACTTCAAATCAAACAAGAAGAATCTGAAATCTTTATTTATCAAGAAAAATACACAAAAGATCTTCTAAGAAGATACAAAATGGAAGGATCAAAATGTATGAGTACCCCTATGCATCCTTCTACAATCTTAAACTTCGATGAGAAAGGAAAATCAGTTCGTGAAAAGGAATATAGAGGAATGATAGGATCCTTGTTATACCTAACTGCCAGTAGACCAGACATTTTGTTTTCAGTAGGACTTTGTGCTAGATTTCAATCTTCTCCAAAAGAGTCACATGTAGCAACAGTAAAAAGAATACTGAGATATCTTGTTGGAACTACTAACCTTGGTCTTTGGTTCAAGAAAGGTACAAGTTTTGATCTCATAGGGTATTGTGATGCTGACTATGCTGGAGATAGACTAGATAGAAGAAGCACAAGTGGTGGATGTCAATTTCTTGGAGAATCTCTTATATCTTGGTCATGCAAAAAACAACCCACAATAGCACTTTCAACTACAGAAGCAGAATATGTATATGCTGCAAGCTGTTGTTCTCAAATGCTTTGGATTAAACATCAAATGGAGGATTACAACTTGAGGTATTTAAATATCCCTATCTTCTGTGATAATACCAGTGCTATAAACTTGTCAAAAAATCCTATTCACCATTCTAGATCCAAACACATTGATATAAAACATCATTTTATTAGAGATCATGTTCAGAAAAGGGAAATTGAGTTAAAGTTCATTGAAACAAAATTTCAAATTGCTGATATTTTTACTAAAACTCTTCTAGAAGATAGATTAAACTTCTTAAGGGAAAAATTAAAATTAATTAGAATAAACTCATAAGTGTTTGAACAGCTAAAGTCAGAACAGAAGAATGCATCTTCTAAACAGAAGAATGCATCTTCTGGAAAATGTCATTATAATACACCTCTTCTTTAGAAGAAAATGTGCCTTCTGAAACTTGCCCAATTCAAGTTCTATTTCCTGCTCTAAAATTGACATATCATTTTCCTATGAATTGTCTCTATCAACCCAAGCTGTTTAATTCAGTACATATAGGGACAGTTCTTATACTAAGTCAATATCATAGAGTAGGACACGTATCAAGGAAGGAGAATTCAAACTGAATTCAGAAAAAAGGTTCTTTTTGTCTAACAACATAAAAAACCTAAATGTTACACTATTAAGGAAATAAACCTCCTGACCGTTTGGAAGCACTAACTGCTTCCTTAAAAAATCGAGCCAGAACAACATTTCTCTCTCTCTCTCTCTCCTCTCATGCGCTTCATCTTCTCAAACGGCTAGTTGAGAAACTCTCTATAAACCTTCTACAACAAAGGATATCTCTCACTCTCATCAGCACTGTGTTCCCTAGTCAGAAAATAGCATCTCTCATTTCTTCCATTCAAAAAAACACCATACTTTGTTTTTCAGTGTCTACCATTACTGCAAAATGAGAATTAATCATGCAGCAGATAAAAAGAAATCCTCATCTCCTGAAGTCTCTGAAAATCCTACAAGGAGCCAAGGATCCATCTCACAACCAGAAATGGAAATTATTCCATACGGGGAAGTCCTTGAAGTTCAGCCTCTGTCAGCAAGAGCTCCATCTCCACCCTCTGTTCCAATCAGCACTTCCTCAAAACCTCCTCCTTCTCCCAAACCTGTAGCTGTCACTTCATCTCTCTCTTCAAAGCCATCATCCTCTAAAGGTCCTTCATCTTCAAAAGGAAAGGATCCCATTGAAGAAAGCATTCTCCACGTCAGAAGGTCAGGAAGGCTAAGAGCTGGAGTTAATGTGTCTATCCACACAAAAGGAAATGAACCTGATAAACCCATTAGAATAGATTGCCCATCTTCATTAGAGAAATACTCTGATGAAAAAGAAGAAGAAGGAAACATGGAAAGTGACCCCTCTGAGGAAGAAGATGATCCAAACAAGGATCTCTTTGAAAATGCTGAGATGTTAAAAGTCTTTTATGAGAAATGGGATTGGAAAACCATCATCCTAGGGAAGATTTTTTTGCTGCAAGAAATAAGAAAAGAAGGTTGGGATGCTAATCATTTTGTTCAGTTACAAGGCTGGGGAGATTTCTTGCTTGTTAAGGAATCAATATATCCAAGACTAGTCAAGGCTTTTTATGCCTCAGCTAGTGAATATAGAAGTGATGGAAGCTCACTAGTTGTGGATATTAAGGGTTCAACAATGGTCATAACAGCAGAATCTATAGAAGAAGCTCTAGGATTACCCCATTGCACAAACCAGCTGTATGAGGAAACTTGGTATGCCTCAGCTGGAACTACTAGAGAAGAAGTGATCCAGAAGGTTGTGAGTGCTTATAACAACAAGCTTGTCTCCAGCAAGCTGACCCCCATTCGCAGAATCTTCCATAAGATATGCTGCTATACATGCATTCCCAGAGCTGGAACTTTTGAAAAAGTCACTGATCAAGACTTACTTGTCTTGTATCATCTTCTGAAAGGTGAACCCATATCACTTGCCTACATCATTTTGAGAACAATGATCTCTGCTGCTAACCCTCTTAGATCCTATGTCTGCCTGCCTTATGGAATGCTACTCACCATTTTATTCAAATATCATCATGTCTCTTTGGAGAATGAGAAAGACTATGAAGACATCACCTACTTTGATAGAAGAAACATTAGGAAGATGCACATCAACATTCCTGACATCTCTCAATATATGATAAATGATTCTGAAGAAGAAGAAGAGGAGAATGATCAAGATGAGCTTACTGCTCCTCGATCAAAGAAGCAAAAAACCTACCTCCAAACATTCAGTAGGAAAAGAAAAAGAAGTCAAGAGGATACTTCTTTATCAGAAGAAGAATGTATGGAATTAGGAAAGCATTCAGGTAGTGTTTCTGAACCTGCTGAATCTCCGAACTTGGAGATACCTAGCTCTTTTAGTTATGAGGAAGAAGAGCCAAGCAACACCATCCATGAGGTACCTTCTCCAGAAGAAACACCTATGGAAAATGTTGTTCCAGAAGAAAAGCACATGGAAGCATCTTCTGCAAACTTGGGCTCCCCAACTCTGGCTGAGCATCAAGCAGAACAAATAGGAAACCTTGAAGTTTCTTTTGAAGATGGGATGGCCGCTGATGCTCTTGCTATGTCGGCTCAAAATTACTCTGAACATCCCTCAGAAGAAAGAAGATCTCAAGGCATGTCTCCGGTTAAGACCGTTGAATTAAATCTATCTCCAGAAGAAGCTGAACATCCCAAGGGAGAAGTCCAATCTGTTCCATCTCTAGGAACCTTTGGCACTGATCTGGTAAATTAGTTTCTGGCTTCTCCAATTTTGGATTCCACTATTCCTCATTCTGCTCCTCTTGTAGACAATATTCCTGCCATATCTGCTAATTTATCTTCAATGAACACCTTTCTTCAACAGCTGAGCTCAGAAAGGGTTCACCCTCCACCTTCTACACAAAATGAACAGCCTGAAGAAGCTGAAAATGTTCCTGTTAAACCCTCAGCAACTCCTTCCTCTCACTCTCTTGAAAAGCATGTGTTAAAAATGAAGGCTGATATCAAGAAACTGTTCTCCAATGTAAATGTTCTCCAGAACTCAGTAAAGGAGATGATTGAGCGAGTCACTCAACATCAGTTCTGGTTTAACAACTTTGTGCTTCCCATAATTGCTCCTTAGGCTCCTCAGATGCCTTTTGCACCCTTCCAGCCACCTCAGAATATGTTGCAGCCAACTACTTCTTCATCATCTGACCATTCTTCTCCATCCAAGTAGAAAGATGATGATTCTACTTCTTCTCACATACCACTGTTGCTTTTTGATTGATGCCAAAGGGGGAGAAGTAGTATAGTAGGGCTTAGAGAGGATACTAGGCTGACTTCTGTATTAGGCTGATTTTTATGTTAAACTGATCCAAGTGACCATAATTGCTATGTATGATTGTAGCTTAATTAGTCTTTTGATTAAATGAAAACTGATCAGTATTTTGATGCATATAATCAAAGAATTAATCATAGCATAAATTCAGGGGGAGTTTTTGATTAAAAATCATAATAAAACAAATTGAAATTCGAAAGGTTGTCATCATCAAAAGGGGGAGATTGTAAGGATCAAAATCCCCTATGAAGGTTTTAATAATAACAACCTCTCTAATTTCAGTAGGTATAAATTCTGATTTAATGAACTAATGATTTCATTTGAGCATGAGTTAAAGAAAGTACAGATTCAAAGACTCTTCAGAAGATGCCAATTATGAAAATCCAAGAATAGAAGAAACGAAGCCTGCAATTCTTCTATAAAGAAAGAAGAAATAGGTCACTTCAAAAAAATTTGAAAGAAAGCAACAAAGCAGTTGAGAAGAAACAACAGTAACAGTGACATCCTTTGGAAGGAATATAGCTTCTACAGAAGAAACAAAACTCTATCAGAAGAAGCAAGCTGTTCAATATAACAAATTGAATAACCCTGAGCCCGCTAAATGAAGAAAATTTTCTCAGAAGAAAGAATTAGAAGGAAGATTCACTATTAAATACTCTGCAGAAGAAAACATCATCAGAGAACCCCAGTTTATTCTTCTGCAGAATAATAGAAGCCTGTTTCTTCATTTTATAATATTTAATATAACCCTCTGCATAAATATAAAATACACATCACAGAAGAAATGAACCCCAATCAAGGAAAGAGCTCCAGAAGAAGTGTTACAGACAATTGACAACTGTTCTTAACTGTCACAGCCTGCAACATGCAGTGTTTCAGTCTGTCCTTGATAGAGACAACCACTTCCTCACAATTGGAGATGACACAGCCTTCCCAAGGGTTTCCAACGGCTACATCTTCCACAATGCCTGTAAAAGAAACTCATTTCTTCATGAAAATCACAGACAGACAATCCAGAAGAAGCATCAAGCTGCATAATTACCATCTCTACCTTCTGGAAAAACTCTCTCTCTCTCTCTCATAATTCTATGACATATTGTCCTTACCAGTTCAAGGAAGAGAGAGGTGGCTCAAACCTTTTGCTGTGCACTAAAAAGAATCCTCATTTTGAGCTTTGTAATTTAAATTTTCACTACATACTTCTTCTTTAATCTGTCAAGGAGGCTTAAGAGAGTTAGTGCCTCTTGAGAAAGTATTTAGTGACTGTAAGTGGATAGTTCCACAAGTTTGTAGTGGAGAAAATAGTCTGCAGATAATTTTCTGTAGCTATTCACTGTCTGTATCTTCTGCAGAAGAAGTTGCAGTTGGTTGGAAGCCTTCAGTGACTGAAAAAGAAATCAGTTGATGAGCCTGAAGAGGCTGCACAAGAATACTAGTGGTAAGGTGTACCCAAGGTCATTGTAATAGTAAAGATTGAGTAAGAAAATCCTACTTGGTGTAGGGACTGGATGTAGCCTCTGGTTGGAAGAGGTGAACCAGTATAAAATCTGTGTGTGCAATCTTTCTATCCTTACCTCTCTTTATTTTACATTGATCACATTTGCATAAAATCAATTTGAAAAAAAAGCAATACCTAAGTAAGTGTTATATGTTAAATAGATTTCATACTGGAACCATATCTTCTGCATATTGCATTACTTATAATATCCTTCTTCTAAATTGTTTAAAACTTTTAATACAAAGCCAAGGTTATCTTGAGCAGACCAAATATTAAAAGAAAATTTGCAGAAAGTTAAAAAGGATCACAATTCAACCCCCTTCTTGTGATTGGAATTTCAACTTCAAGGGGAAGAAAAACTAAGCTAGAAGCAAAGAAGAGCAAAAATCAAGATTTTGGGTGTTGAACTCTCGCTCAAAGCTCGCTTGAGCGAGGGTATCAGCAGAATGAGGGAATTCTGTTTTGGTTTGCTCGCTCAGGCTCACTCGAGCGAAGCCTGAGCGAGAAATAGATCCGGAATGGGGGAGTTTTCTGGTTGAAATTCCGCTCAGTCTCGCTCAGCGCGCACTCGAGCTAGAAAAGCGTTCTCGCTCAACCTCACTCAAGCGCATGGACAGAAAGCTTTAAAACCCCTTTTAGGGTTTTTCTCACATTTTCTCCTTTCCTTCCACTTCTTAGAGAGAAAAACATAGAGAGAGAAAGAGAGAAGAAGAAAAGGAGCTACCACCCTTCATTGGAGATCATCCTTAAGGAGCTTGGAACCCCTCCATCTTCCCTATTTCCTTACTTTAAGGTGAGTGTGGCTCACCACTCACCTTCATTATTGATTGAGAACCCATGTATACCCCCTATTCTCACTTCCCTTGCTTACATTGCTTGATTGTGCTTGATTAGAGTTAAATCTATAGCTGATGGTTGGATCTATTGATTATGTGTTTATGTTGCTCGAACCCTAGGTTAGGAAATTTGGGGTTTTTGGCTTGATTGTTACATAATGATGATGAGACCCAAGAGAAACATACATTCATGTGAATACTCATGCTCATGCACTTGTTATTAACTTTCATGTTCTTAAACTACTCATGTTTGAAAGAAAAGATTTGGGTCTTTGGGCCTCATGTTCAAAAGAGAAGATTGGGTCTTTGGACCTTATGTTTAATATAAGAGACTTGGGTCTTCGGACCTCATGCTTAAAGAGGAAACTCATATTATGTATTAAAATCTATCACAATTAAGGGGTAAGGTCCTAGTGGCCTTCAGGGATGACGGTTCTTGTTAGTCTGAGTTTAGTCTAGCCTTCACAGAATTAAGAGGAAAGACCCCTAGGGTGTTGGGTTAAACACTTCACAACCATCATGTATTTGTATATTTCAAGTTACTCATGCTGAACACCCTAATTGATTGTTGCATCTCATTTGCCTATTTTCCCCACACTGCATGCTTTATCACACTCACTGGGACACTAATCTCATTATACGTTGCGGTTCATGTTTAGATATGCACGGTTCCAGAACGGATGCTTGATTGGGACAAGGGAAGTTGCGTTTGGGCCTAGTGAGCCCACACCATTGATTTAGACTTTATTTTGTATAGGCTTTGACTGTATTCTTTTGGTGGGATATTTTGGTACATGTGGAGCCTTAGAGGCCTATTCTATCATGTCAGAACGCATGTATGATTGTATCCCATTAAGCCTATGAATTTATGTGTACTTTGATTTGAGCCATATTGGCATATGACTGGATGTATTGAATGATATATTGATTATTAAGCTTAAGTAACTGTTGGATTACCTAAGCGATTGCGATGTGTTTGTATGCCGATATCAATAATACGCGAAATAATTTCATAAATTCGGGGATTATGTCTCCAGCGGGCATGATTCTCGAATTCAGGAATTAGGACATTACATTATGGTATCAAATCAGTTCAATCCAATTGGACCGTGGAATTGTTTGACTCTTAAGGCTAGCTTTTATTTTTGTACATTATTATTGAATTGAGAGACTGGTCACCTCGATATTTACTAATAATGTGTAGAGTTTAATGGCTGGTGGAAGGTGAGGCAGGACGCTAGCTAATCTCTCATCCCCTCCACCACCGGGTCCAACTCACGACCCTGTGGCGGCAGCTCTGCAGACACTTTCCCGGATGATGGAGGAGCATAACGCGACCAACACCGCAATGCTTCAGGCGCTGAGCTGACAATCGGGGGAGACACCACCGCAGTGGTCGCCATTGATCCCTTTGTCCAAGGCTTGGCGGAGTTCTGGAAACATCATCCTTCGTCTTTCACTGGAACTTACGACCCCGAGGCTGCAAATTCATGGCTCAATGCCATGAATAAGATCTTTGAAGTCATGGTGTGTTCGGATGACTTTAAGGTCCGCTTTGTCACCTACATGCTGCAAGGTGAAGCGAAATACTGGTGGAAATGAGCAAGGGCTGGATTGACTCCCTTGGGGACTCCGCTTACATGGGAGAGGTTCCAAGCGGAATTCTTGGGGAAGTACTTTCCGAATCCTATGAGGCAACAGAAGGAGCTGGAATTTCTACAGCTGAAGTATGGTAACATGTCTGTGGGTCAGTATGTGGCCAAGTTTGAGGAGCTATCTAAGTACCACACTTTTCTCCAAGCCAATCCCAATGAAGGTTGGAAATGCACACATTTCGAGTCGGATCTGAAGCCCGAAATCAAGAGGGTCGTGGTTGTTCTCCAATTGAGGGACTTCTCGGCTTTAGTCACCAAATGCATGGTGACAGAGCAGAGTTTGGTGGAG
The DNA here is from genome assembly GCA_026901365.1 of Sesbania bispinosa. NCBI lineage: Eukaryota > Viridiplantae > Streptophyta > Magnoliopsida > Fabales > Fabaceae > Sesbania > Sesbania bispinosa. The sequence goes on from QLOH01000268.1 coordinate 1,060,249, forward strand.
GATGGGCCCAAGCCCGCTGTGAAGGCTTGGGTGGACGGTAAGAGGAAAAGAGAAGATGCGCCAACCGGGAAGAATCATTGGTCTCAGCTTGAGGGAGGCAAGGGCAAACTGATTGCTCTTCCCTCCACCCCGACTACTCCCGCTTGCCCTAAGTGTGGCAAGGGCCACAAGGGTGAGTGCTTATTTGGCCAGAAGAGATGTTACTACTATTTTGAGGTGGGTCACATGGCTGGAGAATGCCCAAAGAATAAGAAGGACCAATCCAAACCCCAAGCTACCGGGAGGGTCTTCATCCTTAGTGGGGAAGCGGCAGCTAAGGCCAATAACCTGATGCAAGGTATGTGTACCTTGAATGAGACTCCATTAATTGTAATGTATGACTCTGGGCAACCCACTCATTTATTGCTTATGATTGTGTGGAAAGTTTGAGTCTGCATGCCACCCCTTTACCCTTTCATTTGAATGTTCTTACCCCGGCCAATGAGGCAATCCCCATTTCCCTTGTGTGTTTAAAATGTCCTATTGTAATATAAAGGAAGGCCTTTAAGGTCGATTTAACCTGTTTACCATTAAGTGGCATTGATGTTATCTTTGGCATGAACTGGTTATCCCATAATCAGGTCATGCTTGACTGTTTTAATAAAGAAGTTGTTTTTCCAACTCTTCCTCTTCCTTCGAGGGAGAGACCACCATGCTTGCTCTCCAGTTACACTCAGATTTCTGAATGTTCGTCTGATGGGAGTCATTGCTTCATTTTATTGCTTTCCTCAACTGTAGAGTCCAAGTCTGACTTTAGTAGTATAGCTATGGTTAGAGAGTTCCAGGATGTTTTCCCTAGTAAGGTAACTGCCTTACCTCCAGATCGAGATGTTGAGTTCTCTATAAACCTTGTGCCGGGCACACGACCTATTTCTAAAGCCCCTATAGGATGTCACCTTTGGAAATTAGTGAACTTCAGAAACAGTTAGAGGAATTGATAGAAAAAAAAGTTCATTAGGCCAAGTGTGTCACCTTGGGGAGCACCAGTGCTCCTGGTGAAAAAGAAGAATGGGAGTATGAGGCTGTGTTTAGACTTTAGGCAGCTAAATAAGGTAACCATTAAAAATAAGTATCTTCTACCTAGGATAGATGACCTTCTAGACCAACTCAGGGGAGCGTTAGTTTTCTCCAAGATAGACTTGAGGTCAAGCTACCATCGGATTAAAATCAAGAGTGAGGATATTTCCAAAACTGAGTTTAGGACTAGATACGTGCACTACGAGTAGTTGGTGATGCATTTTGGCTTAACCAATGCTCCAGCCATGTTCATGGATTACATGAACCGGATTTTCCGACCCTACCTAGATAAGTTTTTCGCTGTATTCATCGACGAAATCCTTATCTACTCTCAAACCTTAGAGGAGCATGAACAACATCTTAGGATTGTGTTAGGGGTGTTGAGAGAGAAGAAGTTGTTTGCCAACCCTGAGAAATGTGAATTCTGGATGGATAGGGTTCATTTCCTAGGACATGTCATATCCAAGCAGGTGGTGTCTGTTGACCCTAGCAAGATAAAGGTGGTGGTTGAGTGGGAGAGGCCCAAATCAGTCACCGAGGTTAGGAGTTTTCTGGGTTTAGCCGGTTACTACCGGAGGTTTATTAAAGGGTTCTCCCAATTAGCTTTACCCCTCACTCGGCTGACTCGTAAGGGTAATGTTTTTGTGTGGGATGAGAAGCGCGAAAAGAGTTTCATGGAGCTTAAGGAGAGGTTTACCACAAACCCAGTTCTAGTTTTGCCAGACTTGTCCAAACCCTTTGAGGTTTACAGTGACACATTGGGAAAAGGTCTAGGATGTGTGTTGATGCAGGAGAGGAGAGTGGTGGCCTATGTTTCTTGACAACTCCGACCCCATGAGGAAAACTACCCTACCCATGACCTAGAATTAGCAGTTGTGGTATTTGGCCTCAAGATTTGGAGGCACTACCTTTATGGGGTGAGGTTTAAGGTCTTTAGTGATCACAAGAGCCTTAAGTATCTCTTTGATCAGAAAGAACTCAACATGAGGTAGAGGAGGTGGATGGAATTCTTAAAGGACTATGATTTTGAGCTTAAGTACCACCCGGGCAAGGCCAATGTAGTGGCCGATGCCCTGAGTAGGAGATCCCTTCATGCATCATCCTTGATGGTGCATGAATTGGAGCTGTTGGAAAAATTTAGAAATCTGAGGCTAGATTTGAGCTTTGAGGGGGATAACCTGAAACTTTTCAGGTTAGAGGTCACCAATAAGTTGAGGGTTCAGATTAGGGAGGCCCAGGCATTGGATCTTGACCTCCAGGCCCGGAAGGGACAACTGAGATTTTCCGAATCACGTGATGAGATGATTCTCTTCCAAGGGAGAGTTTGTATCCCTAAGGGGGGTAGTTTGAGGCGAGAGATTTTGGACGAGGCTCATAGGAGCAAGTTTACGGTGCATCCTAGAATTACCAAGATGTATCAAGACTTGAAGAGCATGTTTTAGTGGGATGGCATGAAGAAGGAAGTAGCAGAGTTTGTTTCTAAGTGTCTCCTATGTCAACAGGTTAAAATAGAACATCAGAAACCCTCAGGAACACTCCAACCCTTAGAGATTTCAAAGTGGAAGTGGGAGGCCATAGCTATGGATTTTGTCATGGGGCTACCTAGAGTTCCAGCAGGTTTTGATACTATTTGGGTGACTGTAGACCGATTGACTAAGTCGGGCCACTTCCTACCATCAGAACCACCTACCCTCTTAGCAAGTTAGCAGACCTATACATCAAGGAGATTGTGAAACTCCACAGTGTACCCTCTAGCATTGTGTCAAATAGGGATCTTAGGCTCACCTCTAGGTTTCGGAATGCTCTACATCAGGCTTTTGGTACTAAACTGAGGTTTAGTATTGCTTACCACCCTTCTCTGATTTGAGTGCTTCAATTACTACCTTGATGTCTGATTCAATTAGTGCTTCAATTACTACCCTAATTAGAAAACAAATCTCTAATAAAGTACTATAATGATTTTTTTTAAAAAAAAGTAGTCAAATTAAACACGTATAGGAAACATATTCTTAATAGAGTCTCTAATTTGTTCCATTTGTAAAGAACTTTGAGTGTTAGGTTCCTCCCAAGCTACACCTGAACTTGACGAGAACTTGTCAATAACACGATCCAATTGAGAAGATATCTTAGTAGCAGCCCTGACTTTCTTCTCACACTCTTTACCTCTCTTCCTTTGTCTAAGATTAGTTGCAGATGGTGTTGCCTAAGCTGTCACTCCCACCTCAGTTTCATTCACCTCTATCTCAGTTTCATCATCAATATCATCAGTGGTGTCTTCTACTCCAATGCCACGTCCTTTAGATTCTCTTGAGTCTTCAGATGGTGCATATGTTGCAAAACCAGTAGCAACAGTGCCCTTAAAGAGAAATTCCATCTCATGTTTGAATTTCAGACATTGGTCTCTTTTGTGAAAGGTGAAAAAAGAATAACAAGGATTAACATCATTATCTATAACAATTATTTTTTTTTAAAAAAAGAAAATACTAAAAACAAATATCTACCTAAGCATTTAAATCTGTCTTTCTTATTAATGACAGATGCAGAGAAATAATGATGATTGCATCTTCTCTAATAATTTTCCATACACAGGCTACAGAGTTTCAAGTCCACAACTTGGTGTAGTCCCACTTTCCATCCATCCTGCTATGGAAGTAGTTGCACTAAATATCGACTTAATTTCTATTTGAAAAAAAAAAGCACAGATGGAAGAGATGTATATATCCCAAGCATACAACACACTATGTGGAAAGCAAGTGGAGTATTAATTTAGAAAGAAATAAAGTATAAGGATGTGTTTGTAAGCCATTTCAGCTAACTGAAAGCTAAAATTAGTAGTTGAAATCATTTCAGTTGTGTTTGGTAAGGTAGCTTTTTTGGGTAGCTACTAGCTTTTCTTGAAAAGGTACTTGGGGTAGTTTTTTATAAAAAGCTCCAATTTTCAGCTACTAGCTGAAAATTAATTAATTACAAGTTTATCCCTTAACCACTCCCACTTAGGGCTGTAAATGTGCCGAGCCAAGCCGAGTACTTGAAGCTTAGGCTTGGCATGCGATAAAAATGAGTGGCTCAAGCTTGGCTCATTTATTTAAACGAGCCAAACTTAAAGCTTGGGCTTGACTTATTAAAGAAAAACAAAGCTTGGACTTGGCTTGTTTAGCTCATTTATAACTTCCTTGTTTTTGCTTTTATAAAAATTTTCATTAAATCATTTTTAAAGTTTTTGAATTTAATATTTTAATAAATATTTTACTATTAAATGATAATATAAAAATCAAAATATATTCTCAATGTATGATATATATTTAAGAATTCTAAAATATTATATTTTTCAAAATTCAATACATAACTTCTTGACTAATATAAGAAATATTTCATTACTTATTTTTAAATATACAGAGTAATTATTTTACTTTATTATTTTATTACTTATTTTAAAAATAAATTTATAACTGTATTTTTCTTTTTATATTTTTTATTAATCTTACTTTACTTCAAATATTTATATTATTTAATTATTATTTATATATATTAATAAGCGAGTTATTCACGAGCTCTTAATGTCAAGCTTCCAAGGCCTGGGCTTGACTCATTTAAATAATCGAGCACAATCTTAAGCTTGGGCTTGTTTGTTTAATTAAACAAACGAGCTTGATCGAGCATTTAACGAGCCGAGCTCAAATAATTCACGAATAGCTCAGCCCATTTACAGCTCTACTTCCACTTATCATTATTTAATAATTAATGATGTCCTTATATGTCATTTTACCATTTTCAGCTAGTTTTACCAAACACATTCAATCAAATTGGCTAGCTTTTTAGCTTTCAACTAACTTTAAGCTTTCAGCTAACTTTTTAGCTTTTAGCTAGGTTTTCAGCTAGTTTTACCAAACACACTCTAAACCGAAGGATCGATTAATTTGGAAAGTTTAGTGTCTAGTAAACCACATTAACAATTAAAAGTTAAAACATATGTCCATTAAAAATTTATCAAACTTAAAACTATTTTTAAGATAGTATTATATGAGAAGTATGAGTGTCGAAGGATCAGTTAATTCAGCAAGTATGTTGAGTGTCTACGTGAAGCATCAAAACAATTTAAAATATCTAGTACAAATTAATTAAATTAAAACTATTTCTAGATAATATGATATGACAAGTAAGCACAATACCAAAAACAACTATCCAATCTTGTCTATAATGGGTTTAAAGAGGCTCTCAAACTCCTTCAGATAAGCCAAAAACACATCTTCATCCTGCAGGTTATTATCACCAAGCAATTTTTTGGCCATTTTAATTGCAGAATTGATCTTCTTCTTTTCTCGTGAATCAATATCATTTTTCTTTAGAGCATTCATCATCTTGTAGACATAGTCATCCAAAGCATTCATTGCAATCACCTTTCTACAGAACCTACTGGATCAATACCAGCTGAGCTTTCTTTGTGCAATAAACTGGCTTACCTATGGATCATGGATCACGACCCAAATCCCAAAATATTCTGCTATAAATACTGTAGACGTCAGAGGTGTCAGGTACGCATTAATTGTGCATTAAATACTCTACCTCGGATCCATACTGACTTAAGCATCGGAGTGCCTTCGCAGGTACCCCCCACCGGCGGTGAAGTTTGAGGTCCGAAATTTATCCAGTATCGTGATTTGTGTTGGGGTTCCCACCTCGCACGCAGGTTCGACATCCATACACGAACATTTGGTGCTAGAAGGAGGACCTCCCCTTACTTTGGGACGCTATGACTGTGAGTACGCAGTTACAGTCAAGAAGGGCTAGGTCAGTCCCCACCCCTGATGGTTGGGACGATGACCTGTGTCAGAACGAAGAAGCCTTTGAGGAAATCGGAACGTCACAACCAGTAATTCAGAGAAACCAAGTAGCCCAAACCCCATATCGATCCGAGTTGGCAAAGGAAATTCCTCCACAAACTGCAGACCCCAGGGACGAAGTTATCAGGCAACTGGAAGCACGTCTGCGAGAGCTTGAACAGAGAAACCCAGGACCATCCCATGTTCACCAACCACAAATCCCACCTGCCGTGGCCCAGCTTGACGAACAGTTCCGACAGTTGGAGCGTACTATCAGCCAGCCACAACTGCAACCCACCACTCACTCTCACCCAAACATAAGCCACCAAAACCATGCTTACCAAGAAGTCACCCAAGCCGAAAACAGACCCTCACTGGGTCAACCAGTTCCATTCAGACACCCATTCTCGGACCGCCTTGCCAGAGCCGAGATCCCCAAGCCTTTCTGTAATGCCCTACCCATTGAAACCTTTAGTGGCACCACGGACCCAGTCAAACACATTGATGCCTTCTGTAATGAGATGTTGTTCGTCGGAGCACCAGAGGCCGTCATCTATAGGTCTTTCCCACGAACTCTAAAAGGAGAGGCGTTGGCATGGTTCAAAACCCTCCCACCTTGGTCGATCGATCGATGGGAAGACTTACAGTCAGCGTTCATGGGTCATTTCACCATATCCACGGAGCTGCCCAGGGACCACTTTACTCTAGCGAGGGTTAAGCAGAACAAAGACGAACCTTTGAGAGTGTTTTTGGGGCGTTTCTACATAGAATGTGCACTAATCCCAGATCTCGTTGAAAATGTGCAGTTGGTCTGTGCCGTATCGGCCTTGAGTCCGGGATCCCCCCTGGCCATTTCCTTATCCGAGGAACCCGTGCGAAAGATGGAGCAATTCCGTCAAAGGTCCCACAAGTATGTCGGAAGGGAGATACATCTCGCTGGGGCAACGACCCAGACATCTCAGAAGCAGGACCGAGATACTTTTTCACATGATAAACACCGCCACAAAGACAAGCATGGGCGTCACAATGACTCACCATGGCTCAAAGGCCGTTATAACAATTATCAACCACTCAACAAGGCCCCCGGTAAGATATTGAAAGAGGTCATGCATACCAAACTAGCTAGTTCAAGGAAACTACCCCCGTTGAAGGCTGCACAAAAACATAAGTCTAAGTATTGAGCCTTCCATGAAGGATACAGCCACACAACTAACGAATGTATTCAACTGAGAGACCTTATAGAAGAGTTGATCCGAGATGGAAGATTAGCCAAGTACGTGCGAAGAGGGCGCAACCAAGGCGGCTACAAAAACAATGACAATAGGAAGAGGTCTCCAAGCCCTGGAGGAGAGGGGGGATCCAAACGCAGAAAATCTAAGTCGCCATCCAGAACAGAAAGTAAGAAGGAAACCTCTAATCCCGGTCCTAGCAACCGTGACACCCCGACCGTCACACCAAGGGTCAGGATCAACATGATTTCTGGAGGATTTGCAGGAAGTGGACTTCCAAACAACTCCAGAAAGAGGCATTTAAGGGTGGTATTGATGAGATTCTGGCAAGCGTACCAAAATTTCAGCAGTATAATAGTATATGAGTTTATCATATCCATAGGGAACGGTTTGCTTCGTATTTACTCGTGATCATATTATCAAGTAGAAAACGACATTTGAGAGTTTGTGATGAAGAAAGTAAATATGCATAAAAGAAAGAGACGATTGAGAGAGGATAAAATACTTTACTTTGATTAGGATTGAACTTCGTATCATCACACCCCTTTATGCATGTGAATCCCTATATAATTTATGAATATATATTTATAATATCCTAGCCAAACTATATTGCTTTACCCCAAGTTACCATGTAGTAAACCACTCAAAAATAATTCATGCGGGTTCTCCCAGGCGACAAATTACTCGGGCTTGATTGCTCTACCTTTCCGTTTGTTTAATACTTTCAATTCGCCCTATAGACCTATAGTGTCAGCTATGAAGAGATTGCCTAGTTCTTCTTCAATGGTCACTTTCTCCTATAACCGTATAGTAACTACTATGAGTACTTTTACCAATTAATCTTTGAGTTTCCTAAGTATCGGTTCCCCCAAATTCACTGTTAATTTTATAGAAACATCTGTCACCTGAATCCTAAAATTAACCTATAACTCCAGCACACAGGCGGAAGCTACGCATTAAGCAAAGATAAAAATACCGATATTATAAAACAGGGATTCATAAATAAATATGAGAACTCACATACACTTTGAGGATTGAATCAACTACATTCAATCCTATCGAGACGTTTAGCTACGCATGGTAGCCATTACAACCCAATGGAGAAGCTGTCACTTTGCTCCAATCCTAACTCTGCCTTTGTCATCTCTCTAATCTCCTTCCTCAATGCTCCTTTGCTAACCTCTGTAGACTGTGTAAAAGCCTCTCTCTGATCTGTACAAAAGGGTCCTATTTATAGACTAAGGAAAGTTGTCTTAAATATGGAAGAAATCTGATTTGAAAATAGATCTGAAAATAGATCTAAAACTAATCCGCGCAGTTGCACTTCATCTGCGCTCAGCGCATCTGCAGCGCAGGAAACAGTGAGCAATTTTGGAATATGCGCTTCACTTGCGCTAAGCGCAGGTGAAGCGCAAAACGCGTAACTGATTGCTCTGTTTCTTCTTTTAACAACTTGATCTCTTCCTGATCTTATCCTTGTTTGCTTGGCTTTCCTTGTTTCCCTCTTTTTGATCTGATTATGTGTTTATTCTGCTTTTGAATTTAAACTGGAAAGTTATCTGCAGAATCCTTGTTTAAATGACAATTGATCTTATCTTTATTTGCTCTGATTTAAACTTCAAATTCGCAGATCCTCTCCTCGAATAATGCTATCTTCTTTCCTCATTCAAATCTTCTCATAAATATGCAAATTTAACATATTTTCTATCAAAATAGCATCAAATTCAAATTCAAATCAAATAATCACAATTATTACAATTATTATTAAAAAGAGATTATTTTGGGGCATAAATTACTATTTTAACCTTGATAAATGCAGTAAAAATACAAGAATTTATCATATAATTTGCACTTATCAAATACCCCCCAACTTAACTTCTTGCTTGTCCTCAAGCAAGAAACCTCTTTGCAAGCAAAAATCAATTCAATCCCCCTGTACAATTCTAAAAAATAAGGATAAACTTTTCATCATCTCTTTGTTAGGCAGAAGTCACTTTCCAAATATCAGAAAAAATCAGAATTAAGAGATGTTAACAATGCTCAATCAGGATAGTATACAATCAGTTAGTCAAACTTCTTCAGAGATAGTAATTAAAGCAGTAAATGATAAACCAAGGAATTCTCTCATGCTCACGGGTAAGTGTTTCCCTCAATTTTTCCACCACAGTTGAACAATTAGAATTGATAGTCGTTTCTAGCTCCTAAACCTGCAAATGGTCAATATGGATAAAAAGTGTTTGTCTTTGGTTGTAATGAGGCTGGGTTATCAAGAAATCATGGTTTTTCTGGATAAGCAATAAACACTTAGAATAGAGAGCATCTTTTGATTTTTCTTGAATTTGGAACTTCTCTCCATTCTCCATCTCATTCTTGATTTATCTCATTTTAGCTGGTCTCTTTTTTTGTTTGAAGATGCACTCCCCTTAACTTATTCAATTCATGCACTTTGTCCTTTTGATTTTTGAGGGAGTGCTCTTCTTTTGCTTTCTTGTGCATGCTCTTTGTATTTCCTTTACCTTTCAAGTAACCAACCTTTTTCTCCCATTTTTAAGATTGCACCTTGCTCTCTATCCCAAGTGTAAGGGACATGATATATGTATGAATTATGGCTAGGGTGCACAAGAAGAAACAATTAAGCTCAAATGGGCTACCAAAAATTGGAAAAAATTAACCAAGGGTTGGCCTTTTGGCACTGAGCAAATAATGTAAACACAAAAATTGCCTTTATCACTTCCATATTTCCAAGAACAGAATAAAAATACAAAAACTCAATCAATAACAATTGACAAGAAGCGGTGAAAACTCTCAATGTCAGTGTTTGGACTCACAACTCACCGGCTCTTTGGCTAATTTTCCTTGATAAAGCACTTACTGGTTTTAATTAACTATCCTGATAGATTCTCTTGAGAATTATCCCAATCCTAACTGATTATGGAATTAATCACAAAACCCTTTCTTCTTTCCAAATCCGGTTAGTTAAACTGCCTAATTTTAGAGATTTTTGAAAAATTTCCTTTAATTCCTAATTCCTAAAAATTTTAAAAATCCTAAAAATAAAAGGGAAAACAAAGAAAAATGTTGAAGATGCACTGCATAACAAAACGATGTCTCATTGGGGCATATATATACAGTACATATCAGAATAAAAGAGAAATAAAGAAAAGAAAAGAAAAAGAAAAGAAAAACACCAAATTAAAATATTAGTCCTCATGATCCATATGGTCAGGCTCAATATCTTCAGCTCCATCTGCAGCTGCTCCACCCTCTCCCGGAAGAATAGGCCTGTCCCCAGGCCACTGTGCATAATCTCTGAACTGATCCGGTGTCATGCCTGGGTATGGGTCTGGGCGAGTCAAATAGTTATACTCCTGATGATGGAGTGACTGCCCTCGGACAAAAGACTGCCGCCTCACATCAATGCCATGGTCTCCAATGGCATTAGCATAGAACTCCCTAACAATGTCAGGGTCAAAATGTGAATCTGGGTGGTTGAGGCGGACCCAGTTCCTCCTGTGTATCTCAGCTCTGAATTCCTCATATTCGCCAAGCTGAAATGACACTGGCCTCTCTTTGATGAAGTTACAATCCATCAGTGAACTGTAAGCTTCTGAGGACTTAGCATCCTTGGATCTGTGAGCATCAAACTCAGGGTCCTCTTAGGGTGCCTCTCTAGCTCTCTTGGCACCCCCTTGCCTCTACTGGAGGTGCCTGCTCCCTTGCTAACTTTGGTGCGAGCCATCTGCAACAATTTTAAACCAAGATTATATCTATGTAAATAATAATACGTTACTCATAATTAATGAAATAAGTGGCCAATTTAATTCAAGAATCAGAGCAATCAACCAATCAAGCACTTGCACAAAAAATCTTGATTTTAAAGTTACCCAATGCCAATTAATTAATTTATTAAGAGCATACTAAAATGATCAATTAAAGCAAGTCCTAATTAATTTCTAAACAGAGCAAAAATTTGGTAACAAATATTAAGCTCAAAAATCATGTTATTAGCAACATGCAAAAGGGCACAGTCATTCATGCATGGTCATGCAAAAATTATGGAACAAACTGATCATACATGCACCAAACAGAACAACTTGCAAAAATTCATTGAGCATTTCAAAAACTACCACCTAAACATATTTAAATATACTAATAATCATACCAAAGCAGCAAACATACTAAACATAGACTCTACTAACAAATTTTCCTAGTCTAAAGGGTCCTAAGAGCCTAAGTTTTCTATCCTAAGGTTTTGCTCAAATAAATGAAAAACTGAAAATTTTAATCGGTGTAAACTAACTAAAACTATAAAAACATACCTGGCGTAGCCTCAGAAATTGGAAGGAAGTGGAAATGGAAGTGAAAAGGTCAAAGATAAGGATGAGTTTTCAGAGAAAATGAGAGTTCAAGAGTTGAGGAAAGATTGAAATGACCTTTCCTCTTTTCAAATTTCAAACTTATAGTGCAACGCGTGCTTGCGGTACCCTCTCGCTCAGTGAGATTGCAGCGCATACCTCATAAGAATATGAAGCGCCCGCTGCGCTTCACCTACGCTTAGGGCAGGTGAAGCGTAGAAAACAGAGAGTAATTTGATATTTCGGAGCTTTACCTTCGCTTAACGAGAGTAAAGCGCAGAAAACAGAGACTATTTTTCAAATCTGCGCTTCACCTGCGCTAAGCGAGGGTGAGGCGCAGAAAACAGAGTTAAAACTCTATTTTCTGTTTTCTACTGCTTCCTAACTCCAATTGTTTTTCATCCTTTACTCATTGAAATCAATCCAATTTCTAACAATTTCTTAATATACACAAATATTGACTCTAAACAAAAATAAAAAACAAAATCAAAGAAAAAGTTAAAAACAAAAAATGTTGGGTTGCCTCCCAGGAAATGCTTATCTAACGTCTGATAGCTCGACGCCTGGTTACTTAGAAACCTATGGTGGCCTCAATTGGAGGATGATGGTTGACTCTGTTCCAGTTCTTCCTTTTAGTTCCCATCCTCCATGCCAATTTCTTATATTCTCATCATCATTGTCTTCACTAACTGCTCCTTCTGATGCTGCCCTTTTTCTTTTTTTAAATCTGAACTCCAACATGCTTTCTGGTTGTTTAACTCTCATTCTTGGTTTCCTCAGAAATCCAGAAACCTTTTTCTTCTTTTGATCTACAATGTCTGGGGCTTCTTTCTTTCTTACCTTTGACAGCTGAGATTTAGATTTAAATTTATAGATCCCATCAGTAGGATCCATTTTTAATTTTTCTGGAGTCTTTTGTACTTGGGGGATTCCTCTGTCAATGTGAAACACAATGCTCTCATCTTTAGAGCTCAATTGGTATTTTCCTTTATCAACATCCACTATTGCCTTAGCAGCTTTCATAAAGGGTCTTCCCAAAATCAAGGGGACATCAATATCCTCCTCTTCTGTCTCTGCAATGTAAAAGTCAACAAAATACACAAACTTGTCCACTTTAACTGGTAAATCTTCAACCTTCCCATATGGGCTTTGAGTGGACTTATTTGCAAGTTGTAACTTTACGTTGGCAGGCTCGACCTTCAAAATTCCCAGCTTGTTAAAATACAATAGCGGCATCAAGTTGATGCTCGCTCCAAGATCCAATAAAGCATAAGTAGCTGGTTGATTACCTATAGAAAGAGGTACAATGAACTTACCTGGGTCAAGTGACTTGCTTGTGGTGTAGACCTCTTCTGGTTCTCCTTCTTCTTTTTGCAAAATCTATTCTGGCTTCTCCTCTAATTGAACACTCTCCTTGACGATTTCCTTTTTGGGCACTTGTTCTTCAAATGTTATGCTTTCTTCTACATCACTTTCTTCTGTAATGTTGCCATCAGTAGCAATCAAATTGCAGTGCTCTTTTGGATTTGTCTAAGTGTTTGCTGTAAAGTGGCCATTCTTGTGTTCTGCCATCTCTTTTGCTAATTGGCCCACTTGATTTTCTAATGCTTTGATTGATGCTTCTATGTTCTTCTTGAATCCATCAAATCCTTGTATGAATGCATCAATCTTCTCTTCCAACCTGTTCAATCTGTCATACGTTGATGGTTGCTGCTGGTATGGTGTCTGTCGGTTCCCTCCATTCTTACCCCATCCAGAGTTGTTTTGGTTATTCCTCCATCCTTGTGAGTACTGGTTGTTATTGTTGGAGAAATTTCCTTGCCTCCCCTGGTTACCCATAAAGTTGACTTGTTCGGCTTGGTTTTCTTGGTAAGAGCATTGACCATTGGGATGATCGCCTGCGCAAAAATCACAGATCAAAGGTTGGGCTTGAATAGGTTGGGATTGGACAACTTTTAACTGTTGAGGAAGTGCTTTCAACTATTCTGTGAGTGCTTCTATCTGTCTCTTGATAAGCTTGTTTTCTGCTAGAATAACATCACTATTGTTGAGTTCCAACACTCCTTTCTTTTGTATTTGAGCTGGCTGTCATCCACACTGAGCTTGCTGATCATTCTGAGCAAAGTTGTCAATGATTGAGATTGCTCGCTCTGCATCCACGGATAAGATAGTTCCTCCTGCTGCAGCATCTATGAAAGATTTGGAATCAGATCTGAGTCCCTTGCAAAAAATGTTGAGTTGGGCAATGTCATCATAGCCATGATTGGGACATTTGCACAACATAGATCTGTATCTCTTCCAAGCTTCACATAATGGTTCATCTGATCCTTGTCTGAATGTGGAGATATCTGCTTTGGCTTGTATGTGTTTCCCTGGTGGGAAAAATCTTGTCAAAAATTTTTCTTCAACCACATCCCAGTTGTTTAAACTTTGGTTTGGATGCGACTTCAACCACTCCTTAGCTTTTCCTATCAATGAAAAAGGAAACAAGTGTAAGTATATAGATTCTAAATCACCTTCCTCAAAACCCATATTGCCTATTAATTCATAAAAGTTTGAAAGATGTGTATTTGGATCCTCATGATCTAATCCTGCGAATTGATTGGCACTGATAAGATTGAGGTGAGCAGCCTTCAACTCCAAGGACTTCGCAGTTGTGGGTAAGACAATGCTTGAAAAATGGTGAGGTCCTTGATGCATGACATATTCTCCTAAGGTTTTTCTTCTTGTTGGTTGTTCTTCTGCCATATTTTTGGGTTCTTCCTCAAATATCCTTCTTCTCCTTCTCCTATTTCTACTTCTGTTTTTCCTTGATGTCCTTTCTATATCTGGATCAAACTGTAACTGAGTTGGGGACACCTGGCCTCTCAAAAGCATAAACAAGAAAACTTGAAACGGGTAAGTGTGGAAGAGGATTTTAAAAATAAAAATAAAAATAAAAACAAAAAGAAAAATTCCTAAAATTTCCTAAAAATAAAAATCTAATCCTAAGATAGAGTATATACAACTTGATAATTAGACCTCCCAAGTCTATACGAATTGATACACCGTTCCCCGACAACGGCGCCAAAAATACTTGATGAGATTCTGGCAAGCGTACCAAAATTTCAGCAGTATAATAGTAAGTATGAGTTTATCGTATCCATAGGGAACGGTTCGCTTCGTATTTACTCGTGATCAGATTATCAAGTAGAAAATGCTATTTGAGAGTTTGTGATGAAGAAAGTAAATTTGCATAAAAGAAAGAGACGATTGAGAGAGGATAAAATACTTTACTTGGATTATGATTGAACTTCGTATCATCGCACCCCTTTATGCATGTGAATCCCTATATTATTTATGAATATATTTTTATAATATCCTAGTCAAGCTATATTGCTTTACCCCGAGTTACCATGTAGTAAACCACTCGAAGATAATTCATGCGGGTTCTCCTAGGCGACAAATTACCCCGGCTTGATTGCTCTACCTTTCTGTTTGTTTAATACTATCAATTCGCCCTATAGACCTATAGTGTCAGCTATGAAGAGATTGCCTAGTTCTTCTTCAATGGTCACTTTCTCCTATAACCCTATAGTAACTACTATGAGTACTTTTACCAATCAGACTTTGAGTTTCCTAAGTATCGGTTCCTCCAAATTCACTGTTAATTTTATAGAAACATCTGTCACCTGAATCCTAAAATTAACCTATAACTCTGGCACACATGCGGAAGCTACGCATTAAGCAAAGATAAAAATACCGATATTATAAAACAGGGATTCATAAATAAATACGAGAATTCACATACACTTTGGGGATTGAATCAACTACATTCAATCCTATCGAGACGTTTAGCTACGCATGGTAGCCATTACATCCCAATGGAGAAGCTGTCACCTTGCTCCAATCCTAGCTCTGCCTTTGTCGTCTCTCTAATCTCCTTCCTCGATGCTCTTTTTCTAACCTCTGTAGACTGTATAAAAGCCTCTCTCTGATCTGTACAAAAGGGTCCTATTTATAGACTAAGGAAAGCTATCTTAAATCTGGAAGAAATCTGATTTGAAAATAGATCTGAAAATAGATCTAAAACTAATCCGCGCAGCTGCGCTTCATCTGCGCTCAGCGCATCTGCAGCGCAGGAAATAGTGAGCAATTTTGGAATATGCGATTCACTTGCGCTAAGCGCAGGTGAAGCGCAAAACGCGTAACTGATTGCTCTGTTTCTTCTTTTAACAACTTGATCTCTTCCTGATCTTATCCTTGTTTGCTTGGCTTTCCTTGTTTCCCTCTTTTTGATCTGATTCTGTGTTTATTCTGCTTTTGAATTTAAACTGGAAAGTTATCTGCAGAATCCTTGTTTAAATGGCAGCTGATCTTATCTTTATTTTCTGTGATTTAAACTTCAAATTCGCAGATCCTCTCCTCGAATAATGCTATCTTCTTTCCTCATTCAAATCTTCTCATAAATATGCAAATTTAAAAGATTTTCTATCAAAATAGCATCAAATTCAAATTCAAATCAAATAATCATAATTATTACAATTATTATTAAAAAGGGATTATTTTGGGGCATAAATTACTATTTTAACCTTGATAAGTGCAGTAAAAATACAAGAATTTATCATATAATTTGCATTTATCAGGTATATGCAGTAGAGAATTCCAGGGAGTCCCTCAGGCCAGAACGAGTTCCCAACCCGGTGATATCCTTCTCTGACAGAGACTTCCCTGATGATATTGACACTCATGATGATCCCTTCGTGATAAAGGCATTAATTGGAGACGGGGACGTCGGTCGCATATTTATAGACCAGGGCAGCTCAGCCGATATCCTATTCCTTTGTACGTATGAACAGCTACTACTGCCGCTAGATTCTCTGCTCCCATATGACGGAGATCTGGTCAGGTTTACTGGAGAAAGAATACAACCCAAGGGCTACCTCCAAACCACCCTGCGAGTTGGTTCAGACACTGACAACAAGGCCGTTAATGAAAAGTTCTTGGTAGTGGATTGTCCTAGCCTTTACAATGCTATTCTCGGGCGGCCTTCACTGAACGCATTGGGAGCCACCATTTCCACCAAACACCTGGTGATGAAGTTCCCAGGCCGGGATGGGCGCGTCATTTCAGTAACAGGAGATAGAAGGGAAGCCAGGAAATGCTACAATGCTACCCTCCAGTGAGTGGTCCCAACCCCTAGGCAGAAGACACCGGCAAAGGTGAAGTTTGCTTGGTTAACCTCGACCTTAGAGCCGAGTTCGAGGAGAAACAACACAAACGCATCGAACCAGGAGGAAAGACTAAGCCCTTTCAGATTGGGAATTCTGAGGAGAAGACTACCAAGGTCAGCTCAGAGCTACCCCCAGTAATGGAGAAGAGGCTAAAGTCACTATTTTTGGCCAATTCCGATCTCTTTGCGTGGACATCATCCGACATGCCAAGTATAGATCCTACCTTCTACTGCCATAAGTTATCGATTAACCCGGTTGCTAAGCCTATTTCCCAGAAAAAAGGAAGTTGGGCCCAGAAAGACAGGAGGCTGCTCGAGTTCAGGTTGAAGAACTGCTAAAAGTCGGCTTCATACGAGAGTGAAAATACACCACATGGCTATCCAATGTCTTGTTCGTAAAGAAGTCAAGCGGGAAGTGGCGTATGTGTGTTGACTACATAGACCTCAACAAGGCTTGCCCCAAGGACCCTTTTCCTCTTCCAAACATTGACCAGCTGGTAGACA
Organism: Sesbania bispinosa; assembly: GCA_026901365.1. Lineage (NCBI taxonomy): Eukaryota > Viridiplantae > Streptophyta > Magnoliopsida > Fabales > Fabaceae > Sesbania > Sesbania bispinosa. The sequence continues at coordinate 1,077,425 of QLOH01000268.1, forward strand.
ATTCTTCTGGGTACGAATGGCTTTCGTTCATGGATGCCTATTTAGGCTACAACCAAATCCCAATCAATAAAGAAGATGAAGAAAAAGCGGCTTTCATCACAGACAAAGGCATTTATTGCTACACCATGATGCCTTTTGGTCTGAAGAATGCGGGGACAACCAACCAATGCATGATGATCAAGGTTTTTGGTGATATTATGGGGAAAACAGTGGAGGTGTATATTGGTGACATTATAGCCAAAACCATAAAGTCGGGTGATCATGTAGCCGACTTGCAGGAGATATTTAATAGGCTCAGAAAGTATAATATGAGGTTGAACCCGGCCAAATGCTCCTTCGGAGTCCCCTCTAGGCAATTCCTGGGGTTCCTCCTCACCAGCAGGGGAATTGAGGGAATCCAGAAAAATGCAAGGCAGTTCTAGAGATTAAGAGCCCAAAAACCATCAAAGAAATCTAGCAGTTAAACGGACGAATCACGACTCTCAGCCGATTTATCCCCAATTCGGCTTTGAAATCAATCCCCCTCTTCCAACTTCTGCGCAAGGGGAAAGCTTTCGAGTGGACCCCTGAGTGTGATAGAGCTTTCCAATCACTCAAGGAAGCGTTGGCCAACACACCAATATTGGCTAAACCCACACCTGAAGAACCCCTCTTTCTCTACATCTCGGTCACTGATCAAGTAGTAGCCTCAGTTCTGGTCAAAGAAGAGGGGAGAAGCCAGTTGCCCATCTACTTCATCAGTAAGGATCTACAAGGCCCTGAACTCCATTATCAGAAATTGGAAAAATTCGTTTTTGCTATACTCATCACGGCCAGGAAGTTGAGACACTATTTTCAAACACATAAGATCAAAGTAAGAACCGACCTCCTCATCAGAACCGTTCTGCATAAGCCCGACTTATCAGGACGAATGATGGCATGGGCTATCGAATTGTCAGAATTTGATTTGGAGTTTGAGAGCCGCACAACTATCAAAAGTCAATTCCTGTTCGACTTCGTAGCAGAACTTACCCCTGAGGCAGAAACTAAGAAACCAGGAGAATGGGCCATTTACATAGATGGATCGTCGAACAAGAAAGGAGCTGGAGCCGGTGTGGTCTTAGAGGGACCAGGGGGAATATGCATTGAGAAGTCTTTGAAGTTTGAATTCCAAACGTCTAATAACCAAGCAGAGTGCGAAGCCTGCATAGCCGGTTTACTCATGGCTAAAGAAGTAAAGGCAAAAGAGGTCACATTATGCAGCGATTCTCAGCTCTTGGTCTCCCAAGTCAAGGGAGAGTACCAAGCCAAAGAACCACAACTCCAGAGATACTTGGAAAAAGTGTAGCAACTGGTTGATGACTTCACAATAGTTTCGTTCCAACACGTCCCTCGAACCGATAATACAAGAGTCGATTTGCTCTCTCGGCTAGCCAGTACCGAGAAGATAGGTATCAATAAATCTGTGTTATAGGAAGTCATATCAAGCCCAACAATCTCTATCACCCCAATCCTCGCCATTGAGTCACAAAACTCGTGGATCACCCCAATCAAGAGTTATATCTTGCGAGGGGAACGCCCTACTGATAACATGGAAGCAAGGAGGATCAAGCAAATAGCATCTCGGTTCACAGTCATAGATGATCAACTTTACAAGAGAGGTTTCTCTTCTCCCCTGTTGAAGTGCATTTCTGGAGAGCAGAAAGAATATGTCTTGGCCGAATTGCATGAGGGAAGCTGCGGAGGACACCAAGGGGGCAGATCTCTAGCCAGAAAAGCGCTCAGAGCATGCTACTACTGGCAAACTTTCCTACAAGAAGCATTGAGTTATACCAAACGCTACGAAGCATGCCAAAAGCATGATTCTATGCATCACACCCCTCCAACCGAGTTGTCCACCATGACGGTTCCGTGGCCTTTCCATCAGTGGGGAATAGACATACTCGGGCCGTTCCCACCTGCCCCAGGCCAAGTCAAGTTATTGGTGGTAGCAGTGGACTATTTTACTAAGTGGATTGAAGCTGAACCACTAGCAACCATCACATCGGCCCAGATACAGAAGTTCTTTTTCAAGAATATCATCTCAAGGTTCGGGATCCCAAACACAGTGATTACAGATAATGGAACCCAGTTCACGGACAAAGGATTCCAAAATCTGCTAACCGGCCTTAAGATCAAGCAGCGCTTCTGATGGCGCTTTTCAGTAGAGTTCTGAGCTGACAGCTGATGGCCAAGATTAACTTTGGAGCTGCTTGAAGTGTTTGGGGCTGAACCAAGCATGAGCCTTCCTCATCAAAGTCAACCCTTTGACCATTGACCATGAAGTCAAAGTCAACAACTCAAGACTCAAATTAATTAGGACTTTGTAATTAGGAAAATAAAAGTAATTAGGATTTTTTATGTAATTTCCTTTTCTACCCTTGAGTGGGGCGCTAATCAGAGGGCTTTATTGGCTTAAGATTTAGCTTAGCCATAAGCCTTGGAGCCTTGAGTTCAATTCCCACATAGGATAGTATTTTACCCATCTTTTATTTTCCCCTTTATTTTCCTTAAGTGCCCCCTCCACTCCTATATAGAGGAGTCTTCTCTTCTTGTATTTCACACTTACATGAATATAGTAAAGGCATTATGCCCAAATTTCTCCTCCCTTGGTGAGTTGAGTGAGGCTTGGTGGTTGTTGCTCAAACCATACTGAGACTTATCTAATTCTCCTGAATTAGTGGCGTCTGGCATTGGACTTATCTGTTGTGGGTGGATTCCTGCTTCAGTGGCGTCCTCACCATCTCTTCCTCTCCACTTTTTCCTTCACTTTCCCTTATTTTCTTTCATTTTCTCGCCCAAAATAGCTGCTGCCCTGCACCTATTTTGCGCCTTTACTTGCTTGTTTTTCAATTCTAATCGGTGGTTTTTGCTCAATTCTAGATCCTACACCCATCCAGCTATCAACTTCACCTCTGTAGAGCACCCACAGACCAATGGGCAGGCTGAGGTAGCAAACAAGGTGATACTAAGATCCCTAAGGCAGCGTTTGGAAGAGGCTAAAGGAAATTGGGCAGAGCAACTCGACCATGTGCTGTGGGCATACAGGACCACCCCTCACTCTTCAACTGAAGAAACTCCCTTCCGGTTGACCTATGGAACGGAGGCGTTGATACCAGTTGAGATCGGAGAGTGTAACATCCTAAATTTTATTAAGTAAAATATTAATTAAATTAAATAAATAAGTAAATGATATAATTAATTAAATAGATGAATAAATAATAAGATTAATATTATTATTAGTTTTATCCATAAAGCTACTTCATTTTAAAAAGAAGATAAAGGGGTTGAGAGTGGGCCCAAGCCCAATTAGGCATTCTAGTAAGGAGGGGTTATCAGTTCACCCTAATCCTTATTCGTATAATCTTGAGAGAGCGAAACGCTAAGGAGGGGAGAAAACCGAGTCTCAAGAGGGGATTGCTGCAGAGTGAGCATCAAGAACCAAGAAAGGGACTTCCTTGCGGTTAATCGATCTTCGCTTAAGGTACAGTGGGGGAAAGGGTGCTGCTTGTATGTGCATGTGGGAGTGCTTGGGTAGTGAGGGCAACCATAAGACCCTCTAAGAATTCTAAATTTGAGAACCTATCTGTTAATCATGTGTTGTGTGTTTGGAATGTGTTTGATTTGATGTATACATGTGTTGACCTTGATGAATTGGGTGATGGTAGCGAGGATAGCGAAAAGGGGTTAAACAAGGGTTTAGAGATGAGGAACCATAATTGATTAGATGTTAAATTTATTGTAATTTGTAGGAATGATTGAGGATTTCAGAGAATTTAATCGATAAAAACGAGTTTAATTGAATTAGGAACTTGATGATTTGAGTAGGGATTGAAGAAGAGGGTAGAGGAAAGTCATTCTCGTTTTACACATGGCAGCGACTGTTAAACAACGATTGCGGATTCGTTTACCGTTGGATAGGGCTGAAATTTAGACAGCTGGTTCGGAATGTCTGGTTCTTCATTATGAACGGTTGGATCATCGATACGAAGTCTGAGTTGAGAGATATTTAGTTCGCACTAGAGGAAAATCATTCCCGTTTTTACACAGAGCAGCGACTGCTGATTTGTTCACCGTTGGATCGGGCTGAAGTTTTGACAGCTGGTCCGGAACATCTGGTTCTTCATTCTGAACAGTTGGATCTTCGATACGAAGTCTGGGTTGGGAGATATTTAGTTCGCACTGTAGCTGTATATTTGGGGGTTTTTATTGATGAAATTAAATTGGATGCATACCCTTCTGGGGAGCCTGGAGTGTATTTGGCTTGCTAGTAATCAATTACAGAGGGTTTGTAATCGATCACCAGGGTGTTAGCTTGCAGGTAATCGATTATAGGGGGTGTGTAATCGATTACCAGAGAGTTTGTTTGCTGGTAATCGATTACAGAGGGTGTGTAATCGATTACCAGAGGTTTTGCTTGCAGGCAATCGATTACCAGAGGCTTGTAATCAATTACCAGAGTGGATTTATGACCCTTGTGTTTGTTGATGATAGTTATACATTGATTGTGATGTGAGTGTGATGATATGAATATCTCCTTTGATGATAGATGTTTATACTATTATGATGTATGTTGATAACGATGATGTATTGATGTATTGAGTGTATGATGATGAGGTATGAGATGTGTGATGATGATATATTGATGTATTGAGTGTATGAGGTATGAGGTGTATAATGATTATATATTGATGCATTGAGCATATAATGTGTGTTGTGATAATGATGATATATTGATGCAATGAGCATACGATGAGTGTTAGGATGATGATGATATATTGATGCGTGAGCATATATGATGTTGTACCTAAGATACACAAGTCCAGAGAGGGGTGGGGTGTAACTCAGGGAGGTGATTGTACTTGAGATACACAAGCCCAGTGAGGGGTGGGGTGTAACTCAGGGAGGTGATTGTACTTGGGATACACAAGCCCAGTGAGGGGTGAAATGTAGCTCAGGGAGGTGAATGTTGTACCTGAGTGTAACTTAGGGAGTTGAGTATTGATTATGTTGGTGATTATGGTACTTGAGTGTAACTCAGGGAGGTGAGTATTGATTGTGTTGGTGATTATTGTACCTGAGTGTAACTCAGGGAGGTGAGTAATGATTATGTAATTGAATATGGTACCTGAGGTGTACAAGCCTAGAGTGGGTGAAGTACAACTTAGGGAGGTGCATGATGGTGATGATGATATGATGATTATGATGAATATGATGAAATGATGATATTGATGATTGTGATGAGTATGATGATATTAATGATAATGATGAGTATGATGATAAGATGATTATGATGATACGATGATTATGATGAAATGATGATATTGAGGATTGTGATGAGTATGATGATATTAATGATAATGATGAGTATGATGATATGATGATTATGATGAGTATGATGATATTGATGATAATGATGAGTATGATGATATGATGATAATGATGATAATGATGATTGTGATGATAATGGGGATTATGATGATTGTGGTGATATTGATGGTGTTGTTGGTGTATATGATGATGATGATTATGTTTTACATTTGATAGTAGAATAAGTTATATGATGATGTTGTTTACATGAGGGTGAGGATAGGGTAGTCTCCTATGTGTATGTATGAGTGGTATTCTTTTCCTCACTGTTTCTATATGTGGTTATTATTTACAGGTGATGACGATGGCACCTCAGGTGCCAAGTATTGAGTTGATGGGTGTCGTTCTGATACATGTGACATCAGGGCTTAGTAGTGGGAGTTTTATTTTATATTTCTATTTTGGAGAGATTTGTGTAAACAGTTTTAAGTGTCTTATAAGGCTAAGAATGATGTTTTACTGTTAAATTTTGAGGTAGTAATATTTTATTTACTTTGAAAACCTTTTGACTCCAACTTCTATCTTGAATAAGTTGATTTTGAAAAGAATTGAGGTTTTAATTAAGTTGAAATGTGAACCTTTTTACCCAATGTGATTCATTATTTTCCTAAGCCTTCCGCTTCGTTGATTATATAAGAGTTGGGGTAGAAGGGTGTCACAGAGAGCCGTTGTGGAGGGTGACACATTTTAATGAAAAGGGGAATGGCAAGGCAATCAGAGAAGAACTCGACTTCCTGGACGAGACCAGGGCTATAACTCATATCTGAGATGTAATGCTGAAAGAACGACTGGCGCTGCGCCATGCAACCAAAGTCCTAAAAAGAGACCTCCAAATTGGAGACTTGGTGTTAAGAAGGTCCGACATTGGAGGAAAAAACCCGGCTCATGGAAACTGGCTCAGAATTGGGAAGGCCCTTATCGCATAATTGAAAGCACAAGGAAGGGAGCTTACAAGCTGGAAACCTTAGGCAGGAAACCTATTCCAAGATATTGGAACATCTGTAACTTAAATTGTACTACTCATGAAGTATCAATGAACTTCCAGCTCATTCCCAAATTATCGGTGCATTTCGATTTAAAGTTTACGATTCAAAGTTTAAAGATTTAAAGATGTGAAAAGCATCTCGAACCAAGGCTAGAGGTGCGAAGAGCATCTCGAACCATTTAAAGATTTTAAATATGTGAAGAGCATCTCGAACCAAGGCTAGAGGTGTGAAGAGCATCTCGAACCATTTAAAGATTTTAAGATGTGAAGAGCATCTCGAATTAATTTTATAGATGCGAAGAGCATCTCGAATTAAGTTTAAAGATACGAAGAACATCTCGAACCACTTAAAGATTTTAAGTGGTTATGCAAAGAGCATCTCGAATTAAGTTTAGATATGCGAAGAGCATCTCGAACCACTTAAAGATTTTAAGTCGAAAAGACCATCCCGAACCAGATTTGGTGATGCGAAAAGATCTCGAATTTGAAACCGAATTGCAAAAAGCACCTTGGCCCATCTAAAAAAAACATACAAGACGCACCTCGAGTTAACGGAGAATTCTTAAAGACGGTCATAAAGCGCACATTTTTAGTGAAAAGGTTCGTAAAATTCAACAAAGAATTAAACCATAAATGGGAATTCTTAAAGAAACAAACGCAAGTTTAACCATCATTGTCAGAAGCAAAGTAAAAAAAAAAGGAAAACTACAAAGAGCTTAAGCATCACTGTCAACCAGGGGATCGATATCCTCCCCACTCTCAACATAAACATACATTTTCCTTTCCATATCAAATTTACAAATATTTCCTTGAAAAACTTCATGATCAACAGAGACACCATCGATTTTGAGGCCGGGATTCAGAAGCTTGAGCTGAGCAACAACCTTAGCAAAGGACTCGTTGCCAACCTTCTCAACATCAACAATCAACAAAGCTTTTTCATCTTTCCACTTGGCTTGTGCTTTCTGAAGATTTTTCTTGATAAGGTTGGAAAGAGCCGTCTTGTCCATCCCAGCTCCAGACGACTTATTCTTCAGGGCCTCGTGTTCCTCCCTCAACTTGGTTAACGCCAAATCCGTAGCTTAATACTTGGATTTATAGTTGGTGTAATGACCTTGATACTTGTTCTTTTATTTAACCACTTCCTCCAAGTCAGCCTTGGCCTGCTTCATACTTTCCACCGTGTTCTCACGCTCAGTGTTAGCCTTTTCCAAATCAGCAGTGAAAGATGGAAGCACATCCCAGCGCAAATAGCAAAGAAAGGCAGCATGTTGCAAACTTTTCCGTTCAACATCTAGGAGGTTATCAGCAATGTTTACTTTCTTATGAACTTCCTTGAGAAAGTTGGTGTATAACACACCGTCCAAATCCGGAACGTCCAATTCACAGTCAGAATCGTAGAGGTTCAGAGATCGGTCTTGGGACTGATCACGAACAACTTTCTTCTTCTTCCTTGGACCTTGTTCCCCCTTTCCCGGATTTTTCTTCCTCTTGACATACCCATCAGCGGCAGCGTTGGTAGACTGGATTCATCAACACCCCCACTTCCACCTGCCCCTTGACTAACAGCAGGAATGGAACCACTTGCACCATCAGTATTGGCAATAAAGTCAAGATCAACTTGAACGTCGTCCTCAGCACCGATATTCTGGGACAACCTCAGTCTCCTTAGAGCAGCGTTGGCCATTGAAGCTTAAACCAAAAAATTATGAAGTTAAAAATTCAATTCAAGGGATTAAAAGTGCCAACAAATCAAGTGTAAAGCCGAACCCCCACCTGACATCGATAGGCTACTGACCTATCCGAGATCCCACATTCTTTGGGGGGCCATCAAGAATTCTCCTGCTTGAAAAAGGCCCACATTCTTTGACAGAATAATCTAATAACTTCTTTACAGCTCTATCTCGGTCTGAGAGATCATCTTCTGGAATATCATACTCAGCCGAGGTCTTATCATAATGTCGGCTACACCAATATATGTGAAATCTCGGTTCAGAGCTTGTTGGCTCCTCCCAGAATGGCTTCACACCGTCAACAGCTTGAATCTGAAAAAATTCTTGCTTAAAAGGGATCTTCCCCTTCTTAGCCGATTCAACATACGGGTTTATCAACTTCCTTCCCGCAAAACCTCTTACTCTGATCCAGCTATTCAAGGTTTTATCTTTGTCACTTTTTTTGTGCTTTCTGAGCACTTCAAAATAATGGAAGAACAGCTTGACAGAAGGGGTAAACCCGAACTCGGCCAAAATTAATTGGAAACAGCGTATGAACGCCCATGTGTTGGGATGCAATTGGGAAGGGGCGCAGTTCAGATACATTAAGACCCTCTCCTCAAAAGTATAAAAGGGAGGGTAATCTTCAACTTCGAGTGAAAATAGTCATATGTGTAAAGAAATGACTTATTTGTCTCACTCAGATGGCAGACCCGACTTCCTAGAGGCGGTATAACCACATGGTATTTCCTTTCCGTCTCCGCGTCGGCAAAAATGGGAAGGTCGAAAAGACGCTCTTGACTAATCTCAGGACAACCCGGACGATATATCGGTCGGCCCACCTAGGCATAAAATAGTCTACGTTGGGATTCTCTGCCATCTCTACACCTGCAGAAGCGGTGTAGCAGCTATTGGTGTCAGAGTCACTACTATCTTCAGAGCCCGAGTTCATAAACATGTTATCCACCTCGGCCATAATTGGATTCTTTTCCATATTTCCTCCCACATAATTTTGGCCAAAACATGTTACCAAGGATCGATTAAGTGGCAACCAAGTTGGGGGGGTCCATGGAGTATTTCCACAGAATCCTCACTATCACTCATTTTTAGAAAAACCATGAAAGGAAACACAGGGATTTCAGAAAACGTACCTGTATCTCGGTTTGAATCACAGAAAAGAAGAGGAAGTCGAAACCGCTCCGGGTTGAATAAACTCACTCCGGTCCTCGTTACGAGAGTTCAGAGAAGACAAGAAATCTCTAAGGAAGCAAAGTGTACAAATGTGAAAATGAAACCAGAATACTACCTATTTATACTTGGACCATCAAGGTCCAAAAGTTTGGACGACCCAGAAGTCGAACCGTCGCGATCGTTACAAGTTGTCAGATGAAACGTCAACAAGAATTTGAAAAGTCACCAGCGAAAGTACAAACCCTACGTAATTACTACGACAATTCAGTACCCCGGTTCAAGATCGTTCAACTCGAACCGGCAAGAAAAAAGCTTGAAGCCGAACCTCTACTAATTCGACTTCAGTTGGGGGGCATCTGTTACGTACTGGACCAAGAGGCCCAATACTCTTAGGGCCCAATCCAAGCAAGCAAGTCGAACCGGACTGACATGCATGTCGGCCCGCTCTCGTAACCCCGATTGTAATCTCACGGTAATTAGATGAGGTGAACCATAGACCCTCGTGCACCTCATCCCACAAGTCTAACCCTATGGATCATGGCCCACGGCCCGAATCCCAAAATATTCTGCTATAAATACTGTAGACGTCAGAGGTGTCAGGTACGCATTAATTGTGCATTAAATACTATACATCGGATCCATACTGACTTAAGCATCGGAGTGCCTTCGCAGGTACCCCCCCACCACCGGTGAAGTTCGAGGTCCGAGATTTATCCAGTATCGTGATTCGTGTTCAGGTTCCCACCTCGCACGCAGGTTCGACATCCATACGCGAACAAGCTCCAATTTTGTTAAATTAGACAACCTATAACTGATCTATTTCTTCGACCCTCTAAGGATCTATCTTATGATTAGTGGTTGGAGTGGATCTTTGAAATTTATTACCTACTAGAATTATATGTTACTAGAAAAGAGAAAATAGGAACCTACAACCTCCAAATCCTGATAATAAATTTCCTAATATGTTCCAAAATAGAATTTCACTAACTTTCAGAGCTATGCTACTGATATAAGACATCTACAACGTTATACATAACAACTTTCAGAGCTATGTTACAACTTCCAATTCTGGGAGAAAACTCTGATTATTCTCATTCATTTGAGTTAATTATATACATGTATTTGGATTAGCCTATACAACTGAATCAATCACAAAAAAATAGGAAAGGATTACAATCAGAACTAATTGAGAGAATCAAGGAGTAACTAACTCCTAAGATCACATAATTTACAGCTAAGCTAACACTCCCCCTCAAGTTGAGGAGTAAATATCTCTAATCCTCAACTTGCCAAGAGAGTCATGGAAGATCCTCCCAGATACTGCCTTGGTCAGCATGTCATCCAGTTGGTCTTCAGACCTCACATATGGGAAACTAAAAATCTTGTAATCTAGGTTCTGATTTATGAAATTTCTGTCCACATCAACATGCTTCGTTCGCTCATGCTGTATGGGATTTTCAGACATTTCAATGGCTGATTGGTTATCACAATGTAGCTTCATGGATGACTTTGGTTTATATCCTAATTCTGTCAATAATCTTCTAAGCCAAAGTAGTTCGCAAATCCAATTTTCCATGCCTCTCCATTCAGCTTCAGTGCTTGATCTTGAGACTTTCTTTTGCTTCTTACTACTCCAGGTTACTAAGTTTCCACCCACTAAAGTGAGATAGCTTGCAGTGGACTTCCTATCGGGTTTTGTTCTAGCCCAATCAGAGTCCGAGTAACCTTCTAATTCTAGATGATGATTCTTTGAATATAGTAACCCTCTTCCCAGTGAAGACTTTAAGTACCGTAGTATTCTCATTACGACCTCCATATGTTCCTCCCTTGGGTTCTGCATGTGTTGGCTGACCACATTAACTACATATGCTATGTCTGGTCTGGTATGTGAGAGATAAATTAGCTTTCCCACTAATCTCTGGTACTGCTCTCGGTTTGCTGGTACTGGGTCATTAGTCTCCACAAATTTCAAATTTTGGGGAATAGGTGTCTCTGCTGGTTTGCAATCTAGCAACCTAACTTCAGATAGAAGATCTAACACATACTTCCTTTGAGAAATAAAAATTCCTTCTCGTGATCTTGAAACTTCTATTCCAAGAAAGTATTTTAATTCCCCAAGATTTTTCATTTCAAATTCAGAGTTAAGCTGCTCCCGTATTCTGTTAATTTCTTCAGAGTCATCCCCTGTGATTATCATATCATCTACATAGATGATAAGAGCCGTGAGCTTTCCTTTCCTCTTATTCAAAAAAGTGTATGATCAGCATTACTTTGTCTGTATCCATACTTCTTCATTAACAAACTAAATCGTCCAAACCATGCTCGAGGCGACTGTTTCAACACGTATAGAGCTTTTTGCAACCTGCACACCAATTTTCCATTTGTTGAGACAGTATACCCTGGTGGGATATCCATATACACTTCTTCTTCTAAGTTCCCATGTAAGAACGCGTTTTTCACATCCAGTTGGTGTAAAGGCCAATCTAAATTTACAGTCAGGGATAAAAGCACTCGAATGGTATTGAGTTTTGCAATAGGAGAGAATGTCTCTTGGTAGTCTATTCCATATGTCTGAGTATAACCTTTAGCCACCAACCTAGCTTTGTATCTCTCAATAGACCCATCAGGTTTGTACTTCATGGAAAAAACCCATTTACAACCCACTGTACTCTTCCCTTTTGGCAAAGGTACAAGATTCCAGGTGTTATTCTTTTGTAAGGCCTGCATTTCCTCTTGAATAGCTTGAGTCCAATTTTGATCTTTCAAAGCTTCCTCAACTCTAGTAGGTATTGATTGAGCAGACAATTGATATACAAAGGCCTTAAGTGAATCTGAGAGCCTTTCAGTAGTAACAAAGTCTTCTATAGGATGCTTTGTTCCCTTCCCTTCCACATCTGGAGAGTATCTAAGAGGAGGTTTACCCCTATTGGACCTGAAAGGCAATTCATATCTTCTAGAGGTGTTAGGCAAATTAGTCTTAGAGGTAATGCGTACCTGGATATCCTCAGAGGACTCATTAATGGGTACAGGGGGAGGAGTAGAAGACGGTGTCATGTCACCTTGCATTGCTTCACCCGAGCCATATTCCAGTTCAATTCGACATGCATTTTCATTATGTGAATCCATCCCACATGGAGTAGAAGATGAGATGGGTTGACTTTGACTCAATTCCTCGGATGGATGGTCTCCTGACATGTATGTAGTAGAGTTGTCAGAGCTGCCCTCACTGCACAACACATCATGTGAACCACCGCTGTCATGATTTACTCCAATAATTTTGGGCCCCTGTGGTACATCAGATGTAAACATGCCACCTGTGCCAAATATGCCTCCTACGTTGCCATCTTCACCATTCTTCTCCCCTTGAAGATGAGTAGGGTCGGCATAATAGAGCTCAGTTTCCACAAAAGACACGTCCATGGTAACATATGTTTGACGGTTAATTGGGTCAAAACATCGATACCCTTTGGTGTGTGTCCCGTAACCCAAAAACACACATCTAACAGCACATGAATCTAACTTGGAACGTAGATGCGGAGGAAGATGTGTAAAGACCACACACCCAAACACCTTGGTAGGAAGTAGTAAGTGGGGAGAGATTGAGAAGTAGTTGTTCAAGGTTTCAAGGGGAGTCTTGAAGTCAAGAGTTCTAGACGACATGCGATTCATGAGATAAATAGTTGTCCCAACAACTTCTTCCCAATATTTAGATGGCATATGAGCATCTATGAGTAAGGCTATTGCTGTTTCTAGGATATGTCGATTCTTCCGTTCGGCAACACCGTTCTATTGAGGAGTGTTAGGACAAGAGGTCTCATGTATAATCCCATGGGATTAAAGAAATGCTTAAATTGATTATTAATATATTCACCTCCGTTGTCTGAACGGAGAACACGAATGGAAGAGCCAAATTGCGTTTGAATCATACTGTGGAAGGTTTTAAATACATCAAAAACCTCATTCTTATGCTTAAGAAAATATAGCCAAGTAACACGTGTGCAATCATCGATAAAGGTCACAAACCACCGATGACCAGATAAAGACGACAAAGATGATGGTCCCCAAACATCAGTATGTATCAAACCAAAAGGAGTATCAATTTTACTCAAATGTGTGGGAAAAGGTACACGATGACTCTTTGCAACGATACAAGTGTCACATGTTAATTTACTCAAATCTACACCAGCAAAGAGTTTTGGAAGTACATGCTTCATGTAATAAAAGGATGGATGACCCATACGTGCATGCCAAACCCGAATCTCTCCTTCTTTGTTGTTGTTAGCCTTTCCCACGTTATTCACCCTGCTAGAATTCAAATCTTCCATGTAGTAGAGTCCTCCCCTCTTAGTGCCACGCCCAATGATCTCCTTCGTGAGGATATCCTGAAAAAGACAGAAATTGGGATACATAAGTGCCACGCAATTTAATTGTTCAGTAGCTTGCCCAACGGAGATAAGTTTATTTGATAGAGAGGGGACAAGTAAAGTATTAGGCAAAGAGATATGGTTTGAAAAATTAACCGTCCCTGCTCCTGTCACGGGGTATGATTCTCCATTAGCATTTATGATACAGGATTGTCTAGGTAGTGATTTCTCTACTAAATCACTGGCACAATATGTCATATGATCGGTAGCACCCGAGTCTATGATCCACCCTCCATTATTACCATTATTAGAAGACAAGTATGTAAAGCACATGTTACCTTCATCACAGGTGATAGTTGAGGAAGATTCAACCTGAATAACAAGAGATAATTGAGGCTCAGTATGTACTAAAGAGACCTTCGTTGTCCCTCCTTCCTTTTGTTTCTTAGACTGGAGTTCATGTCACCAGTCCGAGTAGCCATGTATCTTGAAGCACGTCTCCTTGGTGTGCTTTTTGTTCCCACAATGGGTACACCCACGTTCAGTATTTGACTGCTTCTTGTTAGACTTACCACCATTCCCTAAACTTCCCTTTGCTGCGTTTTGCAGAAGTTGTGCTCCCTATGTAGCCATTGTTGCAGATGATCCAGCATCAGTGCCTGAGAGCATCACACTCTGTCATGTGTCCTCCCTTCTAACATAACTATATGCCTGTTCAAGAGATGGGAATGGCTTCATCTGCAACACATCTCCCCTTACATGATCCAAACGATCATCCAGACCATCAAGAAACGTATAAACACGATCTTCCTGCAATAAATTTTTAAATTTCTGAATATCATCAACACATACCATTGGATTTGGTCTCCGAAAATCTATTTCTCTCCATAATCCTTGAAGAGAATTATAATAAGCCTTCAGCGTTCCACCAGCCTGTTTCACGTTTTTTACTTTTCTTTTGAGATCGTAAATCTGAGAGGAATCACTACTGTCAAAATAGGTGGTAGCAATAGCATCCCACACTTGTTTTGCAGTAGAGAATCGTATGAAGTTTCCCACCAAACTTTGGTCCAAAGAGTTCAAGATCAAGCCTTTAACGGTGGCATTCTCCGTTTTCCATCGTCGATATGTAGAATTTGTCACAGCAGGTTCCTGTACATCACCGTTTATGTGTCCCAGTTTGTCCTTCCTAGAGAGGTGAAGTTCGACCACCTGAGACCATAAACCATAATTGGATCCATCAAGTTTTATGTTAATTGTGTTGTTGCCTGACTCTTGTGAACTGGTTTGCGGAGCAAACTGGTTCTGTGCCAAGACTTTAGCATGGTAGCAGCTAGAGACTGCACGAGGTCCTCTGAGATGCTAGAGGGTGCCTTGGGTTCATTCCTCGTGCTCTCATATGCCATTCAAGCTTTTGATCTTCAGAACACGGTCCTAGGATCAACCGTTCTTGATACCATGTCAATTCTGGGAGAAAACTCTGATTATTTTTATTCATTTGAGTTAATTATATACATGTATTTGGATTAGCCTATACAACCGAATCAATCACAAAAAAATAGGAAAGGATTACAATCATAACTAATTGAGATAATCAAGGAGTAACTAACTCCTAAGATCACGTAATTTACAGCTAAGCTAACAACAACTTCCCCTATTTTATATATCAATCTCAGTGCTATAACTAAAAGGCATAACACTACAAGCATAAATCATTGCTACTATCAATGTGTAGCTCTAAATACATAAAACCAGTTTTGGAAAAAAGATTAATGGTAATGTTAAGGCATAAATTCAAGCATATATAAATTCTACAAGCCAAGGCATAATACCACAAGCATAAATTATGAGAAAAGATTAATGCTTGCACTCCCTCTAAATTTTGTTTCACCCCTTTAGATTTTGTTACCACCCTTCCAAACCATTCTCACCCACCCTTCCCTCATCTCCAGCCATTCTATTGGTCGCAAATACACCAATTTAGCCAAGGAACAGAAAGCAAGATTTTACACTCTTGTTTGGACTCCAAAAGACTAATATGTAGCACATCCTTTTCTTTCATCAAAACATCCACTTGGCTTTCCAACACCTTATTTTTTTTCATTTAGATTCTCTTCTCATTTGAACCATATCCAAAACCCCACAAACACTATCTCTACTCTTTGTCAACATCATTTCACGGGCCCTAAATATCATTGCCCCTAATACCTTTATGCGATTCATATTCACATTAATCAAATCAACACATTTCAAAGAAAGAACACATTCACAGAATGAGATTCACAAAAAGAAAATAGGAAAATGATTAGAAAGAGATATACAAAAGAGATGCAGTTCAGGCGGTGATGAAGAAGTAGCTTACCGTGACCGCCAGCAACAAAGACGGAGGTGAATGGCGACAGAGATGACGAGATCGGTGCTAAGCTCTATGGAGAATGGTTCTTCTCTGCCACAGAGCTAGGGTTCCACGAATTTTCCAAGTGGGGCGGGAATTGTAATTGCAAAATTTTATCAAGGGTATTTTTGTCCATAAAATATTTCAGTTTTACTTCCCGAAAAGCAATAATCAGAGAAGTAATTTCAATTTACTTTTTAAAAAGAATTTTTTTAATTTTTCCAAAAATAAAAGTAAAAAAAAATCCAAACACCAATAAAAAAATGCAAAAGGTCTTCTCTAGTAGAAAAGGAACTCGGAATAGGCCTGGCAAAAGGGTCCATTTGTCCATCATCCATCCACACAAAATTTAATCCAATCCATCAAATTGTTTAAAAAATATATTTGGACTGAATTGGATGGATCATTGCATACTAAAATGGATGGATAACAATCCATCTGCTCTTGTCTTAAAATCCAATGGATCCTTTTTCAACGGAAAACAAAATCCAATGGATTATGACAGGATTATTGGGTTTGTTAGTTGTGACCTAATGCAGCCGATGCACCATTGCAAATCAAATGGACACCATAACAAGTGCAAAACACGATTTTGGAGCTCCATAAACGTTGTCTAGCGTGGTAGAGTCGAAAATTCAAGCAGCCATAGGATTTAATATAAAAAAATTGTGGCAGTCACTATTGATTATAGGGAAATGGTTGTTGAAAAGTTTCTGAAATTTCAAGTAAGGACTTGCACAAGATTATCAAAATCAACATGCGGTTCTGGTATTCAAATATGTTATCTCATGTGATCAAAGAAAATCTTTTGGATCAAATGTTCAGAAAACATTTTTCGCTTAAAAAAGACATATAGCTAATATCAAAACAAAATAAAGATTTTGGTATAACTACCTGAGCATTATGAATTTTCGATGTCTGATTATTAATTTTCTCTTTTAAATTTCTTTATTTATATTCTTTCATCAAATATTTGTTTGATGATAGTATTAAAACTTATAAATGCATATTTTAGGATAATAGTTAATGAGAGGAAAACCATTGAGATAGTAATAACAAAATTAAAAACCTTGATAACAAATCTTTATTTATATTCTCTCAAATAAATACAAGGGGAGGGAGAGAGGAGAGAGAAATGAGGGAGAGAGAAACAAGGGGAAGAGAGAGGAGAGAGAAACCGAGGAGAGAGATGAGAGAGAATCTTAATAAATGAAAAATATAGGGAGAGAAATTGTTTCAATTCATCTATTATAATTCTGATCTAAATTCATTCAATCCATCCATTTACCGCCCCTAATATAGAAGGACTTCTGGGCTGTATCCAAGCGGGCTCTAAATTGGTAACGTATGTGCTTGTCCAACAAGTTGGGTCAACGAGGCCCATCTAAGAAGAAAGAAACCGTCCAGGTTCAAACTGCAACAACGTAGCCTTCATTGTCGCACTCGCATAGTGGCAGCTCCACTCCAGCCTCCAACAAGGACCGTAACTATAACTACAACTATAATAACAACGCAAGTTGATAACTTTATTTGTCTGCGCCTCCGTATCCGTCTTCCACCACACTCCTTTCCGTTAATTGAATAAAACAAATCAAATCAAAATTATTTAAAGTCTATACAAGAGGTATGTAATGATGTTCCACCGAAGAAAAAAAGAACCTAATGCTTTGCCTCTATCCAATTCTGACACCCCGATGCCTCCTCGTAGTTCTAGTTTCAGCCTCCTCAGAAGCGCAACTTCACCTTTCTCATTCTCATTTTCTGTCTCCTTCAAATCCTTCCTCTTCATCCTCTCTCTGCTTCTCAACCTCTATCTCCTTCTTATCCTGTGGGCCCCTTCCTCCGCCCCCTTAACCCCCTCCGCTGTCATCTCTCGCCTCTCCCCCACCACGCGCCGCCACATCCTCTTCACCGTCGCCTCCTCCTCCCTCTCCTGGCCGCGTCGCCAGCCTTACATCCGCCTATGGTACTCCCCCAACTCCACCCGCGCACTTGCCTTCCTCGACTCCCTCCCTCCCGACACTCCTCCCTCGTCTTCCTCGCCGCCGGTGGTGATCTCCGGCGACGCCTCAGGCTTCCCCTACTCCTTCCCGGGAGGGCTCCGGTCGGCGATACGCGTGGCCCGGGTGGTGAAGGAGGTTGTCGATCGGAACGAGTCGGACGTGCGGTGGTTCGTGTTCGGCGACGACGACACGGTGTTCTTTGTGGACAATGTGGTGAAGACTCTGTCGAAGTACGATCACAATCGGTGGTTTTACGTGGGGACCATCTCGGAGAGTTACAATCAGAATGTGAGGTATTCGTTTGAGATGGCGTTTGGGGGAGGGGGTTTCGCGATTAGCTACTCGCTTGCTAGGGTTTTAGCTAGGGTTTTGGATTCGTGTTTGAGGAGGTATGGCCATTTGTATGGCAGCGATGCCAGGATTTATGCATGCGTTGCTGAGCTCGGTGTAGCGTTAACCCATGAACCTGGGTTTCATCAGGTAAAGAATTGTGCGTGTGTGTGTGCGTGTGAGTTTTGATTTTTAAAATCTGATGTTATTTTTATATTCCGCCGTTCATTTTGGTGACTTTGTCAACTGCTTCTGATTCATGTGCATGTGTTGGATTCATGGACTATATGCTATTTTCGTAGTTACTCAGCGTGTTTATAGTAAGGAACAATAAACTCAATATACAAATTGAATATTAGACTAATTGACAGAAACCAATTCCACTTTCTTGGGCTATGCTTGTTTGAGATTAAAAGGGGAAAGTGGAATTGGCAAATAGGAGGGGAGTGAAAATGGGGTGGGAACTGGGAAGCATAGCCTCAAGTTGTTATTTGGTTATCTATGAAATCATGTGATTTTTGTTTCTGCTATAGTGTTAAAATGTACTAAAAAATTAAGCTCAGCCATCACAGTGATTATTCCTTTGTGGATGTTAGATATTTATTCAGGCAACAGCAGTTATGAATTATGAAAATGCTAATGTACATCTTGTTCAATTTTGCTGGATGCATTCAATGTTTGTCTGTGTAACAGTTACTCACTGCAATTTAAATGCTACTTCTGCTTCTCATGCACATTTGAGGTATGCAAGGCATAATACTTCTACTAATTTGGTTTTAGATTTTATGATCTTATTAAATTCTTTGGCATTTTAAACAAATTTCAAAGGCAGTGCTTGAGTATGTTGTCTTGGTCTTAAGTTTGATTACTTTTGCCATATCTCATTTAGGCTGCTTGAGCATTTTTTTATCTTTCTATTCAAGCCTACAACTTAAGCAAGTAAAATGATAGACTCTATTATTTTTTAAACCAGTTAGATATGCGGGGGAATTTGTTTGGGATGCTGGCTGCACATCCATTATCTCCTTTGTTGTCACTTCATCACTTGGAAGCAGTGGAGCCTCTCTTTCCTAACATGAACAGAACACAAGCTTTGGAACATCTTTTTGCAGCTGCAAATGTGGATCCTGCTAGGATCCTGCAGCAAACTGTCTGCTATGATCTATCAAATTCTTTGACTTTCTCAGTTTCTTGGGGTTTTGCTATCCAGGTTTTTCAAGGAAATGAACTTCTACCTGATCTCCTTTCACTACAGAGAACTTTTGTGCCATGGAGGAGGGGTAGTAAAGTTGAGGCCAATTATATGTTTAATACAAGAGACTATCCTAAAGATCCTTGTAAACGACCTTCTATATTTTTCTTCAAAAGCGCTACATCTGATAAAAGGGGCATTTGGAGCAATTACAGTAGGTATGTAGAGAAGAACTGCTTTGAATCAAATGTGGCACGGCTAAAGGAGATCATAGTTTTTTCAAGGAAGCTGGAGCTTAATATTGAACAGGTATTGCTAAATTAATTTTAGAAATGGTTGCTTTTAAATTTGTAACTACTTTTTGTTTCTCATGTCTGTTTGCATTCTTATTCTAGTTATTTAACTTTATTTTGTCTTATGGGTTCTTTCACAGATGAAAGCCCCCCGTCGTCAGTGCTGCAACGTTTTGCCATCTTCTAACGAATCAATCAGTATTCATATTAGACAGTGTGAAACCAATGAACTGATCTCTTTGCAATCGTAGCATTCTTTTAGGGAGTTGCTTCCCTTGAAAGCTTTGAAATTTTCATGTGTGTGAATGTTTGGAGAAGTTTTGCCCCATGTTGAAGCTGATATGAGGTAGATGCTCCTTCTTTAGGCTAATCTTAGAACTTTGTTTTTATAGGATAGTTTCATTTGGAATTTGAATGATTTCTTAGTTTAAAATTTAAATGGAAGGTAAATGAATTTTTTTTCAACATTCTTCAATTCTTAATTAACTATATTTTATCATTCAACTAGGAATGCCTTCATAGGACTGCCAGCAGTATGTCACTAAGTTTATGTTTCTGAAATATTACTTGTGGGCAAGCCTTTTCTGATTTTTGTTTCCTCTTCCTCTTTGCAGTAGAGAATGATCCCTTGTCCTCTATATAGAAGAAAAATATGTACTTGAAGATAACTATAAAATCTTGCTGGTTATCAACCTCTCACAGGCTGGTTTCATTCCCCGGAGAATTGATCAACCTCTCACAACTTACCTCAGTTGCGTGGCTTGTTTCGTTCACTGCATAACTGTGTTTCAAATGACATTTTTCCCCACATTTGTAGATATTATTACATGTATTCGTGACCACTTCTGATGCACTAAATTTCAGGGAAGCCCCCATGTTGTTTGGAGTGAGGTAACCTCTCAGCCAAAGACTGAAATTTACTCTGGAATGTGATCCTAATGAGGACCTTGTCTTAACGCAGGCTAGTGATTTGTCTGAAAATTCTGTAAATGTATATACAACTGTTTGTTTTATGCATATGAGATATGAATGCGATTTATATTTGCCCGTGAAGTTGGACACCAGTTACTAAGTTAAATTATGTTTTTTTTTTTTCAAGTTATGTGGCGAAAAGTCATTCTTGTGTTGCAGAATCCTAGCATTAGCTTGAACCCCATCACACACGATCACTGACCTATCATTGGACTTCCGAAATTTTTCGCCGTCCCATCATCTTGCGAGTTATATCTGTCCTTTTTCTTCCCTCTATCAAGTGGAAATTCTTGCTTGAAAGAGACTGCA
The DNA here is from genome assembly GCA_026901365.1 of Sesbania bispinosa. NCBI lineage: Eukaryota > Viridiplantae > Streptophyta > Magnoliopsida > Fabales > Fabaceae > Sesbania > Sesbania bispinosa. Next base: position 1,098,559 of record QLOH01000268.1, read on the forward strand.
TTTTTTTAGGTTGATACAGGTTCGTATACAGTAGGGGTGTAATCGGGTCGGGTTTGGGGTGTTAGGAAGTCCGAACCAATTAAATGATGACGGGTTGAGTTGGTTCGGTTTTTTGTTTTTCTGTGACAGAACCCGAACTGAACCAACCCGATGATTATCGGGTTGGATCGGGTCGGGTCATCGGGTTAATTTAAAAAAAATTGTTTTTCAAAAATCTGGAAAATTAGAAGTAAAAAAAAACAAAAAAAATGTGAGCCCATTCTCCATTCTCACAGTCACAGCCACATATTACAACCCTAATCCACTCAATCAGATTCATAGCCTCCTCAGTCCTCAATCAGATTCACAGCCACAGAGTGCAACTCAGAGTCTCTGTTCCTAGATTCACCGCCTTTCCATAACCAGATCTCCACCGTTTGCAGAGTTGTCGCCCCCTCCATTCAGAACACATCACTTTCCAGTTTCCATCATTGAAGAGGGGTACTACCCCAGGTCACTAGATCCACCATCCATAACCCGCCACCAGAAAAATAGAGAAGGCAGGCGAGGGGGAAAACGAGAGGGAGACAGAGGAAATAACCGCGACCACCATCTCATTCTCAGGTCAGGTTAAAGGACAGCTGAAATGAGGTGCTGCATGCGCAGCTGCGTCGCCGACGATGGAGGAAGGAAAAAGGATGGCTTGGTGAGTTGTGATTTGCGGCTACAATTTCACTTGAGGGAGAAGGTTGAACTATGGAAGTGAACCATTAGGGCAACTGGGCAAGCATTTTTCTCTTTTTTAACACTTGATGCAATACACGCGGGTCGGGTCGAGTTCATCAGTTTTTACAATGGAGAACCCGATACCCGACCCGATATTGATCGGGTTCAGGAAAAATGAACCGAACCAAACCATTAAACCAACCCAAACCATCCAAAAGTACTCGGGTCGGGTCGGGTCAACCGGGTTCGCGGGTTGACCCAAACCCGCTTACACCCCTAGTATACAATAGACAAATGCTTAAATATGTTTTTAGTTCCTCATTTTAATCCCTTTTAAGATATTTTTTTTAGTTTTTTTTTTCTCATCAAATTATTCTTTTTTAAAAGTCTTCGCCGTTAGAATTGTTGTTAGTCTTGCTGATGTGTCTGTTAGTGTAAAACCTGATATGACATTCTCACTCTTATTTGATATCAGACTTGTCAATTAACATATTTAATAATTTATTAAATTACATAATAAATGGAAAAATAGTATTTCAAACTTAAAAAAGGAAAAATGAATTACACTTTTAGAACAAAATCCCTTCTTAACATTGTTTACCATCTCTTAGGAACCATAATTTTGTCGCCTTAAATCTATGCTTGTTCTACTTACTATGTTTGTTGTGATGGAATGTGGGAGACAATTACGGTGGGTGTGAAGCGGGTAGGAGTTTTAGTGGTGTTGAAGGAGAGCCGGTCTGACCGAAAAAAAAGGAGAGCCGGTTGAGACATTTAGGTTATGAATTATGATGCAGATTGAAATTGATTAGTGTAGGATGAGTTTGAGGATATGGACCATGGGAAGTGATCTTATTTAAGGTGATAGAGATTTTGAAGAGTACTTAGGGCATAGAGGAAACTTTAAGGTTTGGTGGGAGGGTAATGGGGGTAAATTCAATCCACTGACTTCTGATGTTCATGCCACTACTTGTACTAGATTTGTTGTGATTATGGGTACGATCATTGTATATGTAGAGGATGAAAATGGTGTGATATGGGTGATGTAGAAGGAGGTAATAGGGATGAGATTGTAAATGAGGGTAACATTACTCAGGGTGGTGAGGATGAGAATGATGTTGGGGAGGGTGATGGCGAGGGTGTTGATAGTGTTAACAGTGTGAAAGAGATTCACTTTTCTGATAGCAAGTATGGTCTTTGATTGAGGTGAGGTCTACTTGGGTCATATGTGTAATGATGGAGTTTTAGGGATCTTAAGTGTTCGAAGAATAAGCATGGACCTAAAAAATAGCAGATTGTATGTCTTAGGTCACGAAAAAGGGGTTCAAGGAAAGGATTTCCAAGTCATCTAATATGGTAACAGCCACATCAGCAAGTTGTTAAGCTAGTTTAAAGGCGAGGACTATTTTGAAAAAGAATGATTTTGTGAGAACTAAAAACTAAAAAAAATTTAGGGGGACTAAAATGAGAACATATTTAAGCCATAATTATATGATGCCAATATTATTAATATTTTATACATTATTCTATTTTAATGCTCTAGAATAAGAACGAAACACTAAAGATATGGTGACATTTTGTGAGGTAAACCCTTCATTTTTGGATAATGATATTTTCTACATTATTCTAATTTAATGCCCTAGAATTAGAACAAAAAGGTCAGAGATATAGTGATCCTTCAATTAATTTACCCTTAAGAATGTCTCTCTTAAGCTCGGTTTTCTAGAGGTTTTTTTTTCTTGAATATTTAGGTCCATAGTGGGTCATGTGAAATTATTCTTAATCACATAAAAGTACATTTTGCTTCAAAAACTAATGATTCTCTATGAGCAAGCATGAATCTAGTGATTTTCTATTGAGCAAGCATCAAGCCTTTACCATGATGGTATCCTTAATTAATTTCTTGCTCAACAACACTAAGCTAGTTGTGTTTTGAGTTAAGTGATTTTGCCGCTTTGATTGAGGGTTTATTTTTTTCCGCGCAAGATTGGTTACCTCATTGTTTAGCCATGAAGTCAACTCCAAAATTAGCCCCTATAAATATGTCTCACTTGCACGTTCCACCATATGTAGAAACTGTTGAAGTTGGTTTCATGAACTCGGTCTTGTCAGAATTCCTTGAAGTTGGGCGAGCTAATTCAACCTAGGAGAATATTAATAAAGTTGGTAAAAATTAACTCGAATTTATCAATTGCACTTAAAGTTAGGTGAACTAACTCGAACTAGCCAAATATTAATGAAATTGGTTGGAATTAATTTGACTTTGTCAGACACTTTTGAAGCTAGTGAGCTAACTCAACCTAGGTGAATATTAATGAAGTTGGTCGGAATTAACACGACTTCGTCACATACTATAGAAGTCAAGCGGGCTAACTCGACCTAGGCAAATATTAACGAAGATAGGTCCACCAACTCGACCTTGTCAAAGTTGTTTGATGAAGAATAGCAGTGAAAGGCAAAGAAGGTATGTGTTAAAACTATTTCAAACTTAATAATAATATTGAAATTCCATCCCAAGTTTAAAGCATTGTAATATTTTGAGCTTAGGGCATAACTTTTAAGTTTAAAACATAATCTTTTACCTATCATTTTGGTTCTCTTCACATAGGTCGACCAGCTAGCCCATTATGATTAAAACCAAAATTAAGTTTGAAGGGATGTGATATTAACAATGAATAAGTTGTTACAAGTACTCGAGTGCTCGATCGACCAAAGTAAAAGGATCTTACCCCTATAATTATGAAACAATCATTAGACATGGCCTTGAATTACCTCAAAGTAATAAAACACAACAACATAAAAGAGAGACCTAAATCCAAAAGCTCTTCACTTAATAGAGAGCAATGATAGGTTACTCGATCACTAATCTATAGTTCAACATCCAACAAATTGAATTGCCAAGCTAGGGGACCGTGTACTCTTCGGTCGTATCTTCCAACCAATATATGATCAAATCAGTTACCCTCAATTGGTTATATTGTCAATTTGGTCCCTGAAAGATTGGGCCCCATCAATTTCGTCCATGAAAGAAGGAAACTATGAAATATGACCCTGAATGTGATCTTCGTCATTCACTTTATTTCATCTGTTAGCATCCATCAGTTAACTCTAACGAAGACGCTGATGTGGCACGTTAAGTACCATATGTACATGATGATGTGTTAATATAATAGTTCATTTTAGTCTCTCATGAATAAAATAATTCATTTTAATCCCTTAGTAATGTCAATGATTTCATTTTTATACCTCCTATTACCTTTGTCTTCAACAACATATTCCCCCACCTTCTTCTTCATCATCATCATCATCATCATCATCATCATACCCACAACTTCCACTTTAGTCCCAAATGGAATTTTAGCATGTGATGGTGGTATTTGAACTACATTTTCCCTGCTAGCCCCACCATTAACAAGTATACTTATGAACCCCACATAATGCAAAGACCTCACTATTTGCAATGCACTCACACCATTGTTAGTCCTGACTTCAACACATGCATCTTTTTTCTTTAAAAACTCTCACATATGCATGATCTGACTCAATTGCACAGTGTAATGTCGTGTACCCACCTTCGTCCTTTGTATCCACGTCTGTCCCTTTCTCCATAAGGAACTTAATTGCATATATTCTCCCTTTGAAATATGCTCTATGCAATTTTATCCATCCTTCTTTGGTGTTTCCTACATCGGTTCTTGCATTGTTTGTTAGTAGGAGCCTAACAAAGTCTCATATGAGTTTTTCAACAGAAAAGTGTAAGGCTGTGTTGCCATATTTTGTGAGTGTGCCCACCTTTTCACTTCGAGTAAAAGAAGCCTTAGAACCCCCATGTGTCCTTCTCTTGTTGCATAATAGATTGATTCATAAATGGATGATTTTGATCATTGTGTTAGCCATGTGAGCTAAAAAAAGCTCAACAATTAAGGCTTCACCATAAGAGGATGCAACCTCAAGTGGGGTTGAGTCAAAACGACTTGGAGCTTCTATATCAAGTTCAAATTCAAGGTGTAATTGAACAATATATGCTTTTACTTTTGAAATGGCTAGGTGAAGTAAAGTTTGGCCTTGTGGGGCTAATGAAATTCAAATTTGTAACCAACATGTTATGGTTATGGTCCAACTTGGGTGGAACCTTTTCTATTAAAGACAATGTTTGTTGTCTGGTTTCTTTTTCATTTTTATTGTTTTTTGCAATGATTAAGGATGTTGCACTCCAAAAAGTTCATTTCAATTTGTTCTTTCTGGTCTCAAAATTCTGTTGTCAAGTTAGGGGTTCAGGTTTTTTTAGATCTGGGGAATAGGTTCTTAAAGACAAAAGTAGTAGAAGGGTTGAAAATGAAATCATTGACATTAATGAGGGACTAAAGTGAACTACTACCTCCGGTCCTAATTATAAGAACCGTTTGGAGGAAAGGTATTGGTCTTATTTATAAGAACCTTTTCAGATTGTCCCATGCATTAAATATTTTTTTGACAAAATACCCCTATTTACTTAACATAATCTTTTTATCCATAAATAATAAGTGCTTTGTTTTTCTTAATCTTTCTCTAAAGATGATATGAATGACTCTTCATGCAATATTCTCTTTGCCTTTCCAGACACCTACTCTGCGTTGAGAACATTGTTCTCAAGAATGTGATGGATTCCTTTGAAGCTCTTGCAATGGAGGTAGTGGAGGAATCTGTTGAAGGTGTTGTAACATTACAAGAGTTTGATTTGAACAAAGATGTTTAGGAAGATGAAGTTCAATCTGAAAAATCTAGAGACTTCCTTTATCGTGCTCCTGCTGATGTGGTCATTGAGAAAGGATTTTTAATCATTAATTTAAACAAATTTCCAGCGGAGGACTATGAAGATGACAATTTGGAAGAAAATGAGAAAAAAAGTGTGGTTAGAAATATGTTAATGATTTATATTAATGGGTTTTATTAATGGTATTGTGAGTTGGATCCTTTGTTTTGTCATGTTTACAAAACTGAAGATTAATTTCCTTTTTCTTTGGATATGATGCTCTGTTTTTCTAGTTATCAAATTTCCCATGCTCTGTTATATTCTTGTCTAAGTAGTATTACACAACAAATTGGGATTTAATAATACTAATTGTCCAAAAGGACTATATATATATATATATATATGTAAGAGAATGAAAGAAAAGTCATTGAGATAAATTAGATAGCTAGAATTATTATTGTTGTTATTATTTTATTTGGAAAAATGACTTGTCATTATAATTGTTCTAAGATTGATAACATGCAAGTATGATATAGAATTGGAATCACAAAACAAGCATAATTAGCTTTAACAATTCATAGTATATGCGCGAAATTCAAGAACAAGTAAAAAGATAAATGGAAAAATGGAGAAGATAGGAAATGTAGCGCCACAGTAGAGGCAGCCCCTCAGACTGATAAGCTTGGATGGAGAAACACACAAGCTCCTGGAGCTTGACAAGTCTCAATATGATTTGAGCAAGAACCATATACTCTTCTCTACTCACAAAGAGGAGGAAAATGCATAAAGCATATGGGATAAAATTAAAGCTAAAAAATACAAGTGTTGGGAGCTCCCTATTTATAGAAGTAGGGGCGGCCCTAATGATATGAAAAATAAAAGAAAGCTTAAACTATCCTAAGCATGACTTGAGGCCAAGACCTACTACTAAAGTGGCACCTCACATGAAAGGAAAATACAAAAAAAAAATGGAAATACAAATCAAAGGAGAGGTTTGAGGCCAGAACATTTAAGACCTCTTAGGAAAAACAGTAAAATCTTAAAAAAAAACTTATCAGATGAAAGATATGAGGCCATGACATGTTCAAGGCTCTCATTAATGAAAAATAAGCTAAGTAGGATTTTTGGAATATCATCAAATCATGGTTTTGAGGCCACATCCTTGAAGTGCATGCCTTGTGGCACTTGTTGACCCTTGACTTGGGTTCTTGTTGACCTTGACCTAGTACTGACTTGTTGACTTTGAGAATTAGACTCCTTCCTTTAAGGCATTTGTCATCAAAGACATATCTTTATTAATTTTTTAGGCTGCGTAGCATCACTCAAATTAAAAAAGTTGTGTTTTAAAAAACAAATCAGTCAAACAGAAAATTATTCAGCTACATAAACTTATTAATAGTCTTTCATTATTATTAGGACAATTACATGAAAAAATATTAATAAGACATTTTTATGTCTAGTTGCAATATCCTGCATAGCCAAATGATTATTGAACTTTTCTTTCATCAATTGATAAATAATGGGTTTCATTTTAATTTTTTAAAGGAATTTTTTAAGGGAATTAAGAAAGACTATTTCATCTCAATATTAGGACATTTTCCTATCTTACAATCAAAGACAAATTCACCTCCTCACTATTTTAACACCATTAGTCAATGTACTTAATTAAAGATGAAGACAAGGGCTTGAAATAAAACCAAATAATTGAGCTACCTGTTTGCAACTGATAATTCACCTCCATACTCAACAAGTGTGAATTAATAATAGACCTGCTCGTTTGCAACTAGTTTCAACATAGGATAATTAAAATAAGTTGAAATAAAACTAGATTGGAAATCCCAATAGTGTCAGTACAAAATATTCTGACAGACCTACAAATTTCGAGTTACCTACAAGTAAAGAAATGCTTCTTTAGTATCATGGTCGAATTGAAAATTTTAAAGAAACATAAAAATATGTTTTTTTATAAGACAAATCTAATTAAAGGGAGTACAAGTGGTACTCCAATCCTTTACAAAACACCAAACCTTTACAAGGAAAAGTGCAAAAAAAGCAAGAAAATTTAACCCACCAAAAGAGTAGCCCCCATAATACCAAGACTTTTACAAGATTAAACCAAATAGAAGCCAATATACAACTAGATACACAAAAAAAGAGAAGTTGGAAGAAGCACCACCCAAATGACTAAAAGGCTAGAGTAAAAAAAAATTAAGAAACAATTACACTTGCCACTGTAAGTTGACATTCAATTAGATTGATGATAACACCAAGAAATCAATCAGGAAAAATTATATTGCAGAAGGACCAATGCAGGCAGTCCAATGCCAGACAGAAAAAATGATAAATAGTGCACAGTGGCATAAAAGAACCATGAATGGCCTTGTAATTTTAGTTCAGTATAACCTTTAGATCATCCAAATCAGAACATGACCAATACTTGGTATCATGTTTTGTACCATACACCAGTCTAAAAAATACATAAACACTAGTAAGCCAGTAATGAAGGATCAAAACAAGTTGTAGGACATTCCTTGCACCTCCTCCCATCGTGATAAATAATAATAAGCCAACCAAGTCATGATATAAACAAAATGAACCACAACAAAGCACATTTAGAGCCAAAACCAGAACAAGTATTGATTTTTGCAGTAATAAACTTCCAACTCCATTTCCAAACAGTAAAAAAATTGACCATTAGACCCCAAAAAAGAGAAACGATAACAACGACAAGTAACAGTAGCAAGACAGACACAAAAATTTGATTTTTGAACACAGAACATGATAACAACACCTCCTATCAGCAAGCCAAACTCCTAAATTACAACATGTAGTAGGTTGTGTTGACCAGGTAATTTAAAGCAGAAAATATTTGATTGTTCCAACTACAAATAATTACATAAAACTCAAAATTTGACACTGGCAGGACATTGCTTTTTCCCCCCCTTGAATAGCAAGATTTGATCAAAATGGGAAAAGAACCAAATGATAAGAATAAGTGTGATCCCTTAGTCTGGCTCTGATCTTACTTAATTTTGAGATTCTTGTGACAATTCAAACACTACCAACAATCATTTTCACCCCAGCCTTCATCTTATGCCCAATAACATTGACCGTGTCAAGGGGATCACATGACCACTTTATAAACAAATGAGAAACATGATAATTGCCTATATCAAGATACAAGAACTTGGTGCTCATAACACCATGTCAGTTGGAATTTTTAATTAGAGGCAAAATGCAAAAATTCCACCAAAGTCTGACATTTATCATGTCAAAAACAGAAAAAGTTTGGACCCTTATATCTGTCACACTGGAACTGTTAAATACATTTTATAGTTGTATGAAATAAAATAAAATTTCTTCTATCAACCCATCATCTCAGCAAGGTATGAATCAACTAACTTGGCCACCTAAATCAAAGCAGCACCACTTTTAGCCCCAAACTGTCCAAACTCATAAAGCTCATAAGCAACATAATGACCCTGTTTATTAGTTTACATTTAATACTTAAATTAAAGACAAATAATAATAAACATAATTTTTAAGTTGTATTCATAATAGCCACTTTTGATGATTTGATTTATGATTCTGGTGTATTGACCATTTATCTGGTGGATAATGGCACATAACCGATATGGTTTTACTTCTAAACCAATGCTTCAACAAAAAGCATAAAGACATCCAACAATTAAAAACATAATACAAAATAGTTACAGATTTAACAAAACATAATAAAAAGCACTTATACCATCAAATGATTAAGTTGTCAATAACTTCAAAGTAGGGTCTGCATGTTCTAATATGCATATCAATGTGAAATACTTATGAAATGCTGAATGACTTCTTCAACTAATGAGGGATCACATTTAATTTGAGTAGGCAGTTATCCTTCCTTTTAAATAATTTCTTTAATTATATATGGAATGTTGTACTTGTTTGATCCTTTTGCCTTCATTATTTATATCGCGCATGTCTGTAGAGTTAGAAAATCTTATTACACTTAACAGAGGAAAAGGATTCAAATGATTTCACCACTGCACAAACAACGTCATCAATTGTCCTAGGTGCTTCCTTGTGTTGTAATGCTTGAATGGCACTGAAGAAACCAAGGTCTAGAACATTTAAGTCGGGGGAGTTTGGAGGTTGAGACTCCAATCAGGTATCAAAACCATCTTTTTGTGGCAACTCGACAAAATTCCCTATCATTTTCTTGAATGTGACATCTTGCATTGTCTTGCTGAATGAAAATTGGATCTCCTATCTCATCTGTTGGTCGCTTTTCTTTTGTGGCAGGTATAACTTTTTTAATTAGGAATATTCTACTAACTTCTTTGTTCACTGTAGTAATGGGTTTTGTTTCAAGCGTACCTATAACTCTATTCACACTAGATCTCTTTACTGGCTCTTTGGTGATAAAAGGAAAGACACTCCATTTTCCCCGAAAAAGTCTCATTCCCTTCAACATCAAATCTTAGACTAACCACAATAACTAGGAACATTACCTTCCTAATGAAATTTTTGCTTTTACAAGTACATAATAGCTTTTCTTCTTTCAGTAACAAGTAGTAATGTATAAACTTCTTCGTCATGTAAAACCATTTCTCATCTATTTGGACAATGTTATGCATAGTTGTAAAAGTTAGATCATGTGGCACTGTACCTCTTTTTAGAATTGAACAACAAAACTTTAATCTAGCTATTTTGTTTTCTTCCTTCAAAAAAGGATTAATCACATTTGTGTGGCACTGTATAGCTCCATCATTTTGAAGCCTTATCAGTGATGTCTTGTTTATATTCATAGCATAGACCAAATCTCGCAAGGGGGTCCTCTTTGACAAAAATAATTTTACAAAATTGGGCATTATTTATTTTCACCATCTTGTTTTTCTATAAGATCCATCTCCCGTGTCTTTTTTGTTTTCCTCCAAATTCTTTTAATCGCACTAATGGAAACTGAATACAATGAAGCAACCAATCATATAGTCCATTTCTTTAATTTCCCATGACGATAGTACTGCAGCAAGAGATGAGAGATGGCTTTGCGATCTTTATTGCTAAAAAAATTATGTTGACCACATGTTCCTTGATATCCGTATAAATTTGTATATCTTGTTTACCAATACACAATGGAGTAAGAAGGGATTTTTTAACACATGCTCATATGATTGTTCAAGATTGGTTGCAATGCATTTCTATAATAAGATTTCAAATATGGAAGCATTATGGCGGCATCTATATATTAAAAACAATGAGAATGTGCAGGAAAGAACTTTATTACCATTAGAATTCAATATCAGTTGGGATGCATGTAGTTCCACATGCTCAATTGGTGTACCAAAATTATGCTCCAACTCTGTTTCAAAATTATTAAGTTTGACAGGCTCGGTTGGAGTGTTAAAATCATGCGCAACCTCTGTCTCAAAATCATGAACTTCGGCATACTCAGTTGGTTTATCAATATCATGCTTGGTTTGCTCGACTTCTGTCTTAAAATCACGAAGCTCAGTGGTGAATCAAAATCAAAATCATGCTCGACCTCTGTTTCAAAATCTTGAAGTTCCATATGCTCGATTAGTTTTTGGACCTCTGTTTCAAAATCTTTAAGTTCCACATACTCGATCACTATTTCTTTTTCTTTCTCTTCCTCATAAGGTTCCTATTTGTTTAACTTGAAAGGAACCAGGATTGGAGCTATGTTTAAGTCAAAGTCGAACTTACCTCCAAAAAGCAGAGTTTGTTCAACAATGGAACATGTGTTCATACCCTACTCCGACATATGATCGACGTGTTCATCATCCTAAGAGCAATATAAGGAAATGTTCAAATCAATGATGATAGGAATTTCGATCAACGCTTGAAAGGATGTTGTATGTAGATTAATTCATGGACATGGTGCCACTTTTGTTCCTGCAGCTCGAGAGCTTATTTCTTTCATGTTGGTCTTTTCTTAAAAAATAGAATAAAAAACCAGGCAACGAATTTGTGGGAAATCAATTTTCAAAATTAGTAAAATTTAAATTTAAAAAATTTTGGTTTAAAAGTTAAATCTGAAAAATAAGTATAGGCAATTGACTAGTTAATTAGTAGAAAGATAGTAACACAATGTAATAATTACATGGAAGTAGAAAGATAGTTAATCTAATAAATTCAAGGGTAATTCTTGATTTCAAAATTAGTAAAATTTAAATTTAAAAAATTTTGGTTTAAAAATTAAATCTGAAAAATAAGTAGAGGCAATTGACTAATTAATTAGTAGAAAGATAGTAACACAATGTAATAATTACATGGAAGTAGAAAGATAGTTAGTCTCAATAAATTCAAGGGTAATTCTTGACAGATGATACACATTATAGATATTATTGTCACTAACTAAATTAACTAACTTCCTTAATTCTTGTGAAGTAGTTAAAAGGTTCTTATAATTATGACCAATGTAGTATTTTATTGACACATTATCATGTACACGTGACACTTAACATGCCATGTCAGCACCTCCATTAGAGTTAACTGAGAGACGGTAATTGAGGGGCTAATATGAAAGACAAAAAACACATTAAGGTCTAATTTGAAATTTTCTTTCTTCCAAGGACCATATTGAAGGTTCCCCAATCTTTTAAAGACCAAATTAATAATTTAGTCCCCCTCAACCGGCAAGGAAAACAAGGGCCATAAATATATCCGTTATTGAGGGGAAGTGGAGATCAAAGAATTGGGTATCCTTAATTGCATAATAATTACTCTTGATTGTAGCCTAATTAATGGAAAATCATAATATGAAACAGGAGTATAGGACCTTAGCACCGAAGGAGGTTATCTTAGCTCAATGTCTACTCTATAAGACTGATTCAAGAATGTCTCCCTTGAACTCGGTTTTCCCCTTTTCGGGAGCTTTGCGTGAACAAGGAGTCAAGGAGTAAAAAGAAGGGAAAAAAATGATTTCGTAAGGTGCTAAAAAAATCGACATTTAAAATTTTTGTCCCATTGATTTTAATTTTTTTTCTTTCTCACCATTCTTTATTTTAAAATGAAAATAAATTTTCTCTTTTTAAGGGTAAAATAAACATTTTTAAGGATATTAAATTTTGCACAATTAATTAAAGGTAAATGTTTTTAACGGATGTTGTAAGGTGCTAACACCTTCCCTACACATAATCGACTCCCGAATTTAGATCTCTTGTTCGCAGACTGGTTTTCAATTTAAAATCATTTTTGGGTTTTCCAATTTTCTCAAACTAAATAAATTGGTGGCGACTCCCCTAAAATCATTTTTCTTATTGAGCCGACCCAGTTTTAGCCCCGTTCGCGACAAAATGTAAATTAAATAAGGATATTGTGGAGATACTGGCATTTAATAGGGTAAAGATAATTAGATTTTATTTATATCTAAGACCAATAAAATTAAATTTTAAATTAATTATATTTGAGATTGGAGTGGTTGAAGTATATGATGATAGCAAAGAAGTAGGTTATCTTAGCTCAATGTCTACTCTATAAGACTTATTCAAGAACGTCTCCCTTGAACTCGGTTTTCGCCTTTTCGGGGAGCTTTGCGTGAACAAGCAGTGAAAAGAAGAAAAAAAAAATTCGATGAACGTACAATTTGAAACAAAAAACCGTGTAAAAGCAATAGTAGAATTGTGCTTTTAGGCCTGAATGAATCGTAAAACTAGCATTACACGTTAACCATGGTGTCGTTGTTTCATGCCCACCTGTTTCTTGTGGCTGGTAAATGCATTCACCCAACCAAAGAACTTCTTGAGTCGTTGGGCGAGGAATAGATACATACAAGACCTTCACTTGACAGGTGTGAGGTGTGGTGGCCTACCTCTTTCCACCACTGTACCTTTTTTTCTTCATTCTCTTGTCTTCTAGTCAATGCATATTTATTCAAGCAATTGATTTGATTCCAATGACCACAATCACCTGCCAACCGTGCGAAACTAATTGGAAGGGACACGAGTTTCTTCTAGCTCACCTACCTTCGTTACACACATGGAAAAATAACTGACTAAACGTCAAAGCTCGCAGCTTTCTTACGCCGTGGATCGCGGTGCCTCTTTGTTTAATTATATACTCTCTGCAACTGCAACCTTTCTCACATAAATCACATGAATTTCGTTAAGGTATTACACTGATAAATAATCCTCTGCATCTGCAGAACTAGGTCCGATTTTCTTCCCCTTTGTTAATATGCAGTTATTTCACAAACCTACCAAAGCCCAGTCTCTGGTTAACTTCATTTTAGTCTCTTCTTCATTTTGTGTCCTTTATGTCCTTATATCAGTGCTATTCTTGGGAACATCGAAGCTAGTACATGTGCATTCTTCATCACAAGATGTGTCCACGCCCACCACTCTTGATCATCTTGTGTTTGGAATTGCTTCAAGTAAGAGTTCATGGTCCAAAAGAAAGGAGTATGTTAAGCTATGGTGGAAAACCAACAATGCAATGAGGGGATGTGTGTTTTTGGATAGCCTCCCAGAGGAAGAAAATGCTAGGAATGAGAATGATACTTCTCTTCCCCCTCTGTGTGTCTCTGAAGACACTTCACGGTTTCGCTACACTTGCAAGGGTGGATTGAGCTCAGCAATACGCGTTGCACGTGTTGTTAAAGAGACTATAGCACTGAACCATTCAGATGTGAGATGGTATGTGTTTGGAGATGATGACACTGTTTTCTTCCCAGAGAATTTGGTGAAGACTCTTTCTAAATATGATCATGGGCTTTGGTACTATATTGGTGCACACTCTGAGGTCTATGAGCAGAACCGGTTGTTTGGTTTTGGAATGGCTTTTGGTGGTGCTGGTTTTGCTATCAGTTCATCTCTGGCTAAAGTCTTGGCCAAGGTTTTTGATTCGTGTTTAGAAAGGTACCCTCATCTTTATGGAAGTGATGGCAGGGTGTACTCTTGCTTAGCAGAGCTTGGTGTGGGATTAACACATGAACCGGGTTTTCACCAGGTAACAAATAGTTTCAAATTATGATAGAACATGTTAGCTTCTTTTGGATTTGCATTGTAAATTTGTAACAGGGGATATCATGGTTTTAAAAAATTGAAATCAAATCAATTCCATTAACTTGTACACAGATTGATTTTCAACCATTGATTTCAAAATTAATTTTTTCTTGAAATATAATGGGCACGTTATTTGGTGCCATCTAGTGTATCAAAGAAAGGGATTTGATGTTTATGTTGAACAAACAGTTTGAGAAGGTGAAAATTAGGGGTGATTTGATTTTCTTCCTTTTGATCAGGCTTGTTAATCTTCAATTTTTGTGATTATGAAATTGGATCAGGTTGATTTGAGGGGAGATACCTTTGGCCTATTGGCTGCACATCCAGTAACTCCCTTGTTGTCCCTGCATCACCCGGATTACACAGATCCAATCTTTCCAAACATGACAACTACACAAGCTCTGAACCATTTATTTGAAGCTGTAAATGTTGATTCCCAGAGGATGCTACAACAAGCAATTTGCTATGACAGATGGTTCTCATGGACAATTTCAGTGTCATGGGGCTACGCTGTTCAGGTATTCCCGAACCACATTTTTTTGCCAGATGTTCTCAAGGTTCAAGAAACATTCAAACAATGGAAGAAAGGAAATATGTTGGCAAAAGCATATACTTTCAACACAAGAGAACATCACCCTGACCCGTGTAAGAGATCCACAGTTTTCTATCTTGATAAGGTGTTTTCTGGTAAGGATGGCATCATAAGCAGTTATAAGAAATCGTTTCAAAATTGCTCAAACGACATGTTATCTCCAAAGAAACTAGAAATGATCAAAGTGGTCACAGATAAGCTAGACCTTGGTATCAAACAGGTAGCTAGCTAACTATATTAGACACTGGTATTATTAGGAGGAAGGCTTTATATTGGTAATAGTACTTACAAACTATTCTTTTGTATTCAGTTGCAGGCTCCAAGACGGCACTGTTGTGATGTATTGCCCTCTAGTGCTCGTGACCAACTGGAAATTGCAATCAGAGAATGCAGAGATGAGGAATTGATTTACATGCACTGAAATGTTAACAGCCTCTGCTGTAACGAAGGTGTTGGTTCTTTTCATCTAATATAGTTTACCAAAGGTCATACAGTTGATTAGAGTGTAATTAAACAAGATTACAAGAGTAGATTAATTGGTAGCTTTTAGCCCTGACTATTTGTTTCTCGGAGAGTGTAAAAGTAGCGCTAAATATAAACTAAATATGATTAGTCTATAATCAAGTACTTTATTCATCTTAAAACCATGTTCCTCGCCAAAAGGTAGGAAAACTTTAAGGAATACTATGAAGTTTTAACTAACATTGTTAAACAAAATTTATATACTCATAGGATTGATTAGTTGATTGATTTTGATACTAAAGTCTAAAGGGAAACGGTTCAAGCAATGCGATTGTGTAACGTGCAATGTGACTCTTACAGCTTAAATAATCCAACAGACTATGGCTACAAATTAGCACCATTTTCAGCAATGATTGCAATGTAACCTTTGAATTGAAAACCATAACATCGATGGATCATTGCAAATTCTTTCAACTCCTTTTGTTAATGTAACATTCCGAAATTTAGGGATTAGAAAATATAATGGAAGCTTTAGGTTGTGAATCCGGTAAGAGAGGGAGGTTAGAAGTAGGATGAGAACTTGAGGGGTTTGAGTGTGAATTAAGAAAAGAATTAGGGAATGTATTAAGAGCTATGAGTTTTAAGAGAATTTAGAGAGGAAACCAAGTGTTAAGCTAAACACAACTGCCGACTGAACTTAGGAGAATCACACCCTGAGACGGGAATATTACAAGATATAAAAATGAGGGGAGGAGGTTTAGATTAAAGGAACTAAATTAGAAAAGTATTTTATGAAAAAGAACTAAGAAAAAAGGGTAACATCAATGGGGAAGGTTGGGAATGAGAATTTGGAATTCCCATTCTGTAACACGCTAGCTCAAGCGAGAAAAGTCTCGCTTGAGCGAGGGGGGGTCCTCACTCAGGCGAGAGCGCCTCACCCGAGCGAGCATATCGGTAAAAATTAGGATTTCTGGTTACTGATATGGTTTTTTCAGCGAGAGCCTCTCGCTCAAGCGCAATTAAGCCAGAAATAGAGAGTTTACTCTCTAACTTACTCTCGCTCAAGCGAGAGGACTCTAGCTTGAGCAAGACAAAGTCAGAGGGGTTTGGGGATTTTATTGGGAGAATTACGCTCAATCGAGCACGTCCTCGCTTTAGCGAGAACTCGAAACTTCCAGGGAATATCCCTTCTCGCTCAAGCAAGAAAGTCCCGCTTGAGCGAAAATGCGCAGATCTTTTTTTTTTTAAAATGAAGCGCTGAGGGCTTTGCCCTCATTCTTTCCTCATTTCTCTCATGTTAGTGAGAGAAGTTAGAGAGAAAGGTTGTGCTAGGGCTTGGGCTTGAAGGAGGAGAAGATGGGAGTTGCTCTGCCGCCTTCCGGGACTCTTCCCCTTCCTTTTGCTCTGCCTTAGGTGAGTATAACTCACACACTTCCACCCATTCACGCTTGAATCTCTTCAATGAACCCTACTTCCTCTCTTTCCCTCTTCTTTAGTCTTGTATGTACTTGATTGGTTGATTGTTTCCTATGATTTGTCGTGCTTAAGTGTTAGATTAGAAGTACAAATTTGGAATATGGAATATGGCCAAGTAATTTATTCATCTTAAAACCATGTTTCTCACCAAAAGGTAGGAAAACTTTAATACGGAAAAGAAAAAGGGAAAGTGTTCAAGCAATGTGATTGTGTAACATGCAATGTGCCTCTTACATCTTAAATAATCCAACAAACTATGGCTATAAATTAGCACCATTTTCTGTAATGATTACAATGCAACCTTTGAATTGAAAACCATAACATCAATGGATTTCTGGAAATTTTTTCATCTCCTTTTGTTAACCTTCACAGTTCACACTCATTCAGAGTATTGTTTTAGGACAGGAGCTTATATGTTCAGTGTCAAAAAATTATTCCTGCAGTGACCCTTATGAAGCAACCTAAATTCTCTTCTAAATTACCCCAAGAATGAAGCTCGTTATTTAGTCAAACAAACAATGAGGATATATACTCATATTTGACTTTCCTAAAGTGATAGGTGCACTCTAATGTTGTGTTTGGTTGTGTGGAGGTGGGAGAGAAGTAGGGGGTGAGGAGAGAAGTGGGAGAGAAGTCCAGCACTTCTCTCGTTTGGCACTGCAGTGAAATAGAGGAGAGATGCAAATGATCTGTGGGCCCCATGCCTTTTCAATCTCCCCACAAAGTAGGCGAGAGGTGCGAGAGAAATGGAAACAAACTCTCAGCTCACATACAACTTTCTCTTTTCTTTTTCTTTTTTTGCTCACTGAAAAAAGACAACCATGGTTGCCGACCTCATTCCCCTCTCCGGTAGTCCACAGAGAAGGTTTCAAACTGTGTTTTAGGCGGGTGAGCTTGCGAATGAAGGCGAGGAGGTCATGCGACTCTGTGTCGCAGTGTTGCTAGGGCGAAGACAAACGACCAAAAGAAGAGGAGAGCACCGCTGCTCGTGGTGCTGTCGTGGGGAGGCCAGACGCGGCGAGATGGCTGCGGGGAAGGGGACAGCGGCCGGACAAAGGGAGATGCTGATAGAGCTGGTGGCAAACTGCGTGGCCAGGCCGCTCGGAGGTGCGACGCGCCACCGCACGTGGTTGGAGGTGGTGTGGCAGAGGCTCTGCACGACAGTGGGTTTGCGGCGCACATGGTGGGGATAATGATGAAGATGGTAGTCGCGGATGGAGGCCATGGAGCTGCACGCCAGTGTCGGAGGCCACACACAACTGCGACCTTTCTCCCTCTTACCTTCTCTTTTGATTTTTCCCACGCCCTCTGTTGCCATAGGAGTGAATAAGTGGTTCCTTTGAAAACTTATGATGGTTGTGTCTGTGATCGATTCCCCTGTGTGTTTCTGCTATGTTTTGTATTGAAAGAGTGACTAACTTTTGTCCAGAAAATCAATTTTAGTCAGCAACACACATTTTGTCAATGAAAAAAAAATCAATTTTCAGGCCTTCTTAATCGATTTTCTGCGCCTCAAAAAGGAATATTTGCACTATGACTTTGAAAATAATCGATTTCTCATTTTAATAATCGATTACTTCTACACTTTAAAAAAATTTTCAAATAATCGATTAATGTATTTGAAAATCGATTTTAAACAAATTTGTTGCAGGAAAAAACCAGAAAATTATTTAATTATACAATTTCTCTTCTATCTCTTCAATCAAACCAAACACCTCAAATTCACATTTCTCTTTTATTTCTCACCTATTTCTCTCATACCAAACAACCCATAAATCATCTCTATCTGTTCTCTATTTCTCTCTTTCCTACTTCTCTCTTCTCTATTTCTACACTACAACCAAACATAGCCTAAGAGTTATAACTATTGACACAAGTATAACAAAAGAGATAACAAATTCGTACAACCAAAACATACAACAACTTATACAACACATTTTTTTCTCTTTATATCTCTCCATCACATCCCACATTTCTCTCTCTTCTCCCACTTTTCTCTCTTTATCTTTTTTTGTTGTATGGTTGTATAACTATTATTTCTCATAGCCAAAATCCATGTTATATTATATCAGGTGAGTTCTAGGATGACTTTAATATTTTAAGGGTTTCAATATCCATAAGAAACGATTCAATATTATTTTAATAAGTGAATTAGTGATTCAAATCAATCTTTTTCATTTTAATTTTTGTAGGGTTTATAATTTTTTTATATTATACTATATTCCTTATATTATGTGTTTTAACTTAATTAACTTATTTATTATTTAAAATTATACTCCCTCCGTCCCTATTTATAAGACCTCTTTTAGAAGAATTGAATGTCCCTTAATATAAGACCCCTTGCAAATTTTTAGGTAAAACAATAATTTTTTCCATACTTGTCCTTCATTAATATTCAACTCTTTTGATTTCCCATATATTGATAAGTGTGAATAATTAATGGAGTTTTACCTACATGCCCAACTACACAATTGGAAAGTGACTTTTGGAGTCTTCCACTATGTCACAATTAATGTCTCTAAAATATAATGACTTTTAAATAGGGGTATATTTGGAATGCTATGATTTTTTTAAAAAAAATCAATACATTAACTAACTTTTCTTAAACTGTATGAAACGGTTGAAAGGGTCTTATAATAAGGGACGGAGGAAGTATTTTTTATTTCTCACAAAAGTCTATAATTTCCTAATTTACACCGCGTCTCCTTCCTAGCTACTCCCTCCGTACTTGAATATAAGCAAAAAAATACTCACATTTGGTGGACTAAAATATAAGCAAATCTTAATTATTTTTACTCTATTTAATGAGATAAAACCAAAATACCCTTTGATTTTACTTTCCAACCACTCTATTTAATGAGTCATGTGTCAATAGAAAGAGAGTATGTCCACTTGAAACAATTTTCAATAAAATTGAATGTAGGATAATTTAGGCAATGCAAGTACTTTTTACATGATACCAAGATAATTTAATGAGTTTAACCAACTTTCTTAATAAATATGAATTTAGTTATTTTTACTTATATTCAAGTCCAAAGAGTAGTAGTTCCTTTTAATGGTCACTGTCTTCTCTATGCACATTGCAACTATTACATCTTACATCACCTCTGACCCAAAGTCCCTCTTTCCTAATCCCCCTTGAATTCCACCCCTAATTCACATGATGGTTGAAATCGTGGAACGTTGAAATGCCTTATTTCGTACCATAACTCAAATAGTTATGTCCATCTCAAAACAAAGTAAAAGAGACTATATAGGTTGATAGCATCCCAATCAATAATATACCCATAAAGGGTTGGTGCATAGTATCAACAAATTATGGTTTTCTAAAAAGGGGATAAAGGTGCTGACTGCAATGCACATAGATAATTACGGATTTGCAATTTAGGGCTTAAAATTTTGTATAATATGTGGATTAAATTGAAACAAATATAAGTATTACTATTGTGGACCCTAGTATATTTTGGTCCACGATGGACCAGGAAAGTGTGACCTGTTACAACAAGTATGAGAAAGTAAGCTCTACTTTCACTTTTGCCCCTTTATTTGTGCTTAATTTGTTTTCTTGAAATCACTCGTGACATAATCATAGCTTCCCAAATCTACCTGTGACAAAATAATCAGAAAAGTTTGAGAAAGTAAGCTCTACTTTCACTTTTGCCCCTTTATTTGTGCTTAATTTGTTTTCTTGAAATCACTCGTGACATAATCATAGCTTCCCAAATCTACCTGTGACAAAATAATCAGAAAAGGTTGATTCTCGTAAATCGTCAAGTGATGGTCATACCTACTGTGCTTGGTGATAGTGTTTGAAAACACAAGGGGTTTATATAAAAATGAGCTTCATGGTGAAGGTGGATCATGTAGTCAATGTGAACTGGCTTAGATACGATAGTGAGGGCCCGCGAAACATGAGTGCTGCAGAGAATCCATTCTCGTCTAAACCACGAAGAGCTTCCAAAGCGGAAGCTAAGGCCTCATAATGCTATTTGCATCCTCTTATGAGTGGTTTACAACCAAACATACACATAGCTTCAGTAGAACACATTCCTTATCCTCCACTCAAATTATATCCCCGCCCTTGTCAAAGACACCCCCCCCCCCCCCACACACACACACACACAACTATTTTGCCTCTCGCTTTCGTTGTGGAGAACTAATCCATCCGCGATGGGCCTTATAAAGTACTCCTGCAAGTAATAGTTATAGTTAAAAATGGATTGGCAGGTGGAGTTTTCTTGTGAAGTAACTTGCAGTACTTGATCGGCTATGGATTTAATGGTAGCGTGGAACACCATATAGTGCATGTCCACAAGCACACACATCATAACCAACAACAACTTGAGGCGGTACCCCCTCCTCATAATCACCACACAGTTTCCTCTATCCTTCCATTTAATAATAGTGTCCCATCATATCCCTTTTCGTGTTCCCTGTGAATGCCCTTGAACGTTGCCAACCTCACGCTCCCCCTATTTTCCTTGCAATACGTACCTCTGAAAACTTCAATTTAGTGTTTTGCTATATCAATCTCTCTCATAATTTGTTTTGCTTAATTATCGCTTTATTGCAAATATACAATTTAACATTGGTCACCGACACAAGGACCTCAATCTAACATGCAATATATTATCACTAAATCTAACAGTTACCTAATTTTTTACAAATCACAGTCCATATGTATCCATGTTAGAAAATGCCAAGTATTATAATATAAAATTAAAAACTTACATGACCTAAAAAAAGAATGCTGTGACATTTTTTATTTAATTGTTAGAATAATAATATTAGGAAATGTTATGTGGGTATTCAAACCCCTAAAATATTTTAAATCATTTATATTATTATGATTCTTCCCAAAAAATTTGATCAAGTCCAAAGATTAATATTATGATTATGGTTATTGATATTTCACATTGGGCTAGGCTTGAATTCTAGTAGTATATTGACACTTTCTTTCATCAAACTTTCATATACCTAATGAATATGGGAGTTGATTCTTCCACCCTTATATTTGAGAAATACACCCTAGATTATTTTTAAATGATTTATTATTAAATAAATATCCTTACATTTTTTACTATCATTATTCTTCTCTTTCCACATTTTCACGTTACCTGCACTGCACTCCTCCCTCACCACACCGATCTCCTGTAGACTCCTCATTGTCGCACCTCCACTACAAGAGAAAAATGGTTTTTAGCAACTGCCAAAAGTCATCGCTACAGGGGAAAAACCATCACTATTTCATAATTAGTTACGGCCTAGCGACGACCCACCAGTCGTCGCTAAAAGCCTTGTCATTAATGCAGTAGCGACGACTTTTTACGGCCAACGCTATTTAGCTACGACCTTTAGTAACAATCAGCCCGTCACTAATAATTTTTTCAAAAAAAAAATTTTTCTTCCCAGATTTATCAATTGTGAGGATTGAACTCGCAACCTACATGATAACAAGAAGAAGCATTATCGTTACATTATGTTTGTTTCTTGAAATATATAGTGCAAAATATTATATACATAATGTAAAAATAACAAGAAATTAGCGTCGGTCAGGCTGACACTAACTTTACGAAGGCAGACGCTAAAATTTTTTTGTCTTTAGCGACGACCAGACCGACGCTAGATCAAAAATTAAAAAAAATATTTTACCATTAGCGTCAGCTAGGTCGTCACAATTTAATAAAGTTAGCGTCAGCCAGGCCGCCACTACATAAAAAATGTTAAAAAAAATCAACTTTGCGACGACTTTACGACGACTTGGCCGTCGCTAAATACTCGTGTCTAAAAACGCTCATTCTTGTAGTGCTCCTTCCCCCTCTTTGCTCTTAGTGTGCTCTTTTCCCATCATCGTATTGCTTTCAGGTTCTATTAACAATAGTTTTTGAATTTTATGATGTTCCAGAATTTAAATTACAGGACTTAGTCTTGTATTCTCCGGAATATTAAATTCGGAACACACTGCTCGAATGTTCCTTTTCACCCATAGAACAAAAACCACTAAATACCCATGCTTTCACTCACTCCACCATTCACAACCTTGAGGCACAAACTCAATCCTTTGAACCTTCACCGAACGGGCCATGAGCTCCATCAAAAATCACTACCACTGTCGAAGAGCATCCAAGTCTTTAACATGTTTTCCTGGACGTTTCAAATTAACTACTTTAATTTTTCTTCCTTGATTATTTCTCCTACCTGAATCTTTCTTTGTTAGAGTTTTCAATTTTAGCATTGGATTTCACAGTCTCTTGCCTTTCTGGGTCTCTTGATACAACACTCACATCTACAAGTCCAACTGCTTTCAGAGCGGATAAGGGTTAAGGATCAAGAAAAACCTCAACAGTTACGTCATCTACTGCATCTGATTTATTGGCATCATGAGCTGCCAACTCCTCCAACTTGGTTTCCATTGCCTTTGCTCGACCGTTCAAACAATGTTTCTGCTTCCTCTATTCGACCATCCCTTCGTAGCTTTAGGGCTTGACGTTTGTGCCCAAAGACTATTGTTGCAACTTGAAACGATCACAGCTAGTCAATGGTTTTACTGCAACTGCAACATTTGATGAATCTTGTTTCTTTGGTACAACATTTGATGTATTGGAAACCTTGCTGGTGGAGGCAGTGTTTGGCTGCATATTCTATCCTCCAACCTCTTCTCCAACAGCTTGGCATGTCGAAGTTCCTCCCTAGCTTCCGTTAGTTTCCCTTTTCTTTTCAAAACAAATGCCTTCCTTTTATGAGCCAAAATTTCTTGATGCAAGGAAATGTGTTCCTAAGAAGCATCTGGAACAGAATTTGATTGGCTCATGTTAGGCTTTTCATTTGCATTGGTCACTTCTATTCTTTTTTTAGTTATAACATTACTTTTGTATCCCTGGCTTTGGCTGACATTCACTGACGAGTCCAAACAAATAGCAGGTAACATGAAAATGTGGAAAGAGAAGAGTGATGATGGGTAAAAATTGTAAGGGTATCTATGTAACAATAAATTATTTAAAAAAAAATTGGGGTGTATTTCTCAAATATAAGGGTGCAAGAATCAACTCCCAATGAATATTCGACCAAAAAAAAAAGAAAAATATAGCCAATGAATGAACACTTAATCATATACTACGATTGGATTGTAAAAATTGATCGGCTAACTCATAAGATGAAAAATCAACATGCAATCGGACAATCTTTTTGACATAACAAAAATAAGAGAGGAGAAGCACGCGGTTAGTATTGCTAATAGGAACAATGGTTCATATATTTATGTTCATGACTAAGTGGCAAGTGATGAGAAACTTGATTACTAACTAATGAATAATTACGCTTCATTTAGGAGCTTCAATAAGTTGAAATATGTCAAGGTGCAAGAATTTAAACCTTGTCTTGCTACAAAAATGACTATATATATAAGGTTGGTTTATCCAATAAAACTAAGCTAAAGTTTAAAATTAATGGATGGCTACAAATATTACTTATAGTTCAGAGCACAAATCTCTAAAAATGCCCTCAAACCATTTTTAGTAATTAACTTTCGGAAACTAATTTCTAACAACTGAATGATAAAAATACACTTCCATAAATACATTTCAAGAAAAAACACTTCTGAAAATTATTAGGACAGAAAATTAAAATTTCATAAAAGAATTCAAATGAAAGTGAAAGATTTTAGAGATGGAAATTTTTCAATCTCTATTTTTGTCTAACAAGTTTAGAGATAAAATTTTTCTATATTTAAAAACAGAAACTTCATAAAAAGTTTCTCTTCTGAAAATCAATTTTCGAAATATTTTTTGAAAATCTTTTTTAAAAAATTAATTTTCGAAATTTCTCCGAGAATTAATTTTCAGAAGAGGATAGTTTAGAAAAATATATTTTCCAAAAAGGAAAGGATCGTGAATAGCAAAAAGAGTGATGTTACTAGTGATTAATGGGTTCATTGAATGTCTTATATTCAAGCCCATACTTTCTAAAAGGGTGATGTTACGACTTACGACTATTGAATGTCTTCTATTCTTGACCCAAATAAAAAAAAAAAATATGTCTTCTATTCAAAGCCCATGCTTCTGGCAAAGGGTATCACTTTCTTTACACCATAGTTATGTTATTTATTTATTTTTAATATTACAAAGAAAAACGTGTTCATACTCTCTGTGTCGATTCCTTTTTTTATTTCCTAATCAAATAAGTAACAAAAAATGTGAAAAAAAGATATAAATAAAAACCATTTTCTTTTAAAATTTCTTTCTTGTATTGACATCTTCATTTACTATTGGATCAAAGATATTACTATTTGTATGACTAAAAATATTTTCTAATGTAACTATATAAGCATCGTATGTCTCATTTTCAAGCAAGCTGATAAAGTGAAGATAGAATTTCCGTTAGAAATTTGATATTTATACCCTCATTCTTATTACACTACATTTGATACCAGTTTTTTTTTTTTTTCTTATCATATCAATTATCATATGTGTTATTTTTTCGTTAACCACAGATATCTTTTATTACCAAGGACAATCATGTTCAGGCTTAGTCATAGCTAAGGCACCTCATCCCTCCTTAAGACTTAAGAGTGTGTTTAAGTGAGATCGAATCCAAAAACTCTTCTCACAATCTCCTACTTTCTCTCTTCATTTTATATCTCTCTCTTCCCTGCACATTGTATACCTAATTATTTGATTGTGAAACTATCTTTTACATTTCCATTGTAAAATTAAAATGATCATAGGACCGGGTGCAGTAGTAGGATCCTATAATGAAATAATAATTTCAATTAAAAATACGAGGTTATAAATATATATTGTGTTGTTTTGAGTCAGGTGATTGAGTTATATAAAAACATTTTTAAATAGTAGAAAGATTAAAAAAAAGGTGTGACAGTGGACTTCTCTTTTGAAATACTACTTAACTAATTACAATCAAAACATAAAAGATCAGATAAAAAGATTAAATCAAGTTAAGTTTTAAAGCTAAAATCATAATAAATTCAAATAAAACTGAACGTCATGTAAAAAAAGTACAAACTTAAAGAAAACATATGATTATGATAAGAAAACAAATGTTAATAGATAAGTCATTCAACTTCTCGAGTAGTAAAATGTAGAGAAACATTTATAATTTAGTGTTTTCGAACCTAAGATTGGAACAAATCTCAATTGGGTTTAATGTTAAAAAATCAAATCGTACCATTAACCCGAACAAACCCAAAAAATTGTATTTAACCTGGGTTGGCTTTATCATGTTCCCGAATTGATTCAAACCTGCTTGCACCTGTATTCAATAGTAATTCTATTTTTTGTTTTCAAAATTTTGTAAAGGAAACATCGAAAACAACTTTATATTGTTTTCTCTATTTTTTAATTAAACTCTAAAACTTGAAATAAAAACAAAAAAATTGACATGATTTATAATTAAAATTAAAAAATAAAAACAAAAATTATTTTCTCAAATTCTGCTCTCTTTTCTTTTCGTTAATATACGTCCGTTTATGCAAAGTAGGGGTGGCCAAGAAACAAAGACCCGACCGGAACCCATATAATTCGACATGAAAAAAAGTTGTTCAGACGGGTAAAAGTGGATTTTCGGGTTGGGCGAGTAAAAAATAACGGTTCTTTTCGATTTTTGTCGGTCGGATTCGGGTGTGGAAAAAAAAATTCGATGACCAAATCCAACCGACCTGTACACACACATATAATCCTGGTCTATTGTTTTTTATGAAGGGTCGCACACGTATTTCAGTCCAAGCCCACCTCACTCTAAGCCCACCCACTTACTATAACCTCTCACATATAAGTAATTTTTAGAAACCCTTTGCCTCAACTCTCAAGCATGCAATCACACCTCCTCTCCCTCACCCTCTCCTCTTTCTCTCTTACCCTCACCCTCTCCCTAGTATCCCTAACTATTTCTCAGTCCCTCTTCGTCTTTAGTATTATGATATTCTTCTTCTCTAATATAGCGTTTTTTTTCTCTTCAACTCTCATGCGATCTGTAGATCAAATCTTTTAGTTGTTTTCTTTGTTTTTTAAGGCTTGCGGCGATGGTGAGTCTGTGACAACGGGATGCGCAACAGTGCCAGCAAGCAATTGTGGTCGTGTGACGCCATTTCTTCTTTCTGTTTTTGTTTTGCCTATTGGGATGTAAGAAACCTCTATTGTGATTGGGCTGATGGTGTGAAGTTAACAACACGACTGCTATCATTGTCTCTATTTTTTTAGGTATTTAGTCTTTCTCTTCTTGAATCTGGCGGTTCTGTATTTGTCTATTTTTATTTTTCTTTGTCATTCTGCTTCTTTGTATCTTGCTATTTTTTATATTCTTACATGTACCATATATACATAAATAGTGTAGATCTATTATTCCTTTTAAATAAATCTATTATATTCATATATGTGTAGATTATGATAAGCATGAAATAAAGTAAAAATAAAATTCATAAAAAAATATTATAACAATTCTTAAAATTATGATTGTGAAAAATTAAAAAAAACCAAATTAAAAGTATTAGCCAAAAATTTAATAATGTTGGCCAAAAACGAGAAAAAAACCAAAAATTGTCATATGATTTACATAGTTGGAATGGTTTTTTGCCACGTAAGATTTGGGTTGGCCGAGAATGATTGAATGGTGCGGGATGAATTAGAGTCGTATGACATGTGTCAAACCGAATAAGTTGAGTCTTTATCATGTGGCTCTAAGTGAGTTAGAGCCACATAATAAGACAAAACATGGCTCTAACTCACTTAGAGCGACATGATAAAGACAAAAAAGTTTTCCGGCGTGACACATGTCACATATGATGTTAATTCACCCCGCGCTATCCAATCCTCCGTGGCCAACTCAAATCTTACGTGACAAAAACCATCCCAATCAAATAAATTATATTTTTTCAATATTATTTAGGTAAATAGTTTTTTTTTTAATATCAATGTGTGGTGAAAAAGTTGTTAAAGTTATCTCAACACATGCTTATTTTTACTTTTTTTTAATTCATGAAACTCAAATCCAAAAATATCCTTTATTGAATATGAACAACAAAACTCTACAACATAGCTATACACTATGACTAAAATTTGAGAGTATTGGTTAAGAATTAAGATAGATTGATCTCTTGATCTGGTCCACGCACTTAATGATAATGTAATATAATTCTTTAATTTATTATATAATCACTTTTCTTAAAGCTTTACAAACTTCAATTCGAAACTATCAATACTTTTAAAAAACAAGATTAATATTAATTTTTTTTTATGTTCCCTTGCAAATTATCAAAAGGAGAGACATCTCCGCCTTTTCTCCATTATTATCTCTTTCATGGTAAAGTAACAATTCCTCCTTCTCATTTAAGATGAAAAAGGAGAGTCATTATCATAATGGTACTTCTACCATTTATCTTGTGATATTATGAAAATTCGGATATGGAACAATCTTAATCGTTAAGGTTTCAAAAGTATCAACAATTGTTCGTTGTTTTGTATATAATTACAATCTTTAAGCTGATTTTTAATCAACAGCTATTACTATTATTTTTATTACTCTATAAATTGAGGGACTAAAGGAGTGAAATCCATGTTGTTAAGGTCTCACCTAAAATAATAGCGGTAGCTTTTAAACTTTGGAATTCAGTCACTACAAAAAAAGAGTGATTTAGTGGAGGTTAAAATTTCATTTTCTGGGGGTCTTGGACCGCCACAAATTACAATTCTGGCAGTCATGTCTGCGCTAGCATTACGTGTGCCACAAACTGCTTTGTGGCGTTTTTTCTTTGAACGCTGGCAGAACCGCCAGAAAATACTAATTGCATTACTGGCGGTTTCAAAACCCCACAAAAATTGAACATCTTTTGTTGCACTTTTGACCTCCAAAAATTGATTAAAAAATTGCATTTTCTACTGATAGTCTCAAACCGTCACAAATTAGCTTTAATTTTTTTCTAAATTTCCTATAATCAGTGTCTAAATCTTCTTTTTATCTGACCCTCTAATATTAAGATGATATCATCAAAAAAATCAAACGGTTCAGGAGTTAAGACATGTTTAATAAAGATCCAGTTAATCAATATATATATATATATATATACACACTTGATTATTAAATGTGTGAAACAATTACATACTATTATTTAAATATCATAATTTAGATATTACTTGATTAGAAGACGGAAAGTGTCCTACTAGCATAGGAGTTAAGACCATGATTATGCAGTGATATATATATGTATATATATATATATATGAAGTGCAATAAACTTTTGTTCTATAAAATTTGATTAAAAAAATTATGTGATCTTTTGGAAAATTGTCTTGATCTCATAGAAGCCAATGGGAAATTGCTTTGTCTTGTATAACTTTAATTTTTTCAGTTGGAGCTGGCTTGCAACTTCTCTCTTGGTGTCGCGAGTTCAATTAATAAACATGACAGTTTTTCCAAAAGATCAATATGTTCTTTATTAATATTACAACATGAACAAAATAAAACCATCTCTCTAATGTTTTGCCAAAATGATTTGATATATGTAACGTTAAAAATAATTCAGTAACAAATTAAGATGCAGTCTTTGCATGTAGAGCTAAAATATTAATATAATTCAATTCTTAAAAATAAGAGACATACGTGCATCTATTTGTAAAATACCTCAACCTTTCTTGATTGGCTTCTACTTTAGCACTTTGGGGGTTTATGCAAGCTTGGATTTTTGCTTCTTCCCTCTGATACTTGCAACTAGCTACAGCAACCCAAATCACAATTTAGTTCGAGCCATATATATCAAATGAAACTGCAATATATATATATATATATATGCTAAAACTTTAGTCAGTTAAGACACCCCTTGATTCATTCCTAATATATATTTTTATATTATTTCTTTCACATTATTTATAAACTATTTTTTTTCATGATAAAGAGTATAAATACTATTCATCAACTATTTTTGCAAATTTTCAACATCAAACCAAACATTGACATTCAAAAAATGAAGCCCAAATGAAAGAATAAATAATTAAAAATCAGAAAAAATGAAAATCAGGATGGAAAAGAAATTAATGAATCTATACTTACCACAAGCATAACAATGCTTGAAATTAAAGTATGCAACTTATAGGAAAGTTAAACTGTATTCAAAGTAAAATCAAAATTCTGATGCGACAGCAACAAATAGTCAAATTTTAATACAATACATGATAATGCTCTCAAATAGCCCCTGAAGTCATGCTCAAAATGAAGTGTGTGCACATGAAGAAGTTGCAATGCATTTATATCCTGAAGTCATGCTCATCACAAAGACTGATTTTGCATTCCCATATATACCAAAAACTTATTAGATTGGATCACTTGGAAGAGAACTTTCATGAGCTGATTAGGTTGATTTGATTGGTGAAAACGCAAAAACTGCATCAAACTATCCTATTGAACAGCCTCAAGTATTTTTAAATTTTAAGAGATTTTTCAACTATTGAATAAGATATTCAAGAGCAAGGTGCAACCAGGAACTTAAGCCCAACCCATTACTCAACAACAACTCAGCATCCCGTACTTGAACCAC
Source organism: Sesbania bispinosa (assembly GCA_026901365.1). Lineage (NCBI taxonomy): Eukaryota > Viridiplantae > Streptophyta > Magnoliopsida > Fabales > Fabaceae > Sesbania > Sesbania bispinosa. Next base: position 1,129,080 of record QLOH01000268.1, read on the forward strand.
ACCAATATAAACCTCAAGAATTGTGATTTCAATCCAGGTTAAGTTGTCATATGGAATTTACTCTGGCACAGAATAATTCATTTCTGGTTCTGCATAAATTAACTTAAATTTCTCAATAAGGACTTTTTATCTGAATACCAAGGACCAATTTGGTCCATTGGATTCATAAACACAATGCACTTCTAACTATGAATTTTATCATGCTCAATAGAGACACATTAGGGTCTTTCAAAATGACATAACACTTATTCAACTTCAACTGTACAGAATGAAACTATATAAACTATTAAAATTTAAAAGCAAACAAGAGGTTTATCCAAGAGAAATAAAAAGGTGGAAAATGGGGCTTATACCTGAATATCTATGTCAGTTTGCCCACCTTGAGTCTCACATACAAGGTTACAAGCTCCATGAAATTCAAATTCAAATAATGACACAATGAGAACTTACAGAGTCTTCAAGTTTGGAATTTGGGTTAAAGTTGAAGGGATAGGACCAGTCAGCTAAATACTCTTTAAATTCATGTATTCACCAATTCAACTTAGGACTCATCTTCATGTAAAACTGTGACATATTTAATATATTTTGGTTTCAAATTTACAAGAACTCTAGTTTCTTTAGCTTTGACATGGAGAAAGGTACATCACCATATAGCTCATTTCAGACAAATCCCTTCAATACCATGGAAAAGCAACATATAAGCAGTTGTCTCATGGAAAAACTCCAGCATAGTAAGACTGGAACAACATGAATAAGCAACACTATAAACAAGTTCAGATTCATACAGATGAACAAGCTCGGCACAGTTGCCAATTTCATCTGGAATTTGACCAGGTAGTTTATTCCCTTGAAGGTCTCTGCCATTGTCACAGACAGATGGAGCTTATTAATTATGATAACAAATTAAACAAAATTAATCCAACCACAAACTAAATACAACATAGCAAGTAAACCATGCATGCATAGTGTTTTTGCTCAAGTAATCTAACGGATGGCTCAAATCAATCATGCATGCGTTAAACATATATACCCTGGCCTAAAGTATGTATAAAAGTTATACCCCCAATCACTAAAAAAAGAATTAAGAGAAACAAACTATTTAGTATTCAATCGATCATTGAGGAATGGATGGATGTGACAGTGACAACAAATGTTATGTGGGGCGCGTTCGCTGAAGAGAAGGTCGTGCTTTGAGCCTATAGCTTGATCACTTTATTAATTAATTAGAGAAGAACAGTACAATAATTAACTATATATCATTGGTTGGAAGCAAGGCAAGGAGATTTGGAATTGGACCTCCGGCACATGCAATTAATTAATAGTAGTGAAAACTGCATTCCTTTCCTTCGGAATATTGATACTTGAGATTTAGTGAGAAATTGAATTCTCAGAACCATTCCCTGTATCATCATAGTACATCACACTCTCAAATACAGTGAGATACAGCTAACAATATTTCACAACCATTCAGGTTAATTTTTTCCCACTCTCTTAACACTAATAAGATTTAGTGTTTATGCAGATAACTCTAAAAAACATTGTTTCATATTGCAGAGATAATTGATAGAGCTATTGTTTAGCAGTGTAAAAACTCTACTTCACAATCATTAGGCATATGGAAAAAGCTCTTAAGATTGAATCAAATGAACTTACGGGGCTATTTGATGACATGACTCAAGCAATGAGGTGGAATTACCTTCTGTGTTATAAACTTCAGAGTCACTTCCGTGTTTTATTATTATTAGAATTTGCAGAAAATTAGTATGGTCATAGATCCCTAATAGAGTACCACCAAAACACCAGTAGAAAACCAGAACATATTAGATCCCGAACCAATCAGCAGATGCAGTAGGTAACAAATATAGGCATATAGCCAACTACCATGTCCATAGCATACAGGACAATACATACACAGAAGAAGAAATAAACAAGTTCAGCAATTCCAAATCAAAGAGAAGCAATTTTACCAAGTTATTCAAATCTTTTGAGTCCATTTCATGTCCTCAAGCTTGTTGCCAAATCAATAGTGAAAACTGAAACCATTAGTCAAGTGCATTCCATCTGCAAAACCCTAAGAAACATTTGTAGATCTATAGTGAAGTTCTAGCGAGAAAATTCTACTTGAAGAAAATGAAGAGGGATAAATCATAGGTATTGAACAATAATACAGATAATACAGTTTGAATAACTGTCAGTAACAGTTTCAGTTTTTCTGTTAGTTGGTTTTAGTTAGTTTGTATTTTTCTGTTAGCAGATTATTCAGTTTCCTTTCAGTTTCCTTTCTCTTGTATTTAAGAGTCATTACTCTGATTTCATCAATAAGAAATGATTTTCATCTTCTATCAAAATTCTTATATGGTATCAGAGCTCTCTTAGGAGAGCTCTGCTACGCAACACTTCTTTCTTTCCTTGAGTCTTCTATCATGGCTGAATCAAGTTCCAACAATGGAAGTTCTGATCCTGAAAGCCCTTATTACCTACACCCTGGAGAAAGTCCAGGAGCCATTCTTGTTTCTCAACCATTAGATGGCACAAATTACCATTCATGGAGTAGAGCAATGAAGACAACACTCATCTCAAAGAACAAGCTGGAATTCATCGATGACACTTTACCAGCCCCCAAAATTGAAGATCCATCATACAAAGCTTAGAGAAGATGCAATAACATGGTCTTGTCCTGGATTAACAGATCCTCAAGCAAGCAAATCAATCAAAGCAGCATCTATATAGATAATGCTAAAGACCTCTGGGAAGATCTTAGAGAAAGATTCCCTAAAGGAGATCATTTTCGCATGTCGGATCTTTTACAAGAAATTCATTCTATTAAGCAAGGTGAGAGAAATATTGCTACCTATTATACAGATTTGAAAATTCTTTGGGAAGAATTAGAAGCCTTAAGACCTATCATTCCTTGTTCCTGTGGTATGAAATGCAATTGCCAGAAGTATAGAGACACTGAGTATGTGATATGCTTTCTCAAGGGTCTAAATGACCAATTTGGCACCATCAAAAGCCAAGTTCTGCTAATGGATCCTCTGCCTTCAATAAACAAAACCTCTGGTTTCACAGCAAGAAGGACAACTCGTGGCAGGTAATCTTGCTGATTCAAAGGTTTTACTGAATTTTACTGACGCTACTTCAAATTTTAAACCACCATTTGCTAGAGGTTACAATGGGAACAATAGAGGCAGAGGTAGATCAGGAGGTAGAGGTCTTCCACATAAAGTTTGCACATTCTGTGGAAAAGAGAGACACACTGTAGAGACATGCTATTTCTGTTAGAACCACAGGAAACACTAGAAAGGGGGGGTTGAATAGTGTTTTAAACTTTTTGATAGTTTTTGGAAATCTTTAATTTAAAACATGAATATGGGCACTGTTAAAAATAAGTCTTAAGATCAGAGATAGTTGAAACATGTGGAAGATAAGAAAAACAATATTTCTTCTAAAGCTTAAGATTGTTTTAAACAGAGGCTTCTCAAAGTATCTTCTGAAGATTAATACAAAGAGTATTTTCAGCACAGTTTCTGAAATACTTCAGATGACTAGAGGTTGTCTGAAGTCTGTTCCTGATTTTTGAACTGATCTCTTTCAGACTCACTTCTGAGAATTTATTTCAGAAGTTCTTCAAGGAACATTCTTTGTAAAGCTTCAAATGATATAAGAGATATCTCATGTTTTGTTTATATGAAAGATCATTTTATTGAAATAGTTGTGTTAAGTTTATTATAGAAAATACTTTTCAAATTCCAACTTAAATATGAAACCTGGAAATAAAGAGATTAAACAAAAAGGACTTAAGCATAGAGATTTCAGACAGGCTTTTAAGTGGCTGTCTGAAGTTTTCAGATGGCTTGTAAAAACTAATTTTAAAAGATGTTTTGTGTCTTTATAAAATATCAGATTAATTATTCTGACCCCTTGATTAGTATAAAACGAATTAACAAGAGATAAGGGTAAGAAAACTTAGCCAAGGAATTTATCCTGGTTCACTCACTACCACTGTGAGCTACGTCCAGTCCCAATGGCAAACAATCACTGGATTTCCACTATATGAATATTCAGATTACAAGCTTGAGTTTGAGTACAGTCTCTCCAGACACAACGAGTACAGTCTCTCCAGACACAACGAGTACAGTCTCTCCAGACACAATGAGTACAGTCTCTCCAGACACCATGAGTACAGTCTCTCCAGACACAACGAGTACAGTCTCTCCAGACACAATGAGTACAGTCTCTCCAGACACCACAAGTATTCTTTTCTATCAAGCCTCTCCAGGCTCTACCATGAGTATTCTTTCTTCCACCAAGCCTCTCCAGGCTCTCAGACACTTATCCAAGTGTAGAGTATTCTTTCTTCCACCAAGCCTCTCCAGGCTCTCAGACACTTATCCAAGTGTAGAGTATTCTTTCTTCCACCAAGCCTCTTCAGGCTCTCAGACACATAAAGTGTTTACAAATTAAACTAAGTTTAAGTTTCCACGAAACATAAACTTAATCTTTTCCTGTACTAGAGGTTAACTGAGTACTACTCAGGATACCATGGATAAATCTAAGTACAAGGGTAAGACAGTGATACAAGTATATAAGTTTAAGTACAATCCCTGTCTCTGATATGAGGAATAACATCCTCTGAGAATTGGCTAGGTAGATACTGACTTTAAGCTCCAGCCTTGTTCTTCAGCCATTGGTTTCCATGGGTTACATTCTCACCCGTATCATTGGAAAAACCAAGGCATACTTACAGCTTCAAACCATTCTTGGTTCATATGAGATTAAGCACAGCCTGGTAGGTTGTTCAACTGAACAACTGCTATTTTGACTAGCATAGTTGATTCAAGTAAGTGTAGTCAACACCGATAGGATTTTTCTGATGCATCTTGATCAACTGATTGAACCAAGTGAATGAGTTCAACATCTTCAAATTCTTCCTTGAGGCTATTTATATGTCCTGTTGGAATATAGCCGTTTGAAGATGATTCATAATACCGTTGAGATGTTGATGATGTGGCTTATATAGCCGTTATGTAATAGTGTCTCAAACGGTTGCTTCTTCTTAAGCAAATAAGTGTTCAGACAGTCTTGTTCTGACACTTCTGTAGATGAGATCTTTAGAGAGACTTTCTTGATATTATTTTGCATGTTCTCTCTCTTGATATCCTTTTGCTTTTCTTCAGCTGACTTCTAATTTTCTCTGCTTTTCTTAGGAGAGTATATGAGGAGGTATCCGTTGGATTTGTCCTCTTGCTTATTTTGTATATGCTCCTTTTCTGTTTGCTTCCTGACACCATTTATCCTTTCTTCTTTGAGTGAGGTGTCTTTTTCAATGGCTGTTTCTTGCAGATGATAAAATATGTTTGAAATAAAATATGTTATTCAAACATTTCTCTTTGTTGCTTCTGCTTAGTCTCCTGAGCTTTTCTTGTGCTTTCTTTTGGATTGGTGATGATGATATTTCCGTTGTGATACCACCCTTTAGAGAAAGCATTGAATGCTATTCAATTCATCGTGAGACACGCTTCTGGGTGTCTTCACAATTCTGACAGAGTACAACGTTGGTGCTGCTATAAGGCTGCCATCGTTGTTGCTGCAATTTCTGCGTTGCAGAGATTTCCTCAGTGGTGTATGAAATTCAAAATCACCAGGAAAGGTCTCTGTGTTCCTTGCCATAAACGTGTTTGAAAAGGTACGTGCAGCAGAGGTTCAGAAAAGTCTTCACAAACTTCAGCAGAGGGTGCCACGTCATAAGTGAGACTTCAGACAGCACTGATACTTCAGACGGGTTGAACTACTTCAGACAGCTCCAACTCTTCAGACGAGTTCTGCTTCTTCAGACAGCTTCGTTTCTTCAGAAAGCTTCTTTGCTTCAGAAGGCTTCCTTACTTCAGACAGCTTCTTTTCTTCAGACTGCTTTATGTTGTCTTCATATGGTCTTCACGTCTTCAGACAGTTTGCGCACTTCAGACGAGTTGCATTCTTCAGACAGCTTCTTTATAATTGATCCTGCATTTGTTCTTCTGATCCTAATCTTCTGATTCTGATTACTATTTCATCCTGAAACACAATCAAAAAACCAATACCTTTCTCAGTAGAATCTATTTATATAATCTTATTTGTTAATCATTAAAACTAAAGGATATTAAGTCTTTGAGTCAAGTTTGAATGCTCAAACTGATTAATAGACTTCACAATTTCAAGCATGGTTTTCCTCCCAATTACAAATTCAGATCCAAGAATGGCACTGCTGCTGTAAATAGTGCTCAAACTCTTGAATTCAATGATGAATCCACAACAATGGAACCAGTTTCTTCTGACATCTCACAAGAACCAAGTTTGAATTTCACTCCTGAACAGTTAAGTCAGCTTGCAGCTTTGCTCAACAAATCAACACCTACCACCAGCACTCCTAGCATAAATCATGTAACACTTACTCATAATTCCTCACCAAACCAAGGTAAATCTCTAAAGTCTCCCACATGGATATTAGATAGTGGAGCAACTGATCATGTTTGTTACTCTATTTCCAGCTTTGCTTCTTATTATTCCATCAAACCAATACTTGTGAATTTACCAAATGGGTCAACCACTGTGGCAAAATACACTGGCACTGTTATATTTTCTAATCATCTCATTCTTCATGATGTTCTTTACATTCCTGAGTTCAATTACAACCTAATTTCCATATACAAATCATATCTTCCACAGCTGTTAATTCTGTCTCAACAAATTTGTCTGTTAAACCACACACATCTTTTGACCTGTGGCACTTCAGATTAGGTCATCCTTCTCAACTTGTATTACATACTGTTTGTAATCATTTCCCTTATGTTAAATTTGATCAAAACAAAGTGTGTGATTACTGTCATTCAGCAAAACAAACCAAACTTCCTTTTCCCATTAGTATGAATAAAAGTAATGATTCTTTTGATCTTGTTCACATGGATATATGGGGTCCTATTGCTATCAATTCTGTTCATGCTTATAAATATTTTTTGACTGTGGTTGATGATTTTACTAAACACACTTGGTTGTTCCTTATGAAGTCTAAAGCTGAAGTTAAAGATCTTGTACAGAATTTTGTAGCTATGGTCCATACTCAATTTAACAAAATTATCAAGGTCATTCGCACTGATAATGGCCCTGAATTTCTCCTTTCTTCCTTTTATGCTAATAAAGGTATTATCCACCAAACCTCTTGTGTGGAGACACCACAGCAGAATTCTGTGGTTGAAAGAAAACATAGACACATTTTAAATGTGACTAGATCATTGCTTTTTCACTCTCATCTTCCAAAAATTTATTGGTGTTATGCTGCTAAACATGTTGTTCATTTGATAAATAGGTTGCCTTCTCCCATTTTACAAAACAAATCTCCTTTTGAACTGTTATATGATAAACCACCTACTTTACTTGATCTTAAAGTTTTTGGAAGTCTTTGTTATGCATCCACTCTTTGTCAACATAGAGGAAAATTGGATCCTAGAGCTAGAAAATGCATATTCTTAGGACATAAATTGGGTACAAAAGGATATGTCTTGCTTGAATTACACACTAGGGAAATTTTTATATCCAGAAATGTAATATTTCATGAACACATATTTCCTTATGCCTCAATCTCAGGTGCCACCTCCTCTCCTCCACCATGTACACCTCTTTGTCCCACTGACTTGTTATTTGATGACCCACCTTTATACATAAAGCAATCAGCTCACACAGAAATCATCCCCAATTCTTCTTCACTTACAGTCCCACAATCATCTCCATTGCCTATAGCACCACTCAGAAGATCCTCAAGACCCAAACAACCTCCATCTTACCTCCAAGACTTTCATTGCAATGTTCTGACTTCCTCATTGTCCACTTCATCCAAAGGTATCAAGCATCCTCTCTCTTCTGTTCTTTCTTACAATTCCCTCTCCCCTTCTCATCTTCATTTCACTTTATCAATTTCTGCTACTGTTGAACCCAAAAATTATCATCAAGCTGTCAAATCACCTGATTGGGTTAAAGCAATGCAAGCTAAGTTACATGCTCTGGAAGAAAACAAAACTTGGTCTCTTACAGATTTGCCACCAAGAAAGGTTCCCATTGGCTCCAAGTGGGTCTATCGAATCAAATATAAATCTGATGGGTCTGTTGAAAGGTACAAAGCCAAGCTAGTTGCCAAAGGCTATACACAAACTGAAGGGCTTGACTATTTTGACACTTTTGCACCTGTTGCTAAACTAACCACTGTGAGACTTCTTTTGGCCTTAGCAACCTCTTGTCATTGGCATTTACATCAATTAGATGTAAATAATGCATTCCTTCATGGTGATTTGCATGAAGAAGTTTATATGGAACTTCCACAAGGCATTATAGCTTCTAAACCAAATCAAGTCTGTCGTTTACACAAATCTCTCTATGGTTTAAAACAAGCTGGAAGACAGTGGTTTGCTAAGCTTTCCAGTTTCTTATTATCCCTGGGTTACACGCAATCATCCAATGATCATTCTCTCTTCACCAAAACCTCTCTCACAAAATTCACCGCATTACTTGTCTATGTGGATGATTTAATTCTTGCAGGCAATGATGATTCAGAGATCTTTCTAGTCAAACAGCAACTAGATCACAAATTCAAAATCAAGGATCTTGGCCATTTAAAATACTTCTTGGGATTGGAGGTAGCCAGATCTCACAAGGGCATCTCTATATGTCAAAGAAAATATACCTTAGACATCATTTCTGATGTTGGATTACTAGCTTCTAAAGCTGCCCTTACACCTATGATAAAAAAATACTAAATTGCATCAACATGATGATGAACCTTATTCAGATCCTGCTTCATACAGAAAATTAGTTGGCAGATTGTTGTATTTAACTACCACTCGCCCTGACATTAGCTTTGCTGTTCGACAATTAAGCCAATTCATGGCTTCTCCTACTGTTCTTCATCACAAGGCTGCTGTCCGGATTTTAAAGTACCTCAAAGGCTCTCCAAGACAAGGTTTATTCTATCCTGCTACTTCCCAACTGCAATTGAAAGCATTTAGTGATTCAGATTGGGCTACTTGCCCTGATACTCGTCGATCCATCACTGGTTATTGCATTTTTCTTGGAAATTCCCTCATCTATTGGAAATCAAAGAAACAATCAATTGTGTCTCGTTCCTCTTCTGAAGCCGAGTATAGAGCTCTAGCATCCACTGTTTGTGAGTTACAATGGTTGACATACCTACTTCATGACTTACAAGTTTCTTTCACTTCTCCTGCACTTCTATACTGTGATAGTCAATCTGCTTGACACATAGCCTCTAATGTTGTCTTACATGAACGAACCAAACACATTGACATTGATTGTCATGTTGTTCGAGAAAAATTACAAGCCAAGCTCTTCCATCTCTTGCCTATCTCCTCACATGATCAAGCTGTTGATATTCTTACCAAGGCACTGGATCCTCAGCCTTTTACTTACCTTCTTTCCAAGCTGGGAGTAATAAACATCCACTCTCCAGCTTGCGGGGGGGGGGGTATTGAACAATAATACAGATAATACAGTTTGAATAACTGTCAGTAACAGTTTCAGTTTTTCTGTTAGTTGGTTTTAGTTAGTTTGTATTTTTCTGTTAGCAGATTATTCAGTTTCCTTTCTCTTGTATTTAAGAGTCATTACTCTGATTTCATCAATAAGAAATGATTTTCATCTTCTATCAAAATTCTTATAATAGGGAATAGACACTTGTAGAAGAAATCATAACTCACCACCATTTCTGCAAATCGAAGACCTAACGCGCACAATTCTGGAGCAATAAATGGAAGACTTGGAAGAGAATCGCGAGACAGCGATTTTGGAGATATCGTCGTTGGCGAAAGTAAAGGTTCATGCACCAGATGAAGCGTTCATAGCGCAAAGCTCACTCCAAATTTGAATTTGTTGAGAAAGATGAGTGATCGGTGAGATAAGAAATCGAAATCAAAGAAAAGGTTTCCAAACAAAAATTGAAGAAAAATAGACAATGAAAGCTATTGGAATCAAGAATCTGTTACCGTGTAGTTCACCACCGATAGGCGAGGACGTTGCGGTGGAAGTGACAAGAGCAACATAGCAATGGCGAAGAAGACAGTGACAGAGTTTTGAGGCGGCAGGGTTTCGGGGCACGATGCGAGAGGAAAGAGAGTCATCAAAGATTCAGTCACAGAGGGGAAAAGAGGAAAAAAAATATATAAATTCTGATTGCCACATAAAAAAACTTGTAGCGTTCTAGAAAATGCCAGAAAATATACTACTTTCTGGCGGTTTTTATTGACTGCCACTAGAAATGTGCCACTAAAATCACGTTTTCTTGTAGTGAGTAATGTGTTTAGTAAGATATTTCAGCTAGATACAAGTTGAAAATGATAACTAAAATATGTTTAGTAAGGTAACTTTTTTAGTTATTAGCTTTTTATAGAAACTATTTAGAAAGCTCATCATTTTTTCAACTACCACATGGTTTTTTTTATAAATTTATCCCTCAATAATCTTTATTCATCATTATCAGTCATTTGATGTTATTTTATAATTTTCAGCTAATTTTATAAAAAAAATTCAATAAAACTAACTAACTTATTTGCTTTTATATAACTTTCAGGTTTCAATTAAGTTTTAAATTTTTATCTAATTTTTTTATTTATTAATTTTACCAAAAACACTCTCAATTAACTCCAGTAAATTGCTTTTTACACGAAACTATTCCATGGGGATCGAAGTTTAATCATATCATGAGCAGAAAATTTATTCTGTCGGATACTTTTTTCCCCTTTTTCGTTGCTCACAATTGGGAATTGAAAAGGAGTTTCAGAACTAATTCACATATAATGGCATCAGGCATGGTATTCCCGGCCCTACTTTTTAGATAGGCCGCATTACCTCTAATTGAAACACCACCACTATTTGGCATAACTCATTACACTAGATAATGTACTTTAGTTCAATTGTTTTTATAGTGTGTCCACGTTTGCTCTCGTAAACAAAACCTGAGAACTTATTAGTATATTATGGCCACACGAAAAAAGTATATTAGCATGTAGTTATAGCTTATAGGATTAAAAGTTAACCCCAAGTGACAAATAGCCGGTTTAGTTTCGCTTTATAAAAATCAAAATCATAGTATCGCAGAATTAATTTTCATTTTCGTTCAACGTGCTTCGTAAAACGTACATCATTCATCTTAATCATTGATTTCCAAAATTAATTCTACTAAACTATAAACCTTTTTTTGTGCTGACTCAACCGTAAACTAAATGAACACGAAGTGGAATCCTTATAAAATATCAAAGGAGAAGGATACTAGACTTCTAGAAGGAAGCTAGAATGGTGACTCATCAACAAATTTTATTTTTGAAGATTTTACAATGATTCATTTGTACAGAATATTCTTTTTTCTTCCACCTGTCCTCTTTCTGTTATTATTCGTATCTCATTTTCTGTTATTGGAGATATTTTCTGTGTATATAAATAGCACCCTTGTAATACATATTGAGCAGTGAAATACAATAGCCTTTCATTCTGCAATTCTTTCTCCAGTCTTTTATACATTTTCTGCACTCTTTATTTTTCTATTATGGTATCAGAGCTCTGAATTTCAGAGCTCTGGTTGCTACATTCTCATGGAAGTAGACCCCTCTCAAGACCCTACATCACCATATTACCTTCACCCATCTGAAAATCCATCCTTAATACTTGTTTCAACAGTGTTAGAAGGACCAAATTACCACCAATGGTCTCGTTCTGTTCGTATGAGTCTTATATCCAAGAATAAAGTTGGATTCATTGATGGAATCATTTCTTCTCCTGCTAAAACTAATCCTCTGTATCCTGCTTGGGAAAGAGCAAACATGATGGTAGTATCATGGCTCATTCGGTCACTCTCAACATCCATTGCACAAAGTGTCATATGGAGAGACACGACTTCAGACATTTGGTCTGACCTTCAAGAAAGGTTTTCTCAGGGTGACATGTTTCGTATAACTGACCTTCAAGACACCATTTCAGCCCTTAAGCAAGGAGAGCTTACTATAACAAATTATTTCACTGAATTAAAGATTCTCTGGGATGAGTTTGAATTTTTTTGCCCTTTGCTTGTTTGCAGCCGTGCTATCAAATGCACATGCAGTGCCTTTGCAAGTATGAAGAAATATAAGAGTCAATATCAAGTAATCAAGTTTCTCAGAGGCCTGAATGATAGTTTCTCCAGTGTTAAGTCACAAATTATGCTCAAGGATCCACTACCACCAATCAGATGCTAGATGATGCAATAGATCACTCAAAAGTGATGGCAGTAGCAGGGAACTATGGCAGAGGAAGAAAATCTTTTGGAAATAGTGGAAACACCCCCCCTTCAAAGGAAATTCAAGTTCTGGTGGAAGAGGAAATAGTTGAAAGGTCTACAGCTATTGTGGAAAGGGAGGTCATACTGTGGAAACATGTTATAGAAAGCATGGATTTCCACCTCATTTCAAATTCACAAAGTCTCAAAATCAGAATCAGTCCTTTGAAAATGTAGCAGTTCATAATGAAAGGGAATCTGAATCTCTCAAAGGCAGTCTAGGACTACATCAATCTGGTTTCACTGAAGAGCAGTATCAAGGTTTGATAGCACTTCTGCAACAATCACAGATTTCTAATTCCAATCATGTCTCAAACCAAGTTTCAGTAACCCCCAACCTTTCTGGTGATACCGCAGAAAATGGTAATAATTTCATTTCTTTTAGTTCTTGGGTTCTTGATAGTGGAGCCACTGACCATATATGTTTCAGTTTAGATTGCTTTACCTCCTTTCATCAAATTAAACCAATACATGTTACCTTACCAAATGGAGCAAAGATGATTGCCAATCATTCAGGGAGTGTGTTCCTTGATTCTAACCATGTCATTCATGATGTCTTGTACATTCCCTCCTTTAATTTCAACCTGTTATCTATTGCAAAATTAACCATCAATCTTTTTTCTGTTCTCACATTTGATTCTAATCGTTGCAAAATCCAGGACAAGAGTACATTGAAGATGATTGGTACAGCTAACATGCATAATGGACTTTACATACTAAAGGTATCCTTCTCCTTTGATATAATAGAAAAATAAAGAGTGCAGAAAATGTATAAAAGACTGGAGGAAGAATTGCAGAATGAAAGGCTATTGTATTTCACTTCTCAATATGTATTACAAGGGTGCTATTTATATACACAGAAAATATCTCCAGTAACAGAAAGAGGACAGGTGGAAGAAAAAAGAATATTTTGTACAAATGAATCATTGCAAAATCTTCAAAAATAAAATCTGTTGATGAGTCACCATTCTAGCTTCCTTCTAGAAGTCTGGTATCCTTCTCCTTTGATATCCCCCCGCAAGCTGGGGAATATACATTGATAATGCCCAGCTTGGAAACAAGAAACTGAAACTGTTTAGGATTGAGAGCCTTGGTATATACATCAGCTAACTGGTAAGAGGAAGAAATGGGAAGTAATCTTAATAAGCCTTGTTGTGCTTTCTTTCTAACAATATGACAATCAAGTTCTATGTGTTTTGTACGTTCATGAAACACGGGATTAGAAGCAATATGCAGAGCTGATTGGTTATCACAGTACAATAAGGCTGGTTCTTTGAAAGGCTCTTTCAGATCATGCAACAAATAAGTTATCCACTGTAATTCACATGTTACGGATGCCATGGCTCTATATTCAGCTTCACAAGAGCTCCTAGAAACAATATTTTGTTTCTTGGATTTCCAAGATATGAGTGATGAACCAATGTAAACACTGTAGCCAGTAATGGATCTTCTTGTCTCAGGACATGTAGCCCAATCACTGTCATTGTAGGCTTTCAACTGAATTGAAGAATCACGTGGAAAAAATAATCCAAGTCCAGGAGCTCCTTTTATGTATCGAAGTATTCTCAAGGCAGCATCATAATGAATATCAGTAGGCTTAGAAAGAAATTGAGCTAAGTGATGCACTAAGAAGGCAATATCTGGCCTTGTATTAGTGAGGTACATTAAACGACCTATGAGACGCCTATATGGAAGAACATCAGAGAGAGGAGTCCCTATGTCAGATGAAAGCCTTTTTGCATTATCAATTGGAGTTGAAACTGACTTACATCCCAAACAGCCTGCTTCAGCCAATAATTCCAAGGCATATTTTCTCTGGTTCATAAAAATTCTCTGCTTATTTTTACCTACTTCAAAACCAAGGAAGTATCTTAAATTTCCCAAGTCCTTTATACGAAAAGAGGCATCAAGATCATGTTTAATTTTGGAAATCTCTTGTCTATCATTCCCTGCCAAGATGATATCATCTACATACACAAGAATGGCTGTGAAAGAATTACTGTGACACTTGACAAACAGTGAATAATCATGCATAGATTGCTCATAACCAGTAGAAATAAGGAAGGATGAAAGTTTAGAGAACCATTCTCTACTTGCTTGCTTAGGGCCATATAAAGCCTTGTGAAGTTTACACACTTGCCCTGGTAAGATTGAGTTCAATCCTGGAGGTGCTGTCATATACACTTCCTCCTTCAAATCACCATGCAAGAATGCATTATTGATATCTAGTTGTTGAAGTTCCCAATTTAAAATGGAAGCAAGAGATAGAATCAGTCTCACAGTAGTTATTTTAGCCACAGGGGAAAAGGTGTCAAGATAGTCAATCCCTTCAACTTGGGTATATCCCTTTGCAACTAATCGAGCCTTGTGTCTTTCAATTGTCCCATCTGCCTTGTATTTAATTTTGAATACCCATTTACAGCCTATAGGAGTCTTCCCTCTTGGCAAATCTGTGACTGTCCAGGTCTGGTTCTCTGAAAGGGCCAATAACTTTGCTTGAATAGCACTTCTCCAACAATCATGATTAATGGCTTCACTATAATTCCTTGGTTCAGTGTGAGAAGACAAAGAAAAAAACATAAGAGGCATAAGTAGGAGACAATTTATGATAAGACATAACAGAAGAAATTGGATAAAGAGTTTGAGAAGATGCAGGTACAAAACTAGCATTGCAATAATAGTCCTTCAAATACCCAGGTGGCCTTCTGTTTCTAACCTGAGGGTGAGAATGAATTTGAGAAGAGGGTGTGGTGGTGTCATTTATTTGTGGATCTGTGATCAAATCTGTGTTGTTTTGGTTTTCATTGGGTGAATTGGAAAAGTTGGGTGAGGCAGGAAAATCAGTCTCAACTTCAATTAAATGATTGTCTGTAATCCTTTGTATATCCAAATCAAATATGAAGGGATCAATATTATCACAATATGCAGGGCTGCTGTTAGCTTTCTCATCATTGACTTTACAATATGGAAATAAATGCTCATAAAAAATTACATTTCTTGAAATGAGGAGTTCTCTGGTCTTTATATTTAGCAAGACATACCCTTTGGTTCCAGTTTTAAATCCTAGAAAAACACACTTAACAGCCCTTGGATCAAATTTGGTTCTATTAACAGGTATAGTACTTGCAAAACATAAGGAACCAAAGACCCTTAGATGAGCAAAATCTGGTTCTTTTTTATAAAGCAATTGATAAGGAGAAAAATCCTTTAAAACTGGTGTAGGCAATAAATTTATAATATATGCTGCATGTTGAATGGCATATGACCAGTATATTTTAGGAAGATTAGACTGAATCATCAGAGCTCTTGCTACATTCAACAGGTGCCCATGCTTTCTTTCTACAATACTGTTTTGTTGAGGAGTATAAATGTAAGAGGTATGATGAATTATCCCTTTAGAAGCATAAAATTCAGTCATACAGAATTCACTGCCATTGTCAGTTCTTATTATTTTTATTACTGAATCAAATTGAGTTTTGATTAGAGTAACAAAATTATGTATGGTTTTACTTGTTTCAGATTTTTGCTTCAAAGGAATAATCCAAGTGTACCTAGAATGATCATCCACAATAGTGAGAAAGTACTTGTGTCCATGGACAGATGGAATGGAGTAAGCCCCCCATAAATCAGCATGTACAAGATCAAAACACTTATTTGAAATAGAATGGCTAATAGGAAAAGGAAGCTTCTTCTGTTTAGAAAAGTGACAAATGTCACAAACATAAGATTTATCATGACTAACATTAGGAAACTTATTCCTTATCACTTCTACACATCTATTTGAAGCATGGCCTAAACGAAAATGCCATATATTTGAGTCATTGACAGGAGATAAACTAACAGCAGTTGCAGTCATGATATAAGGCTGAGGCTGATTATGTAAGGGAGACTGAACAGAAGGCACTTTTAGTCTAGCTTCCTTCTAGAAGTCTGGTATCCTTCCCCTTTGATATAAAATCTGTTACTCTTGGGTTTATGATCCATTATGATCATCCATCATGTGGGGGTCCAACGTCCATTTGGCTCTCTTCCCACCATCCTTTGAGTATTCTTTCCTTTCGGTTTTTTTTTTTTTTAACTTCAACAATCATTAAGCCATCCTTATCACAATGGTCATTTCGGGACGTTGATACTTCACTTATTTTTGGACTTAATTCCCAAAGTCGAGTCAAAAAAAATGTCGGTAGCCATTTACTGATCAGTCATCAGTCTTCAAATTTGCATAATTTTTTTTTTCTCTCTTCAGTTTAACACATTTTATTCTTTCTCAAGCTCAAGTATATAGCTTTGGGAAGGAGCCTTTTCCTAATTTTCTCTAGGCATGGCTGATTCAAGGACATTGCCGACAACAGAATATGGACTGGCGATGGCGGACACCAAATGAATGAAAGGGATGCTCCATCATTTACCAGGGGAGAGGAAATTTACTCTTTGTGCAATTAATGTTGACCAAATAATGTGATTTGAGGGCTCATTCTGAAATTAGGGGAGAGGAAATTTACTCTTTGTGCCACAGGTCATTTGCAACTCCACTTCAACATGGGTTACAGTGAAATATATGTTAAGGATTCTTATGTAGACAATAAATACACAGTCCAAATGAATGCACTTATAAAGTTTGAGACTCTCTCTTGCTTGCCTAGAGTATACTTTGGTTTTGTAAGACATTTTATTTAAATGAAAATTAAAATTATTTCATTAATGTTTGGTAAGATGGTTTTTTTTAAATAATTTTTTACAAACAAACATAAACTAATTAAAATGTGAACTATTTACCAATTAAACATAATTATTTTTAATCAATAATTTATATGTACAATAGATTACAATTCAGGTTTTTAATATATCCTTTTAAATAATAAATGAGACAAAATTTTATAATAAATTATAAAGAATATAATAAGAAATTAGTTAACATTTTTTTATGAAATTTAAAGAATTAATTATATTTCTTAATTTTTTAAAAAAATTTTATATAAAAAACAAGTAAAATGATAAGGGGGAGTAATTACGGCACACAAATTTAAACCTATAGCAACTAACTAAGGGGTCGTTTGGGGTGGTTGCGAGTTTTTAGTTTTTTATTTAAAAAATTTTCAATCAAGTTTTTACAACTCAAAACCAAAAATTGAAAACTATTTTTTGTGGTTTTCAAAATGTTTATTTTGAAAACCACAAAAACAAGTTTTCAGTTTTTGGTTTTGAGTTATAAAAATTTTTTTAAAAATTTTTAAAAACTGAAAACTTGCAACCACTTCTAACTGCCCTTCTAACGGCCCGTAAACCTCTCATTCTTGAAAATAAATTCTGCAATAGCTTGTATAAAATTAATGGTATCACCTTGTAATTAATGCTGAAGAAGTTCATTAAAATCAAAATTAATAGACCAATTTAAATAGTTTGAGGCTATATTTGGTAAGACAATTAACCTCATAGGTTAGCTAATACTAACCAATAAGCTAATTACTAGTTCATAAATTGCTTACTAGAAAATAAATATTATAAATTAGTTTATGGAATTAGATCGTGTTTAACAAATTTAATTGTTTATGTAGCTGATAAATCTAAAATGACAAAAATGACATATTGATATAATTTTTTGTAAATTCTATTTTAATTTTTAGACAAAAGATACTTTTAGCTAATTATAGTTTTATATTTTTATTATTTTCAAATTATTATTAATTTTTATATATAAAGCATTTTATTAAAGTTAAAATAAATAATGTAATAATTGAAATTAATAGTAGGATATAGGAAATAAATTTTCACTATTTTTAGATTATTTTTATGTTATACTATTCATTTTATTTATTAAACTATTTATTTTATTTTTAATAGAATATTTTATCTTAAAGGGTTAAATATGTTTTTAGTCCCTGAAATATAGTCAATATTTGGTTTTAGTCCCTGTAATTTAAAATCAGTGATTTTGGTCCTTCAAAAATTGAAAATACATCAATTTAGTCCTTTTGAACAGTTTAGCTACGGATTTATGCTACGGATTAGCTATGAAAATTCATTGATAAGGACTAAAAATGGGTATTTTCACTTTTTGAGGAACCAATTTCACTGGTTTTAAATTGCATGGACTAAAACCAAATCTCGACTATATTTTGAGGGACTAAAAACATATTTAACCCTATCTTAAAAAAATTTATAAGAAGGTAAAACTAAGAAAAAAGAGGGTAAAAGATGAACTCAATTAAAATATTAAGGATAAAAATAAAAAATTACAAGCTACATGGTAGTGTGTGTTTGACACATGTACAATAAGCTCAGCTTATTTGATTATCTTTTGTTTAGCCAACATAAAAATATTTTGTAAACAAGATTATGAGTCTGTTTGGGTGGAACTTCTGCAGAAGTACTTCTAGGTGGAAAAAAATAACATGTATTAAAGAGGTCAAATGCATTTAACTTCCCCATAAGTTAAAATTAGTTACTTTTGGAGAAGTTAAATGGGAGAACTTTTGGAGTAGGTGGTCTGCAAAGATTAATTTTAACTTATGGAGAAGTTAAATGCATTTGACCTCTTTGATTCATGCTATTTTTTTCACCTATAAGTACTTCTGCAGAAGTTCTACCCAGACAGGCTCTATTTCATTACCTTGTAGCTTATATATCAGCTAGCTTATAACTTATAACTTGTAGCCTATTTTTTATCATCCGTTTTTGTCCTTAATATTTTAATACAGTTCCTCTTTTGCCCTCCCTTTTCATTTTAAATTCGTATTAATTCATAGAAAAATAGTTTATTAAAATCAAAGTAAAATAAATAGCATAATATACAAAATATAATACTTTTAAAATGATAGTCATGTTCTTTTATATTATTTTACATTTATCAACTACACAAACAATTAATTTTATCAAACATTTTCAATTTAAAAAGTTAGCTTATAAGTTTTCAATTTCCAGCTAACATCCTATCGATTACTAACTAGCTTATGAGATATATTTGTTAAACACTAATGGCTAAATTATGCTTTTGGTTCCTCAAAAAATTTTCAAGTGATCCCCCAAAAATTATAATGCATTCTCATTTAGTCCCTCCCTTAGTGTGTCGTTTATTATCTCTGTTAAATGCTTGCGTGACAGCTTAGGTGGACAAAATAACCCTACATGACATGCATATGTGTCATCTTATGTGTCCTACATGACTTATATCACCACCCTTCATGGAAAAAAAAAACAATTATAGAGTTCATCAGTGTGACTTATATAAAAAGATGCAGATTAACCACATGTAGGCTTATTTTGTCATGTATGACATATAAGAAGACACATGTATGTCCTGTAGGCTTATTTTGTCCACCTAAGCTGTCACGCAAGCATTTAACAGAGATAATAAATGGTGCACTAACGGAGGGGCTAAATGAGAATGCATTATAATTTTTGGGAAACCACCTGAGAAAAAAAATTGGGGGACCAAATGAAAAAAATTGCGATATTTTAGAGGACGAGAAGCATATTTTAGCAACACTAGTCATAAACTAGTTGAAGTAGCTTTTATCTTAAGCTACAAGCTAGTGAAATAAATTAATTTACTAAATTAATTTACTAAACACTTTTATTTTACTCAAACAAATTAATAAGTTAATCAAATAAATTATAAGTAAGATTATTTGACATGTGAAACGCACACTAAACAATATAATGCACTTGAAAATATGATTTATAAGAGGCTTAATTGCACTTTTGGTCCCCTATTATCATTAATCCGTGATTTTGGTCCCTCTAACACATACTTGAGAGTTATAAGGGGACCGAAATTTTGAACTACATCGTGAATTTGGAATAATAGAGGACCAAAATCGCGAAAAAAAAATAAATGGACCAAAATCACGGATTGATGATAATAAAGGGACCAAAAGTGCAATTAAGCCTTTATAAGATAGATTATTTAGCTGTAATATGAATGTAGTAAAAAGAAAAACAAAAAGAAAGAAAGGTACGTAGTGTCTGCATATGGGTACGATTGGCTATGTTCTATGAATGCTCTTCATGATAACTAGATTTTTTTTTTTTGGTCGTTTTCAGGGGTTATACTGCACAGCAACACAAACACACTCCTCAATTTTTTACCCACAAAACTCATCATATCATTGAGCCAAATAGGGCCCGCAATTGAATAATTTGAGTTGAAAAATGACCCATCTACTTTTTTGTCAAACTTCATTGAAGATGATGGCCATGGCCCATAACTATCCCTTTCAAATGGAAGAAACCATCATCGCCTTTTTCAGCCTCTATCTATCCTCTGAAAAACAGGCTTCATTAATGGTCCAGATAAGCCAAGCGTCCAACCTTACTCACAAGGTGTTAAATATAAAATGAATCATTATAATTATTGGGTTAACCAAACTAATTACATCACAGGTTCCACATGTTTATTGTCAAGTTGCACTACTCTATAGGTCATTTCGGAGGCACCAACCATCAAATATTTGTCCCTATTTCGAACAAAGAAAAGAGAGGATTTGAACAAGATAATGTTATGTTTAGTCAAAAAAAAATAATTTTTGTACCCAATTTATAAAATGTCATGTTCATCAGTGTCTTTTTTCATCAAAAGCAATGCAATCATATCGAATCATGCCATCATATTCGACACAAAAGATGGTTTGAAAATGATTACCAGTTTTGTAAAACCTTTTTCTAAATGGAACTGTTAAAAATTCTGATGCATTGCTTTTGATTTGTTTAAGCATCTACTTTTGTTAATCAATGAATCTGGTTCTTTATCATATTATCTCGGATAAATATTCATAGAAACGATAAAAACAATCCTTCCAGGAATTTCTGCTCCTGTTAGGGTATCTTCTGAAGCAAATTGCTTAGAATTCAGTAAGATTGTTCCCACCAAAAGAAAAATTGGTTACAAGACAAAAAAAAAAAAAAAAAACTACCCCACAAAGCTAAGTCCACAATTCTTAAATTATTTGGTCCACAATGTTTGGTTTCATCTGTTTAAATTATTTGCTTGCCTTGCGAGCATAGCAGTACAAGCCTATTTCCATTCCCTATTTTCCCCCAATCAAACGCTATTTTTTGGTCCCCCATTGCAATCTCTCTATCCAACGTTGGGACTTGGGGCACCAGGCACCCAATGCCAAGTCGATGCCAATGTGGACTATGGAGTCATCGAATTAAACAAGGCACTTCTTCACTCCTTAAAAAAAATCTAATACACTATGAATTATGCAAATATAAATATCTCTACTTCGACCCAAAAAAAATATATAAATATTTCTACCAAATATACATAATTAGTAAATTATTAAAGGGTTAAATATATTTTTAATTTCTAAAATATAGTCAATATTTGTATTTAGTCAATAGTTTTTGCCTCTCAAAATTTAAAATATATCTATTTAATTCTTATAATATTTGCACATTTTAATAAAAAATCTCAAAAAAATCTACTAAAATAATTATATAATAAAAATTAAATTAGTGTATTTTTATTTTCAAAGAACCAATTCAAAAAATCAAAACCTGACTAAATGTATGTTTGGTTTGATGTTGAGAAAAAATTAAACTCAAGTTTAGACCTTTCAATGCAACTGTTGTAGTGTTAGAAATGTGAGATTATCATATTCCAACTCTAAACCAAACATAACCTAAATTAGTATATTTTTTATTTTTAAAACCAAAACTACTAATTTTAAAGTATTGGGAATAAAAAATATTTAACCCATTATTAAATTCACCTCAACTATTTTAGGGACTACCAAAACATTTTTTTCTATTAAATTACTCCGCCACTTGTTAATTTTATATTCCATGCAGAAATTCAGTTCTTATAGACAAGATAAATAGAAAAGAAGATGAAGCTGAGTGTACAAGAAGAAAAATACTAGATAATTCACATTATGGTGTGGGCAATATATTACAATCTGAAACATGAGGTACATGTTCCATAACTTTATAACTGCATCATTTAATTAACCATATTCTCCCCCAACCCTACTTTCATTTAATTAATTAATTAATGCACTTGATGATCACTGGTGACGGTGATGGACACACTCAGCAGGTATGACTGGGAACCTAGCAGTGTCACTACAATAGTCATAGACCATATGCTTGGCCCTAACCCACATAAGCTGGTGACTCTGATGCAAATTGAGTTCGGACAAACTAGGGTCGTCCCACCAATACTTCTTATCCTCGCTGCTGCTGCACCTCTTGGCATTATCCACTGCAGCCACTGACACAGGGCACTCACAGGCATTGATTTCAAAGGCCTTATAGGTAGCAATGAAGGGTGCATGGCTCCAATCCGTCTTCACACGACCACCCTGAGTGGCCCAATCATCAGCATTCCATATAGAGCTGTATACACCCATAGGTTGGTCCTTAGGAAAAGGAATTCCCTTGTGTTCCATATTTGTGTGTACCCTTATTGGCGTTTTATCCACTAGGAATCTGAACATTGACATAACATAGGGAATATTAGAATTTGATCAACGAATATAACGCTTTTTTTTTTTTTTAACTTTTACACAGTTGAGTTTACCCAATTTTAAATTATTGATCAGTGAATGTGAATTTTATTCAATTCATTTATTGGTACAGTTGAGTGACACTTTAAAAGGTTGAAAAAATTGCCTTGAAGGTATAAATAAAGAAAATAATGATGCGCATGGGCATGGCAGATTGCCAACATGTCCAAAACAATTGCCAGAAACAAAGGACATAGACCAGTGTATGTACCTTCCTATTCTGCAAATTGACATAAATTGTCCGATTCCCCATCTCCTTTTCCATGGGTTTGTTTTTGAGTGACCCAACAGGGACATAATGACACCAAGCCTATGATGGCTCAACCACCATTGGAAAAAGCAAGCATTTGCATTTTTTTTTATTACAGCTTTATCAGACCCATGAAAGCAAATTCCCCTTTTTTTCTATTCATTTTTGTTGATTGACTTCATTAGTTTTAAATAACTCAAAATGTTACATGCACTTGGAGAATAGGTGCTTACACAACTTGACGTGGATTCCAGAAAATGGAGTAGCTGTGAAAATCGTTGGTGGGGTCGAACCAAAGGTCGAGTCTCTGCTCCCTATTACCCACTCCATTCACATACACATTAGTCTGCACAGAGTAAGGTTGCCCTGAAGTGTTGCCTAAAAACTCAAAATCAAACTCGTTGTGGGTTGGACCTTCCGATGACATCTACATCACACAAATTAATCTCCAATGTCAGAGTCATTTAGATTTCACAATAATTAATTAAAACGTGGAAAGTCAATTCAACCACACAATAATATGAATCCACAAGCACTGTTAGGCTAATCATGGTGAAAATGAAGTCACCCAAATTGAATTTAACTAAAGTATTCGCTCGTGGATTAGAAAGGGACAAAAGTACTAAATGCAAATATTAATTGGATGTAAAATAATTCACGGGGTAAACGGTAGTAGGTAGCTACCACTAATAGCTGTGGTACTAGTGTTTTCATGGATTCGAAAAAATACAAGTAAAATTTTCTTTGCATTTGGGTAATGTTGGATGCATTGAACTAAATTGATTGTATGTACTGTAAAGTGTCAACTATTGAATAGTGGCCCGGAGGTAGAGCATATCCATTGATGGTTGAAATAGTTAACTCTATAATCTATATAGGCACACCAAGTAATACAGATTTTTAATTGTTTTTTAATATCAGTTTAAAATTTTTTCTTATTAAATTAATAAAAAAGTGACATTCAATATTAATTGAAGATTATAATTATTTTATTCACTTACATAGAAGGCAGTAACAGTTCCAGCAGAGTCACCTTCAACAAGCTTAAGCTGGATAGATACTTTCCCAAACATATACTTGCTTTTGGATACAAAACCAGCACCTGAATGTCCAAGCCAATGTTAATAGCCAAAACAACATAAAACAAGCACTTTTTTATTTTTTACAATAAGAGAAATACCATCGTATTAATATTTTCATATATATTGCCTATTGTGAATCAAATCATTGGTATAGACGAGTTTAGAAAAACAGAGTAAATGCCCTGGTGGTAAAAAGGCTCAAAGTACATCACTGATAAAGTAAAGTTCACAGTTTTGAAGTGTGTAAAGTGCAGATTAACAAGGTTTGAGACTCATGAAAATCAAACAGTGGGTTGTTTACCAGAATAATTATCAAGTTTGAGTTTGAGGAGATCTCCTTCATAAATGAAATGGTCCAAAGCCCAGCTTGGCTGGAAAAGTTCATCAAACTTGGCAGAGGCAACCACAGCCACCCCCACCATCAACACAAACAATCCCAAGAACCCAGACATTTTAGACATTTGTGAAAGTTACAGAAGAAATGAGAGTGAATAAAAGAGTGAGATTGAGCAGAGTGAAGATTCTACTCTGAAACACTGAAGTGGTGTGTGAAGGACTCACAAGAAAGAGCCTTCGGTGAGTTGGTTTTTATAGCCAAAAGCATTTTCAATTTCAATTGCAATTGGCTTGTGAAACAAGCTCCACTTCCCTATCCCAACGTACACATCATCGAGGAGTGTGCCACATCAGCTGCCAGGATGGATTTCAAATACCAAGAAAAGGACATAGAGATGATGTGGGTGCCGTTAATATGGCCAGTTATAGCTGGCCAAAGCTGTTCACTCTCTCAGACAGAGCTCCACTGGGCACCCACTACACTGCCATTGGATTAGGAGGGACCATTCTGCGATAAATTTTTATAAATCAAAAAAGGAAGAGAATTTTTAATTTACATTAGGATGTGTGTCATCTCGATTATATATTTATATGGTTTCATTTTTTAATTAACCAACGAAATTATGTGTAATTAAAAACCAAAGGCTATAACAAGGTTAATTCAGATAAGGAGGAGGTATATATTTGATTTCCCTTAGATAAAATCTCGAGTTTAAATTTTTGGAATAGAAAAAATCTCCGTTAAAAAAATTAGTAAATAGATGTTCCTGACAACCAAAAAAAAATTAAAAACCAAGGCGTTTAACCATTTTTTTAACATGCATAATATTGTATAGGATAATAAATTAAAAGTAGAAAGATTTTATTGAAAATTATAAATATGACAACATTCAAGGCATTGGTAATGTGAAATGTTGCACTTTTAAATGAAATCTTTCCACTTTTGATTTATTCTCCTAGGTAACATTACACATGTTAGAAAAATCGTTATAATAATATTTAATGTATTTATAATATAAAATATTTTATTTTTCAATAAAATGTTTCCATTTTTAATTTATTATTTTGTGTGAGATAATGTTGGAAGGTTTTTCATGGTCTTATTTATAAGATAAAGTAGATAAATCTAGAAGCATTTATTATTTTTTTTCTCATATTTGACATTGTTAACCATTAAATGTTTTAAAGTGACACAATTAACATGGTAATACAGTTTAATTTTAAATAGGGGTAAATTTATAATTTTATAGTGTAATTTTTTAAAAATTAGTACATTAATTACTTTTCTTATTATGTATGTTTTTGTCTAAATTGTCTTATAAATATGAATGAATTGAGTAATTGATATTGTGCATGCAGTTAATGGGAGAAATATATATACTATTACCTCCGTTCTTATTTAACTATTCATATTAAGGAAAAAATTTGTCTCTATTTAACTATCCATTTACAAACCCAATACAATAATAAATACATATTTCTCCATTTTATCCTTATGTTAATAAATGACCCACTATTAAAAATTGATGAGAACAAATAGTAATAAAAGAAATAAAGGGTAAAATAAAAAAATTTTAAATTTATTTGTATAAAAATAAAAATAATCATTATATTTTTTAATATGTGTCTTCTTATTTAAATACATAATTAAATATGAACGAAAGTATAGTATTTGTGTCTGAAAAAAATAAAACTACGAGAAATATGGAGCAATAAAATGATGCCGTGTTGGATGGATACAGATTACAGAGGAGGGTTGTGGCGGTCCAGTTGTCACTAATTGTGCAAGTTTGAAAAGACGTGCCTTTTCTCGCACAAGCCTCACACCCTTCTCCTTCAAACAATTCAGATTCAGGGCACCATCGCGCGCGTAAGCAGAAGGGAATACTCGCTCAGAAACAGAGACGCGTGTCTTGCATCCTTAGGCCAAAATGCTTCTGATCTGAGAAATGAGAAATGAGAAATGAGAAATGAGGAAGGCGTCGGATTGTGTTCATCACGATTGCCTCTGTGTCTCGATTTTTGCTTTTGCTGACGATATTTCCAGCTGGCTTGTACAAACGCACTTACTCAAAGGGGCCACATTTTTTTATTATTTTTATTGTTTTAAAAAAATAATGTACCTTCATGAATAATTTATTTTCATTTTATATTGGGTTTAATTTATTTTAATTTATTTTAAAATCACGATATAAATTTAAATTTAGGTTAATGTTATTTTTATTAGTGTATCAACATTTATAACATGATTTTCATGTAAATTAAATATATGTTTAGATTGGTATTTTTTATGGTTAAATGTACATTTTACGCGGTAGATGTGAGTTTGTAAAATATATATGTTTGACTTTTCACATGAAACGTTAATATAGGTTTTGAACTTGAGTTTTTAAAATACAGGGTTTTTAGTTTCTGCGTATGAAACTTGAGTTTTCTCAATATTTACTTTCTTAAACTCACGTTTGCAGTAAAGTATCCAAATATGAAATCATATTTACTCATACTCAAGTTTATCATAAATCACGTTCACTAATTTCACAATCATTCAAACTCAAGTTTGCAAACGATAATCCAAACACACAATAAGTGTTTGTTTGGTTTATGGTGAGTATAATTGATTCTAAAAACTAATTATTGAGATAAGTGATGCATATTTTACTAAACATGTTAGATGAAAATATTTTAAAACCAATTCTACAAAATCATGATTTTATATTATAACAACATTAAAATAAATGGAGGTTAAATGTGTATTTGGTTTATTCTATAATCACGTTGATTTTGGACCCATGTCGTTAACCAAACACATTAAACATGCTATACTTTATACATTCAATTACTAAATTTTCTGGTTCTATGTGGATAGGGGTTTTTATTATTAGGGTTAAAAAGACCTAGATTTATTAAGATTTTTAAAATAAAAGTCCAAATTTTATAATTTTCATGTAGGCTTTTGTGATTATTCGGGCTTTTAAAGGTTTTTATAAATTTTTGTGAGTATTGAGTTTTATCAAGTTGCTCATGAGTTATTTTATCTTTTAAAATAAAAATCTGAATGGTATTTACACGTCCGCCATTTTTATAACTCTACATTGAATTGTGTACCAATTAAACACATGAAGTAAAGCAAGCAATGGCATGTATTCTCTTACGTTAATTAATTAAAGTTTTCAATAAATGAAGTTTTTATTGAAATTTATAAATATTTTTAAAAATAGACACAAATTTTAATTTAAACATTGTTATCACATAAAAAAAAAAATCGTTAAAAAAATCATTCCATAACAGTGACAACAGACAACTGGACTGGACTCTTAGCTCCTATGGTAAGTTCTTTTGTGACAAATTTTGTCTCCCTCCGATGGAGTGGTCCTATAATAAAAAAATATCTTTATTTTTACTTAGAGCAATGTTTCAAGTTTTTTTATTATTAGTTATTTTTTCTCACATATATTCTAATGATATAAAAAGATTGTAGATATTTGGGTGAGCTTATGAAAAGAATTTTGACATACTCATAAGTTATTTTTAGCTTATTTTAAAAAATTTCTAAAAATAGCTTATAGAAAATTTAAGTACATTGTATCATCTTCAATTTTCATCTATATTTTTTAGAGCTTATTCATTAAATAAGAGCTTATATTATAAGCACTTAATTAAGTTATTTTTCAAACCGGGCCTATTAATGTTTTGCAAAAGTCAATGAAAATATGTAATTTTCTATTTCAACCATGAATTGGAAGAGATATGCAACTGGGGGATGGGCAAGTGAGGTTGGCAGATTGGAGATTTTAAGAAAAACCATACTTTTCCTTGATTTATAATCACATAATAGTGTACCTCCCTTTTCTCAACCCATAAACACATCCCACAAATATAAATATGAATAATTTTAAATCATTTTACAAAATTTTCTTAATAATATTTTAATTTTTTAAATTAGAAAAATTACATATTTTACATTTTAGATATATATATTAAATATATTTATTTTGGTTTTAAAAAATATTTTCCGTTTCCATTTCCTAATTTTTACTTTTAGTTATAAAAATACTTTCAACTGAGTAAAAAAATATCTCACAGTTTTTATTTTTGTTCTTGTCAGCAAAATTTTGTACATGAAAAAGTAAAATAACCTTGAATTGGTTTCTCTGTTTCATGTATAAAATTCTAAAATATGAAATAAAATAAAACATAAATTTACATTTTCTGTAATTAAAACTTAAAAACATAAAATAAAAATAAAACATATTTTTTGAAAGTAAACGACCCATAATCTTACTCTCAGACGCTAAAATGGAGACCCTTGCCAAGAATTTTTTCCATACACATTCAAAAATTGAATCCAGGATCACATACTAATATATACTTTTTTTTATTCAACACTTTTTATAAAAAGAATGCTAAGTAAAGATATAATATTTTCTACAAATATTGAAGCTCACATTTATTGTTTTATCAATCAATTTGAGCCTGGTTAATAACAACAATACTATAAGAAAATAATTATTTTTATTTATTTAAATACAATGCGACACATTAAAAAATAATTCTTTACTGATTAAAAAGTTATAATTATTATAATAATTTAGAAATAAATATTGAAATTTAATGTTAATTAAGCGAAAGAAAGATGGACATGATTCACACCCCAAGAAAAAAAGAATGGCTGAAAATATTTAGTGATTTCATTTCCTTTTTATTGGAAACTATTGACATACCAAAGTTTTGAAAAGGAAAATGAAATTTCAATACTAAGATTCAGTGCATATTTAGTTTATAATTGAGTAGAATTATATTTAGAATCAATGATTGAAAATGAGTAACATACATTTTATAAAACATGCTAGATAAAAGTGATTTAAAATTAATTTTGTGAAATTGATTCTACACTATTAAAAATTTAAATCAAACAAGCACGAGTATATTAAGTATGGAGAGAAAAATAAGAAAAGAAAAAAATAAAGAAATAAAGTGAAATATGTGAAAAGAAAAAAAAATGTAATGGGAAAAGAAGAAATAAATAAAAAGAAAAATAAGTGTCAAATAAAGTGTAAATAAATCATAATTGAAAAGAAAAATGAATTTGTATAACTTGGCAGCAGTGTTGTAAAACTCAGATTAACCCAACCAATTTATCCTGTTAGACTGAAACTAGGCTCATGATTGATCCGATCAAGTATTTGGATTAATTTTACAGTTAGATCGGACCCTTACACTATTAAACGGTTCGATCAATCTGATTTTAAAGAAGACTCGGAATTGTGCAGTCGCATTTCCGAGAAAAGAAACATTGGTGAGGGCAATCGAACTCCTGTGCAGGATTAAGAAGCAAGTGCAATCACCACTTCAACCACAAGTTTTTCAAATGCAACATGTTCTTACAAAGCCTAATTTCTACTCATACAGTATAAGAAGGCTAAGTGAAGAAGCTAGTATGTCTCCTAATGCTGCCTACGCCCCTCTTTTATAGGTGTTGGGGGTATCTCCCCATTATGGCATGATTTGCTGATTGGGAGACAATATGCGTTGATCCTGCTATCAGGCTGCGTGATATCAGTCCTTTCCTTAGTTGTTCAATTCCCTCCTTTAGTCAAGCCAGAGGTCCTGCTATGGTGTGTCAGGTCTACCTCCCCGAGCTTGCCCTAGCCGAGCTTAGCAGGTACGTAACATAAGCCTCCCAAACTACGAAGTGCTATGCAGTGAAGTAGCTTAATTGTTCTTGTTGTGATACTATTGGCATTGACTAGAGCTTATCCTAGTCGAGTTGTTCAGGGGGAGAGTACGAGCTTAGGCCCCGAACTACATGGGTTTATTTTTGGTGTTTAGGTGCACCTCGTGATGTTGTCAGCCAGTTCGTGACATTGTCAGTCGTTGCCATTAAATTGGGACAGTTAAATGATTTTCCATCTTCACCCTTCATTTTTTGTAACCAACTAACCAGCGCGCCTTTTGGGTTTCGCGTCTCCTCACCTTCGTGCCGTTTCGTTCCCTGCCGTTTTGTTGCCTACTTAATCCCTCCGGTGGACGCTTCACACGCCATTTGCAACGAGCCCTAAGCTTCTGTGTTCGAGTCTTAAGCTTATGTGTTCACGTATTTTGCTCTTCTCTTCCATTTTCCAGGTACATTCATCTTCCGCCCTCCTCTTTTTCTCTACAATTTCTTCTTTTTTCCACCATGTCTGTTTCTAGGGAGGATTCTGAGTCTTCCAGTTCTGATTTTTCTGAGGGATCTTTGAGGAAAGAGTTTGTGAGTGTGGTTAGTTCCTCTGATAGTACAGAGAGTGGTTCTTCTGAAGAGGGTTTAGAAGGTAGATTCATTGCTACTTCTCATGTTCCATTAGGTTCTGTTAGGGCTGAAGTTCCGGTCGGTGAGGGAGAGTGCTCCGGTGTGGGTCCTAAACGGAGAAGGAGGGTTAAGATTAAGAAACGCTTGGGTGAGGGTGAACTCAAGGGTTACGTTCTGAAAGTAGATGAAGAGGAGAGGGAAGAGTCTGACTATGATTTCACAATTTTTTCATGGGTAGAGGAAACAGTAAGGGAGACCTCCTCGGTATACACTGACAAGGAATCTCTTCGGAATTTCCTTGACCGAGCTGATTACACCCGACCTAGCGCCCAGGGGGTTATAAATTGTAGTTGGTGTACTCCATGGGATAGGATTTGCCATAGACGAGCGAGCAATTCGATACATGATGTAGTTTACATGTTTGATAAATTGTTTAGCCAATATAATGTTCGCGTACCTTTTCCTGACTTCGAGTGCTCTCTTCTTCGGGTTCTGAATGTTGCTCCTACCCAACTTCATCCAAATTCATGGGGTTTTATGAAGGGTTTTCAGATTTTGTGCAACTTTTTTGGCATTACCCCTACTTGTCCCAAATTCTTCTACTTTTTCCAAGTGAAATTTGTCCGCCCCTTGGGTCTTATACCCATTAATAGTCATACAGGTCGGAAGATAATGGGGGCATACACTTCCTCTCTCAAACTGTTTAAGGATCATTTCTTTTGTTTGTTCATTGATGTGGGTAACGAGTTCTTTCTTGATGATAACAAGAATTTTACCTTTCCAATATATTGGTCACCTTGTCCTCGTGCCATCCTTTCCTTTGATTCTGATTTTCTGTCTCCTATGGAGCTTATCGAGGTAACCTTTTTAAAGGATGCTACCGGACTCAAATGTGCCGATTTGATTAAGTTAGAAGACAAACCTGTTGACCTTAAGAAATACATTGGTATGACCTGCGTAATTTCTTTTTCTTGTTTATGTTGTAGGAGATGTTAACACTTCATTTTTCGCTCTTTGTTGCAGAACAAATGGCTACTGCTTTAGATAGGAAAACTTTGGCCAAGAGGCTTGCAGCTTAGAGGGTCGAGAAGGCCAAAGCTGATCAGAAGGTCGAGCAGGCCAAGGGTGAGGTCGGACAGGGTTTCAAGGCTTCAGACCCTCTTCCCAATTCTTCAACAAAATCTTCCAAGAAGGTGCCATCTTCCTTGAAGGAGACTTCTCGAAAATGAACTCGTGATTCTAGACCAGGTTTGGATATTGAAAAAAGTAAAGGTCCCGAGCTGCCAACTGAAGGAGGTGTTTTAGTCTTCTAGGATTTCACCGGGTCAGGTCCTACCATTTCTTCTTTGTGGGATAACCGTTTCGATGTTCACCAAGTTATCGACTCCAATCTGCTTTTGAAAAATGATGTGAAGAAGTTGGATAGCTGGGGTCCACGTTCTGCTCATTTGATGCTTCAACATATTTGGGTCAGAACGGCCGCGCTTGGTCGGTACCTGGAAAGGCAGGCATCTTCCAGTTCAAATCGTGAACAAGAATTTCTGAAGTCTGTTGACAACTTGCAGAAGCAACTTGTTGGGTACGAAGAAATGAAGACTAAGGTCGCGGGTCTGGAGGATCGAGTTGTGTTGTTAACTCAAGAGAACAAAAGTCTGAAAGAGGAAAAGAAGACTTTGGCCTCCGAGTTGGGCATAGAGAAGGTTGCTAAGGAGAAGGCCGAGCAGTTGCTTTCTGAAGCTCTTGAGGCTCGTGATAGGATTGAGGCTGGAGCAGCTCATACTTATGATCAGGGGTTTTCTCAGGCATTGGAGCAAGTAAAAGTTTTGTTCCCCGATGTGGATATCTCGAGTTGTGATGTGCTGAAGGAGGTTGTAAATGGGACCTTGGTGGAGATGGTGTTGGACGAGGGGGAGATACTCCTAAAGTTATCGAGGACCAAGTCGGACAAGGGACCTCTAATGCTGAAGGTGGAGCTAAGACTCAAGGTGAGGTGGACCCTGAGGGTCGAGTTGATGCTGAGGATGGAGGTGAGACTCAAAGTGAGGTGGACCCTAAAGGGCGAGGTGATGCTGAAGGTGGAGGTGATGGAACCGAGAAGGCGTCCTCCGAGAAACTCCAATCTATCTGAATTTTTTTCTATTTATCTTGTTTTGATTAATTTCCTATCATGGTGTGTAAAAACTTATGGCATGTATTGAATATTTAGTCGTTTCATCTAATTATGCACGTTTCATTTTTCTTTCACCGTCCAAGACTTTTTCGTTTCCTAAGCATAGGAATCACCGTTTTCATCTCCGTTTCTTGATCCGCATTTATTGTTTCTCGTTTCCTTCCCGTTGTTTTTGCACTATAAAAAAGGGGCTAGAATTCCCTTGCTTGTATCGTATTGAATTCTCACAAGTTTTTATCATGGCCGAGCTGTTTGTAAACTTGAAGGATTTTCTGATATTAGTTAATCTGTTTAATCCGATCTTTGATCCAGCTCGGATCAACAGGTTAATTGATGTTGGAAATTTCTTCTAGGTGAATCTTGGATCAAACCGATTAACTAAATGTAAGGGGAGGAATGACAAATTTTCTTCCATGGAGCTTGGCATTGTTCCTTTTCATGCCAGAGATGGGAGATCAAGTTTGTGAGGAAACCTAGTTTTTGACTTGGGTTTTCTTGCATCTTTCTCTTTTTCTTTTGGTTATGTCGGGGATGCTTCAAGGCGCAACTCGGAGACTGCAAGCTGCTCAAGGTAGTGGAAGACTTTCAAGAAACTGGTCCCTACCGTAGTCTTGTGACATCCAGACCTTGAAGCGGGTAGTTGACAAGAGTTGCTAGAGGTAGTCTTCTGGTGTAATCCAAGAGTCCTCCTGGGTAGCATCAACTCCGACTTCTTTTTGTTCATAGTAATAGGAGTTTTGTAATTTGTTGTTTATTCCGTAGTCTTGCGTGTGGTTGGTAGTCTTCTAGTGTAAAGTACTTCTGAGTTCTAAATGAGATTTGCTTTTGAACATGTCGTTACAGTTTCTACTTTAAAATAACTCAGTGAAAAATGATAACAAAGAACTTGAGATAACAACTGTGTGGTGATAAAAATAAACTCAAGTGTCATGTCTAGATTCTCGGTATGTCGAGATGATACTTTCTGTGAAATAACTTGGTAAATAATAATAACCAAGTGTTGAACCTGGATTCCTGGAACGTTAGCTCAGTACGTCGAGATGATACTTTCTGTAAAATAACTTGGTAAATAATAACCAAGAGAAATAACCAAGTGTTGAACTTGGATTCCTAGCTCGGTAGGTCGAGGTGATACTTTCATAAAATAACTTGGTAAATAATAATAACCAAGTGTTTGAACCTGGATTCCTGGAGCGTTAGCTCGGTACGTCGAGATGATACTTTCATAAAATAACTTGGTAAATAATAATAACCAAGAATAATAACCAAGTGTTGAACCTGGATTGTTGGAGTGTCAGCTCGGTAGGTCGAGGTGATACCTTCGTAAAATAACTTGGTAAATAATAATAACCAAGAATAATAACCAAGTGTTTGAACCTGGATTCCTGGAGCGTTAGCTCGGTACGTCGAGATGATACTTTCATAAAATAACTTGGTAAATAATAATAACCAAGAATAATAACCAAATGTTGAACCTGGATTGTTGGAGTGTCAGCTCGGTAGGTCGAGCTGATACTTTCGTAAAATAACTTGGTAAAAAATAATAACCAAGGATAATAACCAAGTGTTGAACCTGGATTGTTGGAGTGTCAGCTCGGTAGGTCGAGGTGATACTTTCGTAAAATAACTTGGTAAAAAATAATAACCAAGGATAATAACCAAGTGTTGAACCTGGATTCTTGGAGAATTAGGTCGATACGTCGAGATGATACTTTTTTTAAAATAACTTGGTAAATAATAACAACCAAGAGTAATAACCAAGTGTTGAACCTGGATTCCTGGAGCATTAACTCGGTAGGTCGAGGTGATACTTCCATAAAATAAGAGTTTGAGCTCGTTACCCTAAGCTGGAATTTAGTTTTTAGAGCACATTTTTGGAGATGCAGTTCTTCTTCTAGAGAATAAATTTAACTCGTTACCCCAAGCATTGGACTTGGTTTTTAGAGTATGAGCTCGTAACCCTGAGATGTAACTCAGTTTTTAGAGCATATTTTTGGAGATGCAGTTCTTCTTTTGGAGAATAAATTTAACTCGTTACCCCAAGTTTTGGACTTGGTTTTTAGAGTATGAGCTCGTTACCCTGAGATGTAACTCAGTTTTTAGAGCGTATTTTTGGAGATGCAGTTCTTCCTTTGGAGAATAAATTTAACTCGTTACCCCAAGTATTGGACTTGATTTTTAGAGTATGAGCTCGTTACCCTGAGATGTAACTCAGTTTTTAGAGCGTATTTTTTGGAGATGCAGTTCTTCCTTTCAGAGCTTAATGTGAAGACAGATAGCATGAAAAAAATTCTTTTCTGGTTTATAGTCTGAGTTAAGCCTCGTTAAAACTTTTCTCGGAGAAAAACCCTCCTCAGGGACAAAAAACCAAGATAGGAAAAAGAGTACTTAACCTGACTGTCATCATACAATTTTGATTAACTGAAATAAAATTTCAAATGCCTAGCATTCCATGTTCTGGGTATTTACTTTCCTGTTAGATGTTCCAGTTCATATGCTCCCAAACCAACCTCTTTCCTAACTCTGAATGGGCCCTCCCAGTTTGGGCCGAGCTTCCCGTATCTTGGATCCTTTCGTGCTTGCTCAATCTTTCGCAAGACCAGGTCTCCCTTCCTGAATTTTCGAGGTTGTATTTTTGTGTTATATCTTCTTGCCGATCGGTCTTTGCAAGCTTCTTCTCTTAGGTGAGCTACTTTTCGTTCTTATGACAGCAAGTCAAGCTCGGTTCTGATGTTTTCTTCATTATTTTCAGAGTTATATCCTTATACTCGAAGGCTTATAAAGGAAATCTCTACAAGGATCATAGCGTCACTTCCATAGGTCAATCGATATAGAGTTTCTCCAGTAGCCGATTGAGGCGTGGTGTGATAGGCCCATAGTACCATCGGTAACTCCTCGGACCATCTTCCTTTTGCTTCCCCAAGTCTCTTCTTTAGTCCATTGAGGATTATTTTATTGGCTGCCTCAGTTTGTCCATTCGTTTGTGGATGCTCAACTGAAGTTTTAGCATAAGTTATGTTGTATTCCTTGCACAGGTCAGTGAACTCTCTGCAATCGAACTGTTTCCCATTATCAGATACTATTGTGTTTGGGATGCCATGATGACAGATTACTTGTTTCCAGACGAACTTGCTTATTCTTCCTGCTGTTATGGTTGCCAGTGGTTCTGCTTCGATCCACTTTGTGAAGTAGTCAATAGCAACTACTAGATATTTGATCTGACTAGGAGCCAGGGGAAAGGGGCCAAGGAGATCTATTCCCCATATTGCAAAGGGCCATGGAGAGGTGATACTGTGTAATTCCTCCGGACTCATGTAGTTCAGCTTAGCAAATTTTTGGCAAGCATCACATTTTTTAACAAATTCTTTAGCGTCTGCCCTTTAGTATTGGCCAATAAAAACCTGCTCGTAGGATCTTTGCGGCTAACGACCTAGCTCCCCCATGACTTGCGCAGACCCCTTCATGAACTTCTTTAAAATGTAGTTCTGCTGCTCTTGAGGGATACATTTCAGAAGTGGTGATGAGTATCCTCGACGGTAGAGTCGTCCATTCATGATGATGTAGAAGCTAGAATGATAAGCTATCTTACGTGCTTCAATTGGATCTGATGGTAACTTATTTTCCTGAAGATATTGAAACAAGGGGGTTATCCAAGAATTTGAAGGGTTGATGTTTATTACCTCCACATCTTTTTCAATGCTTGGCTTTTGGAGAGTTTCTTGTATTACCGTCTTGTTGCATCCTGGTTTCTTTGTGCTTGCAAGCTTTGATAGTAGGTCGACCCTCAGGTTTTGTTCTCTGGTTATGTGCTGAATTCTGAATTCTGTAATATTAGAAATCAGAGTTTTAACTTTACTTAAATACCTGGTAAGTTGGGGATCCCTTGTTTGGTATTCTCCTCCGACTTGTCTCGTGACCAGTTGAGAATCACTGAAAATGGTTATGGAAGTTGCTCCAACCTCCTTAGCCAAGAGCAGTCCTACAATGAGTGCTTCACATTCAGCTTGATTATTGCTTGCTTTAAATTCAAAGCAGAGAGATTGTTTTAGGACTAAGTTGTTTGGTCCTTCTAGAATGATGCTAGCTCCACTTCCTTTAATGTTTGAAGCTCCATCCACATAGAGAGTCCAGAGTTGTTCTCCTTATTTTTCTTCTGAGGGTGTTAGTTCAACCAAAAAATCTGCTAGAGTTTGTGATTTGATAGGTCCCCTTGGTTGGTAGTTTATTCTGAATTCGGACAACTCTACCGACCATTTGATCATCCTCCCTACCAACTCGTGTTTGTGTAAGATTTGTCTTATGGGCTGGTCGGTTTTCACGATTGTCTGATGCGTTTGTGTCAGATTTGTCTTAAGGCCTAAGTCTTCGTGCTGCTGTTATCACAGCAAGAATTACCTTTTCAATTTTTGGTATCTCAGGTCAGGGCCTTGTAGAGCTCTGCTAACGAAGTAGATAGGTTGTTGTCCTTCGGGGTTTTCTTGCACTAGAACTGCACTGATAGCCTGCTCACTCACTGCTAGGTATACTAGAATTTCTTTCTCTAGATCAGGTTTCTTCAGAATGGGGGGTTGTGATAAATAGGTTTTGATCTGCTGGAAAGCCTATTCACACTCCTCATTCCACTGGAATTTGTTTCCTTGTTTGATAGACTGAAAAGGGGGTCTCAGTCGTTCCCTAGATTTGGATAAAAATCTGGATAAGGCGACCACTCTTCCAGCCAGCCTCTGCACCTCTTTCATGATGGATGGGCTCTTCATTGCCAATATGGCTTGGCATTTTTCTGGATTTGCCTCTATTCCTCGATCAGTAAGCATGAAACCAAGGAATTTTCCTGAGTGGACAGCGAAAGAGCATTTCTCTGGGTGGAGTCTCATGTTGAACTTTCTGAGCTAGTTAAATATTTCTCTAAGGTCGTCGGTATGCTTCTTGTCTGATGAGGTCTTGACTACCATGTCATCAATGTAAACTTTTATATTGCGTCCGATCTGTTATGCAAACACCTTATCCATTAGCCTTTGGTATGTTGCCTCGGCATTTTTAAGTCCAAATGGCATGACTTTGTAACAGTAATTGGCCATGTCAATGATAAAAGCCGTTTGTCTTCATCAACAGGATTCATCCGGATCTGGTTGTATCCTGAGTATGCATCCATAATGCTCAGATACTTATATCCTGAGGCTCCGTCGACCAAGTGATCAACACTAGGCAGGGGGTATGCATCCTTGGGGCACGCCTTGTTTAGGTCGGTAAAATCAGTGCACATCCTCTATTTTCCGTTTGACTTTTTTTACAATGACAACATTTGAGAGTCATGTTATATACTCAATTTCTCTGATAAATCCGGCTGCTAATAGCTTTTTTGATTCTGCTAGGGCTGCATTTCTCATTTCCTCGCCTAGCCTTCGTTTCTTTGGATCAATCATCAGTTTGTGGCACACGAAGTTCGGATCAATTCCAGGCATGTCTGCAGGGGTCCAAGCAAATAAATCAGAATTTCTCTCAAGATTTGTATTACCTGGTGTTCCTCTTCAGGTTGGAGACTCATTCCTATCCGAGTTGTTTTGGTTGGGCTATCGCCTATTTGGATGGTCTTCAACTCCTCGGTAGGTTGAGGTCTTCTTTCCGAGAAGTCAATTATGGGATCCAGCTCGGTTGAATGAATTCTGAGCTGGGTCCCTGATGTTTTGCAAGAAGTTCTTTTTGTCTCCAAACTTTTCACGTAACAGCGCCGAGCTTCATCCTGCTCAGCTCTCATTACTCCTATCTTTTGATCATCGACAGGAAATTTCATTGTTAGGTGT
The DNA here is from genome assembly GCA_026901365.1 of Sesbania bispinosa. NCBI lineage: Eukaryota > Viridiplantae > Streptophyta > Magnoliopsida > Fabales > Fabaceae > Sesbania > Sesbania bispinosa. Next base: position 1,167,865 of record QLOH01000268.1, read on the forward strand.
GGATTTGAGACAACTGCCCCTAATGCATTTAGGGTTGGCCTCCCAATAATAATATTATATGAGGTAATGGCATTAACAAGCAAATATTTGACATTAACAGTTTGTAAATCCCATCAGACCCAAAAGTCATTTTGAGATTTACGTAACCTCTTACCTTACCTGTTCCCCCGCAAAACCTACCAAGTTTCCTTCAAAAGGGTGGACGATATCTGTTGGAAGAGACAGGTCCTCATAAGTTTTCCATAATAGGACATCGGTCGAGCTTCCTTGGTCGATTAAGACCCTTCTAACCGAACAGCCTTCAATGTTTACATGAACCACCATAGGGTTGTCTTGGTTTACATCTTTTAAACCTGCAAAGTCTCTGTCAGAAAAAGAAATGACAGGATGAGATCTACCTAATCGTGGGTGCTCCACTTTGTTAACTGAGCACATCGTCCTGAGGTGTCTTCTCCTAGATGAGGATGTAGTTCCTCCTCCAGTGAATCCTCCTGAAATGGTGTGAATAGACCCAGCTCTTCTCTTGGGGGTGTTTGGACCAGGATTCCTATCAGGGGATTCCTCTCTGTTTCTCCTGCGATCAAAATCTACCCGGGCTGTTTCTCTTTTGTTTCTCTGCCTTCCATCGTATACATACCTCCCGAGGTGACCCAATCTGATGAGTTGTTCGATCTAATTTTTCAGGGTCCAGCAGTCATCCGTGTTGTGTCCAAATGCTCGATGGAAGTCACACCTTTTTGTTCGATCAACTCCTTCAGGAGTATCTTTAGGGGGTGGGGGAAGCTCGATGATTCTTGAATTATATACTTCACGTAGGATTTGACTTCTCCGGGCATTTAGTGGGGTAAAGTGATCAAAAATAGGTGATGGTCGGGGGGGTCTAGTCGGTTTTCCATCTTTCTTTCCCGCGTTATTTCTAAAGTTGAAGTTTCCTTTGTTGTTTTGCTGGTTATGAGACGGATTGTCTTTTTCTAGAGGTTCTGTTAGCATAGCTCGTAGACGTCTTTTGGCCACGACGGCTTCCTTCGCATCTATCTGTCCTGAACCCTTTCGTTTGAAGTCGGCTATGTCAGTTGGCTTTGATTTGGCCAATTCATCTGCAAACCGGCCTTCCTTTACTCCGTTGATGATTGCCCTGAGATGAATTTTGGGATCGAGCTCCTTTACCTGCATGGCCTCCTTATTGAAGCGGTTGATGTAGTCCTTGAGTGGCTCATCGTCCCCTGGAGTATGCTGAACAAACTGTCCTCCGTTTTCTTAAAAGGACAGCTTGAAGAGAATTGATTTTTGAATGCCATGCTGAACTCGTCAAAACCCCTTATTGACCCATTAGTCAGAGTTGAGTACTATTGCAGAGCAGGTCCTGTCAACGTCCCTAGAAAGATCTTACATAAAATAGGGTCAGTAACACCTGTAGTAAGCATTACTGTGTGAAACCTAGTGAGGTGTGAATTCGGATCGGTTGTTCCATCATAGATAGGTAAATCAGGAAATTTAAAATACCTTGGTAAAGGAATAAGACATTATATAATCAGTAAAAGGATGGGAGCGTGAATCTGTGTGATTATTTATGTTAACCTGTGGTTCTGAATGTTCTGAAGGAGTTTGAGTCCCTGAAGAAAGCATGTTGTCCTCTTCTTCCCGTGAGTTTCGCTCATTATTCAGTTGCTCTCGCATTACTCTATTTTCCTCCAAGACCCTTTGATTTTCTTGTCTGAGTTGCTCGAGTTGTTGAGCAAGCTCTTGCAATGTTGGTCCATCATCGTTGGCGTTGGATCCTGTTTTCACAATTATTAAAATACTTGTGATGCTCTGGGAGAGTTTTTACCAAAGCCCCACGGTGGGCGCCGAATGTTCTTACAAAGCCTAATTTCTACTCATACAGTATAAGAAGGCTAAGTGAAGAAGCTAGTGTGTCTCCTAATGCTGCCTACGCCCCTCTTTATAGGTGTTGGGAGTATCTCCCCATTATGGCATGATTTGCTGATTGGGAGACAATGTGCGTTGATCCTGCTATCAGGCTGCGTGATATCAGTCCTTTCCTTAGTTGTTCAATCCCTCCTTTAGTCAAGCTAGAGATCCTGCTAGGGTGTGTCAGGTCTACCTCTCCGAGCTTGCCTTGACCGAGCTTAACAGGTACATAACACAACATTTAATATACTTACATATGTATTTAAAAAAAATACCACTAAATTATTATCATTATTTAAATTTATGTATATAAATAAAACATTATATATTTTATACAATAATTAATTATTATCGATTTAACTGGTTTAAACAATTGAGTTATAAAAATAGGAACTCACCGAATCGATCGTAAATTCGAGTTTTATAATATTGTTTGGCACAATTTTTTTTTTTTTAAATCCCACGGTTCTGAGAATTTGATAATAGTAATACGTGCTTTTGCTTGGCCGTATTGTACAATAATTGTACGGTTCGTAGTTGAGGCTCTTTTCCATGATGAAAGCCGCGAGTCGCGCAAATCCATAAAGGATAGGATAGTACTCCTGCTCACTTTAAAAACCTTGCTAAAGTTTCTGTCCAGTTGTAAAAATCTGCAAACTGATGCAAGATATTTATAAAGCACTCCGCGGTCTGCACTTCCCATTTCTAGTACCTTCCACATGATTTCAAATCCTTTGGCAAAATAAGAAAAAAGTTTAAAAACTGAGTTAAGAAAAGAAATATGTTACTGAACAAACTATTAATTTGCGTATTTTTTATTATAATATATAATGTTATTGAATTTACGAAGTTAGATTTCTTTTCAGTGGGATTGACACTTCAGATCAGAGTTCAGATTACCCAACCAGTGAACCAGGAGCAGATATTGATATTGAGTTTCTGGAAGTGTGGGGAGATGGGAATAGAGGTGAAAATTATTATCGTGATGTAATGCTACGAGGGTAGTAGCGTATGGGGCCTTCCGAAACAATGCAATCAATGCCAAATTTGCAATTTTCTGTGACACAAGGCATGAGAAGGCCAGTTTTTACTTGTGAAAATAGGCTTCCCCTTTTTGAGCATTCACTGCTACCCAACGCATAGTTATCACTAGCTTCCCATCACGCCAGCATTGCACTCCATAATTTCGCTTGGTTTCTTGTGCAGACGAATATCAGAGTATGCTATATCGGATTTCTCCGGTAGGAGAGGTAAATACTATGTGAGCATTCACAATAGAGTAATTCCATTTATTGTTTCCAATAGGGTTCACTTGTACACATCACTCATTTTTACTCACTCATTTTTACTTTTCTCGATATAAGCAACTCTAAGCATGTTATCTCTACAATGGAGCAACTTTCTTAGGTGCTTCCAATAGGTCCCACAAAAAAGTTTACATCATTATATTTTATTATGACTTATTTATTAATTTATAATAATTTATTTATTTAATTATTTATAAATTAATTAATTGTAAAAAAAAACCAATTTTTAATTTTATCATAATTTAATTTATTTGTTGGCACAATAAAAAAGTAATAAAATTATTAATAACTACTTTGTTAATTATTACATCCAAAACATTCCCAAATATACTCCACAAGATTATTTTGAAGTTGGTTATGACATATGGGGTTTGTGAGTTGTTGATAATTTGGTGGTAAATTAAACCATGAATTTTGGTTTGAATCCATTGAATGAAAAGAAAAAATTGGGAATTTTTTGAGAGTAATAGAGAGAAATTTGGGATGTTTAGTGGTGTAATTTTCATTTAAAAAGCCATTATTTATAAACAAATAAAAAAAATAATCGTTGCATTTTGCAACGGTAAAATCAAAAAATATTTTTTTATTGTTTCCTTGCGTTGCTAGCTGAAGCAATGAGGCCGCGGAAGCAATTCAATATTGATTGCCTGCAATGGGGTGTGCCACGCTAGCAACGGTGCTTCCCTGGTTGAGTTGCGTGCGGGGCCACCGTTATGGATGGTCTTACGGGAGAAATTCAGTGACAAGAGAGAGATTATTCCCGCTAATGCTAGTATAACCGGTGCAACTCCGGAAGTGGTTGTTTTATTTTATTGAGACTTTTAGGATAATTAAAAAAAGTTAAATATAAATAATTTATATTTTAAAATTTAAACGGAAAACATATAAAAATTAAAATTATTATACGAAAAATTATTAATACTTCTTAATTGATGTAATCTAAAATTAAATAGAAAAATCAAAATGATAGGGAAAATTTATAATTCTATAATAATAAAAAAATAATTTATAAATTGATTATTACTTTATTATAATTTATAATTTAAAGTAAAAAAAGGTAATAGCTCAAAAACATAAAACAAGGTGCATTTTATGGAAACTTATGTACCGGTACATAAAGATTTTTACTCAGCAAACATAGGTAAAATTTAATTAGTAGTAATTGCAACTGAGTCCATTGCTGTATGTCTTAAAGCTAATTAACTTTGTCTTAGTTTTTTTAAGATCTGTCTTAGTTCAGTGTAATTGAAACATTAAAATGCATGAAGTTAATAAAAAAAATTAAATTATATTTATAATTAACAAATTAAGGAAAGTTTGCTACTTGTCTATACCATTAAAGAACCGAATTCAATTGCCAAATAAGCAATTAAGCATTTGGCGAGAAGATATTCCAATTGTCAAGGGTATTATGTTGAAAGGCAGCAGGAAAAATCAATGGAATGATTCACCCAATATATTATATATCAGTTTTAAAATTAAATATAAACATATATAATTTTTTAAACAATTATTTTAATAAACTAATGGACATGTTAGTAAATTAAACATTTTTTTAAAAATGATAGAGGGACCAACTGATAATATTCATAAGTTATAAATAACAAGTTGTAGGTAATAAATCTAGACCCTTGATTAAAAAAATATTAAATCTAAGGGTTAAAAAGGGGTGAAATGTTGAGTCTAAAATGTTATTAAGAAATTAATAATGTTTTAAGTCTCATAATCCCGAGTTTTAATGTATAACAAATTTGGTTAAAATACTTTGAAAGATAGTGCAAATTTCTTAAGGTATTTTCTCTGTTTCAGCAACCCTCTGAAAGAGCAACCCTCCGAAGCAAAGCAACCCTCTGAAGTGGTGCAACCTTCTGAAGGAGTGGAACCCTCTGAAGAGACTTGCTGAAGTAAATCAACCCTATGAAGAGATGTACTATCTGAAACATGAAGACCTGCTGAAGAGATCCAACGTGGCATTATGTCTGAGGACAGAAGGCTTTCTGCTCAAGACTTAAAAGCGTTCTCAACGTCTTCTGCAATACGTCTTCTTAAGGAAAGATTACAGAGTTCTTTCTCATGTATTTGAATCATCATACCAGAAAGGGAAACCTCTGTATCTAGTACCTACAATGTGTCAGAACTGATCATCTCTGTTCACCTGCACTGTTCAAAGTCAGAAGCTATCAGGAGATTGTCTCACAACGGACTCTATAGCATTTAATGTTATTTCTCAACGGTGAATTCAGCAATCTTCAACGGACTTAAAATTCATCCCTATATATAGCTTCGTGAAGGACTTCAAAACAGAAGAGAGAAGAAATCGTATCAAGCCAAAACTCTGCAAAATCTACGCTGCATACTCTCTGATTTATTGTACACAAAATTTCATTATCCTGAGTTATACTCAGTTATTCTGTACAAGTTTGTTTCAGTTTAAGTTAGGAACTTGTTTAGTTCAGTAACTTAAACAAACCTGATTGTAAACACTATTAAGTGACTGAGAGCCTGGAGAGGCTTGGTGGAAGAAAGAATACTCGTTGTTGAGCCTGGAGAGGCTTGTGGTTAAACAATACTTGTTGTAGAGCCTGGAGAGGCTTGATAGGAAATAATACTTGTTGTTGTAGAGCCTGAAGAGGCTTAATAGAAAAGAATACTTGTAATCTCTAAGATTAGTGTAAATCCTTAGTTGTTTGGCTTGGGACTGGACGTAGTTCACAGTGTAGTGGGTGAACCAGTATAAATCTTTGGCTAAGTCTTCTCTTACCCTTAACTCATTTATATTTGGTTTATTCTAACATGGAGGGTTTTGAGTTTATTGTTTTATAACTTAAGCTGAAAAACTATCTAAATATATTGAAAACAAGTTTCTCAAACTGTTTTATTGAACCTGCTGAAGTTACTTCAGCAAGTATAAAACTTCCAGTTTCAGCAAGTTATAAAAACGTCTTTGTGAAAGTTCTTCTTGTGAAGGGTTTTCCAAAATCAATTTGAAATTTATAAAACACTATTCAACGCCCCTTCTAGTGTTTCCTATGGTTTCTACAGTTGGTATCAGAGCTCAACCTCGAGTTGAGCATCTAACAGTGCTGAGGAAGAAGATCCTAGATGGAAACCTCAACAAGCTATGATCACTACATTTCAGAAGGAGCATCTATCACCAGGTCTCCAGCCTTCAACAGAATTGATTATCATTATTGGAGAGAACACATGAAGTTGTTCATTGAAAGCCACAATCTGGACCTCTGGGATATAATTGCTGATGGTGATTATGTTCCTATGAGAAATGGAGTACCTATTCCTAAAGCTGAGTGGTCCTATGAGCAAAAAATTAAAGTTCAACTCAATGCTCAAGCCAAACTCTACTTAATCTGTTCTCCGAACAAGACTGAGTATGAGAAGGTTCAAGGATGCACCTCTGCTAAGGAAATATGGGACTTGCCGGCTTCATCAATTCATGAAGATGCTATGGATGTCAAATCTGTACAATCAGATCTAGAGGACTCTACCTTAGAAGATGGAGAGGATTCATCTGAAGAAACAAACATGTGCTTGATGGCAAGACAACTCTCTTCAGAAGTTACAGATTCTAAGGTAATATCACTAACTCTTCAAGATGAGTATGATGATTTGGTGGATAGTTCCAAGGAACTTTTCAAAAAGTATAAGAAACTTTCTAATGCATACACTGTTATATGCAATGAAAACAAAAGTCTTGAAAAGATAATCTTATACTTAAAGAAAAGCTTCAGGAACATGAAATTAGTAATTCCAAGAATCTATTTGAAGAAAATCAAAGTCTTCAAAAATAGATTAAGGAGATTACTAAAGACCTAGCCAATTTTGTAAAAGGAACTAATAATCTCAATAGATTATTGGGAACTCAAAGAAGTTTTAAAAACAAAAGTGGCTTGGGTTTTTCTGGTAAATCATCATCAAAATCATCAACTTCTGAATCTTCCAAAAAGGCTAAAAAGAAGGTAGATGGTGTATTTATTGTGATAAACCTGGACAACATGTGTCCAAGTGTAAACAAAAGAAAAATCTACACCCAGAACTAACCCAAGTGGACCCAAGAATATATGGGTACCAAAGATCTCAATTGTTACACTTGCAGATGTCTTAGATAAATTAAAGAAGACACCCAGAATTACCACAGAGGATGGATGCGTGGAACTCTTGATGGAAGGAAGGTGTATGTGCCCAGACCTAAAAACAAGAGCTGCTGAAATGGTCATTCTCAATACATTTCAGAAAACAATCTTGAGTCTCAGCAACTGCAGCTCAATTGATCATTCTCTAACAATCCTTGTTGGTAACACCTTTTATTATTGCAAATAAATATCTGAAATACATGCATTGTTTGAAAAAATGTGATATTTGAATTATGTGAACTTTCTGAAATACATGAAACTCTATGATATATGAACTTGCTGAAATCTATGTGCTTACTAAAATATGTGTTCTTGCTGAAATATCTTGAACTTGCTGAACACAAATACTCTCTGAAGTGTCTCTTGATGACGTGGCTATCTGAGACGGTTGACTTTTCACCTGTCCACTGTCCCTTGCACGCACGACTCCCTATGTCTGTGCAGCCTGTAATTGTCATCATTAATGCTGAGTGCTGAGTCTATTTATAGAGCGCGTGGGAAGTATCTCAAAGTTGCTCTCTCTTTGCTCTCTCAGAAACCTTCAGTATTCTCAAAGCTCTAATCTTTCTCAAAAGCCCTAATTTCTCTCAAGCTCTCTGATACTGTGATGGCACCCAAGAAAGGCGATGCTGCCTCCAAGGCTGGTGGGAAGATAGTCCCTACCAGGTGCGTTAAACTTTCTCATCTTGCTGAGTATGGTCATGATCTCACTGAATACTTTGAAGCTGCTAGGTGGATTCCGTTCTTTGAGAACATCTACTGTTCATGGCATGAGGCCAGTATGGATGAGTTCTAGAGAACTGCCAGGGAGGTTGAAGGAAACAAGAAGGTCTCTCTTAAGGCAACTGTTATGGGGCAAGACATCTTTGTTAATGCATTAGTGTTGGAAACTGTAACCAAAGTAAAAGTTGAAGGAGTACAGTTCATTCCTGAATGGGAGATGCACAATAGAGGACCAAGAATGTACAACAAAATGTTGTTTGGATCAGAAACTCCTTTGAACATGAATGGAACTGGGTTGCTGCAAGTTCCTAGGTTGTTATTTGCTGTTCTTGGTTGCTGTGTGCTTCCAAAAGGAGGAGGCAAAAATCATGTATCTGAACTAGGGAGATTCTGCCTCATTCATTTGCCGTAGAAGAAGAAGATTAACTTGCAAAGGATCATTCTCTAACACATGATAAGGAGGGAAAGAGATTCAGTTGAAAACCTTCCCCACAACACTCTGATAATGAAGATTATACTTCATTATAAGATTCCAGTGGAGAAGAAGTACTATCAGAAGCCTCCAACCTTCTTCACTGCCACCAACATTAAGCAAATGGGGATTGATATCAAGAAACCAACTCCTCCACCCTCTGTCAAGGAATCTATTGTTGCTGAGAAGGCTGCTACCTCTGGGAGGTTTGTTCTTGAAATTTTTGAAGATGAGCTTCAAGGAGATGCTAGGAAGGAAGAGTTCCAACCGGTTGCTGAAACTCCTGTAAAGAAGGTGGTGAAAAGAAAAAGAACCAAGGTATCTCAGAAGGTTCTTGATCCTGCTAATATGCAACGTGTAAGGGAGGTTGAAGCTGCTTTTCAGAGGGCAACACCATCTAAAAAGGTGGCTGATGTGGCATCACCCCAAGCTTTTGAACCTGTTGAGAAAGTTCCCAATGAACCTGCTGAAATTATGGGTCAAATTGCTGAGGTGGCTGTTACTAAGGTCACTAAGCCTACCTCAATCTCTAAGGTATTTATACCCTGTATTTATTGCTCTGTTGCACATTTATTACTTTGGCATGCTTTGAAAACCCTTTTGATTGATGACAAAAGGGGGAGTAATATAATATAAACCAACAAAATCTGAAGTTTAAATGTTTTTCAGAGAAGAAATCTTATGTTTAGGGGTAGCAATCATTCTGCTTAAGTATTTGAGAAAGGGGAGAATTCTTTAAACTTAATTCTATTTAATTTTCCTTCAAATATTTGTAAGTTTAAGCAAATTTTTCATCATTGAAAATGGGGAGAATGTTCAGTCTAAAAAATGTTATTAAGAAATTAATAATGTTTTTAAGTCTCATAATCCCGAGTTTTAATGTATAACAAATTTGGTTAAAGTACTCTGAAAGATAGTGAAAATTCTCTTAAAGGTATTTTCTGTGTTTCAGTAACCCTCTGAAAGAGCAACCCTCCGAAGCAAAGCAACCCTCTGAAGTGGTGCAACCTTCTGAAGGAGTGGAACCCTCTGAAGAGTCAGGACCTGCTGAAGTAAATCAACCCTTTGAAGAGATGTACTATCTGAAACATGAAGATCTGCTGAAGACATCCAACGTGACATTATGTCTGAGGACAGAAGGCTTTCTGCTCAAGACTTAAAAGCGTTCTCAACGTCTTCTGCAATACGTCTTCTTAAGGAAAGATTACAGAGTTCTTTCTCATGTATTTGAATCATCATACCAGAAAGGGAAATCTCTGTATCTTAGTACCTGCAATGTGTCAGAACTGAATCATCTCTGCTCACCTGCACTGTTTAAAGTCAGAAGCTATCTAGAGATTGTCTCACAAGGGACTCTATAGCATTTAATGCTATCTCTCAACGGTGAATTCAGAAATCTTCAACAGACTTAAATTCATCCCTATATATAGCTTCGTGAAGGACTTCAAACCAGAAAAGAGAAGAAATCGTATCAAGCCAAAACTCTGCAAAAATCTACGCTGCATACTCTCTGATTTATTTTACACAAAATTTCATTTATCCTGAGTTATACTCAATTATTTTGTACAAGTTTCTTTCAGTTTATGTTAGGAACTTGTTTAGTTCAGTAACTTAAACAAACCTCTTTGTAAACACTATTAAGTGTCTGAGAGCCTGGAGAGGCTTGGTGGAAGAAAGAATACTCATTGTTGAGTCTGGAGAGGCTTGTGGTTAAACAATACTTGTTGTAGAGCCTGGAGAGGCTTGATAGGAAAGAATACTTGTTGTTGTAGAGCCTGAAGAGGCTTGATAAAAAAGAATACTTGTAATCTCTGAGATTAGTGGAAATCCTTAGTTATTGGCTTTGGGATTGGACGTAGCTCACAATGGTAGTGGGTGAACCGGTATAAATCTTTGGCTAAGTCTTCTCTTACTCTTAACTCATTTATATTTGGTTTATTCTAACGTGGAGGGTTTTGAGTTTATTTTTTTATAACTTAAAGCTGAAAAACTATCTAAATATATTGAAAAACAAGTTTCTCAAACTGTTTTATTGAACCTGCTGAAGTTACTTCAGCAAGTATAAAACTTCCAGTTTCAGCAAGTTATAAAAACCTCTTTGTGAAAAGTTCTGCTTGTGAAAGGTTTTCCAAAATCAGTTTTAAATTTATAAAACACTATTCAACCCCCTTCTAGTGTTTCCTGTGGTTTCTACATGAAACACCGGTGTTTCACCCACGAAGTGAAACACCCTAAATAAAGTCATGATACAATGATGAATGATGACTATTAATGATATAAAAATGAAAAAAAAAGTCTTTGTTCTCTGCGTAATTCTCCCTTAGCTTAATATATATATTTATACTTACTTTTATATTTATATAAACACATATATTAGTCTCACCCATTATTTTTTTTATTATTATTATTATTATTATTATTATTATTATTATACATACGTAAAGTAAACTATCACTTTCGTCCCTGACTTTGTAAGTGTCTTTCACTTTGGTCCCTGAGATTATGAAAACCTTCCCGTAGTTCCTCACTTTGACCTCCATCTTTCACTTAGGTCCAAAACCCAAATGTCCATTAATTCCTTGATGAGCTGTCACTCAACCTTACTGAGGTGTCACTCAGACGGACCAAAGTGAAAGATTTTTGACAACTTAGAGTATAACGGTCATATCAATTTCTTCCCTTATTTTCTTCCATCTTCTCTGGTTTTATATTCCCAAAAATTCCCTTTCTGCTTCCTTCTGCTTTCTTCGTCGCTCTTCTTTTCTTCTTCGTTCTGCGAACAACTCAGCAGCCATGACCACCACCCCTTGGGTCTCGAGATAAATATGATTTTTTCTTATTTCATAAAGTATATATCCCTATTTCATGTCAAGTAAGAGTGCAAAAAATCTTATAAGGGTGATTGGTTTTCTGTATATTATTGGAATGAGAAAAGATGACATTGCACACATTTTGTCCAACCACATGCACCTCCTGTGCAAACATTCATGGAAAGGTCATAAAACTGTTTGTGAGGAGTTAAACATTGGAAAAGCTGATTTATGCCAAATCATAAAGGATGATCCGTTAAAGCTAATTAGTTTGACTTTAAAACTGGAACAGAAGAGCAATGAACGGGTATTCTGTCATGACCCACGAAATTATTTGGAAAAAACTGCTTTCTTGCTGAAACTGGGGTATACTGAGAACTCTGAAGAGATGGCAAAAGCATTAAAAATGTTTCGAGGGAGAGGTGATCAATTACATGAGAGATTTGATTGCCTAGTAGAAGCTGGTTTGGATTACAACAGTGTAATTGAAATGATAAAACGAGCTCCTATGATTCTAAACCAGAAAAGAAGTATAATTCAAAAGAAGATTGATTTTGTAAAAAAATTAAATTACCCAGTAGAATGTCTCGTGAGATTCCCATTATACTTTTGTCATGATTTGGAGAAAATTATTGAAAGATTTTCAACGTATGAGTGGCTGAAGGAGAGGAATGTGGTTAATCCTGATATGACCGTAAGTTGTCGAAATTCACTTTGGTCCCTTTGAGTGACAATTCAGTAAGGTTGAGTGACAGCTCATCAAGGAATTTAAGGACGTTTGGGTTTTTGATCTAAGTGAAAGATGGAGGTCAAAGTGAAGGACTATGGGAGAATTTTTGTAATCTCAGGGACCAAAGTGAAAGACGTTTACAAAGTCAGGGACGAAAGTGACAGTTTACTCTACCTACAAAATACATAATATAGTTCATCCACACACACACATACATTACTCTTAGGGAGGGGTAAGTAGTCTTAACTGTGACTAAGCCCCGAATAGGATTACCCGGTAATAAGGATACTTATGGTGAAAACTAGAGCTGTCAAAGTGAGTCAACGCGGCTCTCCCGAGTTGGCTCACCACGGGTTAGGCTAAAAGTGGGCCGAGTCGGGTTGGTTCACTTTTCTGGTGAGCTAAAAAAATACCAATCCGACTCGACCCACTGCGGGTTGGTGGGTTAAATGGGTTGACTCACCTAATTTAAAAAATTATAAAAGTAATAAAAAATATTTTAAAAAAGTAAAAAATAATAGAAAAAATTATATAAATGACTTAAAAATTATAAAATAAAATAAAATTAAAAAGTGAGCAAACCCACCTCAACCTCGGCTCGAACCCATTATGGCCCGTGAGTTAAGTGGGTTGACCCACTTTGACCCGCAAAAATGTGAGCTTAATTTTTACCAACCCAACCCACCGGTGAGCCGGGTTGGCTCACCGAGCTCAATCCATATTGACAGCTCTAGTGAAAACCAAATATATACACACATTAAATAAAATATAAAATTTTATATACCTATATAAAAATACATCATTCAACATATAGTGCTATATATTTGGAATTATTATCTTATTTATTATGAATTTTTAACAATATTAATGAAGAATCAATAAAAGATAACATCAGAAAAAAATTTGAAAAAAAATCATTTCAACATGCTATTGGTTATCTCAAATATAAAATTAAGTTATATTGATGGTGATCAAATCACTTGGATGATAAATCAACTAAAAATAACATTGGTGTGAAAAAATTGTAAAATTTCATTTTAACACACTATGAGTGATGATCAAATCACTTCAATGATGGATTATTCTAATTTAGAATAAGTAAAATGCAAGCATATGGTACGGTCAGAGTGCCTTCCCTATAATGAGGTTTTCCATGACTCATCCTAGACTTCGAGGCATTTTCCTTAGTCTTCAAATCAAGTTTGGTAATTTTTCTCCATAAATTATAATTATTATGATTTTTTTAATACAATAATAATGAAAAATCAATTAAAAATAACATTATTGTGGAAAAAATTTGAAAAAAATCATTTTAACATACCATTAGTTGTCCCAAATGTAAGGTTGACCTTTATCAGTGGTGATCAAATCACTTGAAATACGAAGGTTGTTGAAAGATCAAAATTATAGGAAAATGTTTCAAAACCCTAACTTAACTCTATGACAATCATCTACTCAATCCATCACAATGATTTCCTAATCATGAATTGTTCCACTACTAATCACGGACCCTTTGGGCACCTTCCTTAGCTGTCTAATCAATTTTCACATTTTTTCACCACATATTTTTATTATCATAATTTTTTATGATAATAATGAAAAATCAATTAAAATAGCATCGGTGTGGAAATAATTTGGGAAAAATATTTTAACACACCGTTGGTTGTCCCAAACACAGGGATGGTCTTTATCGGTGGTGATCAAATCACTCCAATAACTAATTATTGTAATTTAGAATAAGTAAAATGCATGCATAAGGTACATCAATTGTAATGGCTCCACAATAGTGAATTATTCCATGACTTATCTAAGACTTTCGGGGCACCTTCCTTAGTCTCCAAATCAATTTTGGTGATTTTCTCCGTATATTATAATTATTATGAATTTTTTACTATAATATTAATGAAAATCAATTAAAAATGGCACCATTGTGGAAAATGTTGGGAAAAAACATTCTAGTATATCATTAATTGTCTTAAACATATGGCTTGCCTTTATCGATAGTTATCAAATCACTTGGAATATGAAGGTTGGTTGAAGATCAAAATTAGAGGACAAAGTTTCATAATCCTAACTTAAGTCTATGAAAACCATATACTTAATCCATTTCAATGGTTCCCCAATCATTAATTGTTTCACAATTCATCTCATACCTTTCACACACCTTCCTTAGCCACCAAATCAATTTTCACAATTTTTCTCAATAGATTTTAATTATTATGAATTGTTTACTACAATAATAAAAAATCAACTAAAAGTAGTTTGAAAAATTTTGGGGAAAATCATTTTAATACACATTTGATTGTCCCAAACACAAGGTTAATCTTCATCGATGGTGATCAAATTGCTTCAATGAAAATTTATTGTAATTTAGAACAAGTAAAATATAAACACAAGGTACGTCAATCAGAATGTCTTTCTAATCATGAATTTTTATGATAAACAAGTCCATAAATATTTATTTATTTTAAATAATAAATAATATATTAAAATATGATTTATATGTTTGAATCAAAATAAAATGATTTTAATTTGATATATAAATATTAAGAGCTAATTAGTTTGAATTAAGGATTTAATTTGACTAAATATATATTGAAGGATAATTATTTTGAATTTAAATTATTAATTTATAAAATTTAATTATTCCATTAGCCTGCCCTTTAACTACTGTAATTAAAATAGACAATTCGTATATATCATAAAATTTATATCCATTTTTTTAATTTGTGTAATATTGTACATGATAATAGTAAAAAATTATTAAATATAAATAATAAAATTGTTAAGTTAAATTTATCATATTATTAATAAATACTTTTAAAAAACATTAAACCACTTAATTTTTAAAACATATATAATTATTTCATGTATTCATTTTATTAAAAATTAATAAAAAATATTTGAAAAAAGCCTACACACTAGTACAAAATACAAAGGTATAAAAAAAAAGCGAAAAGAGTATATAACCACCCTAAATTTTCACTCTTTTACAAACAGGCACCATGAATTTTTATTTTGTCCTAATTAACCCTTATACTTCTATTATTGTTGTAATATATCATTTCATTAAAATAATATTAAATAATTAAGGAAACCAAACATAATTATTCAAGATTTTGTATTTTAAATATTAAAATAATATAAAGTAAATTTTTAAAAAATTAAAAATAGAAAAAAACCCCTAAATTATAATAACACACCATCATGTTTCGCATTTAGAATTTCAAAAGTTTGAAATTTGACAGAATTCAAAAATAAAAATTGAAAATTTTACTCTTTTACATATTTTTAATATTTGAAACACAAAATTGAAAATTGATATTTATTACGTTAATTATTTAACTTCATATTAATGAAAGGACTTATTGCAATAATAATAAGAGTTTAAGGATTAATTGTGACAAATTGAAAGTTCATGATGCCTATTTACAAAAAGTCAAAAGTTCGGGGTAGTTTTATGCTCTTTTCCCACTTGGACAAAGCTAACGTTTAATTTTTTTTGGTAAAGAACAAAGCTAATGTGAACCCTGTACAAATTAACATCACTAATCACAGTATCACAGACCCAGTAACATCATCTCTTCTCTCTCTCGAATCATACCTTCTCGTTTCATGTGCCAACCAAGGACTAGTTAGTAAATAGACTAAACATAGCCTAACACACTCGTTACCGGAAAAGTATATTTACATCTCACCCGTCCATTAGATATAATACTTTATCAACGTCTAACATTACTTGTGTATCAATACACAAGTTTTAAATTTGTGTACCATAAAATACACCCATAAAACAAATCAAAAGAATGATATTTTTTTATGACAAAAAAATTGATAATTTTAAAACTTGAAAAACTTGTAAAAATAATGAGATTATTATATGAAAATAATTAATATATTGTTGGGATAAATTTCTTAAGCCAAATAGAAATTTTCCATTAATCAACCGAGGACCGTTGTGTTAGATTACAAAGCTAAGATTAGTGACACATACCTGCATCCATTGACGTTGACCAGAGGTTGCAGCGGAATAGCCTTTTGGTGCAATGATCTTCCTCAGCCAAATCACCGGATTCCTCAAATGGGACTTGATATTCCTCTTTCTGATGGGGAGACAGAGAGACATGTTTTCTGAATTGGCATATTGGGGACCATGACCAACTTTACGATTTTAAACCTGTTAGGGTTCCCATTAACCCTTAACGGGCCAAATCCGGTTTCCACTTATTTGAGCCCATATCGGGTTTTCCTATTCACAGTCTAAAGGCTCACTAAAATCATATCACTTTTATTGAGTCTAACTAAATGTAAATAGCTAATATAAATGCTACAAATAATATAGCCCATATTAATTATTAGAAATAAAATTTCTAACAATCTCCCACTTGGACTTCATATTCATTTAAGCATTTATATCACAAAATTCTTTAGGCGCGCAACTGTATGCTATTTAACTTTAGACTACCCTTAAACAATCTGGTCCTTCTCATACAACAACAGGGAACCACTGCAGCTTTCATCATAACCCAATGTAACTAAACTATTTAATCTCAAAATATTATTAAGTAATTAATAATGTTTTAAGTCTCATAATCCTGAGTTTTAAAGTATAACAAATTTGGTTAAAGTATCCTGAAAGAAAGAACATATTCTCTTAAAGGCAATTTCTGTGTTTCAGCAACCCTCTGAAAGAACAACTCTCCGATGTTTTGCAACCCTCTGAAAGAGTTGAACCCTCTGAAGAGTCACAACCAGCTGAAGCCATAGAACTCTCTGAAGTCTAGAGACGTCGTACTAAGAAACATATCATCTTGGGAGTGAGTCTCTTTGAAGATCCCTTTGAAGACTCAAGTCTTTTCATAGTTTTCTGTCAGCTGTTTGCACCTCAATCTTTCTAGCAAGGCAAATAAAAAACTTTTTGGTATATTCAAATTCCTATTCACCAAAAATGGCAGTCTCTTCTGTGAAAATACACTGTGCTCAGAAAAGTAGAGTCAGCGCTGCAGCACACCTACCTATGCTGTGTGTGCTGCTGCAAGCTATCAGAAGCTTGTGTCTCAACGGGAGGAAAGCTTTCACAACGGGATTTATAGAAAAGTCTAAACGGTTTCAAAGTATTTCTCTATAAATACAAGCCCTCATGCAGAAAAGAATAAAGAGAACGAACGCCAACTTGCTGAAGTGCTGCAAAAATTCTCTAAGAAACATTTACACTCTGTTTCATTTGTACTCAAATTTCATATCCTGAGTTCAACTCAGTAGATTGTACATCTTACCCAGTTTAGGCTTTAAACTTGTGTAGTTTCAAGCTTAGGCAATCTTTCATCTTAAACAGTTTTTCTGTTAAGCTTGGAGAGGTTTGTTGTTTAAAAATACTTGCTGTAGAGCCTGGAGAGGCTTGGTAGGAAACAATACTTGTTGTTGTAGAGCTTGAAGAGGCTTGACAGAAAAGAATACTCGTATATCTTATCAGATAGTGAAAATTCTTAGTTGGTTAGCTTTGGGACTGGATGTAGCTCACAGTGGTGGTGGGTGAACCGGTAAAAATCTTTGGCTAAGTCTTCTCTTACCCTTAACTCATTTAAATTTGATTTATACTAACGTGGAGGGTTTTGAGATTGTTGTTTTATAACTTTAAGCTGAAAAACGATCTTAGTAAATTGAAAAACAAGTTTCTAAATTGTTTTATTAAACCTACTGAAGTTGCTTCAGCAAGTGTAAAACTCCCAGTTTCAGCAAGTTATAAGAATCTCTTTGTGAAAAGTGCTGCTTGTGAAAGGTTTTCCAAAATCAATTTAAGATTTATAAAACACTATTCAACCCCCTTCTAGTGTTTCCTGTGGTTTCTACAGTTGGTATCAGAGCTCAACCTCGTGTTGAGCATCTAACAGTGCTGAGGAAGAAGATCCTAGATGGAAACCTCTACAAAAAAACCCTCATTACATCGCAGAAGGTGCCTCTGTTTCTAGGCCCCCAACTTTTAATGGTACAAATTACCATTATTGGAGAGATCGTATGAAGTTGTTCATTGAGAGCAGCAACATAGATCTGTGGGATGTAGTCACTGATGGTGATTATATTCCCACACATGGCGGTGCGCCCATACCAAAAGCAGAATGGACCGGTGAGCAAAAAGCTCGTGTTCAGCTCAAAGCAAAAGCAAAAATCTACTTAGTTTGCTCCTGGAGTAAATCTGAGTATGAGAAGGTGCATGGATGCTTTTCAGCCAAGGAAATCTGGGATACTTTGGCATCAACCCATGAAGGGACTGATAATGTCAAGCAATCCAAGATTAGCATGCTTGTTCATCAATATGAGATGTTCAAGATGCAAGAGTTTAAAACCATTGACCAGATGTTTGGTAGGTTTCAAACAATAACTAATTGACTCAAGTCTTTAGGCAGAACCTTTGATTCTGGTGATAACAATCGCAATATTCTAAAGAGTTTACCAAAGGCTTGGAGACCCAAGGTTATTGCCATTCAAAAGGCTAAAGACCTCAATACATTAAGAATGGAGGAACTTTTGGGATCTCTTAAAGTTCATGAGTTAGAACTTGGTGAAGATGCTCCCAAGAAAAAGTCATTGGCCTTGAACGCCAAGCCCAAGCTGCTGAAGCATGGGCCACATAAAGCCTTGAAAGCTGAGGATACTTCAGAAGGTAGTGAAGATTCTGAAGTCAGCTCTGAGGATGATGATGATTTGGCTTTTCTCAGTAGGAAGATCAAAAGGATGCTTCAGAAGAAGGGAAAATTCAGAAAACACTCATCCTCTGAATAAAAAATGGGTAAGTCAGGTAAGGAAACATTTTCTACTGACTAAATTATTTGCTATGAATGCAAACAACCAGGTCATATGAAGGCTGATTGTCCCAAGCTAAAGAAACCCTCCTTTAAGAAGAAGAAATTCTTGAAGAAGAAGAAGGGTTTGATGGCTACATGGGAGGACCTGGATGATTCAACTTCAGAAGAAGAAGATGAATCTGCTGAAGAAGCTAACTTATGTTTGATGGCTACCTTACCTTCTTCAGACATCTCTGAATAAGAGGTAATCCCTCAAACCTTGCAAGATATGTATGATGATTTACTGGAAAGTTCTAAGGAGCTTTTCCAAGAGTAAAAGGATTTGTCTCGAGCTTATACTGAGGTTGCAGCTAAAAATGAAGCTCTTGAGACTGAAAACCTTTTACTTAAGGAAAAACTCTTGAACTCTGAAGCTAGTAGTTCAGAAGACTTGACTAAGGAAAATGATAAACTTAAAAAACAAGTTGCTGAACTTACTAAGGACCTTGCCAACTTTGTTAATGGGACTGAGAACCTCAACAAAATGTTAGGTATTCAGAAGAATTCCAAGAACAAAGGTGGTCTGGGATATTCAGACAATGAATCTTCACATGATTCCAAGTTTGAACCTGCTAATAAAGCTAAGAAAGGTAGGGGATGCTCACATTGTGAGAAACTTGGACATCATGTGTCACAATGCAAACACAAGAAAAAGGGCAACCTGTTGCTAACAAAAGAGGACCCAAAAAGATATGGGTATCTAAATCTCTGATTGTTCCTGTTGCAAATGTGTTTAATAGGACAAAGGAGACATCATAAATGGTATTTGGACAGTGGCTGCTCACGACACATGACGGGAGAAAGGTCTCTGTTCTAAAACCTTAGACCTAACGATGGTGGTGTGGTCACCTTTGGAGGGAATCAGAAAGGAAAGATCACAGGTATAGGATCTGTAGGTATCTCCCCTCTCTCTGTTATTCAGAATGTTCTCCTTGTGGAAGACCTGCTGAGCATAAGTCAATTATGTGACAGTGGATATGTAGTGTCCTTTACCAGGGATGGATTTGTAGTCAAAGACGCTTCAGATCAAATCATTTTTACTGCCAAGAGACACAACAATGTGTACAAGATAGATCTTGAGGAACTTGCATATCAAAATGTGACTTGTCTTCTTTCTGTTAAAGATGAAAAACAAATTTGGCATCAGAAACTTGGGCATGCCAGCTTGAGATTAATCTCAAAGTTAATAAACACAAACTTGTAAAAGGACTGCTCAAGCTCTATTTCAAATCTGATCTTTTGTGTGAAAACTGTCTTAAAGGTAAATAGACAAGAAGCTCTTTTAAGAGTAAAAATGTTGTGTCTACCTCAAGACCTTTAGAACTACTTCACATTGATCTGTTTGGTCCTACAAGAACTGAAAGTCTTACTGGTAAAAAATATGGTTTGGTCATTGTGGATGACTACTCTAGATTTACATGGGTGATATTCCTCAAAAGCAAGGATGAGACTTTTGAGAATTTCACAAAATTCCGTAAGAAGGTGCAAAATGAAAAGGGATTTTGCATATCTGCTATCCGAAGTGACCATGGTGGTGAGTTTGAAAACTCAAGCTTCAGCATGTTCTGTGATGAGAATGGGATCTCACACAATTTCTCTGTGGCAAGAACACCTCAGCAAAATGGGGTTGTTGAGAGAAGAGCAGGAGATTGCAGGAGATGGGTAGAACCATGCTCATTTCAAGCAACCTACTAAGATCATTCTGGGTAGAGGCTATTCACACATCTTGCTACATTCAAAACAGAATTTTGGTAAGGCCAATTCTCAAAGAACTCCCTATGAATTGTGGAGAGGAAGGAAACCCAACATTTCTTATTTTCACATTTTTGGCTGTGAGTGTTTCATACTTAACACCAAAGATGATCTTGGAAAATTTGATTCTAAATCTGACAAAGGATTCTTCATTGGTTATTCAGAAACTTCCAAGGCTTATAGAGTTTATAACTCTAGAACCTTGACAGTAGAAGAATCTATCCATGTTAGATTTAATTATGCTAAAGATACTGATAGGTAACTATCAGATCTAGAAAATGATTTTGCAGGAATGGAGCTAAATCCAACTTCAGAGAAGACAGAGGTAAAAAATGAAGAACCTGCTGAAGGACCTGCTGAACAACTTACTGGTCAACCTGCTGAAGCTGATCCTCTTCAAAGAGCTAATGTTGAGTCTCGGATTGAGCATATATTTCCTTGCAGAAATGAGTGGAGATACAAGTCTCATCATCCCTCGAGAGCAAATCATTGGTGAAACTTCAGAAGGTGTAAGAACAAGATCAAGACTTAGAGAAGTCAATAATCATGTCTTCCTTTCTGAAATTGAGCCAAAGAATATTGATGAAGCTCTGCATGATGAAGGGTTTATCCTAGCCATGCAGGAAGAACTGAATCAATTTTCCAGGAGTGATGTTTGGACTATTATTCCTAAACCCTATGGGAAAACAATTATTGGAACCAAATGGGTGTTCAGAAACAAGGCCAAATTGGTTGCTCAAGGCTACAGCCAGCAAGAAGGTATTGATTTCACCGAAACCTTTGCACCTGTAGCTAGGCTGGAAGCCATTAGGATTTTACTTTCCTATGCAGCCAATAATGACATCAAACTATATCAAATGGATGTAAAGAGTGCCTTCCTAAATGGATTCATTGAGGAAGAGGTGTTTGTTAGACAACCCCCTAGTTTTGAAAATTTAACTTTTCCTGATCATGTTTTTAAACTAGAAAAGGCTTAATATGGTCTTAAACAAGTTCACAGAGTTTGGTATGACAGATTGAGCAATTTTCTTCTCAAAAATAGTTTTGAAAGAGGAAAGGTTGATACAACCCTTTTTAGAAAAACGTCTAACAAAGATCTAATTCTTGTTCAGATATATGTTGATAACATTATTTTTCGATCAACCAATTCTTCATTATGCACATAGTTTTCAAGGCTAATGCAATATGAGTTTGAAATGAGTTTAATGGGTGAACTCAAGTTTTTCTTAGGGCTTCAGATTAAGCAAGATTTTAAATGTATATGGATCCATCAGGAGAAATACTAAAGAAATGCTTAAGAAGTTCAATATGCATGATTGAAAACCTATGTCAACTCTCATGCATCCCTCTGCCATCTTAAGTAAAGATGAAGGAGAAGAATGTGTTGACCCAACCATGTATAGAGGTGTGATTGGATCCCTACTGTATCTTACAGCGAGCAAACCTGACATCATGTTCACTGTTTGTCTGTGTGCAAGATTTCAATCAGATCCAAGAATAACTCATTACAAGGCTGTAAAAAGAATTTTTAGATATCTCAATGGTACTACTAATCTTGGTCTATGCTATAAGAAGAGTAAGGATTGCAGGTTATTAGGATATTGTGATGCTGACTTTGTTGGAGATAGAGTTGAGAGAAAATCAACAAGTTGAGGATGTCACTTCATTGGAGAAAATATTCAGCTGGGCTAGCAAAAGGTAAAGCACCACAACTGTCTCATCTGCTAAAGCTGAGTATATTGTTGCTGCATGCTGTTGTTCACAGCTGCTTTGGGTAAAGTATCAGCTTGAGGATTTTAACATCTCTGTTAAATCTATTCCTGTGTTATGTGATAATACAAATGCAATAAATCTTTCAAAAAATCCCATCCATCATTCTAGAGCTAAGCATATAGAGATTAAGCATAATTTCATTAGAGACTATGTTCAGAAAGGAGTATTTTATATTAAGTTCATTGACACAGAGCATCAATGGGCTGATATATTTATAAAACCCCTTGCTGAAGATAGATTTAAGTTCATAAGAGATAATCTGCACATTCTTGCATTCTCTGATAATTGAACTTGCTGATATATGTGTGCCTATTGAACTTGACTGATTTTGCTGCATTTTCTTCTACTCAGATATATGATCTATCAGCAACTTTAATACCCTGTATTTATTGCTATGTTGCACATTTATACTTCAGCAAGCTCTAGATACCCTTTTGATTGATGACAAAAGGGGGAGTAATATAAACTAATAAAATCTGAAGTTTAAGTGTTTTTCAGAGAAGAAATCTTTTGTTCAGGGGGAGCAAACATTCTGCTTAAGTATCTGACAAAGGGGAAAATTATTTAAACTTAATTCTATTTAATTTCCCTTCAGATATTTGTATGTTTAAGCAAATTTGTCATCATTAAAAAGGGGAAGAATGTTGAGTCTCAAAAATATTATTATGTAATTAATAATGTTTTAAGTCTCATAATCCTGAGTTTTAATGTATAACAAATTTGGTTAAAGTATCCTGAAAGAAGAACATATTCTCTTAAAGGTAATTTCTGTGTTTCAGCAACCCTCTGAAAGAACAACTCTCCGAAGTTTTGTAACCCTCTGAAGTGGTGCAACCCTCTGAAAGAGTTGAACCCTCTAAAGAGTCACAACCTAATGAAGCCAGAGAACTTTCTGAAGTCGGGAGACGTCGTACTGAGAAACGTATCATCTTGGGAGTGAGTCTTTCTGAAGATCCCTTTGAAGACTCAAGTCTTTTCATAGCTTTCTACCAGCTGTTTGCACCTCACTCTTTCTGGCAAGGCAAATCAAAAAATTTTTGGTATATTTCAAATTCCTATTCACCAAAAAAGGTAGTCTCTTTTGTGAAAGTACACTGTGCTCAGAAAATAGAGTCAGCGCTGCTGCACACCTACCTATGTTGTGTGTGCTGCTGCAAGCTATCAGAAGCTTGTGTCTCAACGAGAGGAAAGCTCTCACAACGGGATTTATAGAGAAGTCTAAATGGTCTCAAAGTCTCTCTCTATAAATACAAGCCCTCATGCAGAAAAGAATAAAGAGAACAAACGCCAACTTGCTAAAGTGTTGCAAAAATTTCTCTGAGAAACATTTACACTCTGTTTCATGTGTACTCAAATTTCATAGCCTGAGTTCAACTCAGTAGATTGTACATCTTACCCAGTTTAGGCATTAAACTTGTGTAGTTTCAAGCTTAGGCAATCTTTCATCTTAAACAGTTTTTCTGTTGAGCCTGGAAAGGCTTGTTGTTTAAACAATACTTGCCGTAGATCCTGGAGAGGCATGGTAGGAAACAATACTTGTTGTTGTTCAGCCTGAAGAGGCTTGATAGAAAAGAATACTTGTATATCTGATCAAATAGTGAAAATCCTTAGCTGGTTGGCTTTGGGACTGGACGTAGCTCACAGTGGTGATGGGTGAACTGATATAAATCTTTGGCTAAGTCTTCTCTTACCCTTAACTCATTCAAATTTGGTTTATACTAACGTGGAGGGTTCTGAGATTGTTGTTTTATAACTTTAAGCTGAAAAACGATCTTAGTAAATTGAAAAACAAGTTTTCTAAACAGTTTTATTGAACCTGCTGAAATTGCTTAAAAGTTGCTTCAACAAGCGCAGCTCTCTGGATCCTGCGCTGCAACCTGCGCTGTAGCGCAGGGTGAAGCGCAAGTTACGAAGATTTTTGCCCTGTTGCCGTTTTTAGATAGATTTCTCCCCAATTTCCTTTGTCTTTCCTTAGCCTTTAAATAGGACCTCATTGCACCAGATCAAAGTGTGCATGATTATTGTAATTCAGTTGTATTTCAGTGATAATGCACCAAAGCTAATTTTAGAGTAGGAGAGGAGGAGCGCTTCACAAGGATTGAAGATGGTGACAGCATCTTCGGTGGTTTGTATGGCTACCTTGTGTAGTTAACTCTCCATTAGGATTGGATGTAATTGATTCTATACCCAAGAGTATGTAAACTATTTTATTATTTCATGAGCTCTCTGTCTATAATATTGGCAATCTTATTCTGTGCTTAATTCCTAACTCCCGCGCTTGCGCCGGAGTTATAGGATAGTTTTGACTAGGATTGAGGATGGGGGATCAGATTCTGAAGAAACCCATTCTCTGAGTGAATAAGACTCGGTAGCCATTGAACCGAAACATGGGCGTTGCTAGTGATTGATGGGTAGTGTGAGTACTCTAATGAAGGGCGTCTACAGGATAGGCATGGTTATTAAATTACCGATAGCAAAGAATTAGTTGATTGTCAGTCCAGGAAGCGATAACGTGGATGTATTCTAATGAGTGATGGGTAGTGACTGTACTCTAGCGAAGGTGCGTCCAGAGGAGTAGGCCTCGTTTATCAATTAGTTCTTTTACAAACGGAATAAAAGAAAGCAAATAAGCCGAGGGTAAGTCTGTTGCCTGGGAGAGCCTGCATGGATTATCTTTGAGTGTGTGAGGCCGCTGGTAACTCGGGGTCTTAGCAATATAGTTTGTCTACAGTATTATAGAGTAAACCTAAAATAATAGATAGTTTTTACATGCACGAAGGGTGTGATGATAGGAAGTCCAATCCTAATCCAAGTAA
Organism: Sesbania bispinosa; assembly: GCA_026901365.1. Classification (NCBI taxonomy): domain Eukaryota; kingdom Viridiplantae; phylum Streptophyta; class Magnoliopsida; order Fabales; family Fabaceae; genus Sesbania; species Sesbania bispinosa. The sequence continues at coordinate 1,193,149 of QLOH01000268.1, forward strand.
AGTGTCTCTAACTCTTCCTTTCTATTTCTAGTGATTATTAATTTGCAATTTATATTTTCCGCACAAAATACTCTCATAAATCCATTGTTTTCCCTTGATAAATAGATCACGACTATACGCGAATTGACTGTTCCCTGTGGATACGATAACTCTTCTTACTATTATACTACTGGATTTTTGGTTCGCTTGCCAGAAACCCATCATATAGTATCAAGACTCTCCAAGATTAAGTTGGATCAACTTATGACAGATTTGAAGAAAAATGAGATATTTGGAAAAGTCCTTGCACGTATATGACATGTTTGAAACTTTACAATTTTTATATTATATCTATCAAGATTTAGTTCACAGTTCTTATACTATGTGTATATTAACTTTCCTTCTTTTTTGCAGATATACACACAATTGAGTTTAAAAAAAGAGGGTTGCCACATGCACACATCCTAATTTTCTTACATCGATCAAGCAAGTACCCCACACCTGATGATATTGACAAAATAATATCAGCTGAGATACCCAACCAAAAACAAGAGCCAGAATTATATGGTCTAGTAAAGAGTCACATGATGCATGGTCCTTGTGGTCCAGCCAACAAACAGTCACCATGCATGAAAGACGGCAAATGTTCTAGGTACTATCCTAAACGATTTCAGTGCTCGACTATTGTTGACCAAGATGGTTTTCCTGTTTATAGGAGAAGAACAATGGAAATATCATTGAAAAAATGGTATTATTCTTGATAATCGTTATGTTGTCCCTTACAATGCAAGGCTTTTGATGAAGTATCAGGCACATCTTAACATTGAATGGTGTAATCAAAGTACTTCCATCAAGTACTTATTCAAATACATCAATAAAGGATATGATCGAATTAAAACGACTATTGTTCCTACACAAAATGATGATGGATCTCAAGTGGAGATCGTTGATGAGATCAAGCACTATCTTGATTACAGATATTGTCACCATGTCAGGCTTGCTGGAGAATTTTTTCATTTCCAATTCATGGTAGATCACCTGCAGTTGAACGGTTATACTTCCATCTTCCTAATGAACAATCGGTTTATTTTAATGATGATGAGGATATTGATTCATTGTTTTCTAAGCCCAGTGTTAAAGAATCCATGTTTACATCTTGGATGCAAGCAAATAGGAAATATCCTGAAGGCAAATATCTTACATATACACAGTTTGTCTCTAAATTTGTATACATCCCTAAGCAAAGGTGTTGGAAACCCAGAAAACGTGGTTACACTATTGGAAGACTTATATGGGTGCCTCCAAGCACAGGTGAATTTTTTTACTTGAGAATGATGTTATCTATTGCTAAGGGGCCATGTAGCTATGATGACATTAGAACTATTAGTGGTGTTCAATATCCTAATTTCAGAGAAGCATGCTTTGCAATGGGGTTTTTGGAAGATGACAGAGAATATATTGAAGCTATTAGGGAAGCTAAAGACTGGGGATCAGGTCATTATTTGAGAAAAATTTTTGTCACCATGCTTATCTCAAACAGTATTAGTAGACCGGAACATGTGTGGGAACAAACATGGCAATGGTTAGACGAAGGTATTCTTTACGAACAAAGAAGAGTGTCTGGCATTCAAGGTATACATATTTATTCATTGTAATGTTTCATCCATGTTACTTTATCATAATATTTTGTTTGGATATTAATATATTGATTAATAATGGACAAACTGCTCATTTATAGACCCATAGCTTACAGATGTTGAATTGCAAAATTTAACTCTCTTGCAAATTGAGGAGTTATTGCAATTAAACAGAAAAAGTCTTAAGGATTTCGCATCAATGCCAAATCCACAAGAGACAGTTACAAGAAACTTGGGGAATAAACTTATATGCAGAGCGTGATTATGATAAGGTTGTATTGCATGATCAATTTCAAAATTTCTTCAGCTCTCTTACAGGTGATCTAATCAACTACTTCGTATAGTTGTGTTATACATAGTCAATGTATTACTAATAATTATTTTCTTATCTTATCATAATCTATAGTTGTTATTTTTATTGCTTAAATGTTATTGTAGATGAGCAACGAGGCATATTTGAGACAATAATGAAAGCTGTGAATGCACAACATGGTGGTATGTTTTTCCTATATGGTTATGGAGGTACAGGTAAAACCTTTATGTGGAAAACATTAGCTTCCGCCTTACGCTCAAGAGGTGATATTGTCTTAATTGTGGCATCAAGTGGCATAACATCTTTATTATTTCCCGGTGGAAGAACAACACACTCTAAATTTGCTACCCCAGTTCCAACATTAGAGAACTCCACTTGCAACATTCACTAGGGTAGTGAACTAGCCGAGCTGTTAAAATTGACAAAGCGAATAATATGGGATGAAGCTCCCATGGCACATAAGTTTTGCTTTGAGGCATTGGACAAAACTTTGAAAGATATCATGATTCATTCTACACGTGGAGACTGTCTTTTTGGAGGCAAAGTCATTGTTTTTGGTGGACACTTTAGACAAATTTTGCTTGTTATACCAAGAGGAAGTCATTCAGATATTGTCAATGCTACAATAAAATGCATCATACCTTTGGAATTATTGTCATATATTAAGGCTGACAAAAAATATGCACCTACAAAATGATCCAAATAGTCAAAATACAAGAGAACTCAGAGATTCTCCCAATGGATTTTAGATGTGGAGACGGAAAAATTGCAGAGCCTAATGATGGTCATGCAATAATCACAATTCCTCATACATTTCTTATCACTGAGTATCATGATCCTGTGGATTCTATAGTTCAAAGTACATATCCTAATTTAGTGGACCACTATAAGGATGAAGACTTTCTACAATCTAGGGCTATTCTAGCATCGACTATTGAGGTCGTTGATCAAATTAATGATTATGTTGTTTCCTTAATCCCAGGTAATGAACTTTAATATACGAGGGTAAGTCTTTTATAAATCATATATAGCTTTGAGTGTAAATTGAAATGCATGAGTAAATCAATATGTTTTTATATTTCTATGTTACTTGCAGGTGATGAACAGGAATATCTTAGTTCAGATTCAGTGGACAAGGCAGAAGCCCTTGATAACCCATCACTTGATGCACTTACCCCTGAGTTTCTAAACTCACTTAGAACATCTGGTCTTCCTAATCACAAAATCAAATTAAAAATTGGAACTCCAATAATGCTGATGAGAAACTTAGACCAATCTGAAGGGTTGTGCAATGGCACTCGGTTGATTGTCACAAGGCTAGCAAATCATGTTATTGAAGCAAAGATCATTTCTGGAAAGAATATTGGAAATCTCACATACATTCCTAGAATGTCTATGTCTCCTTCGCAATCACCATGGCCTTTTAAATTGATTAGGAGAAAATTCCCATTAATTGTCTCTTATGCCATGACTATTAACAAGTCTCAAGGCCAATCATTACCCAGTGTTGGATTATATTTGCCTAACCCAGTGTTTAGTCATGGTCAACTATATGTGGCACTTTCTAGAGTTCAAAGCAAGCAAGGGTTGAAGATTTTAATACACGACAAAGAAGGAAGACCCTTAAGCACCACAACTAATGTTGTGTACAAGGAGGTCTTCCAAAATCTTCATTAGGTAAGTGTCTCAAAATTTCTCTACTATTACCAATTATATGTCCTTATTGTATTTCAAAAACTCATTATTTACTTCAATGCAATAGTTATGTTTAGGGTTTTGTAGGATTGCTTGCCCTTACATTATTCTACATATAGTTTGGCATATTTCTTTTGATTATTTGATAACTATAGTTATTGTTGCCATAAAATAATGCACATGGTTAAACGAAGAATACTCAATTGTTTACATTTATAGTCCATTTGATTTTCTTATTCACATTAGTGCATAGAATTTGAAACCTTAACAATTCTTCTCAAAATAGGGGTCAATGCTGAGGATACGATTCAAAGGCAAGGAAAGCTAATCCAATATGAGAATAGTATCCAAATCTTATTCATTCTTTTACTTGTGTTGGTAACATTCATGCTTGACTACTTTAACATGTGTTATTTCTTATTACACTTGAATGAATTGTCTTTAACTATGCAGGTCATATTTTGGGGGCAGTTTTGCACATTTACAAGTCACTTCATAGAAAGACTCAAACTTCTATTCCAAGTTACACATTAGGAAATAAAGCTCTTCTAACAACTTCCTTTGAGTTCATTAATTGTGTTTGAATCTGTATATTGTTATATTTTGATATAAAACCTATACCTTTTCCATGTGTCTTTATTTTCATGAATATACATATTTTTCTTATTGAACTTTATAATCTATATGAATTAACATAACACTTAAAGTAAACATTAAATTTTGTATAATAATATATTTTGAATTTGGGAAAAAAACCTCTACGACCCGTGCGATAGCACGGGTACCATACTAGTTTCCTTATAAATAGTTACCTTCTCCTTTCATTTTCACTCACCTCGGAAGTAAACTTCCTTCTAAATTACCTTTCTTCTTCTCTTCTAAGAAAGTAAAAACTTTCATCCTTAATGTTTCGAGTTTCTTTGCTCGAATTCTTTCTCCTTTATTTCTATTTTTGTTTCGAAATCTAAAGAGATTTCTGATATTGGCTGTTATGTTCGACCTAAGTTTCGAGTGATTTCATTCGACTTAGGTCGACGTAATGGCCAATGTTAGGAATGTTTCTAAGTTTATGGCCTTTGGGTCGAACGTTGTATCGAAAAGTGGGCATTCAATTGGTATTTTTACCCAATAATGCCTTGGATTCCTCCATCTCTGAGGGAGTGCCTATGTCTTTTGTGGCACTTCCAACTTCCTTCTTTTTATTTACTAATGCCCAAACCTTGGGAAAAAGGAAGTTGAGATGGAGAATCAACACATGGATGATGACCTCTTTTGTGTAAATTGTTAGGTGGGGATGTTTGTGTCTTCTTCGAATATTCTTGGCAGATCTCCACTTAACTTTTACTTTCTATTCGAATTACAGGGGATACTTGTCTTTTTGCCTTTTACCTGATGATTATTCCCCTATTCAAAATAGAAAAGAGGTATTATGTATGAGAAGGTTAGTGATAAAGAATGCTCACTCAGAAGCTTTATCCTCCATAGAGTCCTTCCTTCTTTTCGAAGATCAAGATGTTCGAAAGAACGGAAATTTGATTACTCCGGAATTTCTCGAAGATCAAGAGATGGAGGCTTTCTGATTCGAACTACTTTCCTTCTTGTAATTCATTACCATGTTATTTGTAATTTCTATGTAATTCAAAATTTCTCTTGTAATCTGTAAGCATTCTATTGTAATTCGAAATTTACCTTGTAACTTGCTATATGGAATGAAATCTAGTTTCGGATTACCTTCTCTTTTGTACAAGTCTTTACTTTTCTGTAATAGTTCGAAATATTTGACCAAGATTTCAATAAAAATTTCGAATCCTTCATAAAGGTAATGATATGATTTTCTGAGATATTTCGAAAATATTCTTCAGAGGGTAATTAATGCAAAATTCAAATTTCTTTAGAATATTTCAAGCAAGATCTATCTTTTAATCTCTAAGATTCATTCGAATTTTCCTCTTATAATGGGAGTCTCTTGCAATTATAACTTAGTGAAATTTCTAGCCCTAATAGATGCCCCCCAAAATATTCTTATTTCGAAATTGAATTATGAGAAATAGAATATTTTACCAAGATTTTTGGCGGGAAATTTCAAATTTCAATTTTGATCAAACTTCTCAAAGAAGATAACCCTTATCTTTTCATCTTCTAACAAATTTTATCTTCTCAAATACGGCTTATTACTCGGATACTTTTCAGCTTCTACGTCTCTTCAACTTCTACTCTTAGTATAAATACGCAAGGTTTACTTTCATTTTTCACTACTCCAAGTTTTCACTCTCAGTAAATCCTCTCTAGCAATTTCGAATTCTCCAAATTTCCAAGCTTCCTCCTTTTTTGAATTATTCCTCTCCCTTTTCGAAATTTGTTCAGCTATGGCTACTACTGATCTTTCTACCATTCTTACTTCCGGATAAATTGTTACTCGAGATCAAGAGGAACTCATCTCCGATCCTCAAGCTGAATCAGAAAGAATTCTGATTTGGAAATCTCAGGTACTTATTTCTTCTTCCTTTTTTCCTACTCATTCGAATGAGCATATCATTGCTTTCGAAAATCCTATTCGGAGGGATTTTCTAGATGACCTTCAACATAAGGTTTTTAAGACCACTCCTTTTTTGAACAAAACCTCCTATATCACATGGCTTTATCAGATTGAGAAAGCCAAAAGTGCCGAATGGAAAACACTTGGTATTTTTGAATTCATTCAACTTAGTAGGTATAACTTAAATTATAATTATACCATGTTGATAGCCTCTATATTTTTCTGGAACAAAACCACTAATACCCTTTTTACTCCTTATGGGATGATATCCCCTACTCTTTTCGAAATAGCAGCCATCATTGGGCTGACTCCTCAAGGTTCCATTTACACTTCTGATTTGAAACCTATGTTTCCTCAGATTAAACCAGACATGAAAAAGCCCACTTATAATCAATTCATTCTTGCCAACATGTCTACTTCTGATGTTATTTGATAAGGAGTATGTTGATTTTTTGGTCTTGTGACTTTCTGCATTTGTATTTTGTTCGAGATCTGTACAAGTTCCTTCTTCTCTCATCCCTTTGGCCCAACTTATTGCTGAAGGCACTAAGATAGATTTTGCAAAACTTCTCTTAGCCAGTTTGTATTATTCTTTGGATGATGGTGTCTCAGCTTTGAGGCAATCTAAACCAATAGGGTTTTCTGTGATCCCTTTTGGTTACTTCAATTCTGGTTAAATGCCATTTTCGAAGGAAAAAGTAGCACTCGACCTCCCAACAGAGTTCTTCCTTCTCCTGAAGGTATTAGGCTTTCCTATCTGACTCCTCAAATTCAAAATCCAATTCTGAAGCCAGTTTTAAGAATATTTCAAATTCTTTCTCAAGATTTGAAAACATTCGAAATACCTTTCCCCTTTTGCTTCTCGAAGGAATGGAACTGCTTAGTTTACTCGTCCATTTGTTTGCAAGACTACAGGTGCTCAACAAGAAAATCTTGATATTGGCATGAAGTATTTCGTTGCCAAGCCATCTGTTCGAGTGCCCAGAAGGATATTCGAGTTTATGGTTAACAACCAAACTTGGTTTCTCACCAACTTGGCACATGTCAAACTATTCCTTGCCCCATGTACAAAGATTCGAAAGAAATTAGTCTTTCGAATGCTTATCTTGAAAAAGTTTTGGTCCCAGAGGGAATCTAGAAGGGGGTTGAATAGATTCACAAAATTTTTCGCTTTTAAAAACAAGACAAAGTACCTTTTTAAATCCCCTTTTAATTTTCCTTCTAAAATTTTACCTTTTCAAAACTTAGTTAAAAACAGAATATTAATTTGTAAATCAGAGATAGAAATCAAATTTACAAGTAATTTGAATTATGCAGCGGATCACAAAGTTTCTGTGGTAATAGATTACCAGTTAGTCAGTAATTGATTACCAAGATTGATTACTTAATTCCTTATAATTCCACAAACAGCATACAGATCAATATCATTCAATTTTCAATCAATTTCTAGTAAATTTACAGTTCAAGAATCACATTCATATATTCAAGAAATATATCAATTTCAAAGATAGAGATAGAGAATTGTGACACGTTCATTTATACTGGTTCAGCCACAATAATAAAGGGGCTTACATCCAGTTTGACTTAGCACACCACTAAATCAGCTTTCACTATAGAATTGCAATTACAAAAACCATGCACATTCAATCCTAAAGAAAGTCGTACTAACAAACAAAAGGTTTCTCTCTCTGCACCCCACAAGAGCATGTTCAACCGTGATACCAAACCACCGCCCCCGCCACTTATGACCCCCCACTCGAACACAACCTTACTATGACACCCCGTCACAAGATTTCACAACAATCTCACAAAACAACCCCGTTCTTGAGATATCACACAAAATCTCTATGAACACCATATTGATAAGTGAAATTATGTGATAAATTAGAGTACTTTTTAGTTCACTTATCAGGATAAAATGATATTTTTGCCCCAAATTAATCCCTGTTTATTTAATATTAGATAAATTGTATTTATTAATCTTGGATTTGAATTTGATGCTATCTTATAGAAATTTTGATGTTTTTTGCAGAATATTGCAGGATTTGATTTGAAGGAAAGATAACATTAAATGAGAGAGATATCTGCAAGATCTGAAGTTTAATTGAAGGCATTTAATGAAGATTTAAGATTATTTGAGGACAATTAATGAAGATATCACTGCCAATTAAACAAGGATTCTGCAGACAACCTTCCCAATTAAATCCCAAATGCTCAATAAATGCAAGATTTCATCAAGAAAAGGGAAACAAGGAAAGACAAATCAACCATAACCAGTTCGGGAAGAGATCAAGTTAAAAGAGAAAGATTGAAGCTGCAGGACGCATTCTGCGCTTCAACCTGCGCTGTAGCGCAGGGTGAAGCGCAGCCCTCTGGATCCTGCACTGTAGCGCAGGGTGAAGCGCAGAACACGTGATTCTTGCCCTGTTGCTGTTTTTAGATAGATTTTCCCCAATTTTCTGTCTTTCCTTAGCCTATAAATAGGACCTTCTTGCACCAGATCAGATGTGCACAATTATTGTAATTCATCATATTTCAGTGATAATGCACCATAGCTAATTTTAGAGTCGGAGAGGAGGAGCGTTTCATAAGGATTGAAGATGGTGACAACATCTTCGGTGGTTTGTATGGCTACCTTGTGTAGTTAACTCTCCATTAGGATTGGATGTAATTGATTCTATCCTCGAGTGTATGTAAATCTATATTATTATTTCCTGAGCTCTCTGTCTATAATATTGGTAATCTTATTCTGTGCTTAATTCCTAACTTCCGCGCTTGCGTCGGAGTTATAGGCTAGTTTCGACTAGATTGAGGATGGGGGAGCGGATTCTGAAGAAACCCATTCTCTGAGTGAATAAGAGGACTCGGTAGCCAGTGAACCGAAACATGGGCGTTGCTAGTGATTGATGGTAGTGTGAGTACTCTAATGAAGGGCATCTACAGGATAGGCATGGTTATTAAATTACCGATAGCAAAGGATTAGTTGATTGTCAATCCAGGAACAAAACCTGGATGTATTCTAATGAGTGATGGGTAGTGACAGTACTCTAGCGAAGGTGCGTCCAGAGTAGTAGGTCTCGTTTATCAATTAGTTCTTTTACAAACGGAATAAAAGAAAGCAAAATAAGCCGAGGGTAAGTCTGTCGCTTTGGGAGCCGACATGGATTACCTTTGAGTGTGAGTTGCTGGTAACTCGGGGTCTTATAGCAATATAGTTTGTCTACAGTATTATAGAGTAAACCTAAAAAATAGATAGTTTTTACATGCACAAAGGGTGTGATGATATGAAGTCCAATCCTAATCCAATAAAGTGTCCTCTAACTCTTCCTTTCTATTTTATTACTTATTAATTTGCAATTTATAATTTCCACGCATAATATCCTCACAAATCTGTTTTTGTCTCTTGATAAATAGACCACAATATACGCAAGTTGAACGTTCCCTGTGGATTCGATAACTCTTCTTACTATTATACTACTTGATTTTTGGTTCGCTTGCCAGAAACCCATACCTATTCAATGAGATTTCACAAATCAAAACAAATATTAAAGGATTCGAGTTGGAAAGAATGCACCTGATTGTGCGTGTAAACTCTATATTCAACACGAAATTATCCTTCAAAAGTAGCTATCCATCATGCATAAAGTTCTTGATGTGCAGAGAATTCTGGAAAAAGCATTTGAAAGATAAAACTCTTAATATCTACAACAAAACCTAACACTTATAACTTGAGAGACTTGAGAGGTTTGATCTCCTTTGAAGTCCAACAATATCCCCCTTTTGGTTTTGATGCGCCAAACACTTTCAATCCAAAATGCTTTCAAAGTCAATGTAGATGAGCACATAGACAATGCTATTTCTTCAATCCTAAAATGAACTTGAAAACGCTTGCACAACATAGAGGACAAGATATAGCAATATGTGTTGACAATTTGATAATGTTCAATACAATTCCATACACAACAGACAATTTGATAATGTATCAATACAATTTGCTATATCTTGTCCTATATGCTATGCAAGCGATGTTTCTGAGTATTATTTATTCATTATTAAATATTTGATTCAAATATTTTATATTGCAGAAGCTCAACATGTCAATATAGCAAGTGATGAAGTTAACATTCAAGAACAAGGTATTAACAGAACTAATGTTTGGATTCCTTATTGTTTTACATGTTATTTTTAGTTGTCTGATGATCCAATGTTGATAATGTCAGAAACTTTGGACATTGGTGATCCCATATGTAACTGTTTGCAATGTGAGGCATTTATGTGGAAAAATGAGGCTTTAACCAGAACTAGACATTCAAGAAATCCAAAATTCTCTCTATGATGTATGGATGGAAAGGTTAGGTTGCTGAAATGAGAAATCCTCCAGAAGTGTTGGTATCTTCATAGCAAGAAGCGTGATAAGAGTAAATACTTTCTGAAAAATATCAGAGCTTTTAATGCAATGTTTTCTTTTACTCAATGTCTGGAAAGATTGATCATAAAATAAATGATTACCTTTTCATTATCAATTTGAGGGATATGATGAATAATTACTTCATTGAACTCATAGAGCAATCTTGTTGCTTGAGCAAAATATTTCATCAATCTTTCATTGATACATTTATATTCTCTAGTTAATTGTTTAATAACTAGTTGTGAGTCTCCTCGAATGATACATTCTTAGCACCCATTGACAACAAATTTTCGAGTCCAGTTATCAAAGCCTCATATTTCACTTCATTATTTGACAATTTACCTTGTAAACTTGTAACTTGCTATGGCATTCTATTGTAATTCGAAATTTACCTTGTAACTTGCTATATGGAATGAAATCTAGCTGTAAGCATTCTATTGTAATTCGAAATTTACCTTGTAACTTGCTATATGGAATGAAATATAGTTTCGGATTACCTTCTCTTTTGTACAAGTCTTTACTTTCTGTAATAGTTCGTAATATTTGACCAAGATTTCAATAAAATTTTGAATCCTTCATAAAGGTAATGATCTGATTTTCTGAGATATTTCGAAAGTATTCTTCAGAGGGTAATTAATGCAAAATTCAAATTTCTTTAGAATATTTCAAGCAAGATCTATCTTTTAATCTCTAAGATCCATTCGAATTTTCCTCTTATAATGGGAGTCTCTTGCAGTTATAACTTAGTGAACTTTCCAGCCCTACACCAAGATCTTTTTATTTCAAAATTCTTTGTCAGAAATCTCTTGGTTTCGTGCAATAAGCCTATATCGCTGCTAGCAAGCAATACATCATCGACATATAGCACCAAGAATATATATTTACTCCAACTAAAATTAATAAACACAATCATCACACTATGCCAAAAAAGCTATTTAAGGGCTTCCGTGTAGCATAAAGGGCGCTTCCATGTGCCCTAATAGAAACTGCTCTTGTTTGTCGTTAAAATGAGGGCGTGATCAGAAGCGCCCTGACGGAAGGAAACGGGGGCGCTTCTAAAAAACACGGAAGCACCCTCTGCAAAGTGTCTGGAGAGGAGGGCACTTCCTTGGAGCGCCCTGTTGGCCAGGACAAGGGCGCTTCCTTGAAGCGCCCTCCATATGCACATGACGTGCATTTGGAGGCCCTTCAAGGAAGCGCCCTTGTCCTGGCCAACCAGGGCGCTCCAAGGAAAGCGCCCTCCTTCCCTTTTTTTTCTCTGCTCTATAATTTAGATGAAGCTATAAATACAGTATTTCACCCTGCAGAACTCCATACAGCAGCCAGAATTTCATCCTTGAATTAATTTCAAAAGTTTTGAATTATATGCTTAACATATACAACATCCTTAACCAAGACTAGTCTAGTTATTAACCTATAAAAAATTTGGCAGAGTTTCTCTGTTTTTACAAGTTTTCCCAATTTATCAAACACCTGTAAAACTCCATACCAGCAGCCAGAAATCATGTCATGAAAGTAATGTCAAAAGTGCATAGAATATGCTTAACAAACACACATCAAACCATGACTAAGTCTACTCATTATAAGCTAAAAAAAATTTGGCAGAGTTTCCTCTGTTTTTACAAGTTATCCAATTTATCAAACACCTGTAAACTCCATACCAGCAGCCAGAAATCAATGTCGTGAAGTAATGTCAAAAGGTGGCTAGAATATGCTTAAAACACATCCTAAACCATACTAAGTCTACTCATTATAAGCTAAAAAAAATTTGGCAGAGTTTCCTCTATTTTTACAAGTTATCCCAATTTATCAAACACCTATAAAACTCCATACTAGCAGCCAGAATTCATGTCATGAAACAAGTGCTTGTTATTAAAGTTATATAACATCAAATCAAAAGTATACAAAATTTACAAACTTATCATAGTACAACATCTGTATACAACATTTTTCAGAGTTAAATACATGTGGTAATTACTCACCTCAAAAGTACAAATCAATCACATAAAGTGGTTACAACATTTTTGCCCATTCTTCTCTAACCTCATCAAGTTGCTCCGTAGTGTAACTCGGGCATCGGTTTGAGCAAGTACTATTTAAAACCAAAATTTTTTCATTATAGAAGATCTAAATGGGGAGAAAAATACTTGTTATAAACAATTCCAAATTACCTCTCTTGATATAGTGATTGCATTTTGATGGATTATCCCTTCCATGAAACGCATAACATACATAAAGGCCGCAATCACTATTTGTTAGTTTTGCCGTGGACACTACAAAAAATAATTTAATAAATCAACTTACGTAATGATAAGTTACAAAGAACACAAGAGTTCGCGCACATTACCTGTATGCAGTACCAAATGGGATCGGGTATAATCATATTCTTTGAAGTTTGAAAACACTTAGCGTTCGATATTCTTTAAAAGATCTAAACCAATAAAACAATAATATTTATGAGAACTCTAATTACAATGTAAGTGTGATTGTATAATGTTACTTACATAGAAAACTTACTTATTAATCATAGACTTCATCGGTTCGTAATGGGTAGGGTCTTTGCGCAAGGATCCAAAAAGTAAACCTTGCCAAATCAACCAAACTCAAGGCGCATAAACCCAGTGTTACCTACAATGATATTTGTCAAATGTGTCAAACAACCATGTTTTATAATTAGTTATATTGAGATATTAACACATACGTCACATACCCGTCATGATTGTACGGAAGCAGAAAGAACTTATCTTGCCCCCGTTTGTTGTACAAGATCCTACCCAGCACTTTGTCATGCTTACTTGATGAAACAAAAAGCTGTGGTTATTTCTGACCAGAACACACATATCTATCCCGGCGGCCATGGTACCAATATCTCCTTATACAAGTAACTATGCAATACAAATTGGATATTGTTACTAATTTACAAACTTATCATTAAATGAGAATGACATACTATGAAATTTTAAAATTCAAAACCTGGAGTAGATGTTTATGACAGTGGCATCTAACCAGTCACGATACAACAAAGCATGGAGACTATTTTCGTCAAGTATGTGTTCACTTCATCCCTTGAAATAATTCCCCCAGCTATGTTGCAGCAGATGGTGGAACCAGTTCCTTTAATCTTTACTGAATAAAACATTTCAAGTAATTGCAGGTTCATGCCGGGAGGATTAGTGGGTTTTGAGGTGACCACCCGTGGAGTACTTTCCCTGATTGGAGACTTATGAATAGGTGATTCATTGGAATGATGTGTCTCCACAGGTGGGTGCCGCTGCAGAGGTCTGGGGAGTCTAAAAATACAACATATTCAAGGATTAGTGATTGAAATTGAACTTATATAAGTAACCTTTTTACACAAATAAAACTATACACATACCAATGCATCCAATCCAATATAAGTACATGGCCAAGCCACGAAACACCTAACGCATCCGCCACAGTATTCAATTCCCCAAAACGATCTGGGCATGGAAGGGGAGCATGGGTCAGTAGCGACTTGAACCATCACCTTCAATTGGTCGGAGGGAAGTGGGCAACTGTGTAACATCTGGTCCGGTAAATTGTGTGCTTGCCCCTTACCAACCACTCTCAAGACAGTGTCTCCCAAATATAATATGCATTGAAAAATGCCCTAAACAATTGAGGTAAGTAAATATGTTTATGGATAAATAGTGTGGAAAAAACAAAATAGTTACAAAAATATAAACAATTAATTACCACAGGAAAGGCGGGTCTGGGAGATGTGTTAGAATCATGCATGCTCTGTTGTCTCCAAAGTTCTTCAATCATTTGTATTTTGGGCAAGTTGTTCTTGTATGGTTTGATAACCATCGTGCATTTCCCGGTATTTCTCATACATTTCATCATATTTCTCTTTAGAAACAACATCTCTTTGGGTTTAGGCGAACGTTTGAAATATTGGCCAGGATATACACCAAAACCCATACCCCGAACACGTCCCTTATATGTGTCTTTCTTAAGAACCTTGTCGAGGACTTGTCTCTCATCAGAATTAGCAGATTCATCGGCTTGGGATAATATTTGTTCCTGATAACAAAAGTGAAATACATAAACTCAATGATTCAAAAATAACCCTAAATTTAGCACATAATAACACTAAATATATACTTACACATTGTGTAAAGACCTCTTCTATGACTTCATTATTGGCATTTTTTTCTTGTTTATTCGAGCAACTCTCCACAATGCTTGTCATTACACTTCGCCAGACTCTTCACCCGCTTCTTTTATCTGTTTACATTAAGTTACTAACTATTAATACTAACAGATAACACAGTTTTGGTATTTCATGTTAATGACAATACTCACAATTTGTTGTTCAAGTCGAGCATAACCCAAGCGAGAGGCTCTATATGCATATTCGGGGTTAGATGCTCTTTCCTTGTTTATCTTACTTATTTCCTGCAATGAGTTATATATACAAGTATTAAACATACTTTAACAAATTGAAATTAAAAAACATGGAGCATATGGTTGATTATGATACCATAAAACGTTCTTGTGTTCGTTGGGCAACGAAGTATTCCCATTGCTCTTGTGATATTACATCCTCATATCTTTTAGGAGGATGCGGGATAACTTCTCCGTTCTCATCAAATACATGGTTGGTGGATAACACAGACCTGAAGGATCTTGCTCTTTTACCAGCCAACATGAGCACATACCTCTTGTGGGACTCATCAATGTCAAAACATGACTACATAGAAATCAAAACAAATTACCAACGCATTACTTTAGGTGTCTTTAATTATCTTAAAATATAAAGAGGGGACATAGTGTGTACCTTTATATCCTCCCATATCATGTTCTTATATGGAAGAACTTCTTCATCCTTCCATTGTCTAATGGTAATTGGTGCCTTTGCTCGAGCAACTGCACCAATATAACTACTGAGTCTAGTTCCTCCGGGATATAACAGGCTGACCCCTGTCATTCCATGCAACCTAAACAAAAGGACAAAGTATATAAACTTAATTTTATGTTAACATAATTTGATGTGAACATAATTTGATGTAAACATACAATTGGTTACCTGTATTATGTTTCCTTTATTTCTCTCTTTGATGACTTGGGCCATAATTGTTGCCCACGTCTGTGTATGGCATCCATGTTATCATTTTCTGATCCTGACATGATACCTGCATGAGAAACATAAGTCATTAATTAGCATAAACTGGACCAAGTAAACAATAAGACAAAATAAATATGGAGCAATTTAAATAAGTAAAAACATATGTGGCTCATCTTTTTCTTTTTCTAGTTGGTTTGACACTGGTGGGAACATTTCTAAGACAAATTGATGGGTTAACCCAAATACCCTCATTATGGTCCACTCTCAGGTACAACCCATCATCTGTTGTTGAGTCACCATGTAATAACTGTGATGTCATAACAAAAGGATCATCTTCAACATCATCCCCTTGATTTTCATCCACATTTGGGTTGTCATTGAATTTGTTACTTAACATGACTATAGAGCAATTCACATCTGCGGGATCACTAACATAGAAAACTTTCCGAGCTTGGGATGCTAGGATAAATGGCTCATCTTTGTAACCTTCCTTGCTAAAATTAACTTGCATGAAGCCAAGGTTATCGACCCGAACATCAGTATTGTTGTCAACCCACTTACAACCAAACACAGGCAACCGAAAGTGAGTATAATCCAATTCCCATATGCGATCAATCACCCCTAAATATGACATATTAGCATAAACTGAATTTCTATCTTTTGCACTCGGTCTCACCATTGAATGCTTTCTTCCATCCCCTATAACGATGGGATAAAGGCAAAAACTTACGATGACCCTGGAATACATTTTTCTTACAATGCGCTAAACGCATCCAAGAAGTATTTTCATCACACACAGGACATGCACACTGACCCTTTACACTATAGCCAAACAAATTACCATAGGCCGGAAAATCATTAATCGTTCCAAACAACATTGCCCTCAAGAGAAAAGATTCTTCTTTGTAGCCATCATAGACCTCTACTCCAGTATCCCACAAAAGCTTCAAGTCTTCAATCAATGGTGCCAAGTACACATCTATATCATTACCCGGTTGTCTAGGCCCAGATATCAACATGGACAACATCATGTATTTGCGCTTCATACAAAGCCAGGGAGGTAGATTATATATCATCAATAACACCGACCATGTGCTGTGGGTACTAGATTGGACACCATGCGGATTCATTCCATCTGTTGATAAGGCAAGTCGAAGATTTCTTGCTTCCTCCCCAAAAGAGGGGTACTCATCATCTATCTTCCTCCACTGTGGAGAATCAGGGATGCCTCAACATGCCATCCTTGACTCGTTCATTTCCATGCCATGTTAAGTTCTTTGCATCGATTACACTACGGTACATCCTTCGAAACCTTGAAATTATGGGGAAATACCAAACTACCTTTGCTGGTGAAGTCTCTTTCTTATAACGAGACTCATTGCATTTAGGACACACAATTAATGATGCATGCTCATTTCTGAACAAAATGCAATCATTGGGACAAGCATGAATCTTCTCATAAGTCATCCCAATAGAACGTAACATCTTCTTTGCCTCAAAAGTTCTGTTAGGCAGCACATTGTCCTCCGGCAACATCTCCTTTAGCAATGTCAGTAAATCTGTGAAACTCTTGTCAGACCATCCATTTGATGCTTTTAAATTATACAACTTCAACACCGCGGATAACCTTGTGTACTTGGTGCACCCGTTGTACAATGGTTTTTCTGCATCACTAACCAGGGTATCAAACATCTTTGGGCAATCTCTAAGGTCCTCTTAAACCACGTTTTGAATATCGTCAATTCTATCACAATCATCCCATCCGGTCCCAAACTCATCATCACTATATTCTACATTGACATTATTCTCTCCCTCACCACTATGTTCAATTCTAGTCTCACCATGATATGTCCAACATGTGTAACTCTTACCAATTCCGAAACAGAAAAGATGGTTCCTCAACTCCGCTACACTTAGTTGCTTAGAACAAAAACACTTCGTACAAGGACACACAATCTTTCTAGGATTTGTTGCATGGTCAACGACAACTTTATGAACATTTCCACTCCTTCCTCATACTCACTTGTCAAAATGATGTAGCATGCATAAATAGTGGTGCAGATAGCATAAACAATGGTGCAACAGAAATAGTGGTGCGGTTAGAAAAATAGGTGCAATCACTAGAAACCAAAAAACTCATGCACAATGGTGTGACAGATAGCATAAAATGGTGCTAACAAAACAATTACATAAAAATCAGAAAAAAAATGCAGAAAATGAAAAACCCTAGCTAGCTAAACTTAACTTGTTGCGCACGGCCCGAGGAGGGAGACGGCCGGACGGAGATGGAGACGGCCGAGGAGGTGGGAACGACTAGCTCTCCTTCAACTGAACCGGACGACGACGCCGGAGGAGGGGAAGGAACGGAGGGAGAACGGACGGAGGAGGAGAAGAGGGAGGAGGGAGACGACGGTGGAGGGGGAACGAATGGAGGAGGAGGGAGGAGAAGGCGGAGGGAGACGAACGGAGGGGGAACGGACGGAGGAGGAGGAGAGGGAGGAGGAAAATGAGACGGACGGAGGTAGAGAGAGGGAGGAGGAAAATGTTTTAAGAGAGAGGGGAAAAGGTGCTGTGTGTGACGCGGGAGAACACAAAAATAATTGGCCTCCCTCTTATGGGGAGGGCGCTTCCTGGAGCGCCCTAAACTGAGGGCGCTTCCAGAAGCGCCCTGGATAGCAAATAAAAAAAATTAAAAAACGCAGTTAAGGGCAGGCGCTTCCACGAAGCGCCCTTAATTACCAAATAAGAGGGCGCTTCCATGAAGCGCCCTGAAAATTAATTTATAAAAAAAAATTTAAGTGCCCAGATAAGAGGGCGCTACAATGTAGCGCCTTGGACGTTAATTTATATAAAAAAAAATTAGTGCCCTGCTAAGAGGGTGCTTCCCTGAAGCGCCCTGCACATTTTAATTTCAGGGCGCTTCTGCCCAAATTTGAAGCGCCATGAAGGTAAAACGTTTATTTGAAACACTTAAAAACACGGAAGCGCCCTAAAGTAAGTGCTCTTATATCCCAAATTTGGCATAGTGTCAACTATATTTGTCTCAAAACCATATGAGGTAATAACTTGATGAAACTTGTGATACCATTGACGGGAAGCTTGTTTGAGACCATAGATGGATTTCTTTAGTTTGCATACCATAGACTTTAAGTCACAAAACACAATTTTCTAGTTTCATCATATAAATTGTTTCTTCAATGTCACCATTTAAACGCAGTCTTAACATCCATCTGATGGAGCTCTAAGTCATAATGAGCTTCCAATATTATTCTAAAAGAATCCTTTGAAGAAACCGGAGAAAAGGTTTCTTTATAATCAATGCCTTCCTTTTGAGTGAAGCCTTTAGCAACTAAACGAGCCTTATATCTCTCAATATTATCTTTTGAATCCCTCTTGGTTTTAAATATCCATTTACAACCAATAGGTTTCACACCTTCAGGTAATTCAACGAGATCTCAGACATCATTGTCGTGCATAGACTTCATCTCATCCTTCATAGCATCAATCCACTTTTGAGAGTTAGAGCTGCACATAGCTTGACAGAAGTTGATTGGATCTTCCTCTATTAAACCAATGTCATCCTCATGTTCATGGAGAAACACAATATAATCATCTGGAATTGCACTTCTCCTTTCTCCAGTGGATCTCCTTAATGGCACTTCTTGAGGTTGTTGAGCTTTCTCTATGGCTATTTTAGGAAGAACCTCATTGTTGTCTTGTGCTGGGACAATGTCAGGAATAACTTCATCATTGTCATCTATTACTGGGTAGGTACTGGAATAGTAATAGGCACAAGGACTTGATCACTTTCAATGACAGGTTCTTCCTCAAAGACAACATTCCTTATTTTCCTTAAACTCAACATCCTCAAGGAATCTCGCATTCCCCATATCAAAGAATGATCTAGTAGTGGGATTGTAAAATTTGTAGCCTCAAGAGCATTCAGGATAGCCAACAAAATAACAGCTAACAGTCCTTGATTTCAGCTTGCTTTCGTGCGACCTATAAGGATGCGCCTCAACTGGACAACCCCAAATGTGTAAATGCTTTAGACTTGGCCTTTTACCAGTCCATAGCTCATAAGGAGTTTTATTAACTACTTTACTTGGTACCCTATTTAGGATGTAAACTGCAGTCTTGAGCACTTCTCACCACAATGACTCTAGCAAGGAAGAATGACTAATCATACTTCTCACCATATCCTTAAGAGTCATGTTTCTATGTTCTGCAACACCGTTCATGCATGGTTTCCCAAGCATAGTATATCGAGGAACGATGCCACATTCTTGTAGGAAATGCGCAAAAGGCCCCGGACGTTGTTCACCTGATCCATCATATCTGCCGTAATATTCACCTCCATGATAAGATTTGACGACCTTAATTTTCTTTCCAAGTTGAAGCCCAACTTCAGCTTTAAAAGTTATGAAAATGTTTAGGGATTGGGTATTCTCTTGAATTAAAATAGGTAGTTGTACCTTGAATAATCATCTATGAACATAATGAAATATTGTTGTTCATTCCAAGATGTCATAGAGAATGGTCCACAAATATCCGTGTGAATTAATTCCAAAACGTCCTTAGCCCTTTCGGCACCTAATTTTCTAGAATTTGTTTGTTTACCCTTAATACACTCAACGCAGACCTCAAAGTCCGACAAGTCTAAGGGTCCAAGAATCTCATCCGACACAAGCCTCTGAATTCTCTGTTTAGAGATATGTCCTAAACTCTTATGCCATAAGGTGGCTGAGTTCTCATTTAATTTATACTTTGTTCCTCGTGAACTTATTTGCAATATTTCATTATGGGAGCTAACATCAAGCATATATAGATTATCAATCAAAGAACTAGAACCAACAACATTTGAATTTTGAAAGAGACTAAATTTTTATTTCTAAATGAACAATAAAACCAAAATTTTCCAAATTAGAAATAGAAATTAAATTCCGCCTAAAAGACGGTACAACAAAGTCTCAAATAAATCCAAATGAAATCCAGTTTTTAACTGTAATCTGAATGTTCCAATAGCCTCCACTATGACCTTGTTGTCATCGCCCATATAGATAAATCTTTCATTATCACTTGGCAGTCGACTCCAAAGGCAACCCTGCATGGATAATCTAATGTGAGTAGTAGCACCATAATCTACCCACCAAGTGTCATGTGGTACAAAGTTAAATTAACTTCAGAACAAACAAAAGAGAGAAATTACCTTTCTTTACATGCCAGGAGGCGTACTTGGAACACTATTTCTTCATGTGTCCAAGCTTCTTACAGAAGCAGGTAGGTGTTTTCTCATCCTTTTTGACTTTCTTTTGCTGTGAAGTCCTTTCTGCAGCATCCTTATTATTCTTTCTCTTCCTATTCTTAGAGTTTGAGGCCAAATTAGCACTTTCAGTCTTCTCTCTTTGTTGCCTTTCATCTTCTTGCACACAATGAGAAATGAGTTCATTCAAGGTCCATTTTTCCTTCTGAGTATTATAACTCACCTTGAACTGCCCAAAGTGTGCAGAAAAGGAAGTCAAAACTAAGTGCACGAGCAAGTCATCAGACATCTCTAACTTTAGTGCTTTCAATTTTGATGCAAGATTTGACATTTCCATAATGTACTCCCTATATTTCCCTTGCCTTTGTATCTCATAGAGATTAGCTTGGCAAGCAAACTGCTTGCATCAGTCTTCTCATTACTGGTGAAATACTTTTCAACAGCATCAAGGAAACCTTTAGCACTCTGGCTCTCAGAAGTAGAGCCTCGAAAAAACTATTGGAACAGACCGCTTCATGATCATTAGACACATTCGGTTTGAGCGTTCCCACTTTTCAACCTTATCCTCCTCCAGCTTCTCCGGAGTTGGAGTGGGTTTCTCAGCCGAAAGTGCCAGATCAAGTTTCATGCTGCCAAGAATTATCTCGACTGCTTCCTTCCAGACCTTAAAATTTGTCACATTAAGCATGGGGATACAATTAATTTGAGCAGACAAGTTAACAGCACTAGCAACAACAACTGTAAGAGAATATAGATACAATTAATAATATGTTAAAAAAAACCATGCAGATAATTTACATGATAAACCCATTACAAGATACCGAGCACAACATTAATTTTTAGTCTTTGGACGTACAAATTAATTTGTAAGTGGTGCTCTCAATACAATGATCAAATATTGACAACTAATTCGGTCAAATAATGGCCTTTCTTTGGACCGACTATTATTCACATGAACATAACTTTATAATTGTCACATATTTATCATCACAGGCAGACTATTATTTGGCCAAATTGTGTCTTCATTTGAGATGAGCACAAATTGCATAAATAATCTCACACTAACATCTATGTAATTTTAATTAAATCAATATCTGTAACAGCGATTGCTTTGGAAATATATTACATCAACTAATTTAATTAAAAAATTATTATACAAATTAATTAATAAAGAGGCTCTATAATCTTCCAAAATTTACACTTAAATTTGATACGAAAAATAGGGTTTGAAATTTTTGAATTTGAACATAAACACATAAACATGCAACATCTATTTTTTTTAAAGAAAAAAAAAACAGCAACATAAACACATATCATATTTATCAATTCGAATTAGAACATAGTGCTAAGAAGTGGAGCAACGGTTCTCTGAGTTTCATGTTTCCTTCAGGTCGTGAGTTTGATTCCCTCTTACAATTTTAATTTTTTGGTTTCAAAAATTAATTTTCTTTGTATTGAAACAAAACGAAAAAATCATTAGGACAAGGATTTGAACCCGGGTTCATGAGAAAATGCCGCAGCGTCATTACCACTACCCAGAACAACAAGCATGTGAATTGCGGTTACAAATATTTAAATGAACAAATTAACGTATTCCAAAACAGAAACGCATCGCGGCAAACATACCAATATATCGAAACGTTCAAACGCAGACTTCATTACACATTAAGAATCAAACGTTTTCCCTTTTTTTTTATTGATATTCGACGCATACAAATTTAAAATCTGCATTTGTGCAGGAAACCACCTTCCAAAACCATTCTAATTTTTTTTTAAAAAAAACTTGAATAAAATAATAATCAGGATATTTTAGTAATCCAATTTCATGTCGCAATCACATAAGAATATTCTATTGATATCAAATAAAAAAGGAATCAACGTTAATTTTGTATGTTAATAATTTTAACGAAAAAATGCAGCAGGATTCGTGACCTAATTTCTTCCATGGGAAAAAAATGAAACTTTGCATCAATTTCACTTAATATGCAAGCAATCATACAACCAATGAATCAAAATACATATACTGATTATACTGAAACCAAATTAAAATAGGATAGAAAATTTGTATCTAATATATAAATTAAATCATGTAAACAAAACACAACTCAAATATTGATTCATTTAATTCATATCACAAAAAAATGTAATGATACGATGTAGAACCCCATAACCTAACGATAATGGTGGCTCTGATACCACTTGTTGGGATAAATTTCTTAAGCCAAATAGAAATTTTCCATTAATCAATCGAGGATTGTTGTGTTAGATTACAGAATTAAGGTTAGTGAAACATACCTGTATCCATTGACGTTGACCGGAGGTTGCAGCGGAATAGCCTTTTGGTGCAATGATCTTCCTCAACCAAATCACCGGATTCCTCCAATGGGACTTGATATTCCTCTTTTTGATGGGGAGACATAGAGACATGTTTTCTGATTTGGCATATTGGGGACCATGACCAACTTTACGATTTTAAACCTGTTAGGGTTCCCATTAACCCCTAAAGGACCAAATCCGGTTTTCACTTATTTGAGCCCATATCGGTTTTTCCTATTGGCAGTCTAAAAGCTCACTAAAACCATATCACTTTTATTGAGCCCAACTAAATGTAAATAGCTAATATAAATGCTACAAATAATATATATTGCCCATATTAATTATTAGAAATAAAATTTCTAACATATACTTCTAAATCAATAGTTTTTAAAATTTAAATAAATAAATTTAAAAATAAGGATAAATTCAAACTTCTATGACGATAAGGATGTTGAGTCTAAAAAATATCATTAAGTATTTAATGATGACTGTGTCTCACTTTCCTAAGTTTTAATGAATAACAAATTCTATTAAAATATCACTTGCAAATATTGCTTATGCTTTTAACGTGTTTCTGGTTTCAGCAAGTTGACCATCTTAAGTGATCTACTATCTGAAGAGAGTAGAACCATCTGAAGTGGTCTATCTATCTGAAGCATGGGACTATCTGAAGCTAGAAGACTATCTGAAGTCATCTGACGTGGCAAAGCGTCTGAAGTCAGAAGCCATATGAAGAGTGAAGTCCTCTTAAGATTTCTCATAAAGACTCAAGTCATTTTCAACGCCTTCTGGAACAAGTCTTTGGCTTATACTTTTTAAGGCTTACAGAACAGAGACTTTTCAGCATGTTTGAAATACATGCACCAAAAAGGAAATTTTTGCAACACAGTTTTTGCAGTGCTCAGAACAGAGACAGCGTTGCACATCTACCTTGTACTTTGTCAGAAGCTATCAGAAGCTGTATCACAACAGGATTAATAGCATTTAA
Source organism: Sesbania bispinosa (assembly GCA_026901365.1). Taxonomy (NCBI): domain Eukaryota; kingdom Viridiplantae; phylum Streptophyta; class Magnoliopsida; order Fabales; family Fabaceae; genus Sesbania; species Sesbania bispinosa. The sequence goes on from QLOH01000268.1 coordinate 1,217,376, forward strand.
TTCTATCTCTCAATGGTGATTTCAACAGACTTCGTTTCATCAGCTATAAATAGCTTATTGTAGAACCCATGCAAATGAGAGAACAAGCTAAGAAAGAAAGTGCCCATACGCTGCAAGTTTTTCGTTGTAAAAACACTCTGATAATTTTTTCTTTGTACAAGCATCTTCTTATTCTGAGTCTAACTCAGTTATCTTGTACAATACTTTGTTTGAGCTTTGAACTTGTATAGTTCTTCAGCTTAAACTTTCTTATACCTTAAACTCTTGGGTGTTGAGCCTGAAGAGGCTTATTTTGTTAAACAATACTTGGGTAGAGCCTGCAGAGGCTTGTAAGGAAATAATACTTGTTGTTGTAGAGCCTAAAGAGGCTTGACATAAAAGAATACTTGTAATCTTCTGAAGATTAGTGGAAATCCAGGTGTTGTGTTTGGCTCTGGGACTGGACATAGCTTACAGTGGTGGTGAGTGAACCCGGATAAATACCTTGGTTGAGTTCTCTCATCCCTTAAATATTTAAATTCAGTTTTAAGCTAACAAGAAGGGAATTGAATTGGGTTACATAAAGTTTAAACGTAAATTCAGTTTTTCAAATAACTATTTTTATCAGTCTGAACGATTATCAGACAGTATATTCATCTTCTGAAAACATCAAGTGATCTGAAAGCTTTTAGAAAAAGCATCATTGAGAAAAGTTTCCAAAAACGTTCAAGTTTTATAGAAACACTATTCAACCCCTTTCTAGTGTTTCCCTGTTTGTTCGTATAGTCGGTATCAGAGCTCAACCTCGGGTTGGGTATCTAATAAGTGTTGAGGAAAAAGATCCAAATGGAAACTTCAACAAGCAACCGGTAGTAAATCACTGAGGGATCCTCTATCACCAGGCCTCCAACCTTCAATGGAGTAGATTACCACTACTAAAGAGATTGTATGAAGTTGTTCATTGAGAGCAACAACATTGATCTTTGGGATGTTGTCACTGAAGGTGGTTACATTCCTATGCATGGAGGGGTGCCCATTCCTAAGTCTGAATGGACAATGGAGCAGAAGACTCGTGTTCTGTTAAATGCCAAGGCTAAACTCTATTTGATATGTTCTCTGAACAAATAAGAATATGAGAAAGTTCATGGATGTGCTTCAGCCAAGGAGATCTGGGACACACTAGCATTATCTCATGAAGGAACTGAAAATGTTAAGCAGTCAAAGATCAACGTGCTTGTAGATCAGTATGAGATGTTTAAAATGCATGACACTGAACCATTGATCAGATGTATGGTCGGTTTCAGACGATAACAAATGGACTGAGGTCTTTAGGAAGAACCTATGAATCTGGAGATAACAATCGAAAGATTCTAAGGAGTCTACCTAAAACCTGGAGACCCAAAGTCATTGCCATTCAAGAGGCCAAAAACCTTAATTCTTTAAGAATGGAAGAACTGTTAGGATCTCTCAAGGTCCATGAGTTAGAGCTTGGTGAAGACGAATCCAAAAAGAAATCACTGACACTGAACACAAAAGCCAGACAGCTTAGGCATGGAACTCTGAAGGCCATGCAAGCTGAAGAAGCTTCAGATGGTGATGAAGAATCTGAAGTCAGTTCAGAAAAGGATGAAGATATTTCCCTTCTAAGAATAAAGATAAAGAAAATGCTTCAGAAAAAGGGGAGATTCAGAAAGCACCAATCCTCTGGTTTCAGACAAGGTAAGTCAGGTAAAGATTCCTTATCTACTGACAAAATTACTTGTTTTGAATGTAAACAGCAAGGACACATGAAGGCTGACTGACCTAAGCTCAAGAAACCTTCCTTTCAAAAGAAGAAGTTCTTTAAAAAGAAAAAGGGGTTGATGTCCACTTGGGAGGATCTTGATGAATCCACTTCAGAAGAAAATGAGGATGCTTCAGAAGAAGCAAATATGTGCCTGATGGCAAGTCTTCCATCATCTGATAGTTCAGATTCTGAGGTGTCTTTAATAGGATAAAGGAAACCCCTCAAATGGTACTTGGACAGTGGATGCCCGCGTCACATGAAGGGAGAAAGGTCTTTGTTCCAAAGCCTTAGATCCAAGGAGGGAGGAATGGTCACATTTGGAGGCAATCAACAAGGGAAGATTACTGGCATAGGGACTGTAGGTATATCTCCTCAATCCCTTATTAAGAATGTTCTTTTGGTTGAAGGACTGCAACATAACCTTCTAAGCATAAGTCAATTATATGACAGTGGATATGTTATATCTTTCACAAAAGAAAGTTGTATAGTCAAGGAGTTTTCGGATGAAATCCTCTTTTCTGCTAAGAGACACAATAATGTGTATAAAATTTATCTAGAGGAACTTTCAAGTCAAAATGTGAAATGTTTTCTCTCTGTGGAAGATGAAAAACAGATTTGGCATAAAAAACTCTGGCATGCCAGCTTGAGATTGATCTCAAATCTAACAAAACACAACCTTGTTAAAGGTTTACCCAAGCTCTCATTCAAATCTGACATTTTATGTGAAAACTGTCTAAAGGGAAATCAAACAAGAAGCTCTTTCAAGAGCAAGAATGTTGTGTCTACCTGCAAACCTTTAGAACTTCTTCACATTGACTAGTTTGGTCCTACTAGAATAGAAAGTCTCAGTGGAAAGAAATATGGTTTGCTCATAGTGGATGACTATGCTAGATTTACATGGGTGATATTCCTCAGAAGCAAGGATAAGACTTTTGAAAATTTCACAAAATTTTGTAAGAAAGTATAGAATGAAAAAGGATTCTGCATATCTGCCATAAGAAGTGATCATGGTGGGGAGTTTGAAAACTCAAGCTTTAAATTGTTCTAAGATAAGAATGGTATCTCTCACTATTTCTCAGTGGCAAGAACACCTCAGCAAAATGGGGTTGTTGAGAGAAAGAACATAAGCTTGCAGGAGATGGGAAGAACCATGCTCATTTCAAGCAACTTACCAAGATCCTTCTGGGAAGAGGCTATTCACACAACTTGTTACATTCAAAACAGAATTTTGGTAAGACCAATTCTCAAAAAGACTCCATATGAATTATGGAGGGGAAGAAAGCCCAACATATCTTATTTTCATATATTTGGATGTGAGTCTTTTATACTTAACACCAAGGATGATCTTGGAAAATTTGATGCAAAATCAGATAAAGGGATTTTTCATTGACATGAAAGAGACTGATAGGGAACGATCAGATCTTGAAGATGACTTTGTAGGAATGGAGTAGAATCCTTCATCTAAAAGAAAGAAAGTCAAAGATGAATAACCTTCTGAAGAACTTTCTGAAGGATCATCTGAACAACATTCTGGTCAACCTTCTGAAGTTGAACATCTTCAGACAGCTCATGTTGAGTCTCAGACAGAGAACGTATTTCCTCATAGAAATGAGTGGAGATACAAGTCTCATTACCCCAGGGAGAAAATCATTGGTGATACTTCAGAAGGTGTAAGTGTTAGAACCACAGGAAACACTAGAATGGGGGTTGAATAGTGTTTTAAGCTTTTTGATTGTTTTTGTAAATCTTTAATTTTGATCATGAAGATGAATAATGTTCAAAACAAGTCTTAAGATCAGAGATAATTAAAACGTGCGGAAGATAAAAAAACAGAGTTTCTTCTAAAGCTTAAGATTGTTTTAAACAGAGGCTTCTCAAAGTATCTTCTGAAGATTATCACAAAGATTATTTTCAGAACGGTTTTTGAAATACTTCAGACGACTAGAGGTTGTCTGAAGTCTGTTCCCGATTTCTGATCTGATCTCTTTCCAGACTCACTTCAGAAAATTATTTCATAAGTTCTTCAAGGAACATTCTTTGTAATGCTTCAAATGATATGAGAGACATCTTATGTTTTTTTCATATGAAAGATCATTTTATTGAAATAGTTGTGTTAAGTTTATTATGAAAAATATTTTTCAATCCCCAACATAAATATGAAAACTGGAAATAAAGAGATTAAGGGAAAGAGAACTTTGGCACAGAATTTATCCTGGTTCACCCACAAACCCGTGAGCTACATCCAGTCCCAGAGGCAAACCACCACTGGATTTTCCACTATCTGAATCCACAAATACAAGTATTATTCACAGCCTCTTCAGGCCAACACAAGTATTACTTTGTTTTCAATTGCCTCTCCAGGCAACTCATTGCAGTATTCTTTTACAGACAAGCCTCTCCAGGCTCAACAAGTATTCTTTGTTTTCAACTGCCTCTCCAGGCAACTCTTGTAGTATTCTTTTACAGACAAGCCTCTCCAGGCTCAAGAAGTATTCTTTGTTTTCAACTGCCTCTCCAGGAAACTCTTGCAGTATTCTTTTACAGACAAGCCTCTCCAGGCTCCACGAGTACAGTCTCTCCAGACACCACGAGTACAGTCTCTCCAGACACCACGAGTACAGTCTCTCCAGACACCACGAGTACAGTCTCTCCAGACATCAACAAGTATTCTTTCTTCCACCGAGCCTCTCCAGGCTCTCAGACACTTATCCAAGTGTAAAGTATTCTTTTTTCCACCAAGCCTCTCCAGGCTCTCAGACACTTATCCAAGTGTAGAGTATTCTTTCTTCCACCAAGCCTCTCCAGGCTCTCAGACACTTATCCAAGTGTAGAGTATTCTTTCTTCCACCAAGCCTCTCCAGGCTCTCAGAGACATAAAGTGTTTACAAATTAAACTAAGTTTAAGTTTCCACGAAACAGAAACTTAATCTTTTCCTGTACTAGAGGTTAACTGTGTACTACTCAGGATACAATGAATGAATTCTAAGTACAAGGTTAAGACAGTGATACAAGTATATAAGTTTAAGTACAATCCCTGTCTCTGATATGAGGAATAACATCCTCTGAGAATTGGCTAGGTAGATACTGACTTTAAGCTCCAGCCTTTCTCCAACCATTGGTTTCCATGGGCTACATTCTCACCCGTATCATTGGAAAAACCAAGGCATACTTCCGGATTCAAACCATTCTTGGTTCATTTGAGATTAAGCACAACCTGGTTGGTTGTTCAACTGAACAACTACAACTTTTACTAACTGATCAATAGATCAGCAACATGGTTGATTCTTTTTCTACTCTCTCAACTTGGTTGATTCAAGTAAGCACTGTCAACAACCAATAAGGTTTTTCTGATACATCTTGATCAACTGATTGAACCAAGTGAAATGAGTTCAACATCTCCAAATTCTTCCTTGAGGCTATTTATATGTTCTGTTGGAATATAGCCGTTTGAAGATTATTCATAATACCGTTGAGATGTTGATGATGTGGCTCATATAGCCGTTATGTAATAGTGTCTCAAACGATTGCTTCTTCTTAAGCAAATAAGTGTTCAGACAGTCCTGTTCTGACACTTCTGTAGATGAGCTCTATAGAGAGATTTTCTTGATATTATTTTGCATGTTCTCTCTCTTGATATCCTTTTGCTTTTCTTCAGCTGTCTTGTGATTTCTTCTGCGTTCCTCAGCCGACTTATGATTTCATCTGCTTTTCTTAGGAGTGTATATGAGGAGATATCCGTTGGATTTGTCCTTTTGCTTATTTTGTATATGCTCCTTTTCTGTTTGCTTCCTGACACCATTTCTTCTTTCTTCTTTGAGTGAGGTGTCTTGTCAGATAGTTGTTGTTGCAGTTTCTTCTTTGAATAAAGACATATGATATTATAGTCGTTGAATCATATAGTCTTAGCTTCTGTATTGATTTCCTCAATGTTGAAACCCGTTCCATGCACTTAGAGAGCTTATATGTTCAGACAATTAATTTTTTCACATATACTCAAATCTTATATAATTCAGGCTTTTCTCAATTCTTCAGCTTGAATATTATATCATACTAATTCCAGCTTTTCTTCTACTTTAGCCGATTGCTATTCTGTTCTTCTTTGCAACTTCTTCTTCTTCTGAGATGTAGATGAATAAAGATGTTGAATCAATTGTTTTATTCAAACATTTTTCTGGTTGCTTTTTCTCAGTCTTTTGATCAGTTCTGGGCAGCCAGCAGGTGCAGGTGCAGGTGCAGTAGGTCTGCGCACACAAAAATGCCTTTTGTTGCAGGTGAACCAGGCTTTGTAGAAAGTCATTGCAAAGTTTCCTTATTTGTGCAAGACTTTGATCGAGGCATAAAAGCATGTTTAGCTTTTATACTATAAGTGTACTTCATTTTGGTAGAGTGTGCTTTACACTTTAGCAACGTCTTCAAGAGATAAATTCTTGATTCTGTTTGTAGGCTTCTTCAGATAGTCTTCACGTCTTCATACGGTCTTCACGTCTTCAGATGGTCTTCACGTCTTCAGATGGTCTTCACGTCTTCAGACGGCTTTCACGTCTTTAGACGGATTTCACGTCTTTAGATGGTCTTCACGTCTTCAGATGGTCTTCACGTCTTCAGACGGCTTGCGCACTTCAGACAGCTTCAGCACTTCAGACGGCTTCAACACTTCAGACGGATTGCGTTCTTCAGACAGCTTCTATGCTTCAGACGAGTTGCTTACTTCAGACAGCTTCTGCACTTCAAACGAGTTGCTTTACTTCAGACAACCTTTAATTAAATCCTGTATTTGTTCTTCTAATCCTTATCTTCTGATTCTGATTCTGTTCATCAAATCTTCTTCTTCTTCCAATGAATATTTCAACCTGAAACACAATCAACAAACCAATACCTTTCTCAGTAGAATCTGTTTATACAATCTTTTATGTTCTTATATGTTCTTTATATACTCTTATTTGTTAATCATTAAAACTAAAGGATATTAAGTCTTTGAGTCAAGTTTGAATGCTCAAACAGATTACTAGACTTCACAGTAAGAACAAGATCAAGATTCAGAGAATGAATACTCTTGCTCTGCTTTCTGAAATTGAGCCAAAGAACATTGATGAAGCTCTACGTGATGAAGGGTGGATCCTAGCCATGCAAGAAGAGCTTAATCAATTTGCGAGGAGTGATGTGTGGACCCTTGTTCCTAAACCTCATGGAAAAATAATTATTGGAACCAAATTGGTGTTCAGAAACAAGCTATCTGAAGAAGGCAAAGTTATTAGAAATAAAGCCAGATTGGGTGCTCAAGGCTACAATCAGCAAGGAGGTATTGATTTCACTGAAACCTTTGCTCATGTAGCTAGGCTTGAAGCTATTAGGATTCTACTTTCTTATGCACCCAATAATGACATCATACTGTATCAAATGGATGTAAAGAGTTCCTTTCTTAATGGATTCATCGAGGAAGAAGTATTTGTTAGACAACCCCTGGTTTTGAAGACACTGCTTTTCCTTAGCATGTTTTCAAATTGAAAAAGGCTATATATGGTCTTAAACAAGATCCATGGGCTTGGTATGACAGATTGAGCAATTTTCTTATCAAAAATGGTTTTGAAAGAGGAAAAGTAGATATAACTCTCTTTAGAAAAATGTCTAACAAAGACTTTATTCTTGTTTAGATATATGTTGATGACATTATTTTTGGTTCACAAAATCCTTCTTTATGCAAAGAGTTTTCTAAGCTTATGCAGCCTGAGTTTGAAATGAGTATGATGGGTGAACTCAAATTCTTTCTGGGATTTCAGATTAAGCAAGAATTTGATTGTATATGGATCCATCAGGACAAGTATACAAAAGAAATGCTTAATAAGTTTAACATGAATTACTGCAAGCCTATGTCAACTTCTATGCATCCTTTTGCCATCTCAAATAAAGATGAAGATGAATAATCTGTTGATCAAACAATGTATAGAGAATGATTGGTTCATTATTGTATCTTACAGCAAGCAGACTGTTGAATTTTAGGCAAGCGTACCAAAAACCCAGCAATATAATAGTAAGTAAGAGTATCGTATCCATAGGAAACGGTTCAACTTATAAAGATTAGTGGTCACAACTATCAAGTAAGAGCGTATAATTTTTGTTTGTAGAGAATTGCGATAATAAAATAAAAACAAAAATTAAATTGAGATAGAGATAGAGATAGCAAGTTACTTGGACTAGGATTGAACTTCGTTTCATCGCACCCCTTTTATATGTGAACCACAATAATATTTAGGAATATATAATTATGATACCTTAGCCAAACTATGTTATCCCATGTCGGTTCCCCATATCATGAGATACTCAGAAATAATTCATGCGGGTTCTCCCAGGCGACAAATTACCCCGGCTTTAAAGCTATTTTTTTCCGTTTGTTAACACTATCAATTCTCCCTATATTCCTATAGCGACTACTATGAGTACTTTTACCAATCAGAGTTCAAGTTCCCTATTCCTAGGCTCCCCCAAACTCGCTATTGATTTCACAAAACCATTTACTAATGCATCTTATAAAATCAACCTATAACTCTGGCACACAGGCGGAAGCTACGCATTAGGAACAGAATAAAAATACTGATATCATAAAAATAGGGATTTATAAATATTAAGGAGAATTCACATACAATTGGGAGTTGAATCAACTACGTTCAATCCTATCGGAGAGTTTAGCTACGCATGGTAGCCATTACAAACCAACGGAGAAACTGTCACACTTTTCTCCAACCCTAGCTCTGTCGTCTCTGCCTCCAAGCTCTCTTTGATCTGTGCAAAAGGTTCCTTTAAATAGAAGTTGGAAAGCTATCTGAAATCTGGAAGGAATCTGATTTGAAATCCTTTGAAAAACTGATCTCGTATTCCTGCGCTCAGCGCAGAATCCAAAGAGGAATTTTTTACTACTGCGCTCCACCTACGCTCAGCGCAGGTGGAGCGTGATTCACGTTCCAGCTTTCCCTGATTTCCTCTTTTTCAGCTTGATCTCTTCCTGATCTTATCCTTGTTTGCTTTGCTTTCCTTATTTCCCTCTTTTTGACTTGATTTTGTGCTGATTTGATCTTTAAATTTAAATTGAGAAAGTTATCTTCAGAATCCTTGTTTAAATGGCTGATGATTTTATCTTGATTTGATGCCATTTAAACTCTCATATGCAGATTTTCTCTTCAAATAAATGGTATCTTGTTTCTCCATTTAAAAATTGCCCTTTTATCTGCAAAATCAACAGATTTTCTATCAAAATAACATCATATTCAAATTCAAATCAAATAATTATAAAATATGCATTTATGACTAAAAAGAGGTAATTTGGGGCATAAATTTACTATTTTACCCTTGATAAGTACAGAAATTATACAGTAAATTATCATATATTTTTCATTTATCACAAACCTGATATTATGTTCAGTGTTTGTCTCTGTGCAAGATTTAATCTGATCCAAGAATTACTCATTACAAGGTTGTTAAGAGAATTTTCAGATATTTAAATGGTACTAATCATGGTCTAAGCTATATGAAGAGTAAAGATTGCAAGTTAGTAGGATATTGTGATGCAAACTTTGCTGGAGACAGAGTGGAAAGAAAATCAACCAGTGGAGGATGTCACTTTATTGGTGATAACACGATTAACTGGTCCAGCAAAAGGCAAAGCACAGTTGCACTTTCTATTGTTGAAGCTGAGTATATTGTTGCTGCAAGTTGTTGTTCACTACTACTATGGGTAAAATATCAATTGGAAGATTTTAATATTGCATTAAACTCTATTCCTGTTATGTGTGATAATACAAGTGCTATTAATTTGTCTAAAAATCCAATCCAACATTTTAGGGCAAAGCATATGGAAATCAAGATCATTTCATTAGAGACTATGTTCATAAAGGAGTTTTTGATATTAAGTTCATTGATACAGAGTATCAATGGGCAGATATATTTACAAAACCCCTAGTTGAAGATAGATTTAGGTTCATAAGAAACAATCTGAACATCCATGCATTATCTGAAAAATAATTATGCTTAACTGTCTGAAGTTTTGTACTATCTGAAATGTATGCATCATCTGAAACATGATTGTCTGAAATATATGCAACCTTCTGAAATGTCTGAACTATCTGAACCTTGCACTGTCTGAAAAGTTATTCTCTGAGTGACGTGGCTATCTGAGACGGTTGGTTTTCCAACTTTTCAAAACCCCCAGCACGACGCACGGTTACCAATGTCTGCGCAGTCCTGTAACTGCCATCATTATTGCTTCTATGACGGTTATTTTAGGAGCATGTAATGTCAGTGCACGTTTACGCCATTTCATCTTCTTCCTCTCAGAATTCTTACACTCAAGAAGTTTAGTTTTCTCTCAAGTTTCAAGTTTCAAGTTCATCTCCTTCTCTGCATTTCAAGTTCTCTGCCTTGGCACCTAAGAAATCTATTGGAGGACAGATTGTTGCTAATAGGGTTATAGACCTTGAATCCGTCAAGAATGATGGAGTTGACTTTCTTGAAACCTTTGATTGTGCTGGCTGGACACCGTTCTTCAACTCTGTAAACTGCACATGGCATGAGCAGAGTATTGTTGATTTTTGGAAGACTGCACAAGTGGTGACTAGAAAAGATGGGAAATACTCTTCCATTCAAGCAACTGTCATGGGAATCAAAGTCTTTGTGGATGCTGATATTATTTCTCAGGTGACTGGAGTTAATTTTGAGGGAGAAATTTTCGTTCCTAAATGTGAACACAGAAATGAAGGTCCAAGAAAGTACAAACAAAATGCTATATGGGATTGAGAAACCTAAAGACATGAGATCTTCTCTCATGCGTCCCAAAGCTAGGGTTTTGCATACCATTTTAGGGTGCTACATCCTTCCCAAAATGGGCAGCAAAAACCATGTTTCTGAGGTGGAAAGATTCTGCATGATTCATTTGCTGAAGAAGAAGAAGCTTGATCTTCCTAAGATCATTTTGTTCAACATGCTGAAGAGGGTCAGTGATTCTGCAAGCAGCTTCACTCACACAACCTTGATTACAAAGATTTTGTTGTACTTCAAGGTTCCTATTGAGAAGTTGTACGACCACAAGGCACCAGCTTATTTCTCCATTTCCAACATCAAGAAGATGGGCATTTCTGTTAAATGCCACTTCCTGAGCCTACTTTCAAAGAATCCCTTGTATTGGAGAAAGTTGTAGCAACTGGACGCAGCACAATTGACATATTGGAAAATGAACTGCATTGTGATCCTCGCAGAAGTGAGTTTGTTCCTACGGAAAACACCCCAGCAAAGATAGTAAAAAGAAAAAGATCCAAGCAAGTTCAGAAACCTGTTGAAGATTCTACTGTTCAGAAGGAAGCACCTGCTGAAACTACTGTAGTAAGAGAGTCTGAAGGTATGGATGCACAACTCAGATAGTCTGAACCTGTTCAGAAGGTTCTCTCAGAACCTACTGAAATTGTGGGTCAGACCAATGAGGTTCCAGCTGCTCAAGAAACTAAGCCTACCTCTATCCCTGAAGGACATGCTATAGTTTCTGATCAGCATAGTGCTGCAACAATAGTTCTTAATTTAGAATCTGATGATTCTTCTGAAAAGACTATTAATACAATTCCTTTGGCTACCAACAATCCTAATCTAGAACTGCAGAAGGTAGCTGCAATTGCCACTGCTTTGGAAGAAGAGGAAGTTGAAAGAGCCAAGGAACAAGAAGCTCAAGATCATGCTATTGTTGTTGCTGCACAACAAGCCATTTTAGAAGATAAGAGGTTGGAGCAAGCCACTGATAAGTGTAAATTATGTGATATTTTCCTATGTTTTTATTACACTTATCAAGGCTAAAATAATGATTTATGCCCCCAAAATAATCCCTTTTATGAATAATTGTAATAATTGTAATTATTTGGTTTGAATTTGAATTTAATGCTATTTTGATTAGAAATATGTTATTTTGTGCAGATTTATGGAAGATTTGAAATAGAAGAGAAAATAGCATTAAATGGGGAGATTGTTTGCAGATTTGAAGTTTAAATGAGGACAAAATAAAGATGAGATCAGCAGCCATTTAAAAAAAGGATCATGTGGATAACTTTCCGCAATTTGAATTCAAGTTCAAATAAATACAAAATCAAGCCAGAAAAGGGAAACAAGGAAAACAAATCAAGCAAAGGCAAGATCAGAAAGAGATCAAGTGGATAAATGAGGAATTGAAGAAAGTCTGCAGCGTGTTTCACGCTTCACCTGCGCTTAGCGCAGGTGGAGCGCGGCTTACAGAGGGACACACTTCATCTGTGCTTAGCGCAGGTGAAGCGCAAGTCACGCACCAACTTTTTAAATTCAAATACAGATTGATCTCTTCCAGATTTAAATTAGGGTTTTTCCAGTCTATAAATAGGACCTTTTGTACATAACACAGTACGAAGAGGAGAGAGGTATAGAATAGAAAGATAGACGCACAATGATTGAAGAAGGTGACAGATTCTTCAGTGGTTTGTGATGGCTACCATTAGTAGCTAAGCTCTCCAGTAGGATTGGATGTAGTGGATTCAATCTCCAAGTGTATGTGAATTCTCTTGTTTTTAATTATAAATCCCTATTTTTTATTATATCGGTACTTTTATGTTGTTCTTAATGCATTACTTCCGCGTGTGGGCCGGAGTCGTAGGCTAGTGATCAGGATAACACGGAATGAGATTTCCGGCTAGTATTAGAGTTTAGGGAGCCTAGACATAAGAAACCTAACCTCTGATTGCTAAAAGTACTCGTTAATTATATGGAAATATAGGTGGAATTTGATGATTGAATTGTTTTGGTGAGTGACATCTCGTTCATAGGAGCATCTATAGGAACATATAGTTAATTGATAGTAATATAATTGAAAGTTAATTGTATGTGAGGGATAAACGGGATCTTGTGATTGATGATGGGTAGTGACAGCCCTTGAATGAAGAGCGTTTATAGGGGAGTACAATTAATGGACGATTCAAACAAACGGAACAATAATGAATTAATTAAGAGCTTAATGAGCCGAGGGTAATTTGTCGCTTGGGAGAGCCCGCATGGATTATCTTTGAGTGGTAGGCTACTGGTAACTCGGGGTTTTATCAATTCAGTTTGACTAAGGTATAATTAATAACAAATTTATAATTAAAAGAAGGGATTCACATATATAAGGGGTGCGAAGAAGCGAAGTCCAATCCTAATCCAAATAAATCTATCTTCCCTTATTTTATTGCTTACTTTTCTTTTTGCCATTTAAATTCCGCACATTAATCATTCTCTTAAAAAGTTGCTCACTTGGTAATTCGATCACTAAAATCTTGCAAAGTGAACCGCTCCCTGTGGATACGATACTTTATACTTACTATTATACTGCTGAACTTTTGGTACGCTTGCCAGAATTTCATCAGCCACCTCTAGGCTGAAGAGAAGAAAAGCAAGTCCCAAGACCAGGAAGTTGAAGAGGAGAAGGCTGTTATCTCCTGTTCCAAAAGCTCCTCAGATGATCACAAGGAGCAAATATATTCAACAAGTAGATGCCATCAAGTTTCAATAAGCTGTTGAACTTGAGAGGGGGAAGAAGCTGGAAGAGCTCAAAAAGAAGAAGCAAGAAAAAGCAAGTGTAGATGCTAATACAACACAACAAGAAGTTGTTCCCTACAAAAGAATAAGTGTTGTCTTTGGGAATGTCACTCCTTCTGAAGAGGAAAAGACTCCATCTCCCAAACCTACTGCACCTGCTGCACCTCAACCTTCTCCATCTCACTCATCATCATCACCAGACTTTTCAGAGGTGGATACAGAAGAAGAAAATACACTATCTAATCCTTCTGGATGCATATGGAAGGGAAGCAATCTTTCAAGGGAAATTCTACTGAAGGAGAAGACTAGGGATCTAACTAGTGTTGGCTTTAATTGTCAGCGTCACCCTTAGGATTCGATGGGCTTAACATCCCAACCCATGGCGCCTCTAACGGGCGCAGCCCCTTACGCTAAATGCGGCTCTATCCCTTAAGGAAATAAAGTTGCGCCCTTGCTATCAGCTATAGCTTTTGGCCTGGTGGTAAGCGCTTGATCCAACAAGTGGTATCAGAGCCTGGTCATGGGTTCGAATCCCCCGGTTGACATTGGGGGGGAGATTGTTGGCTTTAATTGTCAGCGTCACCCTTAGGATTCGATGGGCTTAACATCCCAACCCATGGCGCCTCTAACGGGCGCAGCCCCTTACGCTAAATGCGGCTCTATCCCTTAAGGAAATAAAGTTGCGCCCTTGCTATCAGCTATAGCTTTTGGCCTGGTGATAAGCGCTTGATCCAACAACTAGAACCTCTACCTTTGATCCTGCACCAGAGTTATTAGCCTCTTATCATCTTACAGCTGCTAAGGAATTTCCCCACAAGGCATATCCTGTGCCTGTGGAAGAAAGAATTAGGGTACCAAAATTCCCTAATCTTTATGAAGAACTGATGTACTTTAGAGAGAATCCCCCACTCTCTAGGCCCCAAGGTTTGATTCTGGAAACTACTGCAGAAGCCAGAGAGAAGAGACTACAAGCTTGGATGAAATAAAGCAATGAGGAAGAAGTGTTTGTTGATCAGCTGGAGAAGATCAGAAAGGGTGTCTTACCCTGTCACAGGTGGAGCCTTATTGATCCCTTCTCAGATGATCAACATAAAATATCAAATGAGGACTGGTGGGTCATAAGGAAGCTGAGCACAGAAGGAGAGATGTTTGAAAGAGATATCATGTTCTTAGAAGGTCTAAGGGGATTCAAACCCCCAAGATCTATTTCTATAAGAGAATCCACCAGGATCCTTGTTCAGCCTGACAGAATTCTGCCCTGATATCCCCTTTTAAAGGAAAAGCTGAAGGAACCAAAGGTGTACTCTTCCTTTCCCACTCCTCTTAAACCTCTAACTCCTAAGCAATGGAAGGAGTTACTAGATTATATCTCAAGGCATGAAGGAGGACTTGATCATGTTGCAGAGACTGGGTCCGGGAATCGTACTGGAGTGAAAGAGAAAATGAAGGCTCTTCATCGGGTACTTCTTGGAATGATGAAGATTCAAAAACTGCTGGAAGCTTATACATCCAAGAGTTCATACTCTTCTTTTCCAGGACGTTTTCCTTTATCTGATCGAGAAATGCATGGAGAATGGGTGATTCAGAAGAAACCCTATCAACAATATTTCTGTGTTGTGTTTAAGCATGAGGAGTTCAGACTGCCAAAGGGTTTTCAAATGTGTAGATTCTGTTGCAGGCATCTGTCTATTGTTCTGTATGAGATGAATCTTGAAGAAGAAGTTGTTGCACTGGAAGAAGAAAATAAGCAGCTCAAATCAAGAACATGGAACTAGTGCAGAAGACTGGTCAGATTTTGGCTACTCACCAGCAACCGCAAGAAGGGCAAGAGATTTCAGGGCAGCTGTTCTTTATGATTTGGAAAAGCACATGCTTGAGATCAAGGCTCTAATTGAAGGAAGCTTTGTTGGGCAGAAAAGTTGGATGATCATAGGTCTATGATGCTTAGCCAAAAATCTTTTCAGACAATGTTTTGTTGATCTTGAAACAATTATTTGTTTTTAAAATGCTTATGTTTAATTTATAAAGTTGCTTTCAGTTTGGCTCTGATATCTTTACATGTGTTTTATTTATTCTTGTTTCTGCGCTGAATTTCATAATTTGTTATGATCTTAACTCATAAATGCTCTGACCAATGTGATTGCTCTGATATTAATTATGCTTCCTTGATGCTCATGATTTATTGTTCTGATATTTAATGCTCTGGTCTCCCCTTTTGATTGATGACAAAAGGGGAAGTACAAACTAACAAAATCTGAAGTGTAAAATGTTTACAAGAAAAAGGAGCATCCTTTGCTCAGGGGGGGAGCATTAAGAAAATCTTAAGTATCTTATTGAGGGGGAGAAATTTCTTAACTTATCTATTATTTCAACCTCATTCAGATTTTTTAGTTTAACAAGTTGTCATCATTAAAAAAGGGGAGAATGTTGAGTCTCAAAATATAATAAGTATTTAATACTGATTGAGTCTCACTTTCTTAAGTCTTAACGAATAACAAGTATGTTTAAAGTATCACTTGCAATATTTCGTATGCTTTTAACGTGTTTTCTGGTTTCAGCAAGTTGCCCATCTGAAGTGATCTACAGTTTGAAGAAGTAGAACCATCTGAAGTGGTCTATCTATCTGAAGCTAGAAGACTATCTGAAGTCATCTGACGTGCAAAGCGTCTGAAGTCAGAAGCCATATGAAGAGTGATGTCCTCTTAAGATTTCTGATAAAGACTCAAGTCATTTTCAACGTCTTCTGAAACAAGTCTTTGGCTTATACTTTTTAAGGCATGCAGAACAGAGGCTTTTCAGCATGTTTGAAATACATGCACCAAAAAGGAAATTTCTGCAAACGCAGTTTTTGTAGTGCTCAGAACAGAGACAAACACTGCAAATTTACCTTGTACTATGTCATAAACCATCAGAAGCTGTATTACAACGAGATTAATAGCATTTAATGTTATCTCTCAACGGTGATTTTGTGACACATTTCTACCCCAAACTCTTATACATAAATGAATCGAAATATATGAAGGTAACGTCCCACGACTGGTAAAAAGGTTCACAATTCTCATCGTATAAAACGTCATTTATTTCAAAAGTAAACTCATTTAAAATAAAAATAGCATTCAAATTGTTTCAAAATATTTAAGCAGCGGAATCAACATCAAAATAACCTACTAGCCATGTAAGGCACTCAAACAGTTTACAAAATCTCTTCCTAACTAAAAACATAAAGTAAAAACCCCAATGGTATGCCCTGATGTCACAAGTATCAGAACGGACATTCCCTTCAATTACTACTCGACACCAGTCGTGTCACCATCAACAACCTGTAAAATTAACCACAGTGTAACGGTGAGGAAAATAATATCAAACTCATACATACACATAGGAGACTACCATATCCTCACCCACATATTTTCCTCATACTTATCAAGTAATAATATACACAGGACATCTTACACCTTTATTATCAAACATCATATCTCATCACAATTATATGAATCACACTTTATAAATCATCAAGCACATCTTCAATACTTAATACTCATCTCATCATAATTCTTATAATATCATAATATAATTCAACAACATCATTAATCATATTGCATGTTCATCAATCATCATGCACACCCCAAACATCATCAATCATCATCATGAAATACATTGCATATTCATCTATCATCATGCACACCAAAACATCATCAACATCATCATTAAATACATTGCATGTTCATCTATCATCATGCACACCACCAAAACAGTTCGCCTCCCCGAGTTGCCACTTCACCCCTCTCTAGGCTTGTGCATCTCGAGTACAACACCTCCCTGAGTTCCACCCCACCCACACTGGGCTTGTGCATCTCAAGTACAATCACCTCCCTGAGTTACACCTCACCCATCACTAGGCTTGTGCATCTCGAGTACAATGACCTCCCCGAGTTGCACTTCACCCCTCTCTAGGCTTGTGCATCTCGAGTACAATCACCTTCCCTGAGTTACACCAACCCCTCACTGGGCTTGTGTATCTCAAGTACCACATCTCATACGCTCAAGGCATAATCAACATCATAAGACTGAATACATCATCATCATCATCATCATTATCATCATCATAAAATCATCATCAATCACCCTCATCATATATCATCATAAACATCATCAATTATCATCATCATAATCATCATAACACACATCGTATGCTCAATTCATCAATATATCATCATCATCATAACACACATCATAACTCAATGCCTCAGTATATCATCATATATACACATCTCATATACTCATTACATCATCATCATACATCCCCATATTATAAGCATCTAACATCACATGGGATATTCATGTCATCATATTCATACCACAATCAACACACTTAAACTTTCAATTTAATATCATCAATTCCACAAAATAACACTTATATTAAATACATATTAATCTCAATTCCGTGTGTTAAGGAAGACCATCCTCAACCTGAAAAGACTCATCAAAATTACATCAAACAGAAATCTGCGATATGCGCTTCACCTTGCGCTTGCAGCGCAAATTCCAGAGGGCCACGCTTCACTTTGCGCTGCAGCGCAAGTGTCGCAGAACGCGACTGTACTGCGTTTTTGCCCCTTTTGAACCCTTTTCTTCAATCCCTACTCAATCCTCATTGTTTGTACTTCAATCATATATGTTTATATCAACTAAACTCAATAAAAACACCAATCTTTACACAGATTATACAGTTATTCCATCAAAATCCCAAATCATCAAACCATTATTTGCCCCCTTTCGCTATTCTCACTACCCCTCTTCAATTCAATCAAGACTCATCAAGAACAATACATTTAATTATCAAACGACAGATTCTCATCATACAATACTCAATACACATATATCAATTTCGAATTTAAAGTCTTAGAGGGTCTTATGGTTGCCGTCACTACCCAAGCACTCCCACATGCACATACAAGCAGCACCCTCTCCCCCACCATACCTTAAAGTGAAGATCGAACAGCAAGGAAGACTCTTTCTTGATTCTTGATGATCACTCTGCAGCAACCTCCTCTTGAGACTTGGTTTCTTCCCTCCTTAGCATTTCGCTCTCTGACGATTTGAAGAATAAGGATTAGGGTGAACTGATAACCCCTCCTTACTAAAATGCCTATATGGGCTTGGGCCCATCCTCAACCCCTTATCTTCTTTTTAAATTTGAACTAGCTTTATTGATAAAACTACTAATAATATTAATTCTATTATTATTTATTTATTTCTTCTACTTTATTAATTTAATTTAATTTAATTTTACTTAATAAAATTTAGGATGTTACAACTCTCTCCTCCTAAAAGAAAATTTGACCTCGAATTTTACCTGAAGCGGATAACTCTGGATATGACTCATTCATCTTCTCTTCAAGTTCCCAAGTAGCACTCTCGGGTGTAGGTCCTCCCCAGATTACCTTAACTAAAGGAATTTCTTTACCTCGAAGTTGTTTCACCCTCCGATCCTCAACTCTCACCGGCATGGTTTCCACCGTCAGGTTTTCCTTAATCTCAAGATGATCCTACTCAATCACATGCGAAAGATCCATGAATGTATTTCCGGAGTTGAGAAACATGAAAAACATTATGGAGGTTTGACAAGTGTGGAGGTAAAGCAATCTGATAGGCAACATTGCCGACTCTTTTGAGAAGTTGGTAAGGACCAATGAAATCGAGGTGTAAGCTTTCTAGACTTTAATGCCCTACCAAACCCCAGTCCACGGAGTGACTTTCAGGAATACATGATCCCCTTCTTTTGAATTCTAACTCCTTCCTCCTCTCTTATCAGCATAGCTCTTCTGCCTACTCTGAGCTGTTCTCATTCCTCTCCTATATTACCCTAACCTTATCAGTGGTTTGTTGCACTATCTCCGGTCCTAATGCAAGGCTCTCTCCGGCTCACACAAACATAAGGTTGTTCTACACCTCCTACCATACAATGCCTCATAAGGCGCCATACCTATGCTAGAGTGAAAACTATTATTATAAGTAACTCTATCAAAGGTAAGAACATTATCCCACTACCCCCTTGGTCCAACACGCAAGCTCTAAGCAAATCCTCTAAGGATTGAGTGGTTCTCTCGGTCTGACCATCAGTTTGAGGGTGATAAGCTGAACTAAGCCTAAGTTGGGTCCCCAAGGCCTACTGTAAACTCTCCCAAAATCTAGAGGTAAACCTCGGATCTCTATCAGAAACTATGCTAGATGGTACGCCATGCAACCTCACAATCTCACTGATGTAAATCTGAGCTAGTTTCTCTAAGGAGTACTTAATATTAATGAGAACAAAATGCGCACTCTTAGTTAACCTATCCACAATGACCCAAATAGAGTCATGCCCCCTTATAGTCTTAGGCAAAGCAACTACAAAGTCCATAGAAATGTTATCCCACTTCCACTCAGGTATACTTAAGGGTTGAAGTAATTCTAAAGGCTTCTGATGTTCTACCTCAGACTTTTGGCACACTAAACAAGCACTCACAAAATCTTCTATGTCTCTCTTCATCCTAGGCCACCAAAACACTTTCTTCAAGTCTTGATACATCTTAGTCGATCCTGGGTGGAAACTAAGCTTACTTCTATGACCCTCTTCAAGCACTAAACGCTTAGTGGTAGGTTCACTAGGCACACACACACGGCCGCCAAACCTCACTACCCCATCAGTACCTATCACAAACTCTCCACCATTACCCTTCTTAGCTTCTCTCCTAAGCACCAAAAACGGATCCTCCAATTGAGCTTTGCTAATATCCTTCAACAGATCATTACTTACTTTAGTCATCCCTAACCTCACACTATTAGAAGTCACCTCACAAGCTAAACTCAAATCCCTAAACTGAGTCAAAAGATCCATTTCCTTAATCATCAGGGAACTAACATGAATAGATTTCCTACTTAAAGCATCAGCCACTACATTAGCCTTTTCGGGATGGTAACTCAACTCAAAATCATAGTCCTTAAGAAACTCTAACCACCTCCTCTGCCTCATGTTCAGCTCCTTCTGGTCAAACAAATATCTAAGGCTCTTATGGTCACTAAAAACCTCAAATTTGGAACCATACAAGTAATGCCTCGACATCTTCAACACAAACATTACAGCCGCTAACTCCAGGTCATGGGTAAGGTAGTTTCTCTCATGGATTTTCAATTGCCTAGAAGCATATGCTACTACTTTACCCTCTTGCATTAACACTCCACCTAAACCATCTTAGAAGCATCACAGTACACCACAAAGGTTTTACTAAGATCAGGAAACACTAACACTGGTGCACTAGTCAACTTTTCCTTAAGAGTTTGGAAACTAGATTCGCACTTATTGTTCTACGCAAAGGCAACTTCCTTCCTAGTCAACTCAGTCAAAGGTAAAGCTAACTTAGAAAACCCCTCTATGAATCTCCTATAGTACCCAGCCAACCCAAGGAAACTTCTAATCTCACTCACTGACTTAGGAGCCTCCCACTTAAGCACGACTTCTACCTTAAAAGGGTCAACTCCTATACCTCCTCTAGAAATCACATGACCTAAGAAACTCACTTCTTCTACATTGTACCCTCACTGACATCTCCAAACTTGGAGCCTCCCGTTGCACGAGAATACGGTTTGCCCTTGCTGGTTGATTGGAACTTGTTCTGATTCCTCACAGGCCCTCCACTCTTGTAATGCGCCGCTCTAGCCCTGTTGTCTTCATCGTAAATTCTGCATTTGTTCACCAACTCGTGAAAGCGCGTCATCCCTTGGTAGTTGAACACTTTCTTGATCTCTGGACGAAGACCGCTGAGAAACTTTACACACTTCTACTCTTCATTGTCAGCTCCCTCATAAGTAGGGCAGAATCGTACTAGCGCTTCAAACTTGGATACGTAGTCTGCCACGGTGCCATCCCCTTGCTTTAACTCAAGGAACTCGATTTGTTTCTTGTTACGAACATCATGGGGAAAGTACTTCCATAAGAATGCCCTCTTAAAGTTATCCCAGCTCAACGCGGTGCCCTCATCGATCATCCTCTGATAAGTGCTCTGCCACCAGAACCAGGCATCCCCTGATAGCATGAATGCGGCTAACGTCACCTTTTGTATCATCGGACAGTCCATCGCTCTAAAGATCTTCTCGATCTCAAATATCCAGTCAGCAGCGTCGTCAGTGTCATAACCCCCACAGAAAGTAGGTCGATGGTTCATCTGGAACCGTGCAAGCCAATCCACCTCGTGATATTGGTTTAGGTTGCCAACAGTCTGTGCCATAGCCAATAAGGCGTCAGCCATCGCTCGATCATTCTGACCCCCAGCCATTACTCTTCTGGTTCACAGAAAAGTAAATAAGTCACACAATTAATTCAATCAAGTCAAACAGCACAATTCAATCAATCAATCAATCATCACAATAACACCACAGAAGCATAGTAAACTCATAACTCAAGGCCGTGAACCGACCTGCTCTGATACTAACTAATGTGACACCCTTCTACCCCAAACTCTTATACATTAAATGAATCGAAATATATGAAGGTAACGTCCCACGGGTAAAAAGTTTCACAATTCTCATCGTATAAAACGTCATTTATTTCAAAAGTAAACTCATTTAAAATAAATTGCAGTCAAATGTTTCAAAATATTTTAAGCAGCGGAATCAACATCAAAATAACCTACTAGCCATGTAAGGCACTCAAACAGTTTACAAAATCTCTTCCTAACTAAAAACATAAAAACCCCAATGGTATGCCCTGATGTCACAAGTATCAGAACGAAATTCCCTTCAATTACTACTCGACACCAGTCGTGTCACCATCAATTCCTGTAAAATTAACCACAGTGTAACGGTGAGGAAAAGAATACCAACTCATACATACACATAGGAGACTACCCTATCCTCACCCACATATTTTCCTCATACTTATCAAGTAATAATATACACAGAACATCTTACACCTTTATTATCAAACATCATATCTCATCACAATTATATGAATCACACTTTATAAATCATCAAGCACATCCTCAATACTTAATACTCATCTCATCAATAATTCTTATAACATCATAATATAATTCAACAGCATCATTAATCATATTGCATGTTCATCAATCATCATGCACACCCAAACATCATCAATCATCATCATGAAATACATTGCATATTCATTTATCATCATGCACACCAAAACATCATCAACATCATCATTAAATACGTTGCATGTTCATCTATCATCATACACACCAAAAAACAGTTCACCTCCCCGAGTTGCACTTCACCCCTCTCTAGGCTTGTGCATCTCGAGTACACCTCCCTGAGTTCCACCCCACCCACACTGGGCTTGTGCATCTCAAGTACAATCACCTCCCTGAGTTACACCTCACCCCTCACTGGGCTTGTGTATCTCAAGTACAATCACCTCCCTGAGTTACACCTCACCCATCACTAGGCTTGTGCATCTCGAGTACAATCACCTCCCTGAGTTACACCCAACCCCTCACTGGGCTTGTGTATCTCAAGTACAATCACCTCCCTGAGTTACACCCCACCCCTCACTGGGCTTGTGTATCTCAAGTACCACATCTCATACGCTCAAGGCATAATCAACATCATAAGACTGAATACATCATCATCATCATAATCATTGTCATCATCAATCATCCTCATCATATATCATCATAAACACCATCAAGTATCATCAAGTATCATCATCATAATCATCATAACACACATCGTATGCTCAATTCATCAATATATCATCATCATCATAACACACATCATAACTCAACGCCTCAGTATATCATCATATATACACCCCTCATATACTCATTACATCATCATCATACATCCCCATATTATAAGCATCTAACATCACATGGGATATTCATGTCATCATATTCATACCACAATCAACACACTTTAAACTTTCAATTTAATATCATCTATTCCACAAAATAACACTTATATTAAATACATATTAATCTCAATTCCATGTGTTAAGGAAGACCATCCTCAACCTGAAAAGAACTCATCAAAATTACATCAAAACATAAATCCGCGATCTGCGCTTCACCTTGCGCTGCAGCGCAAGTTGCAGCGCAGGTTCCAGAGGGCCACGCTTCACTTTGCGCTGCAGAGCAAGTTGCAGCGCAAGTGTCGCAGAACGCAACTGTACTGCGTTTTTGCCCCTTTTGAACCCTTTTCTTCAATCCCTACTCATTCCTCATTGTTTATACTTCAATCATATATGTTTATATCAACTAAACTCAGTAAAAACACCAATTTTACACAGATTATACAGTTATTCCATCAAAATCCCAAATCATCAAACCCTTATTTGCCCCTTTTCGCTATTCTCGCTACCCCTCTTCAATTCAATCAAGCATCATCAAGAACAATACATTTAATTATCAAACGACAGATTCTCATCATACAATACTCAATACACATATATATAAATTTTGAATTTAAAGTCTTAGAGGGTCTTATGGTTGCCCTCACTACCCAAGCACTCCTACATGCACATACAAGCTGCACTCTCTCCCCCACCGTGCCTTGAAGTGAAGATCGAACAACAAGGAAGACTCTTGATTCTTGATGATCACTCTGCAGCAACCTCATCTTGAGACTTGGTTTCTCCCCTCCTTAGCGTTTCACTCTCTGACGATTTGAAGAGTAAGGATTAGGGTGAACTGATAACCCCTCCTTACTAAAATGCCTATATGGGCTTAGGCCCATCCTCAACCCCCTTATCTTCTTTTTAAATTTGAACTAGCTTTATGGATAAAACTACTCATATAATTAATTCTATTATTATTTTTATTTCTTCTACTTTATTAATTTAATTTAATTTTACTTAATAAAATTTAGGATGTTACAGATTTCAACAGACTTCATTTCATCAGCTATAAATAGCTTCTTGAAGAACCCACGCAAGTGAGAGAATAAGCTAAGAAAGAAAGTGCCAATACGCTGCAAGTTTTTCGTTGTAAAATCACTGATAATTTTTTCTTTATACAAACATCTTTTATTCTGAGTCTAACTCAGTTATCTTGTACAATACTTTGTTTGAGCTTTGAACTTGTGTAATTCTTCAGCTTAAACTTCCTTATACCTTAAACTCTTGGGTGTTGAGCCTGAAGAGGCTTGTTTGTTAAACAATACTTGAGTAGAGCCTGATGAGGCTTGTAAGGAAATAATACTTGTTGTTGTAGAGCCTAAAGAGGCTTGACAGAAAAGAATATTTATAATCTTCTGAAGATTAGTGGAAATCCAAGTGTTGTGTTTGGCTCTGGGACTGGAC
The DNA here is from genome assembly GCA_026901365.1 of Sesbania bispinosa. Taxonomy (NCBI): domain Eukaryota; kingdom Viridiplantae; phylum Streptophyta; class Magnoliopsida; order Fabales; family Fabaceae; genus Sesbania; species Sesbania bispinosa. The sequence continues at coordinate 1,242,008 of QLOH01000268.1, forward strand.
GTAGTTCACAGTGGTGGTGAGTGAACCAGGATAAATACCTTGGTTAAGTTCTCTCATCCCTTAACTATTTAAATTCAGTTTTAAGCTAACAAGAAGGGAACTGAATTGGGTTACATAAAGTTTAAACGTAAATTCAATTTTTCAGAGAACAATTTTTATTAGTCTGAACGATCTTCCGACAGTATATTCATCTTCTGAAACCATCAAGTGATCTGAAAGCTTTTAGAAAGCCCATCGTTGAGAAAAGTTTCCAAAAACATTCAAGTTTTATAGAAATACTATTCAACCCCCCTTTTAGTGTTTCCCTGTTTGTTCCTACAAAGGAATTTTATAGTTTATTAATTAATTATTTTATTAGGTTATAATTTAAATATAAATGATAAATTAAAAATCGGTCTAGCCTACTCATAGTAGTCCCATCAGCTTTATACCAAGTAAATTTTCTCCCAATTAATGGAAGATCAATTAAACCCTCTGATTCAATGAAGTCAGAGAAACAACAAATATCCTCTCTCCGCCAAAGACTGGATGAGCCTTTTCTTTCCAATTTTGATTGGGGTCTTCGGCGGGGTATCTTTGATCACTGCCCTATCCTTTTGAAAAGTGAAATCATTGATTGGGGTCGGAAACCGTTCAGGGTTCTTGATGTTTGGAGGAGTGATTCATCCTATAAAAAGTTTGTTATGCATCAATGGGGTGAGATTAATATCGAAGGTAGAGCTTCTTTTGTACTGAAAGAGAAATTCAAGCAAATGAAATAAAGGCTTCGACAATGGAATAAGGATCTTTTGGGAACTTGGATACTAAAATTATTGAGGCTGAAAATTGTGCTAATGTGTTGGACCTTAAGGCCGAAGAATCTTTGAGATTAAGGAAAGGAGGGAGTGGAGAGCTCAAGTGTGTCACTTTACGTCTCTGAAGGATTGCTTGTTATATCAGAAATCCAGGTTGAAGTGGTTAGGTGAGGGGGATGCTAATACAAGTTATTTTCATGGATGCATTAATATGAGGAGATTGTGGAATGGGATTCGGTCATTAGTGAGTAAAAATGAGCGTTATTCACAACCACTGAAATAAAAACAGTGCAGTTAAGGGGTTCTTTGAAGGCCACTTCCAGGAGCAGTGTTGGGTGCGGCCTACTATTGATGGGGTATCTCTTAAAACGTTGTCAAGGGAGATGTTTGATTCCCTAATAGTGTCTTTCTCAGAGTTGGAGGGTGACGGAAGCAGTTTGGGATTGTGGTAGGTCGAAAAGCCCGGTCCAGATGGTTTTAATTTTAACTTATATGTAAGATTTCTGGGACGTCTTAAAACCCTGATTTTATGGCGTTTAAGCATGAAGTTTTTTATAATGGTAAATTTTTAGGGGGTCTAATAGTTTTTTTATTGTCTTAGTACCAAGAATAGACAATCCCCCAACGGGTGGAAGAGTAATAGACCAATTTCATTGATTGGGTGCGTGTACAAAGTAGTGGCTAAGGTGCTTGCAAACAGGTTAGCGTAATGTGATCGATACTGTTATATCAGAATGTCAGACGGCTTTTGTAAAGGAAGATTCATTTTTAATGGAGTGGTGATAGCTAACTGAAGTTGTTGAGGAGATGAAAAAGAGAATCTAAAAGTAGTCTACTATTCAAAGTGGACTTTGAGAAAGCATATGATTCGGTCAACTAGGCATTCTTACAATACATGATGTGTAGGATGGGTTTTCCCTCAAAATGGCTGGAGTGGATAAATGAATGCTTTTCTTCTGCAAGAATATTTGTTCAGCTGAATGGTAGCCCTTCTGGTGAGTTCGGTGTTGGGAGGGGCTTGAGGCAAGGGGATCCGTTAGCACCTTTTTTGTTTCTCATATTTGCTGAAGGGTTAAATGCTATGTTCTGTAAAGTGGTTGTCAGTCAAACTTTTGATGGTTATCTTGCTGGTTCTTTGAAGGTTCCGGTGTCTCATTTACAATTTGCTGATGACACTATTATCTTGGGGGAAGCGTCTATGCATAATGTCTGGGCCATCAAAGCTATCTTTCAGCTTTTTGAATTGATCGCAGGCCTAAAGGTTAATTTCCATAAAAGCAAGTTGTATGGTGTGAATGTTTTATTGATCTTTTAGGTTTGATGGCTCAATTTCTGAACTGTAAAGTGGGTGTCTTACCCTTTGTTATTTGGGTCTACCCATTGGTGCAAATCCAAGAACGTGTAAGACATGGGACCCAGTCATTCAAAAGGTTCAAAAGAGGTTGTCCATGTGGAAGTCTAAAAATTTGTCTTTTGGTGGTCGATGTGTACTCTTGAAGTCCGTTTTGCACTCCATTCCGATCTACTATCTTTCCTTCTTCAAGGCTCCAAAAGGTATAATCTCTAAACTTGAAACTCTATTTCGGAATTTCCTTTGGGGTGGGGATGGTGACCATATAAAATTGCTTGGGTGTCTAGGGAGGATGTGTGTAGGGATAAGAAACATGGGGGTCTGGAATTAGGGATTTGAGAGCTTTTAATTTTTCTTTATTAGGGAAGTGGAGATGGAAGATTTTGGTGGATGAGGGTAGTTTGTGGAGTAGGGTCTTGCGTTCTATCTATGGTGATTGTATAGACAGGATTGGAGTTAGGGAGTTAAGGGTTCTAATTGGTGGGTAGATTTATGGAGTATTGAGGGTGATGCAGGGTTTTCACATGAGTGATTTACCAATAGATGTGCTCGGATTGTAGGGGATGGTCAACTAACATATTTTTAAAAGGATGTTTGGTGTGGTCTGGTTGCTTTTTGTGAGCGTTTCAGTAGATTATATTCTATTGCTACTGACAAAGATGTGTTAGTGGCTGACATGTTGGTTTGGAGGAATGATGCTTGTGAATGGAATTGGTGTGGAGAATAAGTCTTTTTCAATAAGAGGTTGAACAATTAACTCTTTTGCAAGCTGAATTAAATTGAGTAGAATTTCAGGTTGATCATAAAGACAGGTGGCGTTGGAAGGAATCTATGGAGGAGGCTTACACAGTCAAATATGCCTATAACGCCCTCATCAATGATAGCATCTTCGCTGAGCTTCCATGTTGGCAGTTTCTTTGGTCAAATCTAGTTCCCTCAAAAGTAAACAGGTTTGCTTGGAAAATTCTACTTGATCGAATTCCATCACAGCAAAATTTAATTAAGCGAAATGTGCTCACATCCAATGCTGGAGGTTGTGTTTGGTGGGTGAAGGACTTGAAACAACTTCTCACTTATTGTTTGAGTTTTATTTTGCTTACTACATTTGGATGTCTTGTTTGAACTTTTTTTGGTTATTTTGTTGTGTTATCTAATTCTACCCATGATAATTTTGCTCACTTTGTGGGGCTCCCCTCTTGTTCTGGTAGGAGTCGTCTTCGCTGGTCTGCAGTTTGGTTGGCGACAATTTGGTCTTTGTGACTTGCTAGGAATGATATCATTTTTTTCTACTAAACAGATATCAGATGTTGAACTGCTTGATCTCATCAAGATAAGGTCTTGGAATTGGTTAAGATCAAGGGATCCATCCTTTTATCACCCTTTTTCATCCTGGGCTAATTGTCCAACATCTTGTATCTCTTTAGCTTGAATTTTCATGCTCTGTTATGTTGCTGTGGGGACTATTTTTCTGATTTGCTATGCTTGGTATTTGCTACTGTTTGTTGGTGTAATGTGAGTGGGCATCATTTCGGTTTTGGCTTTCTCTGATGTAATTCATAGGTTCGAGTTTTTGGTTTCATTTAATTAGTAGCTAGACATCTGAGTATATTTGGGGGCTTTTGTATCCAGGGGTTACTTTATTGGTTAGTTTGAGTTTTCATTTGTGTCTATATTGGTGATATTACTTGGACCAAGTATTAGGTGGCTGAAGCTGTACTGGCCTCTGTTGGTGTTGTGCATCCTTGGCTCTTTGACTGGAATTGTTTGTTACTTTGTATTGGGTTGGGGCCCCTTGTACTCCTCTAATATATTTTTGCTTATTAAAAAAATATAAATGATAATTAAACACTATGTCAAAAAAGGCTTTTTACCGCGGCTCCGCGAGGCTTTTTATCGCAGTTACAACCGCATTCTACCACGATGAGATAAAAGGAATTTACCACGGTTACTTTTCGGAACCACGGTAATTGAGTAAGCCTTTTTACCGCGTTCCAAAAAGTGAAAATGTGAGCAGCTTAAAATCTGGGGCTTTTTACCGCGGTTGGGATTAAGGAACCGCAGTAAAAAGCCATAGAGTATCGTAGCTATTCTGTAGTTAATGTCTAGTTATTTTATTAAAAATCCTAACAAAAAGCAAAATTTTAGGATACTTTCTCCTGGTATACATAAATTATCATAACATGAAATAATAATAAGGAGGATTAAATTCTAAAATTATTGGCACCAAAATAATATTATTAAATAAAAATGATTATAACAAAACCATAAACATTTAGCACTTGGAACCAAATTTATATATTTAATGCATTTAAGCAAAGAACTATAATCTATAACAAAGCAATTGGATAACTCAATCTGTCAATCAAGGAAAAAGGGAAAGTAAAACAAGATTATAACAAAACCATAAACCAATCTGTCAGTGTCAGCAACCTATTTCCATAGTGCTTGGCATAAAAGGGCCGCCTCAATTTCTAAAATGATAAAAGCACTGAGTAAAATAAATGAATCACATCCATGTGCACGTGAGTGACCTTCAAAAATCAAAACAGTAATAGACCAGTTGTGGTGTGGGTGTTCACAAATCACAGCAGAAAATGGACAAGGTTGTAGCTGTTTTAATAGCGGGTCAAGCTTGCAATGACAAATGAATCTAGTTAGCAATCAAACTCTATGGAAGTGCGACAAACACTATCCATACCTTAGACCGCGTGCATTAGTTGGGACTGCGTGTTAGCATCAATCATGTTATTTAACAAGAATTTCAATTAAGAATGTTATTTATAAAACACATCACAAAAAGCTTATAAGTTATATAAAATACTTTCATTAACCATTGGACTTAATAATAAACACATGGGCATGCCTCCCTGATGTACATTAATAATTTTCCAACATAATCACACTGTATAGTGTAATTAGATTTCATATAAGTTATAACACTCCAAATTGTGAGGGAACCTGTGATGCTTCTTGAGAATCTGTGAACTTTAGTACATGTAACATATGACTTTCCAAAGTAGAGGATTTTGATTCGTCCCTCCTGTCCTATTTCTCCACTTGAGTTTGGTACATAAAATAGAAAGGAATTGACATAGCAAAGCACTGATTAAAGGAACCAAAAGAGCCATCACCAAAAAAAAGGAACCAAAAGAGCTGCATATATGAAGGACAACATCCTTCAAGTAGCAACATAAGGAGAGAAAATCCAAAACAGGAATATTTCCACCTCTCACAACCCATGCTAAACTGTTTGCTCCCACCTTAGCAGGCCTTTATATTTATTTGTTTAAAAAGTCTAAGATCAAGTCCATGTTTGCTAAACCAATTTCAAATCACTTATAACGGAATCAGCCAATTTCAATATCACCTATGACAAAAGATTTTTCAAAACCAGCTCACCACTACATACACATACAATAGGGAGGATCTAATCTTTTGGGGTAGAGAGGGATCCAAATTTGTTATATGAAGTAGAGAGCCAGGGTAAAGGGGTACTTTCACACTCTCATTCTATAGATACATGACCTACACAGGGAGCTTAATTCTGAAATTTTTACAGCTCAAATTCAAATTATTGGATCCTCGGATCTAGCCTAAGTAAGCTTTAAATTCTTAGCTTTTATTTTTACAAATTCCTACAAAATCAAGTAGTTCTAAGTAAGGCAGTGCCCAAATAAGATACAAAATTGCAATGAGGAAAAAAAGGGAAAAACATAACGACCCAACAACAAACTTACATTCTCAGAACCTTCTAGCGCTCAACCAAAGCCACAAGTGTGGCTGTTGCGCACACTTGTGCGTCTTCCTCCATCCAGTTGCTATATACTCTTAGGGTATAAACTTAGTAATTTATTCCTTTTAAAAAAAGCAAGTCAAAGTATAGCCATTTGTTTAAGACCTTAGCGTAGGTGGTTATGTTAGGTTGTTGACAAATGAAGGAATTTCATTTAGCAGACAGAATCAAAGTGACCATGTGATACTAATCATAAAGTGCAAATGAGAGATAAAAGAAATAATAAAACTGCGCAACCATCCACAATAAATAGAAAAGGGAAAATCATTGGTGTATTAAGGCTATATTAAGGGTACCTACTTAGACCTGGTTAATGCCTACACTGTGATTCCCAGTGTTCCTGTATTTGCTTGATCCTCTCTACCCTCTCTGTCTGAAGCCTTTGCTCCCAATATTCACGACAGCTGTAAAAGTATTGAATACTTGGTTAGAATTAAGATATATACTTGCAATTTGCAAAGGGTACAACATAAACTTGCTATGTTCACAGGATAAAATATAGTTTAAAAGCCAAAGCACAAGCAAATCTTAATCCAGGAAATATTTTCCAAGTTAATTATAACCCAAAAAGAAACTTGAGCTTGCTCACAAAGAGATTACCAATGGCCCGCTGGCTACATAACGAAAACCAATAGACTCCCCATATTCTTTCTAGAAAGCAATCTTCTCAGGTGTGACATACTCTTTGACAGTCAAGTGCAAAGGAATTGGCTACAACAATAACATTTCAATTAACAACAAGCCATAGCAACCAATAGAAGATAAGATTAGTGAGGAGTGGTAGTCAACTGAGCCAAACATATAGTAAGCAGTAGATTATTATGTAAAACATATTACATTACAGAAACTTATATATATGAGATCATGTGAAAGATTAGCATCATTAGTAAGCATTGACAGAATTTTCAAATCCTATTTCTAAGGTTATGAGAAGGAGGTAAGGAAAGCACGAAAGAATTTCATATCAGCTAACCTGCAAATACTGACCGAGTGTCAGAATATCCACATTTATAGCCCTTAAATCCATCATTGTTTCCTTCACCTCATCATCAGAAGTCTCCAAGGCCCAACATTATCGAAGATTTTGTTATCATGCAGGTTCCTTGCTATTTTTGCATGGTTTAGAACTGACAAGCTTTGCTCATACCTTATAAGTTTCAAAACCTCAATTAAACATAAGTTGTCAAATGAAAGGACATATTATGCCTAATGATAAAAATATAGGTTCAATTATAAAGAACCTGGCTATAATCAATGAATTTAATTGAGGTTATATAAATAACAACAAACCAGAGCTATTATGTGTCCTGTCCCTTTCACTAGCAAAACCAATCAGGCCATGAAACTGGAGTATTTACTAGAGGATTAATATATGCAGTTTTATGAGTAGGTGGAAAGTGATGAAGCTTTGTTGAGCTAAAAATTTTTTACTTAGACTTAACGACAAAGAACGCAGTAGTGTATAAGGAAAAGTCACATATCAGAGAAAGAAAAAATGATTTTCTATGGGGTGAAAAAATGGCAAATGGTGAGAAGAGAGGAGGGACCAGAAGAAAAGTAGGACACGCTTGAACCAAGATAAGGTATAATACAGGAATCTCTGATTAGACGTGTTTCTGGTTGAGAAGCTTTTATTGATAAATAACCAATGTAGATCATCTAAGCAAGAAGCCAAATTTGATGAGTACCTTCTTGAAATTAAAACACAAAAATAATCTTACTTATTTAAAGGAAAGTAGGAGAACAATGAGATCTTTCACACAAAAATGATGTTGAGGTTATATTTTGAAAACAAGATCAACTTTTAAGTTATTAACAGCAACGAAAAATGGACTAGGCCCAAAGATAGTAGTATGAAGTGCCTTATATTTCAGCTTAAGAAAAATATGAAATAATTTTAACTCCTGAACATACCAATAATGTTTACTCCAAATCATTCGAGTGAACATCAGAAAATGCACTTAGAACATAATCAGAAGGTGAAATCCCATTCATAAGCGGATTTCTTGGAAAACAGCAGTATTTCTGTTATTTTTCTCCTCCTGAAATGCAAAGTCAGAGAATTTACAGCAACGACATTAGGAATTGTCAAAAAAGATACAGGACGGTCTTCCTTAGCTCTTTCTGTTATCTAATCCACTTCTAAAACAAATGAGAAAAATAGACAATTGGGATTGTATAATAAAAATATTCTATCAAAGCGGGTTTCATAAATTGTTGGATTTCACTGATTTTCAACAATGTTGCTAGAAATAAGACCAACATTGCTATAGGTATCATATAAAGCAACATGTTCATATAATTCAACTTCTCTCTGACATGTCAAGAAGTAATCTCACATCTAACATGTATTGATAATGCAACATGGCAGTACCAGAGCTTAAAACCTTTTAAGAGGCGACTATGGCAACATCAAGGTCCAAACAAGCAGAATGCAGATCAAACAAGCTCTTCAATCAGAGTTGAAGATGAGGAATCAGAAAAACTAATCGATGAATATAAAGAAAACACACAAATAGGTTTCAGAAGAAAGGAAATCAAATCCAATTTACACTCACAGAAATAACAATTTGAAGACAGTGACAACATTTCATTAAAACACACCACATATGCATAATCATAGACAAATCATTTCAAAACTGGTGAAGAATTTCATTATAACTCACATGCAGAGGATTTATACCGAAAAGAGGATTTCTTATCGAGAGTATGGAAGGATGGTCCCCAATAGCAGTCGTAATAGGTGTTGCTAGACTTCCTGCAATGTAACAACAAAGAGCGAAACAAAGGAGAGAATAAGGAGAGGGACACAGAGAGACATAGGCAAAGAAGAAGAAGAGGGTTTTCAAAAAAATAGAAAGAAAAAGAGATGGCAACAGAACAGACGAAAAATCAAGTGGTGATTGCAGAAAAAATGCAAAACAATTAATTATACAATGAGTGGGATTGAGGTATGGGGTTACATATTTAGGGATTGACGACACCCAACGGCGAGGAACGCAGCTGCCACAGAACCGGACGGAAGAAGGACGACGACGCGCAACGCAGACGACAACGTGAACACGGAGGAGCCGCAGCGGCGACGGACACAGGTAGGTGGCGGAGGTTTCAAGGGGGAAGAAGCAGGAGACGGGGTCATGGTCAGGAAGAAAAGAGGGTCTGGTACTTTTTAAAAACCAACTACCGCGGTTCCGTTAACGGCCCGCGATAAATACCCCCATTTTTTTATAAAAAAATAAATTTTAAAAATTAATTACCGCAGTTGCTAAAAGCACGCGCATTTATTCAAAATAACCAAACCGCGGTAATTAAGTCTATTTTTATTTTTTTATTCTTTAAAAATTATCAGCTATGATTCTATTATCGCGGTTCTTTTTTGGAACTGTAATAAGTTTCGTGCTTTTTGCATTTTAACCCGGTTGTTTATTGTAACCGTGTTAATTGGAGCGCGATAAAAATCATATTTTGGCATAGTGAAAATAGGAATATCAAGTATATTAATGTGTTAGATCAGTTGACATCAATATATCAAGAGAGCTTTATGGTCGAATAATGTTTCACATTTAAGAATAATAACTCATATTTAATATGCAGAGGAGTAGGTTCTTGAATTTAAATTTTTTAAGATAAAAAAATACTAAACTATATTAAAAGTAAGTCCTAATTTTTGTACGAAAAATGTAATTGTAAAATATTTTTATTTTATATATGGGTTTTTATTTTCTCTCTCGCTTCTCATATTTATATTCATTTATCTCATAGTAAATAGAATTTTTTTTAGATTAGTAAATTTACATAAATAGGAGGAAACTATATTTCACTCCATCAGGAAAAACTGATGGGATCTAATACTCAAAAATAGATGAAATTGTGGCTAAAATGACAACAATGAAGAGGCAACCCAGTGCTAGCAACTCTTCAACAGAGTCTACAGTGATGAAAATGTTATTTTTCAACCACCTTTGGACAAAACATTTCAAATAGACAAGGGGCATGTGTTGCCAAAAGTGAGTGTTTACCAACCATATTAAGTTAGTTACTAGTAAAATATACTTATGATTTGACATATACTATTGTTACTCCATTCAGTTTATGAAAACGACATTTAACTTAAGGCTGAAATGCAACTAACTGTGGAGGAGATGTATATGGCTGCCTATGTATTCTATCCTCATGAGGATTTATCGTGAGTTATTATTCGTTCATGTTTATGATTATAGTTGCATTTTGTCCCCATCTTATGTCTATGTATTTTGTAGAGAGGAAGTTTTCCACATGGGTGTTATAACAGGTTCTTTACAAGAGATTCAATCTTTGAGTCCTGATAGAGTCCCAATGACTAAGGTAAATATGTTTGAATTTTATAGTATGTCAATGACAAGTCTGCGTGTATTAAAAGATTTACATTGTTTTTACAAGATTGTGACACTAAGTGCTACCAAGCATACTTGGATTGAAGGTAGGAAGGACAAGAGGACGTTTTGGGTCTTGCCGCCTTCATTTAGTGTAAGTTTAGACTTATAACAGGGTGTGTGAGATAGTTAAAAATAGTCTATTGCAAACTGTATTTTTATCTTTTAATATGAACACATGGATTTATTGTAGAATGATGTTGACAATGGAATGACCATAGAGGACTTCATTGACAATTACTCCAAAGATTGGATGCCCCTATATGTTGATCTTAAATTTGTAAGTTTGGTCCATTTACCCTTTTTTTTAAAATGTAGTGACTTAAGAAATTCATATATGCATGTCCCATGGTGTAGATTTATGTACCACTTGAAGAATGCAACTGGTCAATGGTATATGATGGTCATCTCCTTAGAGGAAAAAGTAATTTATCATCTTGACCCATATATAGAGAAGCAAAATGAGCATTCTAGACGTCACACAATTAAGAATGTGGTATGTGTCGTTATTTATATTTAATTACCCTTTATGATTTATTTTATAATTGAAGTCGAGTAGACTTACATAAGAACATTTTATGGACAAGTAATTGCTCAAATGATTGCAACAAACTAGTATCCTCCTAATTTTGGTAACGGGAAAAATGGAGTTGGATGGATGGAAATATCTGATGCCTTTGCACCCACAAAGCCAGACTACGATCTCAATTTCAGAGATAATGTAATATTTGTATGAAAAAAATTAAACTGATACCTACAACAAACATGTACTTAAGTTTACCTTGTATCTTTTTTTACAGAAGTAAGTCAATTCATTGGATTATGGATTGGTTATACATGAAGGATGTGTTCCAACCCAACACTCTTAGAGATGTAAGATTACCATTCTAAGATAACACCCACTAAATTGGGTGCACTTAAGTCATTTCTCATGGGCTTAGGGTTTGTAATTGTTGTGATGTCTTAAAACTACTTTATTGGTGTAGATGAACCAAGAAGTATTACGCATCAAAAATAGCTATGGATCTCCTATGTGGAAAGCATAATCACTACTGGCCAATACTCGAGATGAAGTTGAAGGCGTCCTGGGTTCAAGAACGATATGAGCGTCTTTACCGCTCATGAAAGGAACAAATTCAATACAAAATGAGGGATGACAATCCATCTTTTTAATTGTTCTCGTGGACCCACTAAGCTTCATAACCTTTCTGTAAGCTGGATTGACGACCCTCATTGTTCCAATCGTTCCTTCAACTCGGCCTATGTTTCAATATAAGTTTGTTTCCTTTTTTTGCGTTATGTAATAGGCCCAGCTAGCTTTAGCACATGGTATGTTCCCGGACGTCATGTAGAATTTTTTTTTTGCATTATGTAATAGGCCTTTCAGCGGTTGGTAGTTTCCTAGACGTTATGTAGGGCCTTGAACATTATGGTCCACAGTATGTTGTGTTATGGCCTATTTTGTGATGAAAATACCTTTATGGACCACTTGTCTCCTTTATTTACATTGATCAGTTCACGTTTTATGATAGGACTCCTTTAGGTTTTAGCTAAATGTGTTCACATACATTAAAACGAAGGTAACATGCTACAAGGTAAATTTTGACCAACTCCTAGGCCCATCCTTTGCATGTTACGAAGTTCAACCTATGAATTATGCCCATTCCACGTAATCAAACAACCTAAACATATTTTAGACATCACATAGCAGCAATTCTGTTACATTGAAGATTTTATAACAAGCATGCAAATTTTCACAATGACTTCATAAGTAGCATACCATAGACTATAAGAATAATTTATCCAAATATTAATCAAAAACACACACGAGTTAAAAGGTAACTTGAAGTCAGCCTGGAAAAATAGATACACACAATACAACTGGAAAAACACAATACAACATATACAACCATTATTACTGGTTTTAGAAAACACCAAATTCAGTTGAGGCATACAACTCTAATCTAATCTTTGGTTTCAGGAAATTTGTAAAGTCTCATATCAACATCTGCAGTCAATTAGCACCAACCTGTACCATAATTAATGTATAACCTTAAACAAACAATCGCAAACGAGACATCACAAATACTAAGTTAACTGTGCATAATTAATATTTACTTACGCTGCTAAAATCATAGTCCCCAAACTCATAAAAAACATTGTTTTCTTTTGCGGTATGCATAGTTGACACACTTGTTTGCGTCATTTGTGGCTCTTGGCTTCTTAAAGGACATGTAACCCCATTATGGCCACTTTGTTTGCAAAATGAGCAATGAGTTATCCTCTTCACTCTCGTTCCCCCTACTTGATGAACTAGGAGTACCCCTACCTTTTGTGCTTGCACACAACGAATTTTTCAATATTTCATCATTCATCACATTTCTAGATGCATCATTCAACCTTTGTCGAGCCTTCTTAGCCTTAACTTCCTCAGTGTCCCCAACAATCTTCTCCTTTGCCTCACTGAAATCTTCATAAGTATCTGCATTCACCCTCAATCCATGCATTGCAACATTCAAGAAGAACAACATTTCTACAAATTATGTGTGACTTCCAAAAATTCATGTCTTCCCCACCACAACTCCTAATACCATCCTTTACACCTTTAGACAACCTTTTCAACACTAATGACTTTGGTATCTCTTCATATTTTAGATGATCTAACACAACTATTATATGCTCACATGCAGACCTCTTGATTCCATCCACAAACAAGAACACTTAAATTCATGGATAAAGGATAAAAGGAAACACACCATACCTTAGAACCTTCCCCAGCCTTAGACATAGTGTATATGACACACATGAGCATTTGTGAGCAGTCAGAAATAGTCATGTTTACATGCCTTCTTAAGAAGAGCATGAATGATGTTAAACACCCTCCTTGTAAAATGCTTCTCGGCTGACTTTTCAAGAGATGGAAACTTTGATTGCAACACAGGCTCACCATGTACAGACCCAAAATCATCAACCATTTCTTTGTACTGCATATGACTTTGGCAACGATAATAATGTTGTAAAAAGTCAGTCAAGTTATAACGAGAGTGTACATATTTCCCTAGCCCAGCATGCAAACTCTCACACCTTAATGTCATTCTAAAGCCAGCAAAGAAATTCCCATGAAATAAGTACTTGGCCCACTTTGACCTAGTATCATACATTTTTCTCACCCAAGGATTCTCTTGCAAGCCATGTTTTGAAACCAACTCAACCCATCTATGACGGAATTCACCAACATCATAATCCCCCAACAGACACCTCACAAACCCGGTTGTGAACTCTGTGTTTTTATCATATGCAATTGCATTTCGTTGTAGATGCCATGTGTAACGTCCTAATTTCTTAATTCAAGAATAATGTCTGTTGGAAACTCTATTCCCGAATTTCTGAAATTATTTTGCGTCATTTTAAATATCGTCAAGCAAACCTCACAGTTGCTTAGGCAATCCAACGTTTGCTTAAGGTTTCACAAATTCATACAGCATTGCATTCAATACAAAACCTTAATTAAACCTAGGGAACGAACCTACACTTTGGGGTGTTATGGTTCATAAAACTCCTACCGGAAATCCGGCAGAGCTTTCCCTAAAAACTGGGCATTTCCCAATTTCTAACTTAACCTGAAATCCAGAAAAACCATCAATACAGTTTATATAGCACAATTACAATATCAACTACAACTAAGCCTCCATGGCCAATCTAAGGTGTTTACATTAATACATCAATAATCCTTAATTTACATCTAATTATCTTTTAAGATTATCTTCGACATTGGGAGTGGATGGATCTACTCCAAGAGCTCCACTTCCATCTGAACATCTAGTCGGGACATCCTGAAGGGAATCAAGCATGTGGTCAGGGTGCAGCGGAATAATTGGATTCCCCCTTTGTTATGATCGTTAATGCAAAAACACGAATTAAGGCATAAAATACATGAAACATAATGACATACCTTTTACGGATTGCGAACGAGGCAATAGCAGCCACGTCTCTAGAGGTGTCCACGCCAACAGCCGAACTAGGAAACCCTCCTCAACTCTGCTAGTAGCGTTTAGAGAGTAAGAGCGATTGCTCGTGTGTCTAAGGGTAATGCATCTTATGCTATATTTACAGAGTGGTGGCTAGGGTTTTACCACCACTCAATTAACCCTAACACATATGGGTCTGACCCATTATGTTATAATTATAATCAAATTTGAATTATTATCTTTCCTAGCGGCTTGTTATATGTGTGTGACCCAATAGGCCTTTTAATATCTGGTTATGATATTAAAATAAGACCCTTTTATATTTAATATCATAAATAGTGAGTGGTATCTAGCAATACATCACTACTGCCCAAATATTGAGATTGCCAACAACTTTGACGAATCCTATTTTATGATAATAATTTATATGATCTGTCCCTTTGTCCAAATATCTAATTGAACGCAAGGGCATGGAATGTGTCATCCTTGTATAGTTCAATTTATGTTTTTCTTGATGCCTAAGTAGACTATACAGAAAATATACATCTCATGTTTATCCTCCTGAGCATGGCCATGCATTTTGTAGTCTAACTTTATCAAGAGGCCTACAGATATAACTCATGTTACATAGGAGGGACAAATCCCATCTAGGTCACTCACATTCCACCACATAATTTATTATATGTCCAAATATCAACTTTATGATCACCTTGTTACAGGCAACGTTTGATGATATTTAAAACACATAATTCCTTATGTAGGAATCATAGTGATTTCAGGTCAAAGGACTGACTTCATATAACATTTATCAATTTAAGAAATGTTCATGACACTTATGTAACAATCCATGCAACGTTCTTAAGGTAGGTCAGTCCAGTACACCATTACTTTTAATATGTACTTATGTGAGCACATGATATCTCATATCCATGATCCGTGAGATGTGATCATCAACGAACACACATACTAGTCTAAATGCATCTTTTGTCCTAAGATGATGCTTGACCAGGGACTATTTCAAGAATAGTTCTTCATAAGATCTCACGATCAAGTCATCTACTTGATTTCTTATGAAGTTTAAGCTTACTATTCTAAGGACATTAATTATATTCTAAAAGAATTAATAAAATGAATTGCCTTTATAAAATAATATGATACAAGTGATAGATGTTCAAAATAAAACATATAAGTCTCTAGTGCATAAACTAACACATCCTGCATAAACTAAAATATATCCTCGCAACGTGGGATGAGACTACGGTCTCAGCGAGCAAAGCATGCGACAAGCAGTGTGGGGAGGCAAGCACATGAGATGCAACATATCATTCCAACAAATCATGCATATCATACATAAACTATTCTAGTCACCTTACGTCATAATATCATATCATAACTTGATTGAGATAACATATAATGCAACTCAAATAATGATATGTTATGCATTACCTGCATTGCCTGGCAGAACAGTGTCTTTTCAATGACTCTAGGGTTAGAACTGAGCTCAGACTACAAGGAACGTCTTCCTTGGGGACGCATCACAACCACTTATTCTGGACCGAAGTCATTATTCTGGACCGAAGTCAAGTTTTTATGCATGCATTCTGGGCCGAAGCCAAAACTCTTAATATGGGCCGAAGCCAGATTCATTTTAGTTTTATTATGGACCGAAGTCAAACTTGATTAATTAGAGTTTGGTGAACATAGGCCAAATTCATTTTCTAGCTGAAAAGAAATACATGTGCATAGTCTAAACCGAAACTTGGAAATGCCAAGAACAACTAAAACAGAGAATATTCACAATTTCAACATACAGACCCTCAATGAGGAATTCTAACATAAATGATTATCACCAATACATGAAATATATCTAACATACACATAATATTCAGAAACAACCACCACAAAGCCAAACCTTACAAAAAAAATCCCCAAATTCAAACCCTAGGTAGGACTTCTAACTCAATCTCTATCAAACATACAATACAACTAAATCAATCGGTAAATAGTCCTAAACAATCACATACAACCTCAAGAAAGGGAAAGGAATGAGTCGGTACATGGAGGATCAACATACAAGATGGAGTGATTGTGTGTGAGCTTTACTCACCCTCAAATGGAGCTCTAATGGAGGAGGGAAAAATGTTGAAGAAGGTTGGATGGGTGGATCCTTGACTCCCCAAGCTTCCTCCTAGCTCCAAGCATGGTTTCTCTCCCTAAAATTCTCCCCTCTCTCTCTAAAAACCCTAAAGGAGGAAGAAGAAAGAAGAAATGAAGAAGAAATGAAGAATCTGCGCGTTTTAATGAGGCAGAACGCGCTCCGCGCGCGCTTGAGTGCCCAAAGTCTCTGTTTGGGAGACATGAGCATCAGACTTGGGCACTTGAGCGCCCAGATTTTCTGCCAGAATGCTAATTTTTACTCCTTCGTGTGCTTGAGTGCGTAAACTCGCTATTTGGGGGTGCAAATGAGCTCGGAATACTATCATATAGCATATCAAACTGAAGCCCCTGAATCTTAGCTTTCTAATGCAATTGGAATCACCTCAATTGGACACCTAAAACTCTAGATATTTACGAATTAAAGCACAAGGTCATTAGGCTTAAAACCCAAAATTAAACAATAACCTTGGTTGAAGCCTAACGGGACACACTTTACACGAATCATATTATAACTCATCAATTCACTCCAATAAGGCTAACATTTTCTCTTCTCCTAATCTCTAGAATTCTAGATTTTTGAATCTTGAATTGGAATGCATGTTTCATGGTTCTTCTTCTCCTCTTAATCCTAAATTCAATTTTTAGTTTGCTTAATTCTATGATGAATCTAGTAGGTTAGGGATTAGATTCTCACACAAGTTTGCTTAATCCTTGTATGATATAATTGATGAATTGATTGATGCTTAATTGGTTAATTCGAATTTGTGAAGGAATTGATAATTTTTTGTAAACCAATGAAAGATCCTATGTGAATGACCTTGAGAATTAATCCATTATCTTGCATATATTTTGAATTTCGAATTTTAATTTTTCGTTCTTGGATTCTAAAAAGGCAACTAAACAAAACCCCCTTGCTTGCTGTTGAATCAACAATTCTTGTGAGTAAATTAGGATTTGCTATTGAATTTCTTGAGAGACGACTTTGGTTAATTCTCCATTAACTACATTTTCAGAATATTAATATTTGGTTGAGTACAGCCTCGATCAATCTCCCTGCTTTGTTAAGTAATCTACCCTTCTAAGATGCAAGTCTATTATTAACTTTATCTACAATGTACAAAAAAATATCCTTTCTTGGTTTCCCCACAAATATACGAAATCCAATATACTTTTCCAAAGAAGAAGTAAAAGGGATGCCTGTAATATTCTGAATTTTATTTTTTCTTTGAGTTGGTATTTTTGAAGAACAATAGGCTCTAGATTTATCAATATTTATCTTAAATCCTGATATACTACAGAAATTTTGAACAATTTGTGAAAGAATTCTAACTTGAGAGGGCTTAGCTTTGGTAAATAATAAAACATCATCAACCAAAAAAAAAATGAGACACACTTGGACCATTTTCATAAGCTGAATTGGAAGCAAAGAATCATTCTGGAAAGCCTCTGATAACATTGCTCCAAGCTTTTCCATACATAAAACAAATAAGTAGGCATTGTCTAAGCCCTCTACAAGGAGTGAAAGTAGGACATTTGCTACCATTCCAGAGCATTGAAATGGAAGAGGAAGTGACACCACTCATGATTAAGGATATAATCTCTTTCAATACCAATTTCAAAAACTTCCAATCCACTCTATCATATGTTTTCTCTAGATCAAGTTTAAAGATTATATCCCCTTTAGATTTTTTTGACTTATTCATTTTATGCATTATTTCTTGTAGAATCAAAGCATTATCAGAAGAAGATCTACCGGGTATCAAACTACTTTGTAGTGGACTAACAAGTTGTTGTAGAATAGGCCTCAATCTATTAACCAAGACTTTAAAAACTAACTTATATATACAATTACATAAAGCTAATAGGTCTAAGTTCCTTAAAAGAGGTAGGATTATCAATCTTGGGAATCAAAACAATTAGTGTTTCAACTGCCTCGGGGGGTATCTTACCAGTTATGAAAGCTTCACTAACAAAATTACAAATATCATCTCCAATTTGATCCCAATACATTTTAAAGAAAATAGCTTGGAATCCATCAGGCTCATGATAAGATTTCATAGCAAATACAGTTTTATGAACTTCCTCTTTAGACACATGAACAAGTAAGCTTTCAATATTAGTTTGGGAAAGTGTAGGAAAATTAGGTGAATACATGTAATTACCATTGGAAGCAGTACTACAAAACAGAGTTTTAAAATAAACAACAGCTTCCCTTTGAAGAACTTCATTATCAGTGCACCAAATACCATTAGGAAGGAATAAACCATTAATTATATTTTTAGCTCTTCTTATAACAGTTTGAGTATGGAAAAACTTAGTGTTCTTATTCCCAAACTTAACCCAATTATCCCTAGACTTTTGAAACCAAAAAACCTCTTCTTGAAATAAAATCTCATTGTAATTCTTTTAAAAGATTCTGTTGAAGCAGAATAAGTCTAGTAGAGTCAATATTTTCAAGTGTCTTATCAATTCCTAAAAGTCTTTTCTCAATGGTTCTTTTCCTTGCATGTATATTACCAAACACCTCTTTATTAAATTCAATAGATGCACCCCTAACTGAAGATAATGACCGAATAACATTATGACTAATAGCAGCCCAAGCATTATTCACAATATTAGGGAAAGAAGGATGAGAACACCAAGCATTTTGAAATTTAAAGGGTCTTTCTCCTGGAACATGGTACTTACCACCACATCTGAGGAGTATTAGATGATGATCAGAATAAAACCTGCAAAGATTTTCAATCCTAGCATTTGAAAAACTAGTTCTCTAACTAGGATCAACAATCCTCCTATACAATCTCCTATGCACCCATTGACCACCTCAACATCTATGACTCCGGGTAAACTTTGAACCAAAACAACCCACATATATCCAGCAACTTACAAAGTTCTAAATTAGCAGCAAAATTATTAGCCCTAGTTAAATAAAAACTACCACCTCTTTGCTCAGAAGACAATAGTATATCATTAAAATCTCCTATTAACAACCAGGGGGGAAGAGATAGAGTTTCTTACCAAACAGATATGCTCCCACATTAAGTTTCTACAAGAGAGAATAAGGATATCATAAACCCCAGAATTTATCCATTTTGAATCCCAATAGAGACCTCAAGACTAATAACTTGTGAAAAAGAATCTAAAACAGCAAAATATATATATATATATATATGTGTGTGTGTGTGTGTGTGTATTTTACTCGAAGTAAGTATACATTTAAATGATGTATGATGTATGATCATTTGAAATATTATGCAGAATTTTGAGTCAATAAATTACTTATTTTTCGTGATATATCCTGTATGCAAATAGCACAGAACTTCTATGTGAATACAATTAATTTTTTACTTGTGTTATATATCACGGTGATCAAATATATTAAAATCAAAACAAATAAAAAAAGTATATATATCTAAAGTAATAATTAATATTTATTCGTATTTTAAATGTGTATTATATGCTAAATTAAAATAATAAATTAAATACTGATAATTTTTAAT
Source organism: Sesbania bispinosa (assembly GCA_026901365.1). Lineage (NCBI taxonomy): Eukaryota > Viridiplantae > Streptophyta > Magnoliopsida > Fabales > Fabaceae > Sesbania > Sesbania bispinosa. The sequence continues at coordinate 1,261,983 of QLOH01000268.1, forward strand.
ACAACAAATTTATTTATTGAACTTGTTGCACAGAAAGTATATGAAGTTTAGCATATGTTAAAAAAAATTTAAATTATTATATAAGTTTTGGAATTTTTAAACTTTTTCCTTGCAAGAACGACGAAAAGGAATGGGCGAAATTATGGGACTTCGAAGAATCGGCCTCCGTAATTGAAGGTAACTTTATGGCCGACAGCCAATATTTTTGGTAAAAGGCCCATACATGTTTTTGGTCAAAAAAGGCCAATATACTTTGGATCTATTTAAAAATACTCTGGGCCGAACAGATCGTTGATTACTGCACACAATTTTTTAAAGATCGTTGATGGCTGCACAATTGACCAAAAAAAATTGCTGCACACAATTTTTTAAAGGAATTGGATCTTGACCAAAAAAAAAAAGGAAATGGATCAAATGCAGTTCAGAAAATAACTACACCCCCCTGCAGTTCTGATCCAATGATGTAAAATTTTTATATTAGATTTACTTTTAATATTTATTGTACAATATAAAACTTTAATGGCTTATATCCTCTGTAGTTCTTTTTGAAATTTCAGAGAATCGTCATCCATTTTCAAAAGAGAGTTGCTTTTTATAGTATTTTTTTTACTAAATACATCACCACTATTTTTTTTTCTTTTTTTACGATTGAAATACCATTAATTTTTCTTCTACCTCATGCCACTCCTCTTGTCTCCCACTTCCCATGTCAAACTCCCTCATACCACCCCTGCCCTCTCCTTCCTTCTCCCTCTATTTTTATTGTAAACTCACTCATATATAACTAGTGTTAATCCCGTGCTATGCATGAGAAACAAATTAAATGATACAAAGTTTATAAAAAAAGAGAATTTTCATTTGTAATTAAATTGGAGAAAATATGAAATTGACAAAGTGAACAAATAAAACTTACCGACCCAGTACCAACAAAAAACACAAACCCAATTCATACAAAAAAAAAACCAAAAATAATACTAATTATAATAACAAATAACAAAATAATAATAATGAGAAAAGGAGTAGGAAAAAAAAAAAAAAAGGCAATCATATTTGGATAGGGGTTCCAGAGCTCATTTCATTTCAGCATTTTACACTTTAGGGTTCACAATCACCAAATTGAAAAGAGGGGAAAGCAAAGAAGGGGCGGTGCAAACAGCTGCGCGACGCATGTACAGAGGGGAAGGCCGTTCGGAGGGCCGCGCGCAGTGGAGGACGGCGGCCGCATGGCCGCGAGGATGAGGAAGAAGGAGGCCGCGGAGGCGCGGCTAGCATGGTCGCAGCGCGATCGTGAAGGGCACGGCGATGGCGATGCAAAGCGGCGGAAAGGCGCCGCGACAGGGGAGTGAGGTTGGTCGCGTTTCGCGGCTGCAATAGCGCTGCGCACGGTGGCGCTGTAACGGTGGGGATGGCGGGCGCTGCTTGAACGGCCCACACGGAGCGGCCGAAGGCGGAGGATGAAGACGACGGCGGGCGGTGGCACGCAAGGATGGAGGTTGGTGGTCCTCCTTCTTTGTTTTTCTTTTTTTTTTATTTTTTTGATCCTTCCTTTCTCACCCTCTGCGATGGAGGTGCAGCGCGGCCGCGAAGGACGCGGCGATGGTGATGCAGAGTGGCAGCAAGGCGCTGTGACAGGGGAGTGAGGTTGGTCACGTTTCGCGGCTGCAATAGCGTTGCGCACGGTGGCACTGTAACGGTGGGAGTTGCGGGGCGCTGCCTGAACGGCGCACACAGAGCGGCCGAGGGGGGGAGGATGAAGACGACGGCGGGCGGTGGCATGCAAGGCTGGAGGTTGGTGGCCCTCCCTCTTTGTTTTTCTCTTTTATTTTTATGATCCTTCCTTTCTCCCCCTCTGTTCTCTGGTTTTTTGCTTTCTTTTTGGCTCTGTTTTATTGCCTCTTGCCGTTCTGTTTGCTTCTCTATTTTTCCTTTTTGTTTATTGTTTTTTAGGTGGTAGGGTGGAGTATGACCATGGCTATGGTGAGGAATGGATGGAAGAAAGGTTGCTGGATGAGGTGGTTGCACATTTGGATGGTGGCACTGCGGCTACTGTGAAAGGAGAGGGGAGATAGCCTTTTGCTTCCATTTTATTTTTATATTAGTTTGTTGATTCTTTGGCTATAACAGGGTTTTGGGTGTTTCTTTTAAAACTGTAATTTCATTCAGCTATATGTATTAAACTGGACTTTCTTTGGGATTGTATGTATGAACTAGATGAAAAATATGTGTTGATGATGAAGATGGACTACTCTCTGTATATGTTTCCTTAGTTCCTTCCCCTCCTCTTTTCTAAATTTTTGTTTCTTTACTAGATCACTCTATTCTCACGCTACTGACCGAAATTGTGATCGGAACAGTGATGAGGGATGGAGAAGTTGCGAAGCAGAAGTTGGGCGCTGAATAAGGAGGCCAAGAGATCTCCCAGAGTTGGCGTCGTAGCCAGCCAACTACCACGCAACCTCCTCGCTCATCCATCACCCACTGCAAGAAGGGCCTTATAAACAGCAATATCCAACTTGCATCTGACACATCCAACCCGGACTACGTATATGTATGAAAAAAAATTAAAAAGAAAATCACCATGAATAGTAAAAACCAACTTGCATCTGACACATCCAACCTGGACTACGTATATGTATGAAAAATAATTAAAAAGAAAATCAAAGAAAATCACCATGAATAGTAAAAACTGTACCCGTAAACTACCGGGGATTTGATATTATAGATGTGTAGTCTCATAGTGTAACATAAACACTTATTATTTTATTATGTTGAGTGTTTGTGCCTAAGAAGGCAAGGTTGGAAAAATAAATATCGTGGATGTAAGCAAGCTTAGAGAGGATGGTTAAAAAGAATACTTATATTCTAGTATAGAATAGGGAAAAATCCTAAGTGAGTTAGGGACTAGACATAACACTTAGGTGATTAGTGTGAACAAGTATAAAAATTTGGGGTTATCCTCTTCTTCCTTTCTCTATTAGTTTAAATTTGTCTCCAATTTTTTTTTATCGAATAAGGGGTTAAGTGTGTATGTTTAAATGTCTTTAAAAAAATAGTTTGTGCAAACATATTTCAAAATTGCGTCTGAAATCTTCAGACGCTAATCAAACAGAACCCTTCAAATGCAAGTTTGTAGGACCTAACAGTTGGTAGAAGAGCTCAGCCTCGAGGGTTGAGCACTTAACATTGTTTAAGGAGAATATCTGCAATAACACTAATGGTAAGAGCTGGTTTCGGTTGAACGTGCGGTTTTGAATTTGTTTTATTCATCAAACCTCCAACATTATAATGCTTGTAGTTTATTTAGATGACGATTGTTATCAAAATAAAATTATTATAGATATAATCATGATTATTGATTTGGTAATAAAAATATAATAATATAAATAATAAGTGTGACACCCTTGGTACACAACAATGACCATACAAGTAAACGACGTTTATCTCAAATCAAACTTGTACAAGTTTACGAAAGGCTATAAAAATGAGGAATTTTTTAATCAGAACTTAAATAAGTAAAATGCACAACGTAAAGAAACTTACAACAGTTGATGCCATTAGCTGGTCATATAGTAGTGGTATAACACATCATCATTATCATTATAATTTTCATAAAGATGGGTTAAAACCCATATACAAAAAGATAAAGTTAAAGATAGTAGGTTGGAGTGAAGTGGATAAACTAATACTACAAGTAGATGGTGTCTGTCAGTATGTGACTCCATACAAAAAGCTATACACAAGGACAATGTCCCAAAAAGAAGACACATCTAGCATGTCAGAGTTGTACCATATCCATCACAAAATATAAGATCTATAATCCTTATATACACCCTCTTCACTAGTACCAACACTCTTCAAGGATCCTCAAGTCCCCCATTTCCAACATTAGGAACAACCGTGTCATCTGATCTGGCCTCAGGCTCATTCTCTAGCTCTTCTGCTTCCTCGGGACCTTCTTCTTCGTCTTCAGGCTCCTCCATAGTAGGTTGAGAACTACTTGCATGTATTGGACGAGAAAATGACCATGTACAAGTTGCAGACACACTACGTCTAAAGTACATGCGCTTTTAGGGGTATGACTCTAAAACCCTGTGAAGATTGTTGGGGTGGTGAAGCATGTGGTTGAGGTGCCTCTCTAACAAAACCAGGAGGTATGGGAAAAGTCAATCGTAAAGGGATCCTAAAAGGTAACGGGCAGTTGCTCGATGACTAGAAGGGTGGTGGATGATCATAGTCAACCACCCTCAGTAGCGTATCTCCTCCCTATTAGCATCATAGGCCTAACGGGCCCCGAGTGTCCACATCATCGGGATCCTCGCAAAAATTGGAATTTTTTGAGCAAATTAAGAGCACAATATCATATAAAGAAAATACAAACATTCTAGCTAGATAGGGGTGAGAGAAAATAATGAAAAATCATACTAGTATAAAGTAATAAAGAGTTAAGGCAAATATCTAATCCTACAACACTAAAGCACAAATGTATAAGCAATAATAAATTAAATCACAAGAATTTCGTTTCAAATCAAAGTTTCCACGAAATCAATGCGTGAAATGCAAAGATTCTTAGACATCAGGTTACTATTGTCATGAGAATGCAAACTCAATGATTGATCTCAAGTGGACCTCCAAACATTTCGAAATATTAATATTAGTATCTTCAACAATATCAATGTCAAGACCTTTAAGATGTTGATACTAATATCTTCAGGAACACCAATATTAATATCTTAATTCAAATAATAATTTGGGCGAAACGATCGGGAGTTAGAGTTCTGCCATCGCCAACTCATGGGGAAAATAGGTACACAAATTTCGTTACTTGCAAGATTTAGAGGCAAGAATAATCTCCATCAATCCTGATTATGGCTAGGGCCCTTCGGGTTGAGTCAATGTCGCTAGGTACTTGCTCCGGCTCTAGGGCACTTATTGGACCATGGCAACCTATTTCCCCACCAAGCACACCCCCAAGGCATCACTCCCAGGCCTCCCTTACCGGCCATATCATGGTTGTACCTTACCATAGCTTCCCCATGAACAAATGCAATGATGCATGATCATACAAAACAACATAGTCTCATTCAAGTATCATACTGCAAGATTCTCACGGTACATCAAAGGCACTAAGGCCATAACAACAAAGGCACTAAGGCCCAAAATACAATACATTTCTCTTGAGAATCTGACAAAACTTCCCCTATAACTTGGGGCTTTCCACACCCCTTAGCAATTAGAGATACGAATTGCAAGAAATTAGCTTTTGGGGTCTTAAGTAAATCGTTTTAATTTCATGGGTGAGCTATGAGTATTTCTGTTATAGGTTATAAACCTTTTAGTCTTTTGTAATAAACATTTTTGTCTTATGTTACAAACTCTCTCCAAATGAGTTATGGACTCTTTTTTTAGGTTACAAACTCTTCCCTTAGTTGCTACAAACGTTTATGTTTTAGGTTATAAACTCTCCCTCCATGTGTTACAACCCTTTCTAATTTAGGTTATAAACTTCCTTCTCAGGTGTTATAAACATGTCAATTTCATGTTATGAACTCCTTTCCTCATATGTTATAAACATTTCAATTTCAGGTTATGAAATATTTTCTTCATATGTTATAAACATCTTAAATTTTAAGTTATGAACTATTTTCCTCATGTTATCAACATTTCTATTTAGTCTATTATAAGTATTTTGAATTTCTTGTCATAATTATTTTAGCCTTAGATTATAACTCTCTTAGTCTTATTTTATAAATTATTTTCCTTTTGTTATGAACTTCTTAGTATTTGTGTCATAAACATTTATCCTACTGTCATGAGTTTTTTTGGTTCACGTTACAAACTCCCTGATCTCTAGTTATAAACTTTTCCATTTCATGTTATGAACTTATTAGTCTTAGGTTATAACTTTCAAATTTTATGTCAGCCATTCTTAGAATTATGTTATAAAAGTTTTAATTATGATTAGTTAACCCCCTTTAGCTTTATGTCTTAATATTCTTCTATAATAGGCTTACTAGTGAAGTACCCGTGCATTATTGCACCGGGATGAAATAGTAAATACGAAAGTCGATAAAAAAATTAAAAAGATATTTAAAAAATATATATCATGACAAACTTATCAAGAATATGTGATTTAAAAAAGTAAAGACATGAGGAATGTTTTTTTTAAGAAATGCCAATAATTAAAGATAGGATAAAATAACATTTTAGTCCCTATAAAATACCCGAGTTTTGATTTCGTTCCCGGGAAAGTTTTTCTTTTTTATTTGATCCTTATAAAATATTTAAGCTATTTTTTTAGTCCATGTTGTTGATTCCACTATTAATTACGAATATGTCGAACGCCCATCGCAATTAGTAATCATATGTATTGTACCTTAGCACATTATACAACAGTGTTAGCCTCCTCAAACACATTCAAAAACCATTTGTGATATATATGAAGGACTGAAGGAGGAAATGTACAAAGAATTTCAGTTCAAATTGACCATGAAATTTGGCTCTCTAAATGAGTTTAAGGAAGCTAACACTCTTATATAATGTGTTAGGGTACTTTTGAAGTATTATTGACTATTATGGGCGTTCGACACATCCACAATTAACAGTAGAATCAACATCGTGGACTAAAAAATAGCATAAACATTTTATAAGGATGAAATAAAAAAGAAAAATTTTCTAAGGACGAAAATCAAAACTCGATATTTTATAGAGACTAAAATGTTATTTTACCCTTAAAGATATGAAAAAAGTGTTAGGTAAATGAAAACTATTGAAAACCTTTCTCCAATCTGAATGCTAATAAAAAATTCAAATTTTGAAAAAAAAATTAAATTAAAAAATAATCATAAAAAAAATTATTTCATAAGATAGGACAAATTTGAATGTAAAGAATAAAGAGATTAGTTTCAAATGTATAAAAGGAAGGGCCAAATATTATAAAAAATAATATATTTATCAAATATGAAATAAAATGTAAATATTCACTTCCTTTATTTTGAAATGTGTACATAAAAGAACAATCAACAAAATATGCTTGAAATTCAGTTATAGTGTGTTTGGATGGGGTAATTTTTTACTTAGGGATTGACTTCAATTGCATGGTTACGTGTTTGTTACTATAGATTTTGAGAAAAATTAGTATACTTGTACATAAATGATATACTTGTATAAAGTCATTATAGAAATGAGTATACTTTTGAGAGATAAAGTTCAATTTCTTGTTTGTGTTGTGCTTCAATGAAAAAGACATGTGTGCCACGATTTTAATATATTAATTATTACTAATTTTATTTTATATATTTTTAAGTATTAAAAATGATATTAGTTATGACATATAATAGTGAATGTGTTAATAAATTTATCATCATGGTTTGAGGAATTTAATTAATTAATTTAAATAATATAATTATTTTTTTCAATTGCTTATATATATCATAAAAAATTTAAGAAATTTTCAATTAGTTTATTTAAAATAGTTTAATTTAATTTAAAGTAATAAAACAAAGAATTTTGGAGATGAAGAAATTTCATTTCTTCACCCAAACAAAGAATTTTAAAAATGAAGAAATTTGATTTCTTCATCCAAACAACAAATTTTACAAATGAAGGAATTTCAATTGAAGCAATTGAAATTCCTAGAAATTTAAATTCTCTAGAATTCTCAATTGCTTCATCCAAACGCAGGGTTAGAGATCTTGTCCCCAATTTGTTTTGTTTACAAAATTTCTTAAATCCACTTGTAAAATAAGCATAATTATTTTTAGAATATCAAAGTAGTTGGACTAAAATCTTGGACCCATGCTCATCAACTAAATCAATATTTTTCCTCTCATATGAAAAAATTTGCTTGTAGAAAAGATCAATAAAAAATCTTCTCCTCCAAGGCAATCATATGTCGCCATAATAAAGAGGTGTTGAGTACATATTGACTCCTCTCAAAATCACACACTATGTATAAAAAGAAGCAAATTATTGTTAGTAAAAGCCAAAAAAAAAATCAGCTTAAACTCCTCAAAATAGCACACAATGTATAAGTCAAGTACCATTGCTTTTTATGTAGGATGGTCATCCCCGTGTGGTACATTCTTATTCTTAAATTATTAGGTATTTATATACATTTACTTTTTTTACTAAAAAATTAATTTATTTTCATTTAGAATATTTATTCATACCCGTGCGTGCACAGGGAAAAATATAATTAAATAAATTAAAATAAATAAGATGATTCAATACGAAAATATAAATAATTAATTATATTAAAATAATTAATAATAAGAGAATAAAAAATATTTAAAAAATATATTGGAAAACAAATGTAAAATACAATTTAAATATTAATATTTTTATTTCCATTTTTCATAATGTAACGTGTGAGTAATAGTCTTTAAAATACATTGAAATTTAATCCATATCTTTTAATCAGATAGAAAAAATGATAATCTTGAGATAAATATTTTTTTCATATGAAATATCATTTCTTGTGTAATATATTTTGATTTTATAATTCAAATATAGTAAAATTTTAATGTAAATATAACAAATTTTAATACTCATATTTATTATAATAAAGTTTATTAATGAGCTTTCATATTACTTTTAATTACATGATGAGTTTTCATATGAAATCTCATTTCCCGTGTAATATATTCTTATTTTATAATTTAAGTATAATCAATTTTCATATAAATATAATACAAATTTTAGTATTCATAATGTTATTAATAAAAAATATATTACTAAATTTAAAATATGATTAGTTAAAAAAATGAATTAATTATAACTGAAACACTTTATAATTGAAAACATGTTCAAATATGATTGAATTTAAGTAAACATTAAAATTTAAGTACAAAATCAGATATTAACCGATACTAATAATATTAATATTTGATGTAGTAAGTTGTGTCATTTTATCACATATGCAGTTAATGATGAACCATTATTTTTATTTTAGGCGGGCATCCCCTTATCGTGTATTTTCACACTTAAATTATTTTGTTATAATATTCTATATTAACCAGCTTTCATATTTTTTTGGTTACATAATGAGCTATCATATGAAATCTCATTTCTCGTGTAATATATTCTTATTTTATAATTTAAACATGGATAAATTTTCATGTAAATATAAAACAAATTTTAGTATTCATATTTTATTATAATATTATTCAACCAATAATTTAAATATTAATGTTTTTTTATAAGCAATGGATTAAATATTAATGTTTTATACATAAATTTTGTACCATGTATATATTATTTTTTTTACCCTATAATTCAATTATTAATAATTTTTCTTTTAAATTTTTTATTCCCGTGTTATTTGATTTTATCATGTAAATTAATTATTATTAGTACTTATTCAATATTCTAAACATGTAATTTAATTTTAATGAAAAACTTTTATTCCTCTGCGTAAAAAGTATTGGCCCTGTATTTTAAATTAATTTTTATTGCATTTGCAAAGTTGATAAAAGATTTAATTTGTAACTAAATAAAATTTAAAATGTTCTAAAATTAAAAAAAAAATCATTGAAAAATTTGTTAAGTTATAATTTCAAAAAAGATAAATATATTGTATGTAATCTTGATTTATATATGAACATAATTTGTGTGAAGTGCAAAAGTGAGATGCGCAACCGATAGCTAGCTATATTGATAAGAAAATTATTTGAAAGTGGAAACAAAGAGCCAAAGACTAAGGAATGGAAAGAACTTGTTTGGTAGAAGGATTTTTGTAAGAAATAATAATTGTGAATCTCCCTTAGAGGCTCTTTAAGATGAAATGGTTACAAAATGATATTAACAAATGTATTGACAGAATGCAAAAGGTTGTTGTTAACAGAAAAACAAAAGTATAAGGCTCTTTATTAACATATTAATTAGCAACAGAAACTAACATACTTTAGTAACATGTGAAAAACCACAAATCTTGTAAAAATGTAAAAGGGATGCGTATGGAATGAAGCCCAAGATCATCGGCACAACAGTGAAGACACCAATTTGAAAGAGGAACTGGGTATTCAAAGCAACACTAAGGGCAGTGTTCTTGGTAATCTTAGCCCTTTCTTCAATGGTTTCACCCACACCAGATAGTGCCTAGAAACAGATTGCACTTGTATTCATAAGTATAGAAATAAACATAGCTACAGGTAGTTTGTTTTGAGTTTTATTGTACATAGCTATATTAACTGTGTTCTTTTATTATTCACTTGTAGTACAGGGTATGTACTGTACAAGGTAGACAACCCTTTTGTTTATTGCCAATAAAACTCAAAACATAAATTGCTAAATAAAGATTAAGAGATTGATGCAAATAAGATGCTTAAAACAGAAAATTTTCACAAAAATGGAAAAACAACCATAGACCTAAATCTGGTCTGAACCGCAAACTCACCAGAAGCTGCAACATTAACTGGACCAAGTCACCCACCCAACTATTGAAACAAAGCAGTTTCAGACCAAAAATAGTATTTCACAGAACAATTTAACATTGATCAGTTGCAAATTTCCCCCCAAAAAAAAATTTATCAGAGAAACAACCCAATTGTATCCCACAGACTCAAAGCTGCAACACCATAAAAAAAAAAAAACAATTCAGAACCACCACAAATAGGGGCTTCTCATTTTCAAACAAATCCAATATAAAAGGCCAAACTTCTAAAAATGAGGAGCAAAAAAGCCCTGCAACCCATTTTGGTAATGAAAATAGCTTGCATTACAAATTTGATCAAATAGAACAATTTTGCAATGATGCATTTGAACAATCAGATTGAGAGCCTTGGCATAATCTCCGTTTGCAACATACCCAGAAAGCATAGAATTCCAAAGTGCCAAACTTTCAGAAACAGGTGTATCTTCATTTAACATTAAAAAGTAACCAAATTCAAGTTGAGATATCTCAACACAATTATTTATAACATTGAATAGGTGACATTATAACATTAAACCAAACATACTCATAGCTTATGTCCAAGAAATTCTAACACTAAACCAAACATACTCATAGCTCATGTCCAAGAAGTAAACCAAATTTTAAAGCCACACATTTTAGGATGTTGTTAGACTTGCATTTGCATGCATTGCATCAAGACCTTGATGTAATGCTTGAAGCTGAAGTTCCTCGTTTGCAAGCTTTCCTCTGCTTGTTTTTCTTGATTCATTAACTTCAGTTCATAGAGGCAGCTCGTGGTTTCTTGTGTGTCTAGTTCTAGACATGGGAATAGTCAGACTCTCTCATGTGAGATTTTCATGAAATAAAATCATGTATAAATTTCAGATCTATCTCTTTTTCTAAATGAGTAGGACTCCACGAAAAGTTTATGAATGTCTATGAAGAGTGATAAACATGAAATTTATCTCGTGAAATTTTCACTCTCGAAAGGATCCCCTCTCTCTAGGTCCACTGGCTACTCATGAGAATAATAGACACATGCAGATTCAGAAAGTACTACACAAAAATCTATACAATGGAAACTACACAAACAGGTACATGCAAAAGAAATTACAAAGAATTTTCATACAATTGTCATAAATAATTTATACAATTGTCATAAAAAAATCCCACCATTAGCTGCTGCAACATTCCGGGAGTAGCAATCTCCATATCAAAAGTAAAAAAATTCCCGTCTTACCATGATATAATTCATATATGAAGAATCAAGAATATGATCTTTCTCTCCCAAATAGTATCTTATTCCAGTATAAGGAATCAATAAATAGATCCACATTTTGGATAATCATATCCTATCAAGATTTATTTGACATAAAAAACATGATTTCACAGGGGAAGGGTTATATGCCTCTAACATTGAGATTTGTTGCTTTGTTGTTTACTGGCCATAGATTTCACAGAGGGCTGGGATCCGACCATCATTTAATATGACCATAAATTAGCACCCATCATAAAACTCTAAAACAAATAATGGTGGATAGGTTGAAATGGCAACAAAGAACTGCCATTGCTATGGCTCAAAAGTAAAAATTTAGAATTTTGATGACTGCCATATGTTGTCAATAAACATATGGCAGATAGATAATGATACTTTCTTAATCTATTCCATATCTCCTTCCTTCTAACAAATTCAAGAGTCTTAAAACATAGAATTTATCTGGTACAATAGATGCATGTCATGAACCCAAAGATCATAATATGAGGTGAGCTAAGCTTATGTTAGAGTTTAAATATGATTTGTGATCTGGTGGCTCATAATAGTTGATATACAATTAGGTAGGGTTTTGGCAGGAATGAACTCACATTATTGTGGACAACAGAAAGTCGTCACAGAGACCAACTGTAACGCCCTAATTTCTGAACTCAGAATTAATGTCGTTGGAGACACTATTCCCGAAGTTCTTGAAATCATTACGTTAAATTTTCAATATCGTCAAACATTTGCTTAAAACTATCCAACGAATAGTTTAAGCAATTACATTACAACATCAATATCTCTAAATAATAGTACATCTTACTTAATGTTAGGGAAGAATCCACACTTGGAGTGTTGTGGTTCTTAAGATTCACACCGGAATTTCGGCAGAATCTCCCCTAAAAACCGGAGGTTTACCAATCTCGAACTTAACCTGAAACTCAGTAAAACCACCAGCACAATATAATAACATATTTACACTAAAATCATAATAGGGTCTCCGTGGCCAGAATAAAATATATATATACATATATATATATATATCAATACACCTCAATCAATCAATACATATTAACTAAATCAACTAATAAGTCTTCCACTTGAAGTACCACTCCGCTTCAAGCATTCTTTTCCCTGCTTCACTATTACCTGAAATACCTGCGCAGCTAGAGTATATCCCCGAAACGTGGGATGAGATAATAATCTCAGCGAGTATAACTAACATGCATAAAGTGTGGGGAAGATTCAACTTAACTAACTAATATCAAGCTAAATATCATACTCAAATTCATATCAATTAAAGATAATTAACATAACATATTCACGAACTTAATACTCAAATTTAAAATGCAATAATAATGCAACTCACTGTTGTGCCCAGCAGGCATGAACTTATTACTGAAACTGGAGTTAGACCTAAGCTCAGACTACGGGAAACGTCTTTCCCGGGGACGAATCCCACCCATTACTGGACCGAAGTCAAGTTTTCTTATAATTACTGAATTTTCTTAACTCACAGCGCAAGGGTCGGCTTAAATTAACTCACGGTCGAAACCGGCTTACATAAATCGATAATGAAAATTGAAGTTTTAACTCACAGCACAAAGGCTGGCTTTCTTAACTCACGGTCGAAACCGGTAAACATGAATTGATAACCCAAAACTAGAATTTCGAGTATTTCGAGTGTTTCGAAAACTTTCGTAACTTTCGTAACTTTGAAATCCAAGGGATTTACAATCAATCCATAACATAAATTACTCAATTCTTAGCATAGACTTCATAAATCTATTCAATTCAACCATATAGAAGGGAATCGAAGGGTAGGGATCATACAATGAGTATTTCGTTAATTTTGTAATCTCGCTACTTTCGTAAATCTCACTACCCTAAGGTTTTCCATGAAAATACTAACCAAACTACTCAATCTCATGCATACATTACTAATCTAACCACAATAATCATATAGAAGATGGATTAAAGAGTAGGGTTCATACATTGGGGAGAAATCAATCTCAAAGAGAAAAGTGGGTGTGTGAGTTATACTCACCAATCCTTGGGAATCAAGAGTAGGATGGAAGATCGAAGTGTTTCACTTGATGATTCTAGCTCTGAATTCCTTCCCAAGCTCCCAAATCAGCTTTCTCTCACTAGGTCCACACTCTCTCTCTAAAAAGCGTGAAGGAAGAAGAAGAAAATAGCTCTCTTCAGCTTCTGCATGTCCGAGTATTTATACTGGACAGCTGGTAATCGATTACCATAGTGCTGTAATCGATTACCAGAGGTAAAAATTACACTAGAAAACGTTTCTGGAAATCTGGTAATCGATTACAACCCTTGGTAATCGATTACCAAAAACTCAGCCCTCAAGTAATCGATTACGTAATCGATTACACAAAATTCAGCTCTCGGGTAATCGATTACAACCTGTGAGTAATCGATTACCTAAAACTAGCTCTCGGGTAATCGATTACAAACTCCCTGTAATCGATTACCAGAACCCAAAACTCTTCATTTTAACCTGAAATAGAATTCTAAGTTAATTTTCATAGTCCCCACTCAACCTCTAATTACCAAACATAATAATCTTATTTCTAACCTAATGAGTCATTAAAACTTCTTGTTAAGGCTAATACTTGGTCTTATACTTGAGTTTTAAATCATAGCTCCTCAATTAACCTTAATCTCTTAACTTATTTTCCTTTAATTACTAATACTTAACCCTCTTATTTTCAGCCTAATAAGTTGTTTAAAGTTTCTAATTTGCGGGATGTTACATTCTACCCCCTTCTAGCAATTTTACCCTCAAAATTGTACCAGAAACAAAATTTAAATTTACCTCAACTAAAAAGTTCCGGGAATCGTTCCTGTAACCTAGTGAAGAGTATCCCAGAACCTAAAAGTGAACCTAGATTCCCTATTTGATAAGAGGTTAGAGGAAATGCCATGGAGTCTGACGATCTCCCTAACATACAAACCTGTAAATTGCTAAGGGAAAAGGTACTCCCAACTGGTATGAGGTGAGCTGGCTTGGCCCATTGGTCCTCATTCACCCAGATGGCATCACCAACAGCTTGGACTCGGGGCAAACCTATCACAACATCCCTAACTATACTCTCCCACTTCCACTCAGAGATTACTATTGGTAAAAAGGTTCCTAATGGTTTCAATGTTCTATATAGACCTGCTGACACATTAAACACTCAAAAACCTAACCTACTATATTTCTTTCCACATCCTGATACATCTTGGTAGAGCCAGGATGTACGAGAAACTTACCTCTATTAGCTTATTCTAACACCTGCTGCCTGAGGTTACCCCTTTTTGGGACACTGACTCTCCCTTGGAAGAGAATTATCCCATCTTCTGATCCAGAAAACCCTATGGTTGCCTTCCCTCTTGGAGGCTAGAGTCCAAACTCTGAGCCACCCTAATTAGAGCTCTTAGCTCACTGGTGAATGCGATACTATGAAGTCTGACACTATGCTCCCCAATAGTTACTCCTAAACGTAGGTTCCTGAACTTCTTTAACAAACTCATTTCATGCATTCTCACGAGAGACACGTGAAGAGACTTTCTACTCTATTTGAGTATACTTGACTGGCTTGGTTAGACAACACCCTTGAAAAAAATCTAATCATAGAAAAGATTTCACACAACAACTAAGTAAGGATCCTAATTCCATACCCAAACCCATCAACTACCGGTTGGTTTCAAGTCTTATGTTCTTACTGATCTAGCTAGGTTTGAGAAAATTCCAAGTGATTTACATGTTCATATTCTAAGCTCTACTGTATTACTAACTATAAGTCATGCACACATAATTACTCAATCCCTAGAATCACTAAGTTTGTGTTGGCTAAATAATTCAACGCTCACGTCATGTTCGAGGAATTAAGTTCACATAATCACATAAACAAACACCGCACATAAGTGAGAGGAAGGTCACTCATTCTTCTAATAACGTGACGGAATCCTAACAATACTCATGCCATAAACGTAGGTATAATACCTACCGGTTACAACATGAACATGGTAAACCCTCGTAGTCTCCTATCTTCCCTTACTGGGATCTTTCTCTATATCACCCTACCGGTCAGGGCTTGTACTTAATTTGGTTCTAAGTTTTCACTGAAAAGGAAAGTGACATAATGTCGTCCAAACCCTAGTCCTCCTATAAGTAAAGATTTTTAAATGCTTTAGAGTTCTAACCTAGTGAGTGTGCCTAACAATATCTCAATCCTTTCTTAACACTCTGACTAGGCCTAACTATACACAATCAAATCTAACTTTCAGGTTGGGTGAAACTTAGTTGGGTTCAAGTACTGAGTGCCTTCTACGGATTCTCATGGTCTGACTATAAAACTACCCTCTTAAGGGTTCAGGCTCTCTCTAATATTTCTCAGTGTTTAAAATCTTGATTTCTCTCTTGGAGTTACCAAACCTACATCCAGATATCTAAACTAATTTGTTTTTCCCTCATGGAATTCATAGAGAAGGCTAAGTATTTGGGTGGCTGGGAGAATATCTACCGCTACTTGATAAATTCTTGGTTAACTCTAGAGTTGTCTACTAGTCTACTTATTCTATTTACTTCCCATTAGGACCTCAATTATAGTTACCTCCCATTTTCTATTAAATTCTAAAAGTCTATGTTATTCCCGCTACTTTGTTATCTTTAACTAAGGTATTAGGTTCACTCACTTTCTCTCTAACAATCCTCTCAGGTGATTCCTAACCCCTTTCCACAGGACTACCCTTAATATGGCTTAATTGTGAACTTCCTGTCCTTACCTGAGTTGTAGGTAAATCTACACTACATTATGTAATCTATACTAGAATCCTTAATTTCCTTGATTAAGGTTCCTCTCCCTTAGAAGAGTTATGGCTAAGGTTCCTTTCTACTGGTGGTAATAAGTTGAATTAGGTGATTTAGGATGGTGGAACTACTAAGTTGGGTTTCTGAGAAAAATTTGGTTCATACCAACTATCCTGACTAAAAGCCTCTACCTAATTCCTTTCCCGAGTACTTCTCCGAGTCCTCGAAGATAAAACCGATATGGTTAGACTTAAGGTATGGGTGAAGTGTTCTTATTTGATGATTTCTAAATTTTCAGATATTCAAGGCATCACTTCCTAATATTCTTAAGTATTTCCTAAGGGTGAAAAGAAAGAGCAAAAGTATTGTTTTCTCATGACAACTTACCCACTCGTTAGGGTTAAAGATATTACTAATGGTAAGTCCTGGAATGATACTAACATTAGACAATCGAAATCTCACTATCTTTACTAGGGATCTCTAGCTTATTCATCTCCTAAACATGCCCCCAACTCTCAGTGGCTAATAATTAATGTTGTAGTCTTAAGGTACAAGTATGGTGATCTCTCCTAAGGGTTTCTAAAATATTAGGATCGTAAGACTCTGTCTCTAGGGCCACTAAGTGTTCTCTAAATGTGAGATGTAAAGGTGAGGAAATGGTAGTCGTCATGACTACCTACCCGTCTGGTAGAGTCTAAAGATCTGTCCATGTAATCCATGGACAAAGAAAAAGGGCAAGGTGGCTGAAAGAATCCCCACTCGCCTGACCGTCTCCCGACTACCCTCAAGGCGGCCTAGGAATATACCTACTCCTACATCGACTCAAAAGAAACCTCAATTTCCTAACCCTGGTAAGTTTAGGTCTAAATGTTTATATGTCCCTGCTAAGTTTGCTAACTTTAGGTAAGGTCTTAAGTCTACTTAAGTTAAAGTCCTCTTAGGTGTCTCTGTGATCACTGGTTTACCCTACGTAGAGTTTCTATCTTAACTTGGACTATAGTCCCGCATTCCTTCTAACATGGCCTCACAAAAGTTTGTCTCAAAAGAAACTGTAACTATGTGAATTACTACCTAACGTGTACACACACATTTTAACATAATGTGCCACAAAACCATTCAAACAATCAACATTACAATTCAAACAACAAGACACACACAAAACATTCAAATTATACAAGTCACACAACGAATGGCACATTATAAGTCAAACAACCAATCAACATCCACAAGTAAAGAATCTATTTTAACTAACTACCTCAGAGGTGCCTAATGTTCACTAGGATTCCAGGGTCACACTCTATAAAGCTTCTTTGGTGAGTATAATGTTCTTAGGAATAAACTTAAGTTACTCTATTTCTAATACAAGATGGGTGGCTCTACCCTTGTTAAGAAGTACTCTAACCCCTTGACCAAGGTAACCTACTCACATGACTAACCATAATCTCCGTGTACAATGCACACACTATAGGAGTGATCAGTCCCTATAATGAGTACACGTACTAGAAGATCACAAGAAGCCACGGGCAACTAGCCTAACCACAGTCCAATTGGATTGAACTGCTCTGATACCAAAATGTAACGCCCTAATTTCTGAACTCAGAATTAATGCCCGTTGGAGACACTATTCCCGAAGTTCTTGAAATCATTACGTTAAATTTTCAATATCGTCAAACATTTGCTTAAAACTATCCAACGATTAGTTTAAGCAATTACATTACAACATCAATATCTCTAAATAATAGTACATCTTACTTAATGTTAGGGAAGAATCCACACTTGGAGTGTTGTGGTTCTTAAGATTCCCACCGGAATTTCGGCAGAATCTCCCCTAAAAACTGGAGGTTTACCAATATCGAACTTAACCTGAAACTCAGTAAAACCACCAGCACAATATAATAACATATTTACACTAAAATCATAATAGGGCCTCCGTGGCCAGAATAAAATATATATATACATATATATATCAATACACCTCAATCAATCAATACATATTAACTAAATCAACTAATAAGTCTTCCACTTGAAGTACCACTCTGCTTCAAGCATTCATTTCCCTGCTTCACTATTACCTGAAATACCTGCGCAACTAGAGTATATCCCCGAAACGTGGGGTGAGATAATAATCTCAGCGAGTATAACTAACATGCATAAAGTGTGGGGAAGATCAACTTAACTAACTAATATCAAGCTAAATATCATACTCAAATTCATATCAATTAAAGATAATTAACATAACATATTCACGAACTTAATACTCAAATCATTAAAATGCAATAATAATGCAACTCACTGTTGTGCCCAGCAGGCATGAACTTATTACTGAAACTGGAGTTAGACCTGAGCTCAGACTACGGGAAACGTCTTTCCCGGGGACGAATCCCACCCATTACTGGACCGAAGTCAAGTTTTCTTATAATTACTGAATTTTCTTAACTCACAGCGCAAGGGCCGACTTAAATTAACTCACGGTCGAAACCGGCTTACATAAATCAATAATGAAAATTGAAGTTTTAACTCACAGCACAAAGGCTGGCTTTCTTAACTCACGGTCGAAACCGGTAAACATGAATTGATAACCCAAAACTAGAATTTCGAGTATTTCGAGTGTTTCGAAAACTTTCGTAACTTTCGTAACTTCGAAATCCAAGGGATTTACAATCAATCCATAGCATAAATTACTCAATTCTTAGCATAGACTTCATAAATCTATTCAATTCAACCATATAGAAGGGAATCGAAGGGTAGGGATCATACAATGAGTATTTCGTTAATTTCGTAATCTCGCTACTTTCGTAAATCTCGCTACCCTAAGGTTTTCCATGAAAATACTAACCAAACTACTCAATCTCATGCATACATTACTAATCTAACCACAATAATCATATAGAAGAGGGATTAAAGAGTAGGGTTCATACATTGGGGAGAAATCAAACTCAAAGAGAAAAGTGGGTGTGTGAGTTATACTCACCAATCCTTGGGAATCAAGAGTAGGATGGAAGATGGAAGTGTTTCACTTGATGATTCTAGCTCCGAATTCCTTCCCAAGCTCCCAAATCAGCTTTCTCTCACTAGGTCCGCACTCTCTCTAAAAAGCGTGAAGGAAGAAGAAGAAAATAACTCTCTTCAGCTTCTGCATGTCCGAGTATTTATATTGGACAACTGGTAATTGATTACCATAGTGCTGTAATCGATTACTAGAGGTAAAAATTACACTAGAAAACGTTTCTAGAAATCTGGTAATCGATTACAACCCTTGGTAATCGATTACCAAAAACTCAGCCCTCAGGTAATCGATTACGTAATCGATTACACAAAATTCAGCTCTCGGGTAATCGATTACAACCTGTGAGTAATCGATTACCTAAAACTAGCTCTCGGGTAATCGATTACAAACTCCCTGTAATCGATTACCAGAACCCAAAACTCTTCATTTTAACCTGAAATAGAATTCTAAGTTAATTTCCATAGTCCCCACTCAACCTCTAATTACCAAACATAATAATCTTATTTCTAACCTAATGAGTCATTAAAACTTCTTGTTAAGGCTAATACTTGGTCTTATACTTGAGTTTTAAATCATAGCTCCTCAATTAACCTTAATCTCTTAACTTATTTTCCTTTAATTACTAATACTTAACCCTCTTATTTTCAGCCTAATAAGTCGTTTAAAGTTTCTAATTTGCGGGATGTTACACCAACCAATGGAATGAAGATTCCTAGACAAAAAAGTTTCCAACTGATCCTCAACAATGCCAAACCTGAGCTATGGAACAGAACAAAAAGAAATGTGGACCATCATCAAAACAGCTAAGAAAAGGATAATGGAATTAATTAGTGCACTGTGCAGCATGACATGATTACTGAAATTAATTTCCATGTCTTTTTCATTTAATCCTTTCTTTCATCAAAATGACTTCTAAAATTAATCTCCATGTCATTTGTTTCACATTTAAAAAACATATCATTGAAGTTATTGGATGTTCAATTTTAAGCATATCAACATTTACAAAGCAATTCCAGAATTCAAAAGGTTAATCTAAGATCAAAGTGTTGACCTTATGTGCACTTTCTAAAGCTTTCCCTCTTTTGATCAGTACACCTTGAGATACACCAACTCTAGTGACAAACTGTAAAAGCAAGCTCAAACCAAGCTCAAAACTAAACTGTACTTTCTAATGTTTTTATTCATCATTTTAAAATTCCAATGTGACAAATAATTAATAAATCTTTTATTAATTTACGTTGGGCTTGGGAAGGTTGGAGACTGGAGAGAACAAAGTTTAGCTATCTGGAAGTCCTTGACCTGAGTTATAATACCCTTGATGACACAAACTTTAATACCCTTGATGACACAGAAGGATAAAGAAATATTGAAGAAACAGAATCATTTTGGCCCATAGTTTGATAATGCTTCTATTAATTTTAATTTTTTGAAGTTCAAGCTACATTGATTTACAGAATCAGAGAATGAAGCATAACAGAGTTCATGAAATTTTTCAGTTTCATGTAGAAGAAATAAAATACAGAAACACAAACAGAACCCTAATGCCCTTTTCAACACTGATCATCGAGAAAGAGAAATTCCAGGGTTTTAAGTGAGACAGATTAATGTAGTAAAACGGAGGGTTAGAAACCCTTACCTTTCTTGATGCATGCGTGATCTGCGAAGGATGATGTATATTATTCCAATGTCCAACATCACTGTATCACACACATGCAGAAAACAAACGAAAATCGAAAAAAGAAGATTGCAGAAAAATTGGAAAAAAAAACAGAGGAGTGGTTTAGGGTTTTACCGCAAAGGAGTGACAACAGAGAAGAAGTACAACTCTGAGCAGTCCCGAGTGACCAACGTTTTCAAAGTATGGAATCGTTGCCAGAGAAAGGAGCGGTCGAGCGGGAGTCTCACACGGAGCGCCTTGTTCACAGTCATGGAAGAAGTAAAAATCTCTCTCTAAGGAAAGTAGAAGCAAACAGAGGGAGGTGAATGGTTCTGCTGATTGCGCGAGTTTTGACAGATAGGATGGCAAAATACGAAGCAGTGCATTTGATATATGGAACAAAGAAAAAGGTGAAGCAATGGAGTCTTGAAGGGTGGCTAGAAAGAAGAGAGGAAAAGAGGGAGGGATTAAAGGAGTGGAGTCGCAGAGAATGGAGGAGAGGAAGTGAGAAAAGAAGGGAAAAACGAAAGTTACTCGTTTTTTTTAGGGAAATGCCCGCCTCATTAAAGCTAACATTAATTAAGAGTTTTGAAAAAACAATCTGTTTAGGGAAGATTTTCAAAAAATTTAAATTTAAAATTTAAAACCTGCTAATAATTTTGGGAGGGAAATGAGTTATTCAAAAGTGTTCACCACTTACATAGCTAAGTGTAAAGAAGCTCGATTTTCAAAATGACTTTTCAAACTATTCACAAAAATGTCATTAAAAAGAGCGGGAAAATGGGAATCCCAGACAACCTTCTTTTGATATATAAAGATTAGTATTAGTATTATATTACAAACTTTTAAAATTTCTGTTATAAAGATTTTACACTTCAAGTTACAAACTGTCTAACATGAAGTTATAAATTGTTTAGTTACACGTTACAAATTGTTTGCTCTTCAATTATAAACTTACCCTGTTGTGGTTATTGTTTTCTCACCTTACCATAACCACTTGAATTCTTGGGTATTCAAGTTTTTTGAAAATCCTCTCTCCCTTACTTGCACTTTTCTTCATTATCCTAATTTTTTAAATTTTTTGTGGTTTCTTATAATTTATTTATCCAATTCTTCAAATTTAAAAGTCATGGTTTTAAGCCTTCAAAATCTACCTTTGGTGTTTCAATAAAATTTTCACCACCAATGTGAACACCAAATTTTGTCCAGTTCATTAAAAAAATAAAAATCACAAAAAGCAAAAAACTTTCATATGCATATTGCATCCTTGACCATTTCATATTCTAAATATCACATTGCATTCCATATATTTAATTTCATCTCACAACAAAAGTATATAAGAGATAAAAAATACATTCATGCATTACTCCATTTTCAATGATATAAAAAACTAAAAAAAAACTTATCACCAAGCCCTTTATTAGATTTTTGAAGCCTAACTCATTTTTTTAAAAAAATAAAAAATATATAATTAAACAGAAAAATAAAGTGTAGAAGGTCTTCACTTTTTCTTGCTTGCCTGGCAAAATTGACTCAACAATCACTTCTCAACAACAACTTATCCTCTTTTCTACCATTTTTACATGGGCACAAATCACAATTATAAGGTAGACAACAACAAGGGGATAAGTTAGGGGAAATGGGATCCTTCTCTAGAGCTTCATTATCAATTCCAGATATGATTGCAAAGGGATGATTCTGGTCCATTGAACTCATTCCTCTTCCACACATCCTAACCACCCACAAAGGGCTTATCCAATCTTCCTCCTCACAGTTTGGCTCGAACCTTATCCGGTAGAATCACTGTGAATACCCAATTTTATTCGGGCTAATTTTTATTTTAATTTCAATTTTTGTTTGAATTTAGTTTGTAAATAATTCTTGAAATAAAAAAATAATAATAAAAAGAAAAAAAAGTTGCAATTTCAGTTTTTAAAAAAAAATATTTAAAATTATTTTTGTTAAAATAGAAAACATAAAAATCAGAAAAATAAATTCTGAAAATTTTAGAATACAAAAATTCAAAAAAAATATAATAAATCTGAAAATAAATAAAACATATAAAATAAAATCCAAAAAAAATAAAAATAACAGATTGTTAAAAAGATAATGGATAGATGAGTTGAGGAAAAGTTTGTTGAGATTGGGGGATAATGGGAGAGAGTATAGGCATTTGTTGCAGATTATATGGAGAAGAAATAGGAATAAGGGGAGGGGGTAGTTACATTTTCAGCTCTATAAAAAAGAATAGAGTTATAGTGAATGGGGGGTTACTCATTCGGAGAAAGAACACACATAGTTATCTACTCTGAAACAAACTCACAGTCACGGACTCAAAGGAAACACGCAGTAGCAGAGAAGAAAAACAGAGAGCTTGAAAAGAAAAAAAGACAAACCAGCAGGTAGAAGAAGCGGAGAAATTGCAAGAAAAGAGAAGCAGAAAGTGCACGATACAGATTCAATCTTGAGGTTCTTTGTCACATTCTTTACCCCTGTTATGTTAATCACATTGTTGTTCTTGAATATTGATTCTGTATGATTGATTTATTAGTTTAGTTTATGATGAGAAGGGTAGCATAATGAAGATAGGATGATCACATTCAATCACATACAGAAATCCAATATACCCAATGTGTAAATAGAATGATACAAGTAAAAATCAAAGTCCAGTTCAATTTACAGTCCAAAGCATAATAGGAGAAAAATAATTTAGGACTAAGTCTGAACAAAAGAGAATACTGTTACTGTAAGGAGTAGTAGAAACAGAGTAAAAAAAATAATACCCCTGTTCATGTGAGACCTCAGTCCCTCTGATCCTCCGTTCAGTCACCAGCAAGGAGGCAGCACCACCGCGTCCTTTTCCCTCCGTTCGAACGAGCACCGCGTCCAGCCACCTTTCTTCTTCCGGCCACCGTCTCGTCTCCTTCCCCGCAGCCATCGTCTTCTTCCCCGAACACCAACCTCATTCGCACACAGAGCCAGACTCACCGTCGCCGCCGTCCTCCTCGCAACCCAGCGCGAGCACATCGGCTGTCCCGTTTCTCCGTCCAGCCGCAGCCTCCATCTCTGAACGGCGGCAACACCTCCACTGTCCGTCCGCCGTCGCTGTACTGCGCGTCCAGCCCAGCTCCCGCTGCGCGCCCTCCTGCTAACAGCCACCACCACCGCGCCGTCGCGAAGCCTCTGCAGGAGCTTGCTTCTCCGATCCGCTGCGCGCAGCTAGCACCGCGGCCATGGCCGTTTCTCCTCCAGCTACCGTCGAGCTCCCTTGGCCGTCGCCCCTCTTCTTCCTCTCTCTCTGCCGCCACACCCCTTTCTTTCTTTCCCCCCTTCTATTCTTTCTTTCTTTTCTAAAAACCTAATTCTAATTGTGTGTGTGTGTTTAGGAAGGGGCGTGAGGGTTTCTAAGGAAACCTAATCCCTTCCTCTTTCTCTTTTAAAAATAAAAAAAATAAAAAAAATAATAATAAAAACAATAAAATATATATAATAAAAATAAAAATAATAAATAAAATAAATTTTACATAAATGTAAAATTGCTTTGGTTCCTTTGTTTTTGAGCATGTGTTTTACGCTTTTGAATATTATGTATTTGATTGTACATATTTGTTTATTTTATATCTCTTTGTGAATAAATATTAATTCAAATGCTTTAATAAATTTAGGAGTGTTTTATTTTAATCTATGCAATGACTAAATGGGTTAATTGAGCAGTGGATACTGACTTTAACTTTATTTAGATCATAAGGGTTTATTGAGCAAACCAAGTGTTTGACTTGAACCCCGTGCGTAAATAGGTTATAATAAAATATTTCTTTCCAAAATTAAAAATTTCTTTTTAAAATAAAATATTTCTTTTCAAATAAAAAATTCTTTTCAAAAATATAAAAAAACAAAAAATTCTTTTCAAAATAAAATATTTCTTTTCGAAATTAAAAAAAAAATCCTTTTCAAATCTTAAAAATTCTTTTCAAAATTATAAAAAATAAAAAAAATATACGCAACGACTAATAATATTAATTGAGCAGTGGATGCTGACTTTAATATTATTAAGATTGTAAGAGTCTATTAAACAAACCACGTGTTTGACTTAAACCCCGTGCAAAAATATGTTATAACCAAATATTCCTTTCCAAAATTAAAAATTTCTTTTCAAAATTATAAAAAATCAAAAAAAAATTCTTTTAAAACTAAAAATTTCTTTTCAAAATAAAAATATTCCTTTTCAAAATTAAAAATTTCTTTCCTTTTCAAAATAAAATATTCCTTTTGGAAAGTAAAAATTTTCTTTTCAAAATAAATATTCCTTTTCAAAATTAAAAATTTCTTTTCAAAATTAAAAGTTTCTTTTCAAAATAAATATTCCTTTTTAAAATTAAAATTTTCTTTTCGAAATAAATATTCCTTTTTAAAATTAAAAATTTCTTTTCAAAAATCAAAATTTCTTTTCAAAATAAAAACAAAAATCCTTTTTCAAAATTAGAAATTTCTTTTCAAAATTATAAAAAAATAAAAAAATAAATTTTTGCAACGACTAATAATATTAATTGAGCAGTGGATGCTGACTTTAATATTATTAAGATCGTAAGGGTCTATTAAACAAACTAAGTGTTTGATTTGAACCCCGTGCAAACAATTTTTTTTCCAAAATTGCTTATTTCAAAAATAACAAAAACAAGTGAAAAAAAATATTTTTCAATCTTCTCTTTCAAATAAAAATCAATCTTTCCAAAAACAAAAAAAAAATCAAACCCAAATCAATCAAACTTTTTTCAGAACTACGTGGCTTTGATTTCCCCATTGCAGCTGGGGATACGTAGGAGCGGGAACCGGCCCCGTCAAGCCCAAATAAATATTTTTCTAAATTTTCCCATAAAAAATAATAATATAAATAAGTTTGTAAATAAAAACAAAAAGATTTTTTTTAAGGGGTAAAATAAATATTTTTCAAAAGTTAACAAATTTGCACAATTAATTAGAGGTAACTGTCTTAGGACGGATGTCGTAGGGTGCTAATACCTTCCCTACACATAATCGACTCCCGAATCCAAACTTGGTTTCGAAGACCATTTTTTTTTAAAGGGTTTTTCCGGTATTTTCCCTCCAAAATAAGTATTGGTGGCGACTCCATTGAAAACAATTTTCGCCGTCCCGTCGTGACCCCCGGTTTCAACAATCACTTATTCACTATATCATGCCTTCAAACAAAAAAAGGTTCGGGGCACCTCTCCTTAGGGGGAGATCTCTTTCAATCACACAAACAACCAATGCCCGGAGCTGTCACTTATCACCATCCCTTAGCTTCACCAACACCGCCATATATCATTTCAACCACACCTAACCCCTTTTGATGCTCACAGCAGCAACGTCGTTGAAGGCGGTCTTCTCTCTTTCACCATGGAAGCATATCCTTCATCTCTCAACACCAACACCAACCCATGGCCAAGGACAACACACTATGCCAAAAAAGGCCTTCAAGGTCGCTCCCGTGCAACATTAAAGGGCACTTCCGTGCGCACTAATAGAATTTGCTCTTGTTTGGTAATTAAAAGGAGGGTGTGCGAAGGAACGCCCTGACAGAAGCCAAAAGAGGGCGCTCCAAAAAAACACGGAAGCGCCCTCTTTGTCTAAAACAAGGGCGCTCCACTGGAGCTCCCTCTTATTTATTTATTTTTTACAACAAGGGCGCTCTTTGGAGCGCCCTCCTTTAATTTTTTTTTGTTTTTTTAATTCACTTTAACCTGCATATTTATTTCAGTCTAATCCCAATGGCTAACTCCAAAATCATGCATATTAATTCCTTAACACTCTAACACTTAGTCATTCTATGAACAACACTTATTAAACAACACACAAATCTACTTCAAATAAGAATTCAAACTTGTCATACTTTCAATAGTTTCATATGCATGCTATAAAGTGTTGTGAAAGTATGAAGTACCTGTACAACAATATATGTAGAAATAACCAAAATACATGACATCCCACAATATTCAACTCAATTGGTAATTATACATGCATCTCATATGCTTAACACATCTCTAGTGTTCTAAACTAAAAAAAATTTGGCAGAGTTTCCTCTATTTATTCAACATATCCCAATTTATCAAACAACTGTAAAAATCCATACCAGCAGCCAGGAATGTAATATGAAAATGTACACAATTTACAAACATACCTCTTCTACAAGTTGAAAAAAGAAAAGTGATCATATCTACTCTAGTATCTAGTCTACTGAACCCGTCAGTTAAGTCATTAATATACAAGTACAAACAACTGGTAAGTCAACATTTTCACATTGTATATGTTTACTTACCCTCATAATGTACAAAACAATTACAAACAACCGGTAATTACATGCTTTGCCCATTCTTCCCGAACCTCATCAAGCTGTTCCGTTGTGTAGGTTGAGATTCGGAACTGAGCAAAGTACTGTAAAAGGAAAAAATTGATTTCAGTATATAAACTAGTGAATGGGGGTTCAAAAAAGTAAATTTCTATCACAAGTCATAATTACCTCTTTAGGTATTGTGAGTGTGTTTTGAGCAATGATCTCCTTCATAAAACACATTGTCCAAATCTTAAATATATTATCTACCCTGGGAGATTCCATGCCTGTCCCTTACCCACTACTCGTAACACCGAGTCTCCCAAGTACAATATACATTGAAATAGACCCTATACAATTAACACAAGTTAAGATGTTTTTAGATAATTAGTGCAAAAAAAACATAACTGTTAAGAAGTAAAAAATACCTCAGGCAAGCTAGGTCTAGTAAAAGAGGTAGAATATCTGAAGCTTTGTTCCCTCCTAACTTCATGAAACTCTATCCTAACATTTCCACTCCTTCCTCATACTCATTTGTCAAACGGTTTGCAAACATCCAAGAACGATCCATATTCTATTAACAAAACATCAAATCATTTATAATTAACTCGAAAAGTATATATGTCATTCTTTAGATATAATGACTAACTACATGCTTAATTAACACCTATAACATACTAAATTGTATATTATGCCAGTCATACTATACAATTTCTTCTTAAACAGGAAACTAAGGTTAATGCATGTACATACAGATAACCAAATAATTATACTTGACAGAAAAAGGATAAAATGATAAAGGATATACCTGATTAAAGTCAGTCACCAATATGCAGTGTTGAATTATAACCAGCTAGGAAACAATACCTTTTAAAAAAAAGACATGTAAAAAAATATACTCGTACTAAAAATGAGTAGTCCTAAAAATTTGAGCAGCATTTCATCTAACTTTTTAACATTCCCATAATTAAGGAAAAACAATTTTAACTCTAAACCACCAGCTACCAGTCCAAAAGAGATCAATATGAGTAATATATATTTATATAACATTACTAACAACCAACAACAATTTCCTACAAAATGCAGATAGTAAAACAGTGGGTGCACAAGCAAAAAAAATCAAATAGAAAAAAAAAAGAGTAGGGTAGGGTTTCCCTTACCCTTAGTGGCCACGAAATGGATAGTGTGGGGAAGAGGGGGGGGGCGCCGCGACAGAAGGGAAAGTGGAAAGGTAGCTTGAGGAGGAATGGTAGATTGAGGACGGTGAGGGAAGCTTGAGGAGGAATGGTAGCTTGCTCTGCGCAGGAATGCTCACGGTGGTGACGAACGAAATGCTCACGGTGAAGGAGGAACTCACGGTGGTGACGAACGGAATGCTCACGGTGAACGGAATGTATACGGTGAACGGAATGCTCACGGTGAGGAACGAATGACGACCGTGGTAGCTTGAGGAGTGAACGGAGAAGAGACAAGGGTTTAGAGAGAGAGAATGGAAGGGTTGAGAGAGAGAGAGACGCGGGTGAGAACGAAATGAGAAATTCTGCAGAAAAATGAAGTTAATGAGAAAAGAGGGCGCTCCAATGGAGCGCCCTGGAAAAGTGATCAGAAAATGAAAAGAGGGCGCTCCCATTGGAGCGCCCTGGAAAAGTGATCAGAAAATGAAAAGAGGGCGCTCCCTGGGAGCGCCCTGGAAAATTTATCAGAAAAATAAAGGAGGGCGCTCCAGGGAGCGCCCTCTATTGCAGGGAAATAAAAAAAAGTTCCACCAGAAACATAAAAAATAAAGGAGAGCGCTCCAGGGAGTGCCCTCTATTGCAATGAAATAAAAAAAATTCCACCAGAAACATAAAAAATAAAGGAGGGCACTCCAGGGAGCGCCCTCTATTGCAGGGAAATAAAAAAATACCCCGGGAACGAGGGCGCGCAGATGGAGCTCCCTGTATTTTACCTGTAAGGGCGCTCCCGCCCAAATTTTGGAGCGCCCTGATTTTAAAACGATCATTTCAGACGCTAGCTAACACGGGAGCGCCCTAAAGACAGTGCTCTAATATCCTAAAATTGGCGTAGTGACACCTAACCACCCTCACACAATTGCAACACCCATGTACTGACACACCCCCAATCTTAGAAATGGTCATCGATCCTCACAAATCTGGTACACTAAGTACTTGTTGGCATCGAATTAGGAAAACATTCTAGTGATAATCGAAATGTAAATAATCCAAAATGAATTAAAAGTTCTTCAAATACAAATTGAAGAATAAATTGGTTGTTTATTCTTTATTATGGTTACTGGAAAGGAATACAAGAGAAAAAAAGTACATAACATGTAAAAAAATAAAAATGGCCTTATGTGTCTTCAAAGGCTGATCCTTCTTCTACTGCCTTTTCCCCCTCTTCCTTCTTTTTATTCTTCGCAATTGAGCAGGTCATCACCATAACTTAATTGGTCTGCATGGGGAAGGAATAAAGGAGTGTCATTAGATACCTAATGAACTCATATTTGGCTACAGCGTCCGACCTAAAGAATTGTAATATGATGTTGGAAAAACTCATAGAATTGGGTACCCCGTCGACTTGATCAGCATCGAAATCATCAGAGATTAGGTTGAACGGAGTAGCCAGTATCAAGAACTCCTCCATTAAGATGGGAGAAAGGAATGAGAACGAAGTAACAAATGAACTTCTATTTATAGGGGGAGTAAGAGGGTTGATGAGTAAATGCTCTTCAAAATGGCCCAATCGCTGACAAGGCCATAATAAATATGGTTTAATGGACGGTGGTCAAATGAACCTTTGAACTAGCCAAATGAATAGTGACACTTGGCAAGACATAATAAAAGGTGATCAACTTTGAATTTGAAGCCAATTGATAAGCTGGCTCTTAGATTTTACAAAGTGTTGAAGATCATAAAGTGTTCTAAAATCGAAAATGTTGTTCGATTTCTAGTATCCTGCAATCGAAGGAAACAAAGTGAAAGTACTCCTAAAGCATAGAGGCCTCGATTCCCAAAAGAAGACGTCCTGAATTGAAAAAAAACTTTGAATAATCAAAGAAAGGTCTTCAGGAGTGTGAATCGAAGTTTAAAGGAGTATGGAAAATCGAAAGAAGAGAATGGCAACGTCGGAATAGCTTAGAAGGTTTTCTAATGTTCAGAGAGTTAGTTTGAGAATACAATTTCAAGATTTCAAAACTGGCAATTATTAGAAGTTGATATTCAAGACAGGTGTCAATATTGTAATAATATAGTTATAAGCAGTTTAGGAAGTTAAGGAGACTTTTGTCAATTAGATTACGTGTCATTTTGGTGTTCTGCCAACTCAAATGTAATTAGTGATGTGTCAAGTTGATATTAGTTAGCCGTTAGGATTAGAAATCTATAAATAGGAGAATTGTCAATGTAACAAGGGTTGGATTTTCATTTACTAAAACTCTCTCAAAACCTGAACGTCCATTCTGAAGCGACTATTGGTGAATAAAGACTACTAGTATGTGAATTCCAAAACTTTCAATTAATACAAATTTACTGCTTTCTGTTCTTTATGTTCTTTAATCTTCTTTTTGTTATTTTCTTGTAAATTTGAAGTTACTGTTTCTTTTTTCTTTTCTATTGCATTCCTTCTCGTTGTTCATTTAGTCTTTCTGCATTTTTCTTTCTTTCTTCGATTCTTTATGTTAGATCAGTGAGTTTAATTCTCATTTTTTAACAATTAACAAAACTTAGTCTTAGATTTAGAACATTATAAACCTACTTCTTAAGAGTCCCTTTTGAGGTCTGGATTCTAAGTCCAAAATTGCTCTTAAAATCAAGAGGGTGAATTCTTTCTTTTGAGAGAACTTTCACACCATAAACAGTACCCAACATGTAACAACAACACCTAGCTTCACAGTCACCCTCCTCCATTGACCAGGCCGTGATCGAAATAGCCACCACAAGTCACTCGGAGCACCACCTGTGGTCCCAATCGTGAACTCATAGCCTAATTATATTTTTCCGTCTTAGATTTTTTTGTTAGGCCTACGATGATCATCAAACTGAAGCCAGACTTTATGTTATCATATTTCTTTAATAATTATGTGTAAATTATGTATCTCTAAAATTAAAAAAAAAATATTAAATATCATTGCAATTTGTTATTATTTAGTTTATAGTTATTTCATGCGAAAAAAAAACATTTGTGGTCCTATAAATATTTGTTTAAATAAAAATTCGTATCATTTTATGTAAGTAGTTTAATTTGAGGATTATGATCTTGTAAATATCTGTATGAGAATGTTGAAAAATGTTGGGTGTTTGTAAATATTTTGTTTCTTTGTTTTAAATTTTCATGTTATAGTTTCTAATTCAAAATTTCATGCAGATATGTAAATATTTGTTCAATATAAATTCAATATCCCATTGTAAATATTTCAATTCCATCTAAGCAAAAAGTTCAAAGAATATTTTATAATTTAATTATATGGATTTATTGAGCAATTATATATATGTTGACTTGAACCCCAAAAGGTTTATTGAGTGGATGCGTGTTGACTTGAATCCCATATAATATAGATTAAAGTAAAAATATTTCCTTTCAAGAATTTATTCTCAAAATGTAAAAAGAAAATCATAAATAATAATCTATGCGATGACCAATGATACTAATTGAACAGTGGGTACTGACTTTAATGTCATTTGGATCGTAAGTATTTATTGAGCAAACCACGTGTTGACTTGAACCCCATGCAAGTAAACTCAAGCCCAAAAAATAAAAAATCCTTCCAAAATTATTTCTTTCAAAAATAAAAACAAGTTAAAATATTTTTCAATCCTCTTTTTCAAATGAAAGTCAATTATTCTTTCCAAAAGTTAATCCTTTCAAAAATAAAAACAAGTAAAAGTATTTTTCAATCCTTTTTTTAAAATAAAAATCCATTATTCTTTCCAAAATTAAAAACAAGTCAAAATAATTTTAATGCTGGTTTTTTTTTTAAAATCAATCCTTAAAAAAAATTCAAATCATTCAACCAAAAATCTCTAGAACTACGTGGCTTTGATTTCTTTATTGCAGTCGGGGATACATAGGAGCGGGAATCAGACCCGTCAAGCTAAAATAATTTTTCAAAATATTTTTTCCTTTTCAGTAATAAAAATCAACCATTTTCTTAAATAAATTCTCTAATTTACTCAAAATATATCAAAAAAAGTAAAAATAAAAAATAAAAAAAATTGTTTAATTTCTTTGTCAATTTTCATGGGGTAAAATAAATATTTGTAAAAGTTAATAAAGTTCACATAATTATTTAGAGGTAATCGTCTGAGGACGGATGTCGTAGGGTGTTAATACCTTCCCTACGCATAATCAAATCTCGAATCCAAATATGGTTCCAAAGACCATTTCTTTTTAAAAAGAGTTTTCCCGAAATTTTCCCTTTATAATTAAAAAAAAAATATTAAATATCATTGCA
The DNA here is from genome assembly GCA_026901365.1 of Sesbania bispinosa. NCBI lineage: Eukaryota > Viridiplantae > Streptophyta > Magnoliopsida > Fabales > Fabaceae > Sesbania > Sesbania bispinosa. The sequence goes on from QLOH01000268.1 coordinate 1,294,885, forward strand.
ATTTGTTATTATTTAGTTTATAGTTATTTCATGCGAAAAAAAAAACATTTGTGGTCCTATAAATATTTGTTTAAATAAAAATTCGTATCATTTTATGTAAGTAGTTTAATTTGAGGATTATGATCTTGTAAATATCTGTATGAGAATGTTGAAAAATGTTGGGTGTTTGTAAATATTTTGTTTCTTTGTTTTAAATTTTCATGTTATAGTTTCTAATTCAAAATTTCATGCAGATATGTAAATATTTGTTTAATTTGTAAATATTTGTTCAATATAAATTCAATATCCCATTGTAAATATTTCAATTCCATCTAAGCAAAAAGTTCAAAGAATATTTTATAATTTAATTATATGGATTTATTGAGCAATTATATATATGTTGACTTGAACCCCAAAAGGTTTATTGAGTGGATGCGTGTTGACTTGAATCCCATATAATATAGATTAAAGTAAAAATATTTCCTTTCAAGAATTTATTCTCAAAATGTAAAAAGAAAATCGTAAATAATAATCTATGCGATGACCAATGATACTAATTGAACAGTGGGTACTGACTTTAATGTCATTTGGATCGTAAGTATTTATTGAGCAAACCACGTGTTGACTTGAACCCCATGCAAGTAAACTCAAGCCCAAAAAATAAAAAATCCTTCCAAAATTATTTCTTTCAAAAATAAAAACAAGTTAAAATATTTTTCAATCCTCTTTTTCAAATGAAAGTCAATTATTCTTTCCAAAAGTTAATCCTTTCAAAAATAAAAACAAGTAAAAGTATTTTTCAATCCTTTTTTTAAAATAAAAATCCATTATTCTTTCCAAAATTAAAAACAAGTCAAAATAATTTTAATGCTGGTTTTTTTTTTTAAAATCAATCCTTAAAAAAAATTCAAATCATTCAACCAAAAATCTCTAGAACTACGTGGCTTTGATTTCTTTATTGCAGTCGGGGATACATAGGAGCGGGAATCAGACCCGTCAAGCTAAAATAAATTTTCAAAATATTTTTTCCTTTTCAGTAATAAAAATCAACCATTTTCTTAAATAAATTCTCTAATTTACTCAAAATATATCAAAAAAAGTAAAAATAAAAAATAAAAAAAATTGTTTAATTTCTTTGTCAATTTTCATGGGGTAAAATAAATATTTGTAAAAGTTAATAAAGTTCACATAATTATTTAGAGGTAATCGTCTGAGGACGGATGTCGTAGGGTGTTAATACCTTCCCTACGCATAATCAAATCTCGAATCCAAATATGGTTCCAAAGACCATTTCTTTTTAAAAAGAGTTTTCCCGAAATTTTCCCTTTATAATAAATTTTGGTGGTAACTCCATTGAAACCTAATTCTTCTGATATCGGCTCGCCTCCTCATCGCGATCCCGGTTGTGACAACCAACAATTGTAAATTCATCATCAACCAATTTAGGAAGTCTTCATTCTCATCCAATCATGGTGACCAAGAATCATGTCCAGAAGTTCAACAATATAAATTTTCATCCATAATGATCAATCAATCAACAATTCACCACATTTCTCATTTCATTAATGTTCATATCAAGATTAACCATCAACAAAATTCAATAAAATTTCAAAATATATTTTGTCAACCAGATCATAAGGAGAATATATGAGACCGCCATGGTCTTCTCTCAAGTCAATGTGCAACACTTGGGTTCGCCCACATCAAGAGGCAAGGGATTTCCTCAAAAACCCTAACCCCCATTACTTCCCCCTAAGATTTTCCAAACTTTCCCTCGCCCCTTTCCTAGTAGTAGAATTCAGCCTAGGAAAGTCTTTGAGGTGGCCAAGAAACTTTTCAAAAGAGTCTCCCTTCATATGACAAGGATCAAATCTCCAAACACTTTAATATCAATCCATGAAAAATATACAAATTAGTTAGATCTTCCATCCTCAAAGAAGATTAACAACAAAAGGAATCCATGGTGAGGGAGATGGTACCCCACTACTATCCAAAATGAGAAAGAGAGGAATATGAAAAATTAATCTTGCAAGAGGTTGGGAGCTTAGGGTAGATTTGAGTGCTTAAGAGAGTGATGTTTCTCTTGAGTAGGTTTTTAAGAGCAAGTATGTAAAATAATTCTCAAGTGATATAAATGGAATGAATGGAGGGATGAGACCAATGTATAGAAGAGGTCGGATGGTTGGTTGGTAGAGCAAAGAGATGGCACATGGTTGTTAAGATGGTAGGTAGAAAATTAGGCTTATAATAAAACACATCACATTTTAAATGTGGTTAGAAATTTTCACCATTTCAAGATTTAATTAAATGGTTAATTTTAATAAATTAATAGGCTTTCTCTCTATTTTAATATATCATGGTCGAATCTCACTAGGTAGGGTGTGAGGGTCACCTGAAATTTTGAAAAAATTCTTAAAATTTTGAAAACTTCAAGAAAAAATTCTAGAAAACTTATTTTTATATTCTCAATCCCTGTTTATGCTTAAAACATAGTTTCTCGAATTTTTAAAATTTTCGTTCAATTAATATGAATTTCTACTTATAGGTAGTGACATTTTGGTAATTATACCATAACCGCCTTAAAAATCAGTAAAAATTCCTAAAAATCACAAAAATTTACTAAAACTAGTTATGGAATTCATTTCCTCAAATTCCATGTTAAATACAAATTCACTATTCAAAACGGGTTTTACTGTTCCCGTAGTTTTCCATTACGGTGATAAATGAATGTTACGATAAGAGAGAGATATGTTTTGCCATTTTAATTTAAGATATGAGATAGGAAAGTAACAACAATTTTAGTATAATGTATAATTATAATAATTGAGTTTGAATTGAGAAATGTGATCTCCTGTCAATTTGAATATGTATGATATAAGGATCCTATAATTAAGGAAATAATTAGTGATTAGCCACATCAATAATATAACATCTCAAATTTTACACACAAATATATATAGGAAAATAATTAATATTATAATAGTGATTTCTACAAAAATATGATATGGTTTGTATGATAATATAATGAAAATGTATTTTATTTATGCTAGTAAATATTTAGTTTTTAGGATAGATTCTCTTTTATTTTCTTATGAACCAAGATTTATAATCACAATTAATATTAGTTTTCTAAAAACATCATAATAAGTGTTATAGAAAATATATATTAATTTGTGTATATACATACACACGCAAATTTATATTAGTTAATAAAATAACATAATAAATAGAAAAAATTAGAATCGGATTAAGAATATGATTATCATTAAATAGAAATAAATAGAATTAAATAAATAATATTAATAGGTAGTTATGGGCCAGATCTAATATTAAGTGGGTACTTGATCCCAATAGGGATTTAGGGTTTTATTAGCCACCATACAATTAAACCTTAGAGGACAAAAGAGATGAAAAATGGAGAAATAGACGCAAGGGTCTGGAAGCCAACCTTACCATGAAGCCAAAGCAAGAGAATAGGAACGAGTAGACATAGGAGGAGCTCATATTGGAGAAGGGACTCGAAGTCAAAACTATGATTGACGTTCGTCTCTTCCTCAAGAGACTACCAGGTGACAATAGAAGTCCAATTAAAAGAAAATCTCCCTTGGGTTTCTATTATGTTTTTATTAATTTTAACATTTTATGTTATATGAGTGATTGATTGAATATGTTATTAATATGATAAAAGTATGTACATGTGTTAGTGTCCGTAGTCAAATATATTATGTTGCAAATCACATCAAGCATACATTTAAAGAAAAAAATATAGCATGAGATTATATATATATATATATATATATATATATATATATATATATATAGCATGTATCATTGAGCATCATGAATGTATGCATCATAAAAAAGAAACAATATGTTTATGATACCAGTAGATAAAAGAAAAATTTAGGCTTCGACCTACATGTTATAATAAATATCTAAGCTTTGCTCTACATGAGATGAAAAGATTAATTAAGACAACATGTGTCTAACACCATTATGTAATTTGGAAATGTCATAGGGTATGCGGCCCTACACAGTCGGTTCGCAAGGAGGCGCTCCTTACTTGACTAAGAGCTCTAGTCAACCAACATGAAAAGTAAAAAGACTCCTTAAAATAATAACATAAATATGTTTAGTATCAAAGTATGAAAGTAAAGTACGAATAGTATGTATGTTTATGAAAAATGTTTATTTTATGTTAAGGGAGTTTTTCCATAATTTTCACCCAAATTATGGTTGGATATGTCATAGTTCAAAATATTTTTAAATGTTATATTATTGTCACTGAGTTTTACTCACGTCATATTTTATTTTTGAGATTTACCGATATATCCAGGCTATTAGAAGATTTTTGGGTTTCCCAGAATGATTTAAATGGAAGTTTAAATATATTTAAAAATTATTTTTTTTCATCGTGAATGTATTTAGAGTCCTAGAGACAAAGAATTCCTCACAATTTTATTTTAATGATTATTTAGAATATGAAAAATTCTCCTAATATTTATCCGTATTATTATATTATAAAATTGAGGATGTTATATTTTGAAAAACTTATTTCTAGTTTCTTCGTTTTTATGGGGGCAATATTAAAAGTAAATAATTTCATTTGTAAAAAAAAAAATAGTGCTTAAAATTTGTTTAAAATAGATTTGAAAAACTAAAAACTAAAACAAAATCAAACACACACAACAAGAAAATCGATTTTTAGTGGTCGTCGTTACAGAGGAAAAATCGACGCTATTTCATAATTAGCGACGACCCACTAGTTATTGCTACATGCTTCGTCGTTAATGCACTAGCGACGACATTTTACGGTCGACGTTATGTAGCATAGCGTCGGCTTGGCCGTCCCAAATAGCCGACATTAATTCCATGGCTATCACAACATAGAGTCGGCCTGTCCGACACTAATAATTTTTTTTAAAAAAATTCTTATTTCCCAGACTTATCAATTGTGTGAATCGAACCCGCATTATTGTTACACTAAGTTTGTTTCTTAAAATATATAATTCAAAATATTATATATATAGTGAAAAAAAAATTAGCGTCGGCTAAGCTAAGACCAACTTTACGATGGCCGATGCTAAATAAAAAACTTAAAAAATTATTTTTCCTTTAGTGTCGGCCAGGCCGACATTAAATAATTTTTTTTAAAAAAGTTTATTTTACCATTAGCATCGACCAGGCCGACGCTACATAAAAAAAATCTAAAAAAAATAAAATTCAACGTGATGCCTTTTAGCGTCGGTCTGGCTGACGCTACTTGCGACGGTGTCGTGGCCGATGCTACCCATTCGCATCTAAATCGCTGATTTGTTGTAGTAACACTTGAAAATTATTCTTAAAAATGAAATAATTTATTTATAATATTAACACTATAAAAACAAAGAAAAACTAAAAAATATTTTTCAAAACATCCCATAATAATTTAGAATTTTACTTTTTTTAAAATAAGATAATCACACCTTTTAAAACTACTTTTGAAAACTATTTGTTAAATACTTCCTCCGATCCTATTTATAATACAACGTATGAAGCTTTTTCATGGTCTTATTTATAAGACAAAGTGCATAAATCTAGAAGCATTTATTGTTTTTTCTCATATTTGACATTGTTGACTATTAAAGGTTTTAAGGTGACACAATTACCATGATAGTGAAGTTTAATTTTAAATAGGGGTAAACCTGTAATCTTATAGAATAATTTCTTGAAAATCAACACATTAATTACTTTTCTTAATATGTGTGTTTTTGTCTGAATTGTCTTATAAATAGGACCGCGGGGAGTATATTTTCTCCTTAAAAAAAATATTTTCAGCTTTCTATTTTTAAAAACAGAATCGTAAAGAAATAGGCCCAAAAACAACACTAAATTGTTCTCATTTTCTTGTTTTAAAAAGCATAATACAAGAACAATATTTGAAAATAAGCAATGTTTTTAAAATTGCACTAATAATTAAATCGATGAAGCCATTGTTTACGGGTTATTGGTTGAAACATGGTCAAACTGATAATAATTAAATATATAATTTAAATATATTTAAGTAATAAAATAACATATAATTATAAGAAATTAAGATATATAGATTATAAATTAATATAAAGTACTTATTATATGTAATTATAAAATTTAAAAATTTCATAATTAACTAAATATTAAATTTGTATTCTTAAAAAAATTATCTTTATTTATCTCAAAAATATTTTAAAATTTAAGAATATAAAATAAAATAAAATAATTTAAAATTTAAAACTGACCGTTTCAATCGATTTTCTTACATTAATCTTATACTAGTTTTAACCGTTCTTACAAACTAATCGACTTTTTTGGATGATATGACAATCGGCCGGTCTAGTTCCGATCTGATTACCGTGAATACACAAACCACCTACTCAAATAAGTTTGTTTATATATATATATATATATATATATATATATATAAAATTATAGGTATTCCCTCTTATCAGAGGTAATCCTATTCGGGGCTTAGTCACAATTAAGACTTCTCACCCCTCGCAAAGAATGTGTTTAGTGGGGATTGAACCCGAGAGCTCTTCACAATTAAGGCTTCTCACCCCTCGCAAAGAATGTGTTTAGTGAGAATTGAACCTGAGAGCTCTTCCCACAAACTCGGCCTGCGTTGCCGAGCCATAACTCTTTGGTCTTATCATGGTGGGGTTAACTCTCCCAGCGGAGATTTTTTCCATCCACAAGACTCGAACCCGAGACCTTGTTTAAGGGGAAACAAACATGTACCACTTGAACTAAATCCGTTGATAAGTTTGTTTATATTTTAGTTTTAGAAAAAAAAAAAAAGGTTTTTGAAAGCGCAGGCAGCGCGTGATCTAACAAAATGTCTCACTTTTTTGTACCTCTCATTTTATTCCTACTTTCAAACAAAGTGAAAGGAAATTCTCACTCTAATTGGAAAATTTTAGCCTTTTTTTAGGACTATATAGATATTTCCACGAAAAGTAATTATGGTGTATATGACTTTCATGAATGACAAAACTATCTCGATCTCTTACTATTTAACGCATAATAAGATCTAAGAACACTAATTTTGACTTAAGTACATGTATTTTAAATGATTTCCTCGAGGAATTTAGAATGACAAGTACATGTTTTCACAGAGAATAACGATTCCACTTGAAAGAAGATATCTATTATGGATGCGGACATGTAGGAAATTCTAATTCATTCTAATAATTGGAAAGTTTTGAATACTCCAACAACAATCACATCAAAATGTGTTATGTATTTTTTGCCATGGTAAATTCATTTTCTTTATGCAATGCATGGCGTGCGCATGTTTTTGTTTCCCTTCGAAAGGGAATGAAGACTTGATAAGAAAAATCTCTTTATGCACTAATTAAATATAAGTAATAAAAAATTGGTGTATGATACTCTAAAATAAGTAAATTTCAATTAATTTCATATCATTTAATGACATCATCCAAAAACACATTTATTTATTTTATATTTTATTTTTTAATAATTCTATTTAATAAATTATATACTAGTTATGTGAGTATTTACACTTGAACAAGTTCTAATAAAATTAAAGTATTTCAGAAGGACAATTTAAAAAATATAATTCAATTTTTAGATTTTTTTGCTAAACAAAAATACTTAAATTAATAGGAAATTCAAGAATTATTCCAACCCATAAATAAATAAAAAAGGATAAGAACATAACTGAGCTGGAAAAAGAACATAACTAAACTGGAAATTTGGTTACAAAATGAAAATTAAGACCCCAGCCAAGATAATCAAATTAATTGCAAGGAAGACAAAATGAAAATTAAGATCCCAGCCAAGATAATCAAATTAATTGCAAGGAAGACTACAGCCATAATAAAATCTAACCAATACAAAAGACAAAACAATCCACACTACTGCACCATATACGACTAGTACTGCTACATCATATAAGAGCCACTATATGATGCAGGAATACTAGTCATATATGGTGCAGCAGTGTCGATTTTTTTGTCTTTTGTATTGGTCAGATTTTATTATGGTTGTAGTCTTCCTTGCAATTAATTTGGTTATCTTGGCTATCATATAAGAGCCCTGTACAAAGAGTTGTAACTCAGTTGACAACGCAGACTGAGATTGTGGAAATAGCTCCCTGGTTCGATCCCCACTAAACACATTCTTTTAAAGAGATGATGAGCCTTAACTGTGACTAAACCCCTAATAGAATTGCCCCTGGTAATAGGAGATATCTATGATTTACACAAAAATATAAGAGCCACTATATAAAGGAGTATTTGCAGCACATACCAAATAGCCGTGTCTAGCAAACCAAGAATATATGGGCCAAATCAGAATGGTACCAAGATATTGTTGCATCTATGCCCGCGCGAGGGCCAAACTGATACCAACACATACAACAAAATCAGAATAGCAAAACCATTTATACACACCAAACCATATATGAGCCACTGCTGCATAATCGCCAAAGAAATTCAGGTAAGACCAAATTTAGACCAACACCTACAAATGAGCAAAACCAGACTGATATCAATACTCTTTACAGTGAGTATCATCAGCAGTAGAAAGTATAGACAGGACAAAAACCAGAAATGAAAACTACAACTAACATTGTTGTGCTTTATGTCAAAAACCAGTATTGAAAAATACCAAGTACACGGTCTTTATTTAAAGTAACATCAAGAAAATTAAATAAAATTAATTAACATTTTTAATTAGTGCGAATTATTCTTTTTACAGTTCATATTAGTACTATATGATGCCTTAGGATTTGTTGGGTTATCACATTTTTTCTGACAATCAAAATAAGGCTATTCGGTAAAAATAATATTCCATTTGTTCCTCTCTCATAAGACACTTTCTAAACAAATTTTAGACAAATTTTAGAGTTTTATAAGATTTTCTTCGATCCTATTTATAAAACCCCTTTTGACCCAAACACACATATTAAGAAAACATGTTTTAATGCATTGATTTAAAAAAAAATCTCCTCTAACTATCAAATTTGACCCTGTTTAAAATTTAACTCAATTCAATTCCCCACATTTTTTTGTACATAAAATTTAACTCTATTCTTATAAAAAAGACCAAAACAAAATTCTTTTATAAAAAAGGAATGGAGGGAGTATTAGTACTTTACAATTTTGGTCCCTACATTTTTTCACGTTTTTTGTTTTAGTCCCTGCCAACTTTATTTTTTTGTTTTTATCCCTACTTTTTTAAATGTATGATATTTTAGTCCCTTGCTCTTCTTAACTGCTGACTAACAAAACTCCACGTCAACATTTGCCACAGTTGACATGTTCAAAATATATGGTAAAGTGCTATCCAAGTCAACAAATAGTAATCATATTTTTATTTTTCGTTCTCGGTGTAGTGACGTTAAGACCTGGACTCTTTTCCTCCATGCAGTGGAATGCTTTCTTTCAAAGTGAGAGATTGGTTCTCTCTTTTAAAGGCACACATGGGAGTGCTCTCTATTTTGGGACGCCATCGTTTTATTGTTGTTGGGTGTTGCGGTGGTTGTTTCACTGCATGAATGGAACTCAGTTAGCCACACCAATAACATAGCTTAGTTAGAGTCAAAGTACATTTAAAAAAGTAAAGATGAAAATAAAAAAAAAAAATTGGTAGGGACTAAAATAAAAAACACGAAAAAAATGTAGGGATCAAAATCATATTTAAGCCAAATATTTATTATTACTTTCCTTATTTGTCTTTATTAAAAATTTTCATGTATCAAATGACAATGAAGTTAATTAATGATATCAAGTAATGGTAAAATTAGAATGTTATACTATTTTTAAAATCTCAATAAAATTAACTAATTTTGATTTTTTGTATTGGTCTGTGTAATTTGGTTAAGTGTACCTTGTAAAATCTCATTAAAATATTTATTAGATATTTATTATTTAAAAATTTTAATTAAGTTTTTATAATTTTAAAATTTTATAAATATCCCTATATATTAACATCGTTAATTATTTTGTAAAACATAATTAATGTGACATTTTATTTAATCAACTCCCTATATTATAATCTTGAGACCTCACCTAGGAGAGTGAGACACTCACTCGCTCTACTATCTCTCATTGATTTTTAGAATTTTCTCTCTTCTCTCATTGGAGGGTGAATTCTACATGCTGCTTGCGAGAGTGAGATTCCCCTCTAATCCTTAATACTAATAATTTCTCTTGTTATTTGAATTTTTAAATGCTAATAAATGCTAATAATAAAATTTGAAATTATTAAGATTCAAAATCTTGTCATATCATTTTTTATTTCAATCCTTATTTTTAATATTAATCTTTATTCTTATCATTATGATTTTAATTAATTTAAATATATCTTATTATCAAATAATAATATAAATTAGATTTCAATAATAAAATATAATCCAACATTTGTTATGAATAATTAAGATATGGTGGATGTCCATCAGATTTAATTTTTTTTGTTTTCACCATAGGTATCCCCTATTACCAGGAGTAATCGTATTTGGGGCTTAATCATAATTAAGGTTCCTCACCATAGGTATCCCCTATTACTAAGGGTAATTCTATTTGGGGCTTAATCATAGTTAAGGCTCCTCAGCCCTCCCTAAGAGTATGTTTAGTGGGGATCGAACTCGTGGGCTCTTCCCACAATCTCAGCATGCGTTACCAACTGAGCCACAACTCTTTAGTCCATCAGATTTAATTTGATTTGATATAACATACCATTTCCTTTAATAGCCTTTAATAGAATGAATGATCTTGAAAATATATTGTATAATGGTATGATACTTAGTTTCCTTTATTAACTCTCATTTACTTCTATAGATACCTCTTATATGAATAAAAAAAGACACGACAACTCTCGTTCTTTTCAGCTCTCTTATCTTCCTCCGGTCTACTCTCAAATTTTTTATATATTCTACCATTATTTTCATAATATCATTATAATTTAAAATTGAATAATTGTCTTAAATTATTTTATTTTTATTTTAAAGATATTAATTTATTATAAATTTCATTTTAATTATATAAAACATATTTTTATCCGCGAATTATGTGGGTTAATATACTTAGTTGTTACGCAGAGGCCTTAATGAAAAAGTAATCCAAGCCCACCTGCTTGAGACTTGAGAGCCGTTGGATAAGACAACAAGAATAAAAGTAGACAATGCTGAAAAGCAACCACTAGGCAGAAGCAGCAGCATGTTGCAATCATTAGAAGATACCACAGAGGGTGCGATTGTATAAAACTTGTAGGCGCCATGTCATCCAATGCTTAAAGTCCCAAGAAAGCAAAGGAAAACAAAAGGCAACAAAAGACTCTTATACAGAAATAGAAAATCTCCTTTTGATGACCAACGAAAGAACCCCAAGAATATGCAAATAAAACTATGAAAGCACTTTATGGAAAAGGGCCTCTTGACCAGTGTAAAGATGACCTATTAGAATCATGCTTTGATAGACTTATTGAACAAGGATTTGAAGGATATAAGGACTGAAGGAGAAGTCGTGAAGACACACTTTTCTTATTGGCATCTCTCAAAAACTTGAACCTAATCTAATACTCATCCTGTTTATCAATTAATACTGAAACATTTGGTAACCCCACTGGGGAGATTTCCATTGTCATAATGGAAGGTCAACCACGAGCTCATGAAATAACCCGAAGAAGACTATCATTCAGTTTAGAGGATTTCACTCAGGTGGATAACAATACCATTGATAGCAACGCTGCCGCAGGAGACATGATGACTGTTGAGGCACAAGAAGGCGTCCACCCGCGGAACCCACTCCATGAACATGTGTAGACAGAACTCAATCTCTTGAAGAAGCTTAAAACGCCCGTACCCCTCACAGGAGGATCCGAGGGAACCCCCAAACTGTCATCCCAATGGTTGTGTTGAATGATCTTGTGCTCAACCAACAAAACTTGGACAACCTAGTTACAAGTCTAACCGCCCAAGTTAAAGAGGGGGGAACCGCACAACGCTCAGGTGAAGGACGGAAACCTCAGGGCACAAACAGAGATATACCGGATGATGCCTTAGTAACATAAGGAGAGTTGCGCCGACTTCTGCAGACCGAATGCAACCCGTTGACCCTGGCCTTTGATCTAGAGCCACCTTTGCAAAAGAAGTGCTGGCGGTACCATATCCTGGTGGTTATCAGCCACCATCATTTCAGAAGTTCGATGGTACAAGGAGCGCTTGAGAACACTTGATGAATTTCCTTGACGATCTCGAGATACACAGAGACAACAGAGAACTAAGCCTTAAAGAGTTCTATAAGTCTCTATCAGGAAGAGCGTTCACATGGTACGCCAAACTGAGACCACGAACCATTAAAACGTGGAAGAACTGGCCACCGAGTTTTATTGGCAAGTTCCTAGAGGAAGAAGGCGCCCTCCATATCATTGATTTGGAACAGGTAAAGGAGAAGGGCGGAGAAGGATTTCTCACATTCATTAAGCATTATTAGGATCGCAACTTACAGAGCAAGGAAACTCTACCTGAAGCAGATCTAGTTTATGAATGCATTAAAAGCATAGAAGATGGATCTTAGATCTTTCTAAACCTGGGAGGGATCACGACTTTTGCAGAACTCATGAAGAGAGCCGCTGATGTTGCAGATGCTATGAAAACGCAGGGCAAAAGAAGCAAAGAAGCGGATGGATTGTTCGACATATGTGCCTTAGAAGAAAGAGAGAAGAAGAGAAATTTCTCGCCGACGAAGAACGTTGCATATGACGCGAACGAGCTTCTGGAAATCCTGTTGAATATGCCACAAATCTGTCAGTTAGTAGAAGAATGGCTCAAGGAAGGGACACTAAGGATAAAAATAGTCAAGTCTCTACTAACTAAAGAGCAATACGATAATCCAGCATTCTGCGTATTGCACAAAACAAACAGTCACTACCACGGATTGTTGGACCGTAAGGCGAACGTTCCATAGACAAGTAAAGCTAGGGAGAGTGTTATTACCTGAAAGAGGAGGAGGAGGAGAGATGCACAGAAGGCCTCTCCCCAACCACGGTGTGAACATGATCACCACCTCTACTGGGAGAATAAGATTCAAAGAAGTCAAATACGAGGTAGAAAAAGAAGTTTTGACGACTGGCTTAGCAAAAACAAGAGGGTTCAGGGTGTTATTCGGATAGTTAGGGCTAAGGCCAGAGGGCCCAACAAGAAACTGCAAAAGCCATCACTCACATAGTGAAGACATGGGGGTGACCTATCAGCTCTAAATTCACCCTTAACAAGTGACACCATCTCATCCGACCTCAACCAAGATGCCTCAGATGCATTGCAAGGGATTGAAGATCCAATGACCGGGGCCAGATCTGAGCGGTTAAAGAGAGCTTTGCAACTCTTGATCACTGAAGTTCAAAGGAAAGTAGATCACCAAGCAGAAGAAGAACCAAAGAAGTGGTTTAACTTAGCTCGGATTGAAGTAGAAGAGTGTTATCCGATCTGACAATCAGTTATGTCTGTTATCCGAATCTTAGGAGAGCCTATTTCGGGAAAGTGTATCTAATCAGATCATAACTGATTTATTTAAGATAAGATATGTTAGGAATCAATATCATGATCTCTTAGGATTATATTTACATCTTTTAGAATTATATTTTATCTTATTTAGGATAAAATCTTTTAGGATTATATTTTATCTTATCTAGAATTAAATTTATTTAATTTAGGATTGTATCTTTTAGATAGTTTATTTTAGGAAATTCCTTTGCTATATATTAGCATTGAGAATCAGTTTGTAGACAATTATTTTTATCAATAAAATTTGAGTTTTCTCATTGTGAGAGCTTATCCTTTGTTCTTGGATTAAAGAACTACTTGATAACTTAGGTTCTACCAGCAGGTCTTGGTTAGGGTCTAGTTGCTTATATCTTGATAACTTTGGTGCTTCCGGCAGGTCACGGATTGTGTCAAGTTCCTATCTTTGATAGCTTTGGTGCTTCCAGCAGGTCTTGGATTGTGTCAAGCTCCTTACAGTTATTTATAGTTATTTACCGTTAATTGATCTTCAAGAAGTTCCTATCTTTACGCTTCCGGTTCGTATCATTTTGGTACCAGAGCTTCGACTCTTGAGATCAATTGGTAACATCTATTCTTATATTTTAGTTTTTATCTTATTAAAAAAACAAAAAAAAAACTGCATTAGTTAAAAAAAAAAAAAGAGGTGCAGACAATACAAAAAAAAGGAGATTTGTAGTAGTAAAAAAAAAGAGAAAGGTGCAGATAGTAAAAAAAAGGTGCAGTATTAAATTTTCTCAACAACAAATCCAGTTCTGTTGTCCACAATGTTTATTCCAAGCAGAAGATTTCATCTGAGGTGACGAATCCATCTGAATTGAAGAGTTGTAATCGGCTACACATCTTGATTACTTTCTGGGATAGTGTTTTGTCACTAAAAGTTGTCAAGTTATCATCAACACCTTCTCTATTACTTGTTAGTAGAATCTATCCCAAAAGTTCCTTATTTCAAGAGCTTGTAAGGATAAGTTGAGTGGAAAAAGGCAAGAGTGGTGAGTACAATATAGTGAGAGAAAGCCAAAAATTAGAGTGATACACGAGAGAATCAAAACTTTTGAGTGAAAACACGTAAGGGAGTGTTGTGAGGATTCTTATTTTTATCACTAACATCATTTGATTTACAGCCAAATTTCTTTTAATCATGAGTACAATCAACCAACGTGAGGAGGATGCTGGAGAAATAGACCTCAAATCGTTCCTCAAGACATTACAAAGTGAATTTATGAGAATGAGTGCAAGAATGGATGAGATGGAAGATCGGTTTCCAAGGAGGAGTAGAACGTCTCCTAACCGCACTGAAGAAGAGGAAGAGGAAGAAGAGGACAAGGGAAGTAGTTCTAGAAGAGAAAACAACAGGGATAATCATCTTGGAAACATCAAGATGAGCATTCCTTCTTTCCAAGGGAAGAATGATCCTGAGTTATATTTGGAGTGGGAAAGAAAGGTGGAGCATGTTTTTTATTGCCATAATTATTCTAAGGAGAAAAAGGTAAAATTAGATGTGGTAGAATTCACTGATTATGTAAGTATATGGTGGGATCAATATGTGTTGAGCATGCGAAGGTGTGGAGAAAGACCGATTCAATCTTGGGAGGAAATGAAGGTCGTGATGAGAAGGAGATTTGTACCAAGTTATTACCACAGAGACTTGTACAGAAAATTGCAGGACCTACGTCAAGGTTCTATGAGTGTAGATGATTACTACAAGGAGATGGAAATAGCCATGATGAGAGCCAATGTGCAAGAAGACCGAGAAGCAACAATGGCTAGATTCATTGGAGGGTTAAAGATAGAAATTTCAAATGTAGTGGAACTCCATCATTATGTGGAGATGGAAGATTTATTACACAAAGTAATCCAAGTAGAGAGACAACTCAAATCCAGAGATGTAAGATTTCCAGGAACTCCTAGTACCTCTTGGAAATCCTGGGCTACCAACAAACCGAAACCTCGGCCAAAAGAAGAGGCAAAGATGGGACAACCGACCTCAGCCAGTAAAGGTAAGTCTGAATTCAATTCATCTTCTAAAGCACGTGAAATTAAATGTTTCAGGTGTCAAGGTCTTGGACATATTGCTTCTAATTGTCCGAACAAGAGGGTTATACTCATGCGTGACAATGGTGAAGTGGAAAGTGCAAGTGAAGAAGAAGATGATGAAATGCCTGAGCTGGAGGATTGCAGTGATGTGGAATACACCGAGCCAGACCACGGTAATGCATTAGTCACCAGGAGGGTGTTGAATGCACAACCAAAGATGGGGGGAGTTGAGGAGCAACGTGAGCACATATTCCATACAAGGTGCCGCGTAAGTGATAAGGTTTGCAGTCTTTTAATTGATAGTGGTAGTTGTACCAATGTTGCTAGTATTTTGATGGTTTAGAAATTAAAATTACCTACCATAAAACATCCTAATCCTTATAGAGTGCAATGGCTAAATGATTATGGGGACATAAGGGTAACAAAACAAGTTTTGCTTTCATTTTCCATTGGAAAATATGAAGACAAAGTCTTGTGTGATGTTGCACCTATGCATGCTGGACACATTCTACTTGGTCGACCATGGCAATTTGATAGGCGAGTAACTCATGATGGATATCACAACAGGTATAGTTTTAAATTGAATAATAAAACCTTTGTGCTAACCCCTCTTCAACCTTCTGAAGCATATGCAGATCAAATAAGAATTGCTAGGGAGAACAAGGAGTTGGAAGAACAATTTTCTGTTCAAGAAAAAGAAAGAAAAGAGAAGAAGAGAGAAGTGAGCATGGGTTCGAATCTAACTTCAAGATTGGATGTTTGTTCGACGTTACAACCGAGTCAGGGCAGAAGCAAGGTGAACGCTTTTGCAAGAAAAAGGGAAGTTGAAAGTGTATTGTTAGATAACGGGCAATTATTGATTCTTGTTTTTAAAGACATATACTTCTCTGATGATTCTAACAATTCTTTACCTTCTGAAATTCAAATTTGTTGAAGGAGTTTGGAGAAGTCTTTCCGGATGAGCTACCTCAAGGATTACCACCTTCAAGAGGTATAGAACACCAGATTGACTTTATACCTGGTTGTGCTCTACCAAATCGACCAGCATACAGAACCAACCCGGATGAGACCAAGGAGATCAAAAAACAAGTTAGTGAGCTAATGGAAAAAAGGTATGTAAGGGATAGCCTTAGTCCATGTGTTGTACCGGTAATATTGGTACCAAAGAAAGATGATTCTTGGCGTATGTGCACTGATTGTCAAGCCATTAACAAGATTACGGTAAAGTATCGTTATCCAATTCCTAGGTTGGACGACATGCTTGATGAGTTACATGGGGCATGTTTGTTCTCTAAAATTGATTTGAAAAGTGGTTACTATCAAATTCGAATGAAAGAGGGTGATGAGTGGAAAACTGCTTTTAAAACAAAGTATGGTTTGTATGAGTGGTTAGTGATGCCCTTTGGCTTAACTAATGCACCCAGTACTTTTATGAGGTTAATGAACCATGTATTACACTCTTTCATAGGAAAGTTTGTGGTAGTTTACTTTGATGACATTTTGGTTTACAACAAATCTTATAATGCACATGTTGAACACTTACATGCTGTTTTTAAGGTATTAAAGGAAAATAAATTATATGCTAATTTAAAGAAATGTACCTTTTGCCTTGATTCTGTTGTATTCTTAGGTTTTGTGATAAGTTCAAAGGGGGTAAGTGTAGATGAGGAAAAGGTTAAGGCTATTAAAGAGTGGCCGACCCCAAAGAGTGCTAGTGAAGTGAGAAGTTTTCATGGGTTAACAAGTTTCTATAGGCGGTTTGTGAAAGACTTTAGCACTATTGCTGCGCCTTTAAATGAACTTGTTAAGAAAAATATTGTGTTTAAATGGTCAGATGCACATGAAAAAGCTTTTAACACTTTAAAAGAAAAATTAACAAATGCACCCTTACTTGTTTTACCTAATTTTGATAAAGCTTTTGAGATTGAATGTGATGCTTCTGGTGTTGGTATAGGGGCTGTTTTAATGCAAGAATCCCAACCGATTGCATACTTTAGTGAAAAGCTTAATGGGGCAGCATTGAATTATCCAACCTATGACAAGGAATTGTGTGCCTTGGTAAGGGAATTACAAACTTGGCAACATTATTTGTGGCCAATAGAGTTTGTTATACATTCTGACCATCAAAGTCTAAAGTTTTTAAAATCTCAAGGGAAGCTTCAAAAAAGACATGCAAAGTGGTTGGAATTTATTGAGATGTTTCCATATCTAATAAGGTATAAAAAAGGTAAGGACAATATAGTTGTTGATGCTTTGTCAAGGAGGTATGTTTTACTTACTTTTTTACAAACAAAATTGTTAGGTTTTGAACAAATTAAAGGTCTGTATGAAAGTGATCCTGATTTTAAACAAATTTGGGATTCTTGTTCTAATCGGTCTTGTGAGAAATTTTATAGGTATGAAGGATTTTTGTTCAAGGGGAACCAACTGTGTGTACCAGTCAGTTCTTTAAGAGAATTGTTGATTAAGGAGACCTATGGAGGCGGTTTGATGGGACACTTTGGAGTGTAGAAGACACTGGACATCCTGGCCGAGCACTTTTTCTGGCCGAGCATGAAGAAGGACGTCCGAGCTGAGTGTGAAAGGTACATAACATGTAAGCAAGCTAAGTCAAAATTAAATCCACATGGGTTTTATACACCTTTGACTGTTCCTGAGCAGCCTTGGACAAATATTTCCATGGACTTTGTGATCGGTTTGCCAAAAACTCAAAGTGGTAAGGATAGTATTTTTGTTGTTGTTGATCGGTTTAGTAAAATGGCACACTTTATTGCGTGTTCAAAGACAACTGATGTAACACAAATTGTTGACCTATTCTTTAAAGAAGTTGTCCGATTGCATGGTTTACCAAGGACAATTGTGAGTGATAGGGACGTTAAATTCCTAAGTCATTTTTGGAGGACTTTATGGAATAAATTGGGAACAAAGCTTCTATTTTCTACTGTTGCACATCCTCAAACAGATGGACAAACTGAAGTAGTAAATAGAACGCTTTCAACCTTATTACGTTCTATCATTGGCAAGAATCTAAAGCAATGGGAAAAATGTTTGCCACATGTTGAGTTTGCATATAACCGGACGGTACACTATACTACTTCTTTTTCACCCTTTGAGGTTGTATATGGTTTTAATCCACTAACTCCTTTGGATATTTTTCCATTACCTATTTCTGAATTTTTCAGCTTAGATGGTAAAAGGAAAGCAGGTTATGTCAGGGAGTTACATGCAAAGGTCCAAGCTAATATTGAAAGGAAAAATGAGCAGTATGCAAAACGAGCCAATAAAGGGAGGAGGAAGGTAATATTTGAACCAGGCGACAGGGTTTGGATTCACATGAGGAAAGAGAGATTTCTAGCTCAAAGGAAGAACAAACTTCAACCAAGAGGAGATGGTCCATTCCAAGTTCTAGAGAGGATCAATGACAATGCATACAAGATAGATCTTCCAAGTGAATATGGTAATGTTAGTGCAACATTCAATGTAACTGATATATCCTTATTTGATGTAGGTGATGAATCAGATTCGAGGACGAATCTTTTCAAAGAAGGGGGAATGACACGATCTCATCCGACCTCAACCAAGATGCCTCAGATGCATTGCAAGGGATTGAAGATCCAATGACCGGGGCCAGATCTGAGCGGTTAAAGAGAGCTTTGCAACTCTTGATCGCTGAAGTCCAAAGGAAAGTAGACCACCAAGCAGAAGAAGAACCAAAGAAGTGGTTTAACTTAGCTCGGATTGAAGTACAAGAGTGTTATCCGATCTGACAATCGGTTATGTCTGTTATCCGAATCTTAGGAGAGCCTATTTCGGGAAAGTGTATCTAATCAGATCATAACTGATTTATTTAGGATAAGATATGTTAGGAATCAATATCATGATCTCTTAGGATTATATTTACATCTTTTAGAATTATATTTAATCTTATTTAGGATTAAATCTTTTAGGATTATATTTTATCTTATCTAGAATTAAATTTATTTAATTTAAGATTGTATCTTTTAGATAGTTTATTTTAGGAAATTCCTTTGCTATATATTAGCATTGAGAATCAGTTTGTAGACAATTATTTTATCAATAAAATTTGAGTTTTCTCATTGTGAGAGCTTATCCTTTGTTCTTGGATTAAAGAACTACTTGATAACTTAGGTTCTACCGGCAGGTCTTGGTTAGGGTCTAGTTGCTTATATCTTGATAACTTTGGTGCTTCCGGCAGGTCACGGATTGTGTCAAGTTCCTATCTTTGATAGCTTTGGTGCTTCCAGCAGGTCTTGGATTGTGTCAAGCTCCTTACAGTTATTTATAGTTATTTACCGTTAATTGATCTTCAAGAAGTTCCTATCTTTACGCTTCCGGTTCGTATCAACAAGGCTAACACGAGCGCATGCAACAACCATCATGTTTAAAAAGCCAATAAACTTAAACCCTCAATTTTGTCATAATCTTCCTTTGTATGTAAAGGCATCCATAGAAGGCGTTAAGGTGCGGCGCATGTTCGTAGACAACGGATCATGAGTAAATATACTGCCCACAAACCTGTTTGACAAGTTGAGAATCCCCGGAAGACGAGTACAAAGCTCTAAAATGACGTTGAGCACGTTACATGGAGAAGCAGTGGAGAGTAGAGGATGCGTGAATGTTGTTCTGGAGGTTGGGCCAATCAAGACAGTCAACGTGTTCCAGATTGTAGATGGAGACTCTAGCTACCACCTATTGTTAGGACGTCCGTGGATACACCTACACCAATGCGCGCTCTCCATGCTACATCAGTGCGTCAAATCCAACTTCAGAGGAAATGAGATAGAAATACCTAGAATAAGGGTGTCTTTTGAACCTGCAGAAGCCCACTTGATTGACGCCTCACTATTTGATGAATTAGCCCTTTCTGAAAGTAGTAGAGTTGAAGTAGAACACGATGTGTTTTGAGGGAATGGGAAGAAACCAGAAGAATCCAAACAACATTCCGCCCTACACATGCGTTTAAAAGGCCCAGGGCACAGAAAGAAGAAGGTATAAAAAAGGAATACCTCCTTAATGGGGAGGTAAGGTGGCACATCTTATGGGGATCTAGGGGCTTGATGGAAGGTCGATTAAGGCAGTTCGTTAGCCCCAAAAATATATGCATCGTGAAGACAGACGCCATACTCTGTGAAGCCACTCCTAAAATGCAGGACATGCATAAACAACAGGAAGACAACTTGGAGGAAGTGAATGTAAGTGAAAAGGAGAGGGAGAAGAGACCATTATTCATAAATTTCAGTATGGAGAAGGAAAAGAAAGAAAGGTTAATAGCATTGCTGAAACAATTCTAGGATGTATTTGCTTGGAGCTACGATGAAATTCCAGGACTAGATACTTCTTTCGTGACACACAACTTGGCAGTACACCCCAGTCACAAACCAGTTAAGCAGGCAACGCGTAAATTTCCTCTAGAAGTTGAAAAGGAAATAAATAAGGAAGTATAAAAGCTATTAGAAGCAGGGTTCATCAGACCTATACAACACCCGACATGGTTGGCGAATATTGTGCCCATACGCAAGAAAAATGGACAGATAAGATGTTGTATGGACTTTAGAGATCTGAACAAGGCGTGCCCCAAAGATGATTTCCCTCTGCCTCATATTAACATTTTGATAGATGCCATGGCCGCTCATGAATGCTTCTCGTTCATGGACGGTTTTAGCGGCTATAATCAAATCAAGTTGGCAAAGGGAGATGAAGAAAAGACTGCATTCAGAACGTCATTTGGGAATTTCTACTACACAGTGATGCCCTTTGGGCTGAAGAATGTTGGCATTACGTACCAACGTGCCATGACTGCAATCTTCCACGACATGATGCATGACATAGTATAAGACTACTTGGATGATTTGTTGGTAAAGTCAAAGAAGAAAGAGGAACACGAGTCACACCTGAGAAGAGTGTTTGAAAGATGTAGGAAGTTTCAAAAGAGGACGAATCCTGTGAAGTATGTGTTCGTTGTCTCCTAAAAAATTTCTAGGATTCCAAGTACATAAGGATGACGTCTTCGTAGAAGTCAGCAAAATAGAAGTTGTAATGAAGATAAAACCACCCACTAATATAAAAAGAGATGCAACAACTCATGGGAAAACTGGGGTATATACGACGCTTCATACCAGCACCGAGGAAACTTATCGGCCTAATGAGGAGCTTGCTCAAAGGAAAAGGAAGCTTTGACTGGAAAGACATACACCAAGAAGCATTTGACTGGATCAAAGAAGCAGTGACCTCTGCCCCATTCATGTCTCCCCTCGTGGCTCATGAACCATTAAGGTTGTACTTAAGCGTGACTGAACATGCCATCAACGGGTTGATCGCCCAAGAGATAAAGGGAGAAGAACTCCTGGTGTCATACCTGAGTAGGGTGATGAAAGAAGCAGAACGAAGATATTCTCTCCAAGAAAAGCATTGCTTGGCAGTGGTTTACGCAGCAGAAAACTTTAGACATTACTTCCAAGCACACACCATGCACATCATGAGCAAGTCAGAAGGCGTCAAGTATATGCTACGCAACGCTTCCCTTACTGGACACGTAAGCATATAGTCGTTGCTACTAAGCAAATATGATATCCAGCTGATACATCCCCATAAGCTCAAGAGCTAAGCGTTTGCAGACATGATGGCCATTTGCGGCAGTAGTAATGAAGAAGAGATGATGATAATAATAGTCTTGAATATATGAGTTATGAACCTCTGTTTTCCTCAGTGACTCAAATTGTGTAAGATGCATTTATTGTTAGTATATGCACTAGAGACCTATATGTTTTTGAACATCCATCACTTGTATCATATTATTATTTTATAAAGGCATTTCATTTTATTAATTCTTTTAGAATATAATTATTGTCCTTAGAATAGTAAGCTTAAACTTCATAAGAAATGAAGTAGATGACTTGATCGTGAGATCTTATGAAGAACTATTCTTAAATAGTCCCTAGTCAAGTATCATCTTAGGACAAAGATGCATTTAGACTAGTATGTGAGTTCATTGATGATCACATCTCACAGATCATAGATATGAGATATCATATGCTCACATAGGTATACATTAAGAGTAATGGTGTACTGGACAGACCCACCTTAAGAACGTTGCATGGGTTGTTACATAAGTGTCATGAATGTTTCTTAAATTGATAAATGTTATATGAAGTCCTTCTACCTGAAATCATTATGATTCCTACATAAGGAATTATATGTTTTAATTATCATCAAACGTTACCTGTAATAGGGTAATCATAAAGTTGGTTTTTGGACATGTAATAAATTATGTGGTGGAATGTGAGTGCCCTAGATGGGATTTGTCCCTCCTATGTAACAGGAGTTATATCTGTAGGCCTCTTGATAAAGTGAGATTGCAAAATGCATGGCCATGCTCAGGAGGATAAATATGAGATATTTATTTTCTGTACAGTCTACTTGGGGATCAAGAAAATATAAATTGAACTATACAAGGTTGACACAATCCATGCCCTTGTGTTCAATTAAATATTTGGACAAAGGGATAGATCATATAAATTATTATCATAAAATAGGATTTATCAAAATTATTGATATTCTCAATATTTGGATAGTGATGTGTTGCTAGATACCGCTCACTATTTATGATATTAAATATAAAAGGGTTTTATTTTAATATCATAACCAAATATTAAAATCCTATTGGGTCACACGCATACAACAAGCCACTAGGAAAAGAATAATAATTATAATTTAATTTAATTAGAATTATTATAACATAATGGGCCAGGCCCATAAGTGTGAGGGTTAAGTGAGTGAGGGGGTAAAACCCTAGCCACCACTC
The DNA here is from genome assembly GCA_026901365.1 of Sesbania bispinosa. Lineage (NCBI taxonomy): Eukaryota > Viridiplantae > Streptophyta > Magnoliopsida > Fabales > Fabaceae > Sesbania > Sesbania bispinosa. The sequence continues at coordinate 1,318,263 of QLOH01000268.1, forward strand.
TATAAATAGAGCATAAGATGCACTACCCCTGAGACACATGAGCAATCACCTTTTACTCTCTAAGGCTACTAGCAAAGTTGATGAGGGTTTCCTAGTACGACTGTTGGCGTGGATACCAATAGAGACGCGACTACTCTTGCCTTGTTTGTAATCCTAATAAGGTACAACCTTTCGTTTCAATACCTTTTATGCCTTGATTCGTGTTTTCGCAAAACGATCATAACAAGGGAGGGAATCCATTTATTTCCGCTGCACCCTGACCATATGCTTGATTCCCTTCATTTAGGCCTATACCTGATGAAACATATGATAATGACCATGAGCCACCTAACCAAGATGCCCAACGGTTTTATGATATGTTACTATATGCAAATCAGGAAATCTATGATGGAGCAAATGATTCTAGGTTATCAATAGCTATGAGGTTATTAGCAGCTAGGAGTAATTGGCATGTTATTGAAAAGTGTTTGGATTATTTCATCTAAATGCTAGTTAATGTAGTTCCAAAACCCAACAGCATTCCAAAAAACTTTTATTAGGCGACGAAATTGGTGTCTAAATTAGGGTTGAAGGCTGAAAAAATTGATTGTTGTAGGAATGGATGCACGTTGTATTACAAGGATGATTCTATGTTAACTGAATGCAAGTTTTGTAATGCTCCGAGGTTTGTTCCTCGTAAGGTTGGGAAGGGGAGATATAAAGATGTTCCGGTGAAGAGGATGTTCTATTTGCCAATTATTCCAAGGCTGTAGCGATTGTATGCGTCATTAGAGTCTGGTGCATAAATGCGATGGCATCCTGAGAACAAGAATGATTCTGGTTTATTGCGTCATCCATCGGATGGGGAAGCATGGAAACACTTTGATAATGTGTATCCTGAGTTTTCAAATGAGCTAAGAAATATAAGATTGGGGTTATGTGCTAATGGGTTTACACCCTACATTCAAGATTCGACTTCACCATATTCATGTTGGCCTGTTATTCTTACACCATATAATCTCCCCCTTGAATTGTGCATGACTAAGCCATATATGTTTTTGACTTATCTAATACTTGGTCCAACTAATCCCAAATCAAACATAGACGTGTTTTTGCAATCTTTAATAGATGATCTCCAATAGTTGTGGAGGTATGGTGTTCTGACTTATGGCATTTCCACGAAACAAAACTTTGTCATGCGTGCATGTTTGATGTGGACTATCAATGATTTTCCGGTGTATGGAATGTTATCTGGTTGGCAAACAAAGGGTAAATAAGCATGTCCATATTGTATGGAAGACACAAAAGCTTTCACCTTGCAGCATGGTGGAAAAAATTCATGGTTTGATTGTCATTGTAGATTCTTGCAAAGTGATCACCCTTTCAGAAGGAGTAAAAGAGGGTTTACGAGAAACAAGGTTGAGCATGATGGACCGCCTTGTATGTTGACAGGGCCTCAAATTTGGGAATTTGTGCAAGACTTTCCAAAGGTGACAGATGGTAAATGTTCCAAACTCCCAGGGTATGGACAATTTCATAATTGGGTTAAATGCAGTATATTTTGGGATCTTCCATATTGGAAGGACAACTTGTTAATGCATAATCTTGATGCCATGCATATAGAGAAAAATTTCTTTGATAGTGTCTTTAACACTGTCATGAATGTTACGGGTAAAACCAAAGACAATGTAAAGGAAAGGATGGATGTGTATGTGTTCTGTGCGCGAGGTGACTTGGAATTGGTTGACCTGGGTAATGGAAAGTTGGGAAAACCAAAGGCAAACTACACTTTAGAACTAAAGGATGCAAAACTGGTTTGTAAATGGATTTCAGAATTGAAATTTCTGGATGGTCATGCCTCAAATCTTGCAAAATATGCAGATATCAGTAGGGGTACATTGCATGGGATGAAAAGTCATGATTGCCATATATTCATGGAGTGTTTACTCCTCATTGCATTTCGATCCTTGCCAGATTGTGTGTGGAAACTATTAGCGCAAAACCCTCTGAGATTTAGTTTTAATGACAACAAACCTTTTGATCAAACTTAACGTTTTATGTTCTTGAAGTTAATGGTGTTTTGTATGTGAGGTCTTAGAAAGACATGATTCTTATGCTTAGTTTAGAAGAACCACGACCAACCTCAGACTGAGATTGAGAGGCAACCGCAGAATGAGACTGGTAGTAATCCTCAGATTGAAGATAAAGATAAAGGTCAGCCTGAGATTGAGCAAACAATGCAAGTCTTTCCTGAGATTCAGAAAGATCAGAATCCTAATATTAAGAAGCATTAGACTTCAGAATTATTTATGCAAGATGGGCAAAGCTTAGAAGTTCTATATGCTGAAGGTAATTTTAGAAGAAGGCCTTAGACATAGTCTTTATCAGAAAGTCTCCAGAAGCTTAAAATGGTTGAATCTGAAGATAGCCTAAGTTGAGAGTGGTTCACATCAGAATGCAGTCTTAGCTACAGTCAGAAAGGGTCTTTACTAGAAACACCACTCATTAAGCCAAGTCAAGTTGAGCTCAAACAGTGAACTAAGTTGCATAAAAAATATCAATATTTGAGACTCCAGAAAAACAAAATCTACAAATAGATCAAGAAGAGTTGAACTGAGAAGCAGCAAGTGTTGAGACAAACTCACCTCCATATGTTTTTAATATGACAAACCACTAAGTTTTAAATATATGATATGCTCTCTTTGTTGATACTAATTGTTTGCTCAAGTCTGTGGCAGAACATTGTTAGAATTTATATTGCAGATCTTAACATCATAAAGAGAAGCACCATGTGAAAGAAACAAGGAAGAAATGAAGAGCCTAAAGCATCAGATGAAATACAGATTCAGCAACAGCTTGAGACTTGTCTCAAGAACAGATTCAAGGCCATGAGGCTATCTCAAGGAAAAGAGACAAGTCTATCAGTACAGTATGAACTATATTAAGAATGTCAAACAAGAACCATGAGACTTGAAATTAAAAAAGGGAAGAGATCAGCCCAAGAAAAGATCAGATGAAAGAGCAGCTTGAGACGCTGTCTCTTGATCAGACGCCATCTCAAGGTCAGATGCTGTCTTAGGTTCAGATGAGAAGAGTTAAGTGCCATGCAGAAAGAAAGAGTCAAATCCTATAAAGAGGCTCAAGTACAGTCTAACAAGTCAAGCTATCAAATCAGAATAAAGTAAAGACTAGTACACTGTGCAACTGTCAACAGTGACATATGTACTTGGAAAGCAACTTGTCACATCCAGGAAGCATGGGCTGACTCATGTCTAACGGCTCTCCAACGGTCATAAATGGCCAAATACTCTTTGATATAAAAGGTTGAAGGCCACAGTAGAAATTGGAGAGACTACATCAATCATTAAAAAAATCTAATGCATCCTAACTCATCTCAAGTGACATCTCAAGCAGTTCATATTCAGAGCTTATCTCAACTTGAGAATCCCATTAGTCTCCATCTCTCTCTCCTGATACAACTTGTATTATTATCATTTAGAAGATAGAACTACTAGCTTAAACCTACTGCCTATTCATACACTGTATGTAAGCTAGATCCATCTCAAAATCTCATTCTCTTGTAACCTGTCTCATCTAAGATAGGAAGTGTGCCTAGTCTTAGAGTGAGTTGTTTGCGTCCTGAAGAGGCTGTAAGAATACTTGTGGCTCAACCAAGGTAGGAGTACCTGTGCTTGGTGTGAGAGACGTCCTGAAGAGGCTGTAAGAATACTTGTAATTGACGGGTTGTCAATAGTGGAAATCTCACGTGTTGTGAGGACTGGACGTAGCCCAAGGTGTGGGTGAACCAGGATAAGATCCCTGTGCCATCTCTCTTCCTTATCTCTTCATCTTGCTTTATACATATCTTATCTTAAATCTGCAAACAACTAAGTAAGTGCTTTGAGACATAACCAAATCTGATTTGAGATTTCAAGACCTCTAGAACATAATTAAATCAACTGTTATTGAAACTGTTTATAACTTGTCTTAACTGAGACCCCAAGTCAGCAGACTTGAGATCACGTCTCAACTTTCAATTTCAGTGTGCAAACTTCAGGAACAAATTTTTTAAAGAAAGTCTCTATTCAACCCCCCTTCTAGATACATTCAGCCAACTTCAGCAAGAGGCGCACCCTATGAAAAGATCAGAAAAGCTTAGCCTCTCAGGTCTAAGAGATTCAAGACTCAAGAAACTGAGACTCGGGTGCACATTAAAGACTGAGACTCAACTGGACATTAAAAACTGAGACTTAGATATGATAGTAAGACCGAGCCACGTAACTGAGATTCAGATTGAGACAAGCTCAAATTGCAAGGTCAGATTGAGACAGACCCAAACTCATATTATAAGATCAGACTCAGTCCAAGCATGACAAAGAAGCACTTTGAAGTATGAAGCTGAGCACAAGACAAAGCAAGTGTCAAGCTAAGATTGACCAAGCTCAGACTGAGACTGATAAGACAGATTGAGACTCAAACTCATCTCAGACTGAGACTCGGACTGAGACTTAGAAGACAGACTAAGATGGGCAAGTAAGACTGAGACTAAGATTGAGACTCATCAGAGACTCAGCAGCAAAAGCAAGTCAACGCAAGTACACTGTCACTGTAGAGACTGCACCAGAAAAGTACTGAGCTCATGTCAGAAAAGTGAAAAACAGTCTCTCTCTCTCTCTTCCAACGGCTAGTATAACGACTATTTTTCTGAAGACTATAAAAGGAAGTCTCATTATGGTGAGACTGTGTGAGAGACACTGGTGGGACCCAGCAGAGACACTGCTGCACAAACAGAAAAATCCAAGTCTCAAGTGAATCTCAACCTACATACCTATGCTATCTTAACTAATATCATATAGTAGGTTTAGCTCTTGTTTTGTAATGGTTTGTATACACTCTTTGAGTGATTTAGAGCGTGATACCTAGTTGAGCTCATTGTTTATCCATACTTTGTATGATGTAAGCTAGACTATCATCATTTCCATAAATCCTTGTAACCAGTCTCAGTTGAGATATGAGAGAGCCTAGTCTCGGTGTGAGTGTAAGGAGCCTGGAAAGGCACTGTAACAAGAATACTCATTGAGTTGCCTTGAGAGGCAGTCGAAGACAAAGAATACTGCATGAGTTGCCTGGAGAGGCAGTTGAGAACAAAGAATACTTGAATCTTAGCCAAGACAGGAGGTGCCTGATCTTAGTGTGAGTAAGTGTAATCCTGAAGAGGAAATAAGAATACTTGTAATTGATGGGTTTGTCAATAGTGGAAATCTCACAAGTTGTGAAGACTGGACGTAGCCCAATGTTGTGGGTGAACCGGTATAAATCTGAGTGCTCTCTCTCTCTCTCTCTCATTATCAGTCTTTGCATAACTCAATCTCTGGTAAGACTCTGCATAACTTATATCAATCTCTGCATAACTAAGATCTGTCTCTGCATAACTCAGATTTGAGTTAAGATTTGATCTGAGCTGAGCTTGATCTCTGCTGAGCTAAGCTTAACCTTTTGCCGAGCTAAAGCTTTCTCATTCTTAACCTTCCGCTGAGTTAAGATTCAATCTGAGTTCCAAGTCACAGATTTGAGATCCACCTCAGATTGAATCTGAATTTTCAGGTACAATATTTTCAAGTCTCTATTCAACCCTCCTTCTAGAGACGTTCAGCCAACTTCAGAAACTAGTTGCTGAATTAATTCGATTCTTCAAAGAATTATGTTGTAATACATTGAGGATGGATGATGTGGTTAGATTGGAACAAAATATATCAATCATTCTTTGCAAATTGGAAACACTACGCCAAACTTAGGATATAAGAGCACCTACTTTAGGGCGCTCCCGTGTTGGTTAGTGATTAAATTGATCGTTTTAAAATCAGGGCGCTTCAAATTTGGACGGGAGCGCCCTTACAGTTAAAAGTTAGGGCGCTCCATCTGCGCGTCCTGAATTCGTAATTACTTTCTCTGATCAGTGCGCTTGTAACATCCCGCAATTTAGGAACTTTAATAACTTATTAGGTGGAAAATAAGAGGGTTATGTATTAGTAATTAAGAGAATATAAGTTGAGGAATTAAGGTAATTTGAGGAGATATGGATTAAACTCAAGTATCAAAACCAAGTTTTAAGCTTTAACTTAAGTGAACTTAGGGAATGAGGGTTCTGGTAATCGATTACAGAGGAGTTGTAATCGATTACCCGAGAGCTAGTTTTTAGGTAATCGATTACTCATAGGTTGTAATCGATTACCTGAGGGCTGAGTTTTTGGTAATCGATTACCATATTCCCAGAAAGGTTTTCTAGTGTGATTTTTACCTCTGGTAATCGATTACAGTATATCTGTAATCGATTACCAGCTGTCCAGTATAAATACTAGGACATGCAAAATCAGATGCATGCGTTATTTTCTCTTCCCTTTTCATAACCTAGAGAGAGAAAGAGTGAGTTTAGAGAGAGAGAGCTTAATTTTGGAGCTTGGGAAGGAGATTGAAGCTAGAATCATCAATTGAATCACTTCCACTTGTCATTCTCCTCTTGATTTCATGAATTTGGTGAGTATAACTCACACACCCACTTTACCCCTTTGAGTTTGATTTCTTCCCAATGTATGAACCCTACTCTTTAATCCCTCTTCTATATGACAATTGTGGTTAGTTTAGTAATGTATGCATGAAATTGAGTAGTTAGTTAGCATTTTCATTGAAAAACCTTAGGGTAGCGAGATTTACGAAAGTAGCGAGATTACGAAATTGACGAAATGTTCAATGCATGAACCCTACCCTTCGATTCCCCTTTCTATTTAGTTAATTTGATTGGATTTATGAAGTTTATACTAGAATTGAGTAATTTATGTTAGGAATTGATTATAAATCCCTTGATTTTCGAAGTTACGAAACTTACGAAACTTACGAAAGTTTCGAAACACTCAAATTGCTTGAAATTATAGTTTTGGGTTATCAATTCATGTTTACCGGTTTCGACCGTGAGTTAAATAAGCCGGCCTTTGCGCTGTGAGTTAAAAATTAAGTAATTATGTGAAAACTTGACTTCGGTCCAGTAATGGGTGGGATTCGTCCCTAGGAAAGACGTTTCCCGTAATCTAAGCTCAGTTCTAACTCCAGTTTAAGTGATAAGTTCATGTCTGCTGGGCACATCAGTGAGTTGCATCATTAGTGCATTTACTTGTTTTTAGTTATGATCATGATGATGGTTACATTTAGTCAGTAATTAACTTTCCCCACATCGTATGTCTCACCTATCCGTTTACTTGAATTATGTTATAAGAAGTTTGTTTAAATTGTTAATTGTCATTGATATATGCTCCTTGCATTCATGCACATGGTTGTATTCACTGGGATTATTATCTCACCCCACGTTTCGGGGATATATCTAGTGATGCGGGTACTTCCAGTGAGGTTGAAGCAGCTAAGGTGAGGGTGGAGCTGAGTCTTAATTCAGCTGGGAGATTAGTTTAATAGAAGTAGTTTCCTAAAGTATTTGTATATTGCTTAATCGGTTATTTGCCGAGGTGTACTGATGTGAATTGTATAAGTATATTTATTTCTGAGTTGGCCACTGAGGCTTAGTTTTAATGCTATGATAGTTATGATATTGAAATGTGCTAGTTTTGTTGATTTTCAGGTTAAGCTGAATTTGGTAATTATCCGGTTTTAGGGGAGACTCTGCCGGATTTTCGGTATGAGTTCATTGAATCACACTTCTCCAAGTGTGGATTCTTCCCTAAGTTTAAGTAAGATTTACTCTTATTTAGGGATTTTGATGTTGTATTGTAATTGCTTAAGCTAATCGTTGGAAAGTTTGAGCGAATGTATGACGATATCGAAAATTTAACGAAATGATTTCAAGAACTTTAGAGATAGTGTCTCCAACGGGCATTATTTCTGAGTTTAGAAATTAGGGCATTACAGCGCTCCCAAACGCGTCCTTATGAGTTTTTTATATGCCGTTATTGAGGGCGCTTTCTAAAAATGCCCTGCCAATAAAACCATATTTTTTTTATATGTTAGTGTTAAGGGCGTTTCTGAAAAGCACCCTCACCCTCGCAATAAATTGTTTAGGGCGCTCTAGAGAGCGCCATTCCCCTATCCCTAATTTTTAGGGCTTGCAGCTCAAACACTTACACAAAACTCAAGTTTTCCCCTCACATAGTCCTGAGACTCCAGACCTCACTTTTTCCCTCTCTCCCTCAATCCCTTTTCGTCCCACCGTCGTGCATCGTGAAGGAGATGTCGTCCGTCCGCTTCCTCTCCGTCGCCCACCTTACTTCTTTCCGTCGTCGTCTCTCCCTTGACTTTCCTCCTCGCCGCCGCTGCGTCCGTTCGTCGTCCCCCTCCCTCGGCCTTCCTCTCTTAGTCGCGGCTGCTCCCCACCTCATCGTCACCGCATGCAACTACTAGAGGAACGAAATGGTAAGCTTCTGCAATTTTATTGTTTTTGTTCTGAACTTTTTTTTCTGCATTTTTTTTGCTAAATTTAGCAGTGGAATTCTTCAACAGTGCCTAACACTTGGAACTTCTCGAAGATGTCGAGGCTAGGGCCCCAAGGCCTTACGAGTGTGTGAGGAGAGATTGGCATAGCGAGCACCACCAACCCGTCAGAAGTTCTATCATTCAGCAAATTTTCAGGTTCTGGGTTCATCTCCTTCTCCTCTTTCTCATCGTTTTTTTTTTTGTGAATTCGGTTTTTGACTTGATTGGACACCATGTGTTTGATTAGGGTTGTGAATGACGCTCACAGTCCTGCAACTAAGATGAACAGGGAATGGCAAGAGAAGCTCCCCACCGTTGTTCTTAAAGCTGAAGAAATCATGTACTCCAAAGCAAATTCCGATATTTTTGACAGTTTTACAAGTTTTTGTGGAATGTGGTTTCTTAGATCTTTCACTGTATTGGATAAACCCATTTCTTACATCGTCACTACTGTTTTTATAGTTTTGTTTGATTCTCTTTGAATTTTATTTTCCAATTTATGTGATGCATAAAAACATATAGGAAAGAAATATGTGTTTTGTTTTGATTATACCTCATGTTTATCTTACAATGATGAATGATGATGTTAGGCTTGGTTGCACATGTATCAGAAGTTTATTAGAGAACCCCCTCATACGTGGACCTTCTTTTTTTGTAAAAACTTGCTCATGAAAAGCTACTTATTAACATATGATCCAGAACTGGTATTGTTTTCCCAAGACAGAGGCAGAGGAGCTGGACTTTACAAAAAGAACTGGGCTTGGTGTGGTAAGCATTTGTCCTATACCTATCTTGTGTTGGAGCCAACAATTTTACTGGTTCTGAGGTAAGAATATTAATTTTGAGTGCATTTGAACCTGTCTTAGTAGTAAATTTAATAACTATGTTCATCTACTTGTTCTGAAAAATAGGTATGAATGCTTGATGATGAAATTCTTCTTACACAATTTGCGGTAGCTTTTGAAGGGACATCTTGGAAGGATCCGGATTCAATAGCTTTCTGTTTGATTTAGCAACGTGATTGATAAAGTAAATCAGGTAAATCTCAATGGCTTATTCTTAATCTACAATGTGATCGATTGGTAATGGTACGGTTCACTTCACTTTGCGTGTTCATTATTCTCTTTTCATGGGTTAATTTGCTTAGTTATCTTGAATCTATTGGATGAATTAAATGCAATAGTTAGGTACCAGAAGCCTATTGTAACTTTGGGCGAATTTTTCTGATAGGTCGTTATCTTTTATCAATTAATTTTCGAAGGAAGGGTGACCATTGGAGATGTAGCTAGCAGGTTTAGACTCAAGTTGAATCAAGCTCAGAAGGCTTTTCAAGCTCTTGTTACTGATACAGAGGTAGATTTTTTATATGATTCTGATTTCTGAACAGTCTACTTTTGATATGATTTTGCAAACTCAGATTAAGGTTATAGTTCGATGCCAGTTATTTGCATTGTAATGTACCAGTGGAAGTGATTATAAGATGTGTTCTGCCTAATGTGTCTCCAACCCTACACAAGATAAATTGATAAATGATTATTATATTGGAATGGTTTAGTTTCTTTAAATTAATAAGTGATTATAAGATTGGAATTGTTTGATTATACATTGCAGTTCTTCCAGGAGTTCAGGGCTGGCTTTGTAAATTTTGTGAGTGTAAGATGAAAATACTGGAGGCAATGAATGCCCATCTTGGAACTCGCTTCTCCTTTAACAGTAATTGGCAGGTTTTTTACCCTAATAATCTCTTACACTAACTAGTGGTGTTAACACCCATGCCACAGAAGAGCCTCTTCATTGCATGACACATGCAACAGCTACTGATGCTGAATATGACCACAGCACTCTGGGAAGCCATCCTAACCACCCTCTCCATTTGGTCTTCCATGGTCCTAACCCTCATGTAGTAGCTCCATGGCTCCACTTGATAATGCATGATTTTCTCTTGGCTCAAAGTGAGAGCAAAGTAAATCAATTGACTAATAAGTGTTGTCTGCAGGGCGTGTTCTGTTGTTGTTTATGAGCAAAATATAAACATATATTTTCTTTTATTATTGCTGACTGCTGAGTGTTGAACTTGTTAATATGCTTTAAGGAGGATATCATACTACATTTTCTGTCCAAGTCAATTTAATTTTGCAATTTTGCCCCTCCTGACTAGAAGATGTTTTAATTTTCAAGCCTTGCATGACCCTGACATTGAAATTCTCTTCTTTCAAAATCTAAATAATTAATAAGCTAAAGGTAGATGATAATAATATAATAAGCTAAATAATTATCAAGCCTTATATTTGCATTTACTGTATGTTTTTATTGTATACTAATTGCATTAGTTAAGTGTATATGTTGATAATAGACATTGCTAAGTGCACAATGTTAAGAAGGGTCTTCTAAGCTGCACGTTCAATTTACTGGCTTATGATTATTGATAAATGTGTATTGGCATGGCAACCAAGCTGGCTATGTCTCTGTCTAAATTGTTGGGCCTCATATGTCTAAAGCAAAGTAGTTACAAGTTGGAGTTTTGGAGTGCATCAAGAATAGATTTGGTTGATTACACACTGTATATAACAATCTCTATATCTTATTTTTAGTCAAGTCATAATGTCAAAGGCTTTTCTTTGTTTCTCAACAGTCATAGAAAATCTGAATTCTAAAAATTACATTTTCAGTATTTGAATTATTTAAAGAAATGCCTTCTAACACAAATTATTTTTACAATTTTAGTCCCATTTCTTTGGTTATAGCTGGGGCCAAAAATTAACTTTAAAATATATGCATTTTTTCTTCTCAAGGTTGAAAATGGACTTAGTCTCTTTTGTTGTCTGCAAACTGCATAGATAGCACACATGCATGCTATAACATATCAAGGCTATACTTTATAAAGTTCCTTTGTGGATTGCACTCCATGTCTAAAGGCGTTCAAAATATTTAGCAGATTCCTACTATAACATATCAAGGCTTGGTTAAATGTTCAACCTATTCTATTCGTTACATTATTTTCATCAAGCCATTTTTATTTAGTTTTAATATAGTTGCTAGTTGCTATAATGAATTATCATCTACGGATCTACCTTTAGCTTATTAATTTTGGTTTAATTGAAAACTTCTTCTATCTATGTTTTTTATATATAATATTGGAGAATATTGTATTTCAGCTTCAGTTTTATGATTTTTACCTTGTGTTGGAGAGAGATTTTCTCAATTTTGTGTTTATAAGTCAACGTGATTCTAATAATTATGATTAACTTAGAAGAAAAGGCTTACTTTTTTTATTTTCAAAACAAATAAATATTCTGAGGTTTTAATTATTATCACTTTTAATTTATTTGATTGATTGATTTCCCTGCTACTAAAGTTTCATGGGTAACAGAAAATTATTATCACTTTTTAAATTCATATGATTAGATTGTGCGGTAAATTATATTCAGAAAGTAACTAGGTGTGAGGACCTTTGAAAGTTTGAGAGGATCTTATTAATAACTAAAATGGGTTTAGTTTTGTTGTTATTAAGTTATGCTTAGACTTTCATTTTGGGGGGTTAGGGTGAAGGTATATCAGTTAGCCAGAATATAATTTTTGGACAATTTAGTTTACTTTGTTATTGCTGTTTTGAGTTGCTTATGTTGGTAGCTTTTAATGTAAGTTGTCGTCTCTAAATTCTTTTGTGTAACTTCTTCTTCTTATAGTATTAAGTTTGCAATTCCAAACCTATAGGTTAGTTGGTTGAATCTTTTAAATTAAATGAAACTAGTTATCTTGTAAACTACAAGTGATTTTGTTTTTTATCCCTGATATAATTTTGGTTTCCTGCAGATTTATTATGGTGATTGTTTCTCATATGCAGTATCTCTAACATTTTGGAGTGTTGCACTGCAGGATGAGCCTCCAGTAAATCATTTTGTTAGAAATGACCTTCTCAAATTCGTTTTAGTGATTTTTTTCTAGAGGTGAGTCTGCAGCTTGATGTTACTTTGATGCTGCCACCTGATGTTTTCTAATGTCTGATAATTAGTGTCAAATTGTATTTCAACTTGTGTTGCTTCCTAATGATAGGGAATTATCAAATCCACCTTACATTTCATTAAGTTTTAGATAAGGGTATGAGTGGTTCTATAAATCCACCTTATATGTTGCTTGGACTATCTATTTTTTTATAGTGTGTGATAAATTTAAATATTGGGTGTAGAAAACTATAAAATCAGGAACACTCATAATATATAATTATATGCATCTTCTAGTGCTGCAATTGATTTGTTTGTTGATAAAAAATACTAAAGAATTTTACAAAGTGGTTGAAAGGCTTTGCAAAGTATCTAGGATTCTAATAGTGGCGGTCATTGATAACCAGAAATTTATAATTTTATAAATATATCAATTTTCTGGCGGTCATTGACTGCCAGTAATATACAAATTGTACAAATATATGAATTTTGTGGCGGTCAAAGACCGCCAGTAGTGTAAAATTGTGGCGGCTTCAGCAAGGGCGCTCCTAGAAGCGCCCTCTCGAATGCAGAAAGTTAAGAAAAGAAAAAAAAATGGGAGAGCGCTTCTGTGCGTGCGGAAGCACCCTTATGGGTTTTCTAGGAGGGCGTTTCAGAAGCGCCCTACTTGTTACGAGTGTCTACCAGAGCAGAAACTACAAGGACGCACAGAAGCGCCCTTTTAAATAACATGGGAGCGCCCTAATAGGCCTTTTTTGGCATAGTGAAAGGATATTTCCACCGAGATTCTTTGATTCAATGGAGCACCTACCTATTCATCTTCCTATGGAAGCAAGACTTGGGGGTCCAGTTCAATATCGGTGGATGTATCCATTTGAAAGGTTAGTTAATAAGACTATATTGCTTATTTTAATTTTTTTTAATCAAATTCAAATAACAATCTATGGTTTTTTTTTATAATGATGGGAGATGTGAAACGATTAGTGGGTAATTTGGCTAGGGTGGAAGGCTCAATATGCTCATTCCACTTACACCGAGAAACCACGTATTTTTGTTCGCATTATTTTCAGAATTCATGTTTGTTGTCAAACACTACATTGAGGAATGAGCCTCAAACTGGACTTCAATGCGACAATTCCACATTGTCAATGTTAAACAAGTCAGGACGCCCCGTAGGAATGTCCAGTGAGCACTGGTTAAATGACGATGAATGGAAATCAACTCATGTACATATACTAATCAATTGCAATGAAATTAAACTACCTTGAATAAGTGCACATGTTTTTATTATTTTTAGGTTTTATGGTTTAGGAATGAATAAGTTATTAACTATTTGTTCCATTTCAGCTTATTCTTACAATTTTACTCGATCGATGATCGAGATTTTTCTGCTCAAATACATTCAGACTTTCCAACATGGTTTAGGAACTATGTAAGTTTGATCATCCACTTATTTTGTATGTGTTACTCAGTAAACTGAATTCAATTAATATTAAATGGTTCTTATGATTAGGTTCGTGATGAGTGAAATGGAGTGACAAAAAATGAAGTTAAATCATTAGCTTGGGGACCGAACTTTAAAGCAAAATCATGGAACACATACCTTATAAATGGCTATAGATTTCAGACAAAGGATTGGTGTGAGGATAAAAAGACCACAAATTGTGCGGTGCATGTAAAAGGACTTACTGATGGCGGTGAAGATGACTTTTACGGTATCATCCACCATATCTATAAATTAGAGTATCTTGGTTTGAGTAACTTGGTTCCTATTTTCTATTGTGAATGGTTTGATCCAACCACAAACAATGGCATGCAAGTTCAACCACAATACAATATCATAGAAATAAGGAAGAGTAGAAGGTATAATCAGTATGATCAATTCATTCTTGCACAAAAAGCAAGATAGGTCTATTATGCCCCTTATCCAGAATTATGTAAGGACTTACGAGGTTGGATTGTGGCAATCACAACAAACAAAAGGGTCATGTTGAAGTTGATGAGGTTGAGGAAGAAGTGCCTTATCAGGCTGATGGCACTTCAACTGTTTTACTAATTGTAGACATTGAACAATTGTCAGGCTTAGCTGAGAATCGATATGAACCAGTTATTCAGCCTATCCCTGAGACTATGGTTGAAGATGATGAATCTGGGAATGAAGACATCCCATCAAATGAGGATGAAGATAAGTGGGATTACAATGAAGATGAAGAGGATGATGAATATCAAGATGATGAAAATAATGTATAATTAGATTAATATTAATGTGCACTTAGATTAACACTAATGAGGACAATATTATTTAATTTTTGCCACGATTTTTATATTATTATATAATCGTAATTAACAAAATTATTATTAAAAAAATCTGATGACTAGCGACGACCGGGTCGTCGCTAATATAGTCGACATGAACATTATGAGCTTAGCGACGGCCAGACCGTCTCTACGCGAAGGTCGTCACTAACTTGTGACGACTAGCGACAGCCAACGTCGTCGCTACGTTGTGACGGCCATGGCGTTAGTGATAGCCATTAACGATGGCCTGGCCATCGCTAAATAGCGTCGGCCGAAAATAGTCGTCGCTACTGCATTATCGACATGCCTTTTTAGCGACGGATGGTGAGTCGTTGCTAGATCATCACTATAACAGACTTAGTGACGACTTTTTGATAGCTAGTGACGGCTTGTAGTCGCTAAATCGCGTTTTTCTTATAGTGTTAGTAAGTTATCTTGAATTTTTAGTTTATAACAACAACAACATACTTGCCAATCGCTTTAGGATATAATATCGATTCGATTTAACTATACCTTGACATATCATGTGAAGAAGACAAAGACAAACACGGGTTTAAACGAATCTTATGACTTACCTCATAGACCCACATACATGTTCCATTAAACCTTTGTCTTATAAGGATAATCGGGTTTCCTCACTATTAATTAGCACGAAATCCATAAGCATAGTGAAATATAAAAGAAATTGAGGCAATATCATACCCATAATTAGGTCCTGAGATAAAATGCAGTAACATAGGATATTACACCTACACAACAACAAAACATCAAATGTCCAAAAGCATATTTAAATAGGCTGATCAAACGCCAAGAAAGTTATCAATGTAAGAAATTAATGTCTCATGTGTGTGGCAAATGTATGTTGTTTAATAAATTAAATAAAAGAATATATTATTCAATTATTTGAATGAAAGGATATAACTTTTGGGAAGGAGTTGTTATGTTTTAATGGATGAGTATATTGTTTGATGGAAACAATATATATGATGGAATGACATGAATAGTCCCAATCTCTGCTTATTAAAGTTTTTCTCTAAAAATTACCATCAAGAATTGAAGAGTACAAGTAAGAAAAGGAAAGAGATAGAAAAGATTCTTCTTACAAATTTTACAAGATTCAAATGTGTCAATGTTATCATGAATCAATGTTAGTGTTTCTATCTAAATCTTATATGAAAACTATGAATTCCAATATCCTATTTGATTATTCAAATGTCATGAAAGTTTACATGTGGTATCAGAGCATGTGTTAAAGAGTTCATAGTTTTCCATATTAATAGTGATTTGAGTGAATTTAAGTGATGATTTTGAAAATATCCTAGAGTATTTTAAGAATCAGAACAATAGGTTGTGAAATTAATGATTCTCCATAAAGGGTTTTTTTTCCCAATTTGATAAACCCTAATTTTTAAATTGAAATTTTATTGGGACCATTTTTTTTTTTCGCTGCATGAATACGTGATCAACTTTGATTTAGAATAATATATACAATGAATTGAACATGAATCAAATATATATTTTTCGAAAGTCGTGATTGTTTTGATTCCGTGACTTTAACTTTATAATTGAATTCAAGCGAGATATATATTAGATTGAAGTTTGACTTACGTATTGATTTACGAATTGATAATTGCATTACACTTATTGAATGATTTGCTGCATGAAATTATATTTTCAATTTTTATATGTATATTGAATTGATAATTACTATTGATTTTGTCCACTGTAATGCAATCAATTCCATATATAATGAAATCAAGTGTTACTTCATTGAACGGTGATGTTGCCTTGTTCGCACTGCATATCGGTGAAGGAGCTTATGTGTGAAGTTTGAATTTTAAATGTTATCACCGTGGCTTTATAAAATATTAGTATTGACTCACAATAAATTTTATGATGACGGTAGAAGATTAAAGTTGAATATAAAATTTTTATGTCTTCTAATTATCATTTTTTAATTTGGAATTAATTGTATGATAGATTTGTTAGTCACCAAAGTGGTCAAATCTTTAAATTTATTTAATTCCAAAATTAATAGTAACTTCTTTTAATTACTCATAAAATAATGGATGCTAAAATATGATTTTTGGTTTATGGGTATATTGAAGTTCATTATTATAAGACAATTAAGGATCACCCAAATGTTGATTGTTTGTTCTTATAATTAATGAGCATAAATGTTGGTAGTGTAAATGCATTATTAGTTGTATTTATATATCCAAAGATAATAAGTGTTTCTAATTAATGCATATATCATTGCCAAATTATGTAAACATTTTTTTAACATCATTATATCAAGTATAGTATATTGATGGATTGCCCAAAGGTGAACATCAATATATGTTGTATGAAGTTATGTTATGAATTTATTTAGCGTTGTATGAAGTTATGTTATGAATTTATTTAGCATGTTAGTATGTAACTCAAAGCATTAATATTTTTTAAATCTTTATTGTTTGATGTACCTTTTGCTTTGCATTCGCATTTCTCATCTGTTTGAATTTTTAATGGACTTAATTTCTCCAAATGGAGTGAGCAAGTTCAATTTTACCTTGGGGTAATGGATTTGGATTTGGCTCTTCGTGAAGAGAAACCAAGTGCTATTACTGATTTAAGCACTGAGGGAGAGAAAGTTCAGTTTAAAAATTGGGAAAGGTCAAACAGATTGAGTCTAATGTATATGCGGATGAGTATTGCTGATAACATTAAGTCCGCTCTTCCTAAAACTGAAAGTGCAAAAGAAATGATGAAGTTTGTGGAAGAGTGCTCTCAAACTACTGATAAGTCTCTTGCTGGGACATTAATGAGTACTTTAACCACCCAGAAATTTGATGGTTCTCGTACTATGCATGAACATGTTACCGAAATGGTAAACATTACAGCAAAACTTAAGTCATTGCGAATGAATGTGGATGAAAAATTTCATTGTGCAATTCATATTGAATTCATTGTCGTCTGATTATGGTCCTTTCCAAATGAACTATAATATCATGAAAGATAAATGGAATGTGCATGAATTGCATAGTATGTTAGTTCAAGAGGAAACCAGACTTAAGAATCAAGGAAATCATTCCATTAATTATGTTAACCATCAAGGAGCTAGAAAGAAATTTGACATGAAACATGACAAGAAAGGGAAGGGACTCCTAAAGATCAATGAGGCCTCTTCTTCTCAAATCCACAAGAAGGAACATCGTGGCAACATATATATGTAATTTCTGTAGAAAGAATGGGCATTTCCAAAAGGATTGTCCAAAGCGTAAGGATTGGTTTAAAAAGAAAGGGATTCCTTACGACCCGAACCACAAAGCCAAATCAAAAGTTTGTCTTTATGGGCAATAGAGTGAAGGTTCCAGTGGAAGCAGTTGGGACTTATCATTTAATCCTTGACACTGGACATCATTTAGATTTGTTTGAAACTCTTTATGTACCTAGTATTTCTAGGAATTTAGTTTCTATATCTAAACTTGATGTTAATGGATACTCTATTAAATTTGGTAATGGATGTTTCAGTTTGTATAAACATACCCATTTAATTGGTAGTGGTATATTATGTGATGGATTCTATAAGTTAAATTTTGATAATCTTTTTGCTGAAACACTTTTGACCTTGCATCATAATATTGGCACTAAACGTGGTTTAGAGGAAGAACGTTATGCTTACTTGTGGCATAAACGTTTAGGACATGTTTCCAAGGAAAAATGACAAAGATTAGTGAAGAATGAAATCCTTCCAGATTTAGATTTCACTGATCTGAATGTATGTGTGGATTGTATTAAAGGTAAACAAACAAAACACACAAAGAAAGGAGCCACAAGAAGTAGTCAGCTTCTTGAAATTATACACACCGATATTTGTGGACCTTTTGATGTGAACTCTTTCAATAAAGAGAAATACTTTATCACCTTCATCGATGATTATTCACGTTATGATCATGTCTATTTGCTACATGATAAATCTCAAGCTATAAATGCCTTAGAGATTTACATTGAAGAAGTAGAAAAACAAGTAGACAGAAAGGTGAAAATTATCAGATCTGATCGGGTGGTGAGTATTATGGAAGGTACGATGAAAGGGGACAACATCCCGGTCCCTTTGTTAAATTCCTTGAAAAACGTGCCATATGTGCGCAATACACAATGTCAGGTACACCGCAGCAAAATAGTATATCAGAAAGGCGTAATAGAACCTTGTTAGATATGGTTAGGAGTATGTTAAGTAACTCTTCTTTACCTATTTCATTGTGGACTTATGCTCTAAAAACTGTCGTGTATTTATTGAATAAGGTTCTTAGTAAGGCAGTTCCAAAAACTCCCTTTGAACTGAGGACTGGAAGGAAACCTAGTTTAAGGCATCCACATGTTTGGGGGTGTTCAGCAGAAATTAGATTTTATAATCCACAAGAAAAGAAACTTGATGCTAGGACAATCAGTGGATATTTCATTGGTTATCTAGAAAAGTCAAAAGGGTATAGATTTTATTGTGCAAACCATACTACAAGGATTATTGAAATTGGGAATGCTAGGTTCATTGAAAATGGTGAAGTTTGTGGGGGTGAAACACCACACAAAGTGGAGATTCAAGAAATGAGAGTGCAAGTTCCATTAACTTGTATCTCTAATAAAGTTTTTGTTCCTCAAGTTATCGAGCCAATTAATAACCATGAAGAACAAAAAAAATGATCCTATAGTAGAAGAACCATAACAAATAGCATCAAGAAGATCACAAAGAGAAAGACAATCTGCTATTTCTGATGATTATGTTGTTTATCTACAAGAGTCAGAAAATGACTTAGTAATTGAAAAAGACCCAATTACATTTTCACAAGCCATGAATGGCGATAATGCTGAGAAATGGTTAGATGTCATGAAAGATGAGCTAAAATCTATGGAACAGAATGGGGTTTGGGACCTTGTTGAGTTACCAGAAGGTTGTAAGAGAGTTGGTTGCAAGTGGGTCTTTAAGACCAAACGTGACTCTCATGGTAACTTAGAACGTTACAAGGCTAGACTAGTTGCTAAGGGATTTACTAAAAAGGATGGCATTGATTAAAAGGAGACATTTTCACCAGTCTCTAAGAAAGATTCTCTCAGAATTATCATGGCATTGGTGGCTCATTATGATTTGGAGTTACACAAAATGGATGTGAAAATCACCTTTCTAAATGGGGATTTAGAGGAAGATGTGTATATGGATCAACCAATGGGATTCATAGAAAAAGGAAAATAACACATGGTGTGTAAACTTAAGAAATCAATATACGGGCTTAAGCAAGCTTCCTGACAATGGTATCTCAAGTTCAATGATACCATTGTGTCCTTTGGATTTAAGGAAAACACTGTTGATCGGTGTATATATCTGAAGGTTAGTGGGAGTAAGTTTATTTCTCTAGTTCTGTATGTTGATGACATCTTGCTTGCAACTAATGATCTTGGTCTTTTAAATGAGACTAAGAAGTTTCTCTCTAGAAATTTTGAAATGAAAGATATGGGTGAGACAAGTTATGTGATTGGAATAGAAATATTGCAGGATAGGTCACAAGGATTGTTAAGCTTGTCTCATAAAGCATATATTAATAAAATTTTAGAAAGATTCAGAATGGATAAATGTTCAACATCTCCTATTCCAATTCAGAAATGAGACAAATTTAGTCTCGTGCAATGTCCAAAGAATGATTTGGAAAAGAAACAAATGGAAGAAATTCCTTATGCATCTATAGTTAGGAGTTTAATGTATGCTCAGACTTGTACGAGACCAGATATTAGCTTTGCAGTTGGAATGTTGGGGAGATACCAGAATAATCCCGGTATAGACCATTGGAAAGCTGCAAAGAAAGTTCTGAGATATTTGCAAGGTACGAAGGATCACATGCTTACTTATAGGAGATCTGATCATCTTGAGGTGGTTGGATACTCAAATTCAGACTTTGCTGGATGTGTGGATACAAGAAAGTCTACATTCGATTATTTGTTTATGATAGCTGGAGGAGCTATCTGATGGAAAAGTGCGAAGCAGACGGTCATTGCTGCATCCACTATGGAAGCTGAATTTGTGGCATGCTTTGAGGCCGTGGTTCAGGCTAAGTGACTGCGGAATTTTATTTCAGGACTTGGTGTAGTCGACAGTATTGTCAAGCCGTTGAAATTTATTGTGATAATTCCGCAGCAATCTTCTTTTCTAGAAACAACGAGTATTCTAAAGGTGCTAAACATATAGAATTGAAATACTTTGTCGTTAAAGAAGAGGTTCAGAAACATAGAGTGTCAATAGAATACATTAGCACTAATCTTATGATTGCAGACCCTATAACTAAAGGGTTACTGCCCAAGACATTTACTGGTCATGTTGTAAATATTGACATTATGTTAGCTAGCGGATGTTGAAAGCTATTGTAATATCTTGTATGTTTGACACTCTGAGCTCACTAATGAATAAGTTTCTGAATATTTTCTGTTTTCAAACTTATGGCATGTGTGTGAATGTTAATATTGGAAACAGTTTATGTCTTTGAAATTGACATTATTGTTAGACAAATTATGTACTTCCTATTAAAGTATCATGTTTGGAAGAAGGCTAATATAGTAGTACATGGATGGAAGGGATTATGTTGAATAAGTGATGTATAACCATCATGAATCTTATTAGACTAAGAAGTTTCTCTCTAGAAATTTTGAAATGAAAGATATGGGTGAGACAAGTTATGTGATTGGAATAGAAATATTCCAGGATAGGTCACAAGGATTGTTAAGCTTGTCTCAGAAAGCATATATTAATAAAATTTTAGAAAGATTCAGAATGGATAAATGTTCAGCATCTCCTATTCCAATTCAGAAAGGAGATAAATTTAGTCTCATGCAATGTCCAAAGAATGATTTGGAAAAGAAACAAATGGAAGAAATTCCTTATGCATCTATAGTTAGGAGTTTAATGTATGCTCAGACTTGTACGAGACCAGATATTAGCTTTGCAGTTGGAATGTTGGGGAGATACCAGAATAATCCCGGTATAGACCATTGGAAAGCTGCAAAGAAAGTTCTGAGATATTTGCAAGGTACGAAGGATCACATGCTTACTTATAGGAGATCTGATCATCTTGAGGTGGTTGGATACTCAAATTCAGACTTTGCTGGATGTGTGGATACAAGAAAGTCTACATTCGATTATTTGTTTATGATAGCTGGAGGAGCTATCTGATGGAAAAGTGCGAAGCAGTCGGTCATTGTTGCATCCACTATGGAAGCTGAATTTGTGATGTATAACCACCATGACTCTTAATTATGACTTATGATGTTATAAATGTATGATACAATTATTCTTGTTAATGCGCATTATGATTGATACTTTATTAAGCTATGATATTATATTTTGTCACATGAGCCAAGTGGGAGAATGTAAGAAATTAATGTCTCATGTGTGGCAAATGTATGTGGTTTAATAAATTAAATAAAAGAATATATTATTCAATTATTTGAATGAAATGATATTACTTTTGGGAAGGAGTTGTTATGTTTTAATGAAGGGGTATATTGTTTGATGGAAATAATATATATAATGGAAGGACATGAATAGTCCCAATCTCTGCCTATTAAAGTTTATCTCTAAAAATTACCATCAAGAATTGAAGAGTACAAGTAAGAAAAAGGAAAAAGATAGAAAATATTCTTCTTACAAATTTTACAAGATTCAAAGGCGTCAATCTTATCATGGATCAAGGTTAGTGTTTCTATCTAATCTTATATATGAAAACTATGAATTCCAAGATCCTATTTGATTATTCAAATATCACGAAACTTTACAATCAAGCCCTTCACGAGCCTCTTCAA
The DNA here is from genome assembly GCA_026901365.1 of Sesbania bispinosa. NCBI lineage: Eukaryota > Viridiplantae > Streptophyta > Magnoliopsida > Fabales > Fabaceae > Sesbania > Sesbania bispinosa. The sequence continues at coordinate 1,340,777 of QLOH01000268.1, forward strand.
TCCCCCTGCGTTTAGCAATCAGTTGCTCCAGCTCGGATTCGTCGTGAATTAGTTCAAGGCGCAAATGCTCAATCTGAAGCTTCAAGTCCACATTATATTGCTCTTGGATACGAATAGCATCAACAATTCCTTGCAAATCCTCCAAAGTTGTTGCTAGAACAGAACAGTTGAAGCAATAAGACAAATTGTCAAACCAATAACCTCTGAAACCAAATAAAGAAATAGCATTGAAATCTTCTACAAATTTCTCCTTAAAAGGTACCCAGCAGATCAGCAGCCAGATGGGAACACATGAAGTGAAGAAAATCAGCGAAAAATGCATAGGTGGGCCTAAGAAACGTTGCAGGATAGTTGCCTTCAAAAAGAAGGAATCTGGCCTGACGAATAGAAAATTCGCTCAGAAGACTAACATTACCTTCAGGTAACAGCGTGCCCAAGAGAGGAACCAGGTCTACTGATGCAGCTTGAGCTAAAAGATAAAGAAGAGGGAAATGACCAAAGAAAAAGTTAAAAATGTTGAGAGCTACAAAAGACAGGAACAACATAAAATACATACCCATAGAATCTATAAGAATTGGAGGAACTGAAACTATAATCTTCGAGGAATCCCCAGGTGAAGGAACAATTTGAAAACCCACAGTAGCTGAAGGTGATTCATCAGTAGCAATTCTCAGAGAAATGTTTACTTTGGAAGTAGTATCAGAAACACGCTCCACAGAATCTTTCACTAAAAAAGGGGAGGGAGAAAAGATCAAGAAAGCATAAATCTCATAGAAGAATAAAGTAAAAAAAAAAGAAAAGGGAGAGAGAAGAGAGTTTTAGAGAGAAGGAAACTTCAACATTCTCATAGCTAGGGATAGAGCCATGTTTAGATAATGGCAATTCACCTTCATCATCAGAGGCGTTCTTCCCAGTAAAAGATCCCTAAGTTGTGGCATGAGCATTAGGAGAAGAAGCAATACCACCCGGAGAAACAATAGGGAGAACAACCTTTTTCACAACCAAAGTGGAAGGTTTAGCCTTAAGACGGTCAAAAGCCCTTGAAGGAAGTAGAGGCTCCTTTTCCTTTCTAGGAGAATGAGAGAGAGCTTTCTTTTCAATTGATGCAGGAGCAACATCTTTTTAGGGCGAAGCACCAATGCTTATTGTAGGGTCAAGAAGGGGAGATTTTTTCTTAAAAGGAGGTTCACAAGAATTTGAAGAAGACACCCTCTTGTTCACTTTCTTAGAAACTAGTTGCTTAAGTTTCTTCGATTGTGTCTCTTCAAAAACTGTTGAATAAAAGGGTGAGGAGCAAGAATGCTCTATTCCTAGAATCAAAGGATAAGAAACATATAGAAAAAAAACAAAAGGCATAACTCACTTTGTTTCTCCTTCACTTGCACAAAAGTGGTTGCGAAATAAGGGTCTTTACACATTATTTGAGTGTTTGCGAAATCCTGCATGGACTTTTGTCCTTCATAACGCTTGACGGAAGTACGAAGGCGAGCATAATAGGAAACCCACCCATCTAAGACTCGCCCAACCCAATCCGGTGGAATAAAGCGGGAAGAATCAAAAGGAAGAAGGAGGTCAGTAGACGTAAACAAAACAAATTACGTGGCTTCACTTACATCAAGAAAGCCCAGTTCCACATAGCAGGGTGGTTGGTCCAGCCCGAACTGTCGACACACACGATCAGGACGAGGTAAAAAGAAGAAACTACAAAAAAAACCAGGAAGGAACTGCAAAAAAGAAGAAGAAGGAGCAAGGTAAAGAATTTGTCATGACTATGACTTAAATACAAATGTAAGAATTCATGAAAGAAGTTACCTGCTTAAGGAAGAAGAATAAGATGCCATAAATCAAACACACCCTCCAAACGAGAAGAACGAATGTTCTGAGAAGAAAAGGCGTCCGGATCTTAAAGACGATGCATCTGTTCAACGCCCAGATAAAAATTCATCGTATAAGGGTGATGGATAAACTGGTCTTCCTCATCAAACAGATGCATAAGTGATTGACAGGGACACCTTGAAGAGGAGGTTTTGGAATGTTCCTCACAAGAGCATAGTTAGGAAAACGCTTAAACAAGAAATATTGTAGAAACACCACATCTACAAAAGAGTTAATAAGAAAACGACCAAAAGAGAAAAACATATGATCTTGAACTTGTTTTAGGCGACCATAAAACCCACCCAAAAAAGGATGCTAAAGGAAGACGTTTGCCTTTCACCAAAATACCAGCAAGAAGAAAAACACTAGGACTTACAAATTCCCATGGAGGACCCGGAAATTGTACCTGGAAAGCCAAAACGCTATGAAGGCAACACGTTTCAAGGGTTGAGGAAGTGTAGGACCAGAATTAAAGGTCTTGTGAATGTCATAATCACCGAAGAAATAGCGTATCCATGTAGCATAAGTATCGATTCTTTAGCCACCTTTCTACGATGAGGGGGCAACACATTTCCAGTACCTCTAACCTTACGAGGTGGCATCCTAGATGCTGAAGCAGTAGGAGGAATAGGATCCGCACGACGCCAAGCAAGGAACTCCTGGCTATACTTCGCGCTATCAATTGTGGCCACATTCAATTCCTTTGCCATGTCTATAAGGTGACTTCCAACAGGCGAACTGGACACATCATAATCACCAAACACGGTTAGCTTCACAAGGACGTGAACTTCTTCTAGAGTTGGGGTAAATACCCCCCACGAAGCAAAAAAGGTGTGAGTAGTATGAAACCGGTGTTTGTAACAAAAAATCCAAATCTTCAGCCCTTCTAAAAATGCTTAAACGAGGCGACAGGCGAATAGAATCATCAATCCCCACTTTGTCATAACATCAACAAATGGAGAATCAGTAGCAAAGACCGTGGTCCACCCAATCAAACCAGCACCCGGTCAAGTTAGAATGAGTGATGAAGGTGATGGCAGCCCAAGGGAACTCCTTGCGAATGACGCGAGAACGTAACAAATAGGGGCCAACCAGATGTGTGGGGGTTCTAAAGATTTCATGGAACAGAGTAGCTTCCTCACGATGAATGACAACAGAAACCAACGAATCCCTAAAGAAATCATCACCAGGAGAAGGCCTGGGGCAAAAGGGACGAAGAGGAGGTTGACGCTCTGTCATCCACTTCCGAGCAGTAGCGTCAACTGGGTTTGCTCGGGCTGGAGGTTAACGAGTCCAAGTTACAAACGAAATAGAACGATGAATAAGCTCAGAAGAAGAATATTCCATGTTAGTGTCTGAGGAATATGAACCTTCGCAAGGAAGCTCTGAAAGGGAAAGGCGTGATCTCACCATGGCTAAAATAGCAAAATCGAAAGCTTCTCTAATGAAACTGGTAACTGCAAAAATATAGAAGATAAAAGTATGGAGATATAAGAAAGAAAAGGTGACCAAAAAGCTCCAAGATACAACGCTCCTTTTCAAAATTCAAAATCGCAACCACTTATGACTTGATAAGACTCGTGCGCATAAAGACAACAACCAAACCACCTGAAAATACAATTATGAAACCGTCAACGCTCAACTTCCAATGTTTTAAAAATGTGATTTGGAAGACGAAAAAACACCCACTCAAAGCATATGGGGGGCAAATGTTACGGGCCTTAATGCAAAAGTAATCCAAGCCCACCTGCTTGGGAGCCGTTGGATAAGACAAAAAGAATAAAATGAGACAATGCTGAAAAGCAACCATGGGCGGAAGCAGCAGCATGCTGCAATCATCAAAAGATACCACAAAGGGCACAGTCATATAAAACCAGTAGGTGCCATGTCATCTAATGCTTAAGTCTTAAGGAAGCAAAAAAAAGACAAAAGGCAGCAAAAGACTCTTATACAGAAACGAAAAATCTCCCTTTGATGACCAACAAAAGCAAACCCCAGAATGTACAAATGAAACCGAGAAAAGAAGGTGAAATTCTATGGTGAAGTAGTGAAATAGGTAGTATATGGTGTAACCCATGAATTAGGGGGTTTTAGGTAAAATATAATTTTTTCAAATTTGCAATGTGGTCCTCCTATTATTATATTATTAGTAGGTATGTTTCTATCTCTCTCTCTCCTGTTTCTCTCTCCTCTATTTTTCTCCTATCTCTCTCTCCTCTCACCTATGTTTCCTCCTCCCTCTCGCTATTTCTCTCTCCTATCCTCTTTATTTCTCTCTCCTATGTTCTCTCTTGTTTCAGATCCATGTTTCTATCTCCTCTCTATACATTTT